>JBBGZY010001655.1:0-600000 GCA_037952925.1 Lithobates clamitans | reverse complement strand
GCAGGGACAGGACGACTGGTTGCAATCGAGGGAAAGATAAATGCGGCCAAGTACAGGGATATCCTGGACGAAAACCTTCTCCAGAGTGCTCAGGACCTCAGACTGGGCTGAAGACAATGACCCTAAGCACACAGCTAAAATAATGAAGGAGTGGCTTCACAACAAATCCGTGACTGTTCTTGAATGCCCCAGCCAGAGCCCCGACTTAAACCCAATTGAGCATCTCTGAAGAGACCTAAAAATGGCTGTCCACCAACGTTTACCATTCAACCTGACAGAACTGGAGAGGATCTGCAAGGAGGAATGGCAGAGGATCCCCAAATCAGGTGTGAAAAACTTGTTGCATCTTTCCCAAAAAGACTCATGGCTGTATTAGATCAAAAGGGTGCTTCTACTAAATACTGAGCAAAGGGTCTGAATACTTAGGACCATGTGATATTTCAGTTTTTCTTTTTAATAAATCTGCAAAAATGTCAACAATTCTGTGTTTTTCTGTCAATATGGGGTGCTGTGTGTACATTAATGAGGAAAAAAAATGAACTTAAATGATTTTAGCAAATGGTTGCAATATGACAAAGAGTGAAAGATTTAAGGGGGTCTGAATACTTTCCGTCCCCACTGTATGTATGTATATATATATATATATATATATATATATATATATATATATATATATATATACATACATACACACACAGAAAGAACTTGAGGACTTTAGTATATCACTGCCAGGCTTCAAAAAAGATAGTGTGGGATTAATTTGTTGTGTGTGCTTTTTATACACCAAACAGCAAAACAACAAAAGAAAAGGAAAAAAAAAATATTCAGATAATCCAAAAGCTTTCAGGAAAGTGTTTTTTCATTTCAATTCAAATGATAATGTACTTCTCTGATCTGCAAAGATTATTCCCAAAAAAAATTAATAATTACCCAAATTGCAGGAGGACTATTTACTTTCTAAAGAAGACTTACTTTTGTATTTACTTAGTGGTGCATTATCTGAAGTACAGGCGCTAACTGTAATTTTTGTAGTGCCTACTCTCAAAGAAATTAGGTTTTGGATTCCCCAGGATTGGCACCCCCACAATTAATCATGCACAGAATATTTCAAGTTTAAGTGTATACAGCTTGTTTAATTGAGGCGGTAAATGGTCTACTTATGATGTGTATCCGGGAAACTAAACCTAGTTGGGCAGACCAGGAGCAAGGTTTATGGTTAGATGATCAGTTTGTCATCTGGTAGCTGCATTGGGTGGGAGAATCTTTGTTCTCTTACGCAATGCGGTTTGTTGGTATATAATTGTAAAATCTATTAGATGCCACTGCTGTAACAACAATTTTTATTTTCACTGACTATACATGGTCAAGACAGAACTGAATGATCCGTGTTCATACCATATATTGTGCCATATTCAATGCTTGACTGTCTACTATGTAATTTGTCTTTTGTGGCTCAATAAAGAATTTTCTGATTTAAAAAAAAAAAAGAAATTAGGTTTACCTTCAGTCTGCCAGAAGTAATTATAGTGATTGTAAAGTCTTGATGTTTTTTTTTTTTTTAAATAACAAACATGTTATACTTACCTCCTCTCTGCAGTTGGTTTTGGACAGAGCAGCCTGATCCTCTTCTTCTGGGGTCCCTCTTTGCTGATCCTGGCCACTTCCTATGGGGGCACTGGAGACGAGTCACAGCTCAGTGTGTCCATTCTGACACAGAGCCCCTGCCTGGCCCTGCCCCCTCTCTCCCCTGATTGGCTGACTGACTTTGATTGATAGCCGCGGGAGCCAATGGCACCGCTGCTGTGTCTCAGCCAATTTGCTCCAGTGGGGGAAAAAATAAATACCTTCCTGATGCTCAGAAGGCAACTGATATTCCCTGGATCAAAAATCCCTGGTGTTATTACCTACAAATGTTAAAGTGATTGTAAAAGTAAATACTTACTAGAGCCTTATCTCAATCCAGCAATGTGCATGAAAGCAGAGGCTATCTTTGCTCTCTCCCTCCTCAATTGTTCAAATACAGCAGCATTGCCTACTGCTGCTGTCAATTACAGTCAGCTACGGGGGATTGGGGCTGAGCCCCGTTCTGCGTGTCTTATGGACAGAGTGGGGCTCGGGAGTGAGCATGCACGACTGCCCCCATAGCAAGCATTCTGCTATGTTGGCACTCAGCGGGGGGGGGGGGGAGCCACAAGCACTGCCGGGGGAGCCAAGAAAAGCAGGGTCAGGGCTGCTCTGTGCAAAACCATTGCAGAGAGCAAGTAAGTATGACATGTTTGTAAAGGCTATTTAAAAAATAAATAAAACTATCAATTTAATATCCAATAATCTTTTGTGCATTTAGGAATGCATCCAGTTCTTTTTTAAAAGAATCTACTGAACATGGTTGAGAGAGTCTAGTCTGCATTTTTACAGCTTTTACTGTGAAGAAGCCTTTCCTTATGTGGAGGTAAAAGCGGAGTTCCACACAAAAATGGAACTTCCGCTTTTCGGAACCCTCCCCTCCTCTGGTGTCACATTTGGCACCTTTCAGGGGGGAGGGGGGTGCAGATACCTGTCTAAGACAGGTATTTGCACCCACTTCCGGCATAGACTCCCATGGGAGTCTATGCCTCTTCCTGTCCCTCCGCGCTGTCTCCTGGGAAACACACAGCTCCCAGGAGATAGCGGGGACCAGTTACGATGCGCAGCGCGACAGTAGAAGCGTTGCGGCTTCACTTCCTGATTCCCTCACCTAGGATGGCGGCGGCGGCTGCCGAGAACCGAGTGGGTTCTCGGCGTCGCCTGCTGACATCGCTGGACCCTGGGACAGGTAAGTGGCCATTTATTAAAAGTCAGCAGCTGCAGTATTTGTAGCTGCTGGTTTTTAATAATTTTTTTTTTGGCGGTTTAGGTGGACCCCCGCTTTAAGGGCTGGTTCACACCATGCCTGCGCACAAATCGCACAGAAATGCGAAGTGCGTTTCTGTGCCATTCACATCGCATTCAAAACGCAGTCCATTTGTGATCTGCAGACGGTGTCAATAATAAGTTAACGAAACCTCAAAATGCAGTGTGTGTGCCCACACCGGACTGCTTGGTACAGATGAAATTTAGAAACATGCTATGTTTTATTTATTTTTTTAATTCAGGTAAATATATTGGAGTGTTAATCAGCAGGTATAATATTTTGGGTCGAATCTTTTTCAAGACTAATTTTCTTGGTTCGTTAAATGAAATGATTACACTAATTATCAAAAAGGTTTTCATTCTTTTTCAGTAATGCCGCGTACACACGACCTGACTTTCCGGCACACTAGGTCCAACGGATTAGTCCGTCGCACAATCCGATCGTGTGTGGGCTAGTCCGATCGTTTTTTGGGGAAAAAATCAGACGGACCTAGAAATAGAACATGTTTCAAATCTGTCCGATGGACTAAAAATCAGGAAAACCGTTCGTCTGTGTGCTGGTCCGACGGACCAAATACGACTCAAGGGAAGCTATTGGCTACTGGCTATTGAACTTCCTTTTTTTTGTCCCGTTTATGTCATCACGTACAAAACGAACGGACTTTCGACCGGACCTAGTCCGTTCGTGTGTGGCCAAGTTTGTTCGTTTTGAAAGTCCATCGGACCTCTGCCGAAAGTCTGTCGGGAAGACCGTCGGACCTAGTTTGCTGGAAAGTCCGGTCGTGTGTACGCGGCATAAGGGTTTACAATTCAGGTAAACATTTCTGATACTGTTGGAGATCCTGATTCCTAGGTGTTTTGTTCCTTGAGGTATGTTTAAATTGGTAGTGAGAAGATAGCGATTTCCATTTCTCATTAGTAATATCAATATTAAACAGTTCTGACTCTGTATAATTGACTTTGAAGTCGACGCTGTACTAAAAATGTTTATGTTTTGCATAATATTCAGAAGAGAGATCAATGGTTCTGTGATAAACATTAGAAGGTCAATTGCAAATGCTGAAACTTTACAGTCCTTACTGTCATTGATTAAAGTCACGCTAAACTCAAACAAAAAAGAAGCCTGAAAACAACGGTAGGAGATTTAAAAAGAAAGAAAAAAAAAACAGTGCCTTGGTAAATTTGAAATTTTGTAAGAATTGGTGTAACAAAAAATTGAGTTTAGTGTCACATTAAACCTCTAATGCTCCCACTGGTCTTAGCTTATGTAAAATCATTTGGATTGCAATAATAAAGAGGATTGGGGAGAGTTGACAACTTTAATGGGTTCTGTTTTTAATCTGAATTTTTTTCCAATCAATCCATTCTAACACTTGGATGAAGCATAGGAGGCGCCAATAATCCTGCTACATCGGGAGCTCCCAACCACGCCTGTGGACCGCGGCTTTTTCTTATCCTCAACCGGCGCGGCAGCCAGCCTAGCCTGCAGGCTCTTGAAGAATGGATTGTCACTTTCCGCACGCCTCAGCTTCTTCTCCTCTCCACCAGCACGCCACCAAGCCAGCCCAGAGAGCGCCTGTGAGAGGGTCTATTGTCCGTTTTTGGGAGCTCCTGATGTAGCAGGATTATTGGCGCCTCCTATGCTTCATCGTTCCATCTATGGATGCCGTCAGCTCCTCAGTGCCCCGGGGACCTTCAGTGATATCATAGGCACCTTCCAATTTGATTTGATTTTACTCTATACTTCCCCTTCTATTTATTACCCTATGACTGGTCTTTTGATTCTGTTTCTGTAAGATCACTTATCATTAAACTTGGAATGTTTTACCACTGCTACTGAGGGATTCACCTGGCATTTATTTAACCCATGCAGCGCTGACTTCCTTTTGTTTTTGATTATAGCAATGTGATAGCTTCTTCCAAGTTTTGCTTTTAAGTGGAGGTAAGTCGGGGCATAATAACATTCCTGAAATATTCTTCAGTTTTGTTATATTTCTCTTTTAGTTCTGCTAAGGTTATATTATCAATAAGTGAAAAAAAAAAAGGGAAAACTTCCTAAGACCACGCACCCTGGACCTACAAATAACCGCCAATACAAAAAAATATATATAGTCAATACAAAATATAAAAATAGTGATAGAATGCAAAAATCAATACAAATATACAGTTGTGCTCATAAGTTTACATACCCTGGCAGAATTTATGATTTCTTGGCCATGTTTCAGAGAATATGAATGATAACACAAAACCTTTTCTTTCACTCATGGTTAGTGTTTGGCTAAAGCCATTTATAATCAGTCAACTTTTTAAATCATAATGGCAACATAAACTACCCAATGATCAACTTATAAATGTATAAATTGAAAGCTGCTCGTAGTGGGACCCTAAGGTCTAAAAATAAAAAAGAAATAACAAACTAAATTTCCATACCGCGCTTACACCTAAATAATGAATAACATAAATTAATTAATACTAAAGTCCGTAAACTGCCACCAATATTCTCCACTCAAGTTAAGTGAATATTTTTTGATAATGCGAACAAGCATGGCACTTTTGTTCACATTATCAAAGAATATTCACTTCACTTGAGTGGAGAATATTGGTGGCAGTTTACGAACTTTAATATTAATTAATTTATGTTATTCATTATTTAAGCGCAGTATGGAAATTTAGTTTGTTATTTCTTCTTCATATTATCAATAAGATTATTTAAAAGTTGGTAATATTTAAAAAAAAGAAATAAAAAAAAAAGTTTTGTATTTTTTTTGTTTTGTATTTTTTATATTTTTCATCCCTTGTTTGTGGAGTGAAAGTTGGATAACTTTTTGTATTAAGTGGGGTACACACTAAGAAAATCAAGGAACGATCGTTCGATTTTCTTTCTTCTCCAAGGATTTTTTTGTTGTTTTTTTTCAGCAGTTTCCAAGTTTACAAAAAAAAAACATCCACATGAAGTACATAGTCATACATGGCAGATAATTAACAGTATCGTAAAGATAGTCACCCCTTGTCCACGCCCCCTACCCACCTCCGAGCACCGTTCCTTCCTTGGTTCCACCCCATACCCACCTCCCAGTACTGCCCCTTTTAGAGAATACAGAACCAAGTGACATTTGTGGTACTTAGTAATTTGTATGAAATTTGTTGATGATAACAAGAAAAGCAGTCAAATAGCATAGCTCCCAACTGTCCCTGATTTCGAGGGACTGTTCCTGATTTGGAGCAAAGTCCCTCTGTCCCTCTTTCCACCTCATTTGGTCTGATCTATAAAGCTGTATATAAAATGCACTTTTTATCTTTCAAAAAGCGTTTCCCAGTGTTAAACCTTTCATCCATATTCTAAATTGCTGCATTTGTAAATTTTAAAAGCCAATATAAAGGAATAGCAGTGGTAAAAAGCCCTTGTGGATTTAATTAACCTTTTTTTTTTTTCTTTGGTTAATTCTCCTTTAAGAGGGAGTGACAGGGGGCGTGTCCTATGTCTACATACATTTGCTAGTAGGTGTCCCTCATTCCCATCTCAAAATTTTGAGAGGTATGAAATAGATCCCCTGCAGCAAGCAACAATAGACCCCCACTTCCCCAGCAACAATAGATCCCCCCAGCAACAATGGATCACCCACAAGAAAATACCCACCAAGCTACAATAGACTCCTGGCAGCAACAACCAATCTACCGGCAGCCAGCATCAATAGACCCCTCCCTCAACAGTAGATATCTCCCAGCAACAACTGACCCCCCCATTCCCCACCAGCAACAATAGTCCTCCCCAGCAACAATACCACCCCCCAACTGCAAAAATAGATCACTTCCAGCGACAATAGATCTCCCAGCAGCCAACATCAATAGATCCTGAAGCACACCCCAGCACCCCTTCCCATTACATACATTCAGTGTTGGAGGTGCCGGAACTGCACTCCCCTGCGTTCCTGATGAAAAAAAGCCCTGCAAACAGAAAACCAGAAATGGAGACGCCCATCATCTGAAGGCCAGGGTAAGGTCTTGTCATAACTGGGAAGTGTGGAAATTATTATGCAAAAAATTGGGAGAAGACCTCACTGTTTCCGTCTCAAGTCAGCACGTTTAGGGGATCTGTCCAGTGAGAACTGTGGTACAATAGCACGTAATGAGCCTTAAAATTCAAGCCAGCATGCCCACGCACAGGTGACTTTGGAAGGATCATCGCACGCTACACTGATGGTATTGGAGCCCCACTGTGAGGAAATGCATCTTCTGGCAGCATTTACAAAAAGGTGTAGAGCTAGGGATTTGTGATAAGTGGATTTTGGCAAAGAGGAATGGTGCAATAAGTATTAAGCAGGGGTGAAATCAAGATTTTACGTGGTTATTTTGGCTATGTCTGCATGTATCGCAGACCAAAGCGGTTGTAGTTTTGTGCATGCCCACCAAAAGGCTTCATGTACACGGGACGTTTTTACAATCTCTCCTGAACGATTTAACTTGACAGATAGTAACCCACGTTTAAAACGTCCATTTTGCCGAGTTTACATGGCACATTTAGCGGCGTTTTGCCGCGTTTGCGTTTAGAAGCATTTAAAAAAAAAATAATAATTTAGTTTCTTTTTAAATGGCCAAAGACGAAAAACGCCTATAAATGGAATGCGGCTAAACGCGTTTGGCGTCGGAAAAAAGGCCTATAAACGCAACTGCCTAAAAACGACAGTAAATGAACCTGTGTACATGTACACAAAAGATAACATTGGATGAGTTCAGGGGCAGTTGAAAAAAGTGTCCAATTGCCTCTGAACATCCGTTTAGCAGCAGCAGTGTACATGAGGCCTAAGTGTAACAAAGAGCCAGGTGCAGACTCACATCTCCAGCATAGAGAAGAGGACGAATATTTGTTAAGAAGTAAGGGCGTCCTATACCACCCCTGAAAATAGTTTGTATCCTGCTTTCTGGTTCGTTACATTTTTTGAGCCCTTATGTACGTGGTAGAGAATCCTGTCCCAATCTTCCTCCTTAAGGTTAAGATCAAGTTGGTTTTCCCAGTTTTGACACATTCTACTGGCCTTCAGGCAATTGTCTGAAAAAAGGAGGGCGTATAGAATAGAGAGTACGTGGTGCTGTGGTGTGGATCTGGAACATATAGCCTCAAGTGGGGCGAGACCAGTCTGGAAAAGTTTTGGGGTAATTAAAGAAGTCTTGCAATTGGAGGCAAGTCCAGAAGGGGAAAGAGGAGGTGCACATCTAAGCTTTCAGGGCATCGGAAGATAGAAACGTGCCTCTATGACAGAAGTGTTCTGCAGAAATCTGCTCATGAGGCCAAATCTCTTTTAGGAATTGAGGGGACAAGCCTGGGGAGAAGTCAGAAATTACATCGAAGAGTGGTAAGCGGGCCCGGAGATGAAGAGAGGGTGAAAGATTTGCATGCCAGTCTAAAGCAGAGCAAGGATGTTCCCATCATTGGGTGATCTGCACAGTCTTGTGGAGTATGCTGCTTGGGTAGCCAGGGGATCAGGTGTAGGGGGACTGTCGAATTCGCCTGCTCTAAGCGGACCCATGTTTTCACGTTTTGGCGTAGGTTCCAGTCAGCTATTCTCATGAGATGGCATGCCAAGTAATATTTGTAGACTTCTGGCAAACATATGCCTCCCTTCAGTTTTTGTAGCGCATTCTGGGACGTTTCCGGCCCCATACAAAAAGAGTACAATCTCAGGGGTAAGCTAGAAAGCATGCTTTAGGCAAAAGAATAGGTATAGTTTGCAAGACATACAAGAGGCGTGGAAATACGTTCATCTTCACAATGGCTGCCCGTTCGAACCAAGAGAAAAGCCCCTTGTGCCAGGCTTGGAAGTCAAGTTGGATGTCACGGAGTAAAGACAGATAGTCAAGTGTGTAGAAGTCAGATATGGAGGATGGGAGCTGGATCCCGAGGTATGTGATGGATCGCCTTTGCCAAGAGAAGGGAAAGTTCAAGGCAAAACTATTTGGAGAAGTTGATTTGCAAATCAGACAGGGTGTTATAGTGTGCAAAATCATTGAGTAGATTAGGGATTGTAAGTTTTGGGTTAGAGAAGAAGAGTAAAATGTCCTCGGCAAATGCTGCTATTTTATAGGTACGTCCTAAAACATCAATCCCCGTGATATTGGGATTATCCAAGAAAAACTAAAAGTGGAAAAAGAGGGCATCCCTGCCTGGTGCCATTGGATCGATTTTCGTATAGTGTGTACACAACTTTCAAAATCCGATTCAGACTTTCCAAATGAAAATTTCCAAAGGGACAAACTCCAAATATGTTCCCATATGTAAACAGAATGAATGATGTTCATTTAATGTGTACTGTTTTCGTATCGCTTTCGTATGACAAAGATCGGATACGAAAGACTGTACACAATCAGCAACAAACAACAAAAAAAAGCCTTTATCGTTTGAGAATTTTCGTGAAATTAGTACCATCCTTGGTTTCTACCTGCTGTGAAACATCGAGGAAAACCAGATGATCGTTCTTCCGATTTTCTTATAGTGTGCTGAGGCCATCACTCTACCAAAGGTCTTCTTACATTAATCTGTGCATGGTTTTAGTGATTATAGTGTGTGAAACATTTAATTGTCCTGGTATATAGTGTTACTTTTTATTTAGTAATAATTGTTTATGCGTTTCAACTGAGAGTTTTCTTTTTTGTATGTGTTCCAGTTTTGCTATTTCTTCCGGTAGTGAATTATTTTCTCTTTCATTTTGTTTTTCGGTTCTGGGTGCTATCTGGGTATTTCTATCACTTTACCTAGTACAATGGATTTATGAACCTCCCATAAAATTGCTGGGGAAGATACAGAGTGTTTATTGTTATCAAAATAGTCTTCTATTGTTAAACTTATTTTTCTCTATTTTTGAATAAAGTACCATTTAATTACCAGTTGTATGTTGAGCTGTTCCTTTGTTACAATGACGTATTAAGTAAATTGGTGTTTGGTCTGATAAATTGAACTGGCCTATATGAACCACTGCAATTCATTTAACAAAAGCTTGAGAGATAAAGAAATAATATATTCTAGAATATGAAATCAGGTAGTCTTTCATATTTGAATTATTCACTCTCCAGGCATCTGTAACTTAGTTTATAGAAAATCTATTTAACCTTCTTTAGAGCTCTAAAAGAAACCAGTGAGTTAGCCTGTGAGGAAGAGTCTTGATGTGGTTCAATACCCAGTTTAAAGCTCCTGCTATTAATAATATTCCTTCTGTAAAGCTGGATACTTTTTCTCTTAGTTTATTATTAATTTGTCTCTTAGGGCTTGTTCACACTTGCTCAAAATACTGATGCTTATCAAATGCACCTAGTGTTAATATGCATCAAAAGGTGCAGTTGATAGGCGTTTAATAAGCATTAAAAACGCTCCCCAAACACCCTATGTGCGTTTGCAGCGTTGGTTAACAAGCGTTGCAGCACGTTACCATAGACTTGAATGGGAGGCGATGAAAGGCTTCAAATGCGTCCTGACTCGACATGAGGCTTACATTTTTTTCATGCAAACATCAAAGTAACAATGTGTCCTGCCCTAGCAGATTGCTGTTTAGCATAACACCGAAGACAAATGTCTTTCAGCCTCCTGGATAATAGTCACATAGCTCTGTCTAATATCCCAGAAAACATAGCTGCCTCTGTCAAACTAAAGCTGGGTACACACTACAAATTTTGCTATGTGGATGGTAGACGTGCAAGATTAAGCGTTAAGAATCGAGATAGCAATTTTTTTCCCCCTTGCGATCTTAACAAAGCATTTTCCTGATTCTTTGCATAGAGTTCTCTGCTCAAGCCGACAGCAAAAAAAAAAAAAAAAAAAAAGCTGAGCTAACTATAAACATTGTAACATTTTGTTCTTTAGATCAAAGGAATGAACTTCGGTCTGTAAATGAGGACAGCTTAACCACTTGAAGACTAAACCTTTTTCTGAAACCTGTGGGTTTCAAATTAAAATCATTATTTTGTGCTAGAAAAATACTTTAGAACCCCCAAACATTATACAGGAAAACCTCGGATTGCGAGTAACGCGGTTTACGAGCGTTTCGCAATACGAGCAGTTTTTTTTTTAAATCCTGACTCGGTTTGCGAGCATTGTCTCACAAGACGAGCAGGATTGAAGCCTCTGGGGTACGGGGGCACTGGTGACGCTCGGAGACACTTAGAGCCGCTCAGAGACACTAGGAAAAACTCATTTCCCAAGTGTCTCCGAGCGTCTCCAACTGCCTCTGACTCCCCCCCACCTTCTGGCCACATGCGGTACTGCATAGACAAGCAGTGTCTGTGGAACAAATTATCTGAGTTTCCATTAATTCCTTTGGGGAAACTTGCTTTGATATACGAGTGCTTTGGATTACAAGCATTCTTCTGGAACGGATTATGCTCGTAATCCAAGGTATTACTGTATATATTTTTTTAGCAGAGACCCTAGAGAATAAAATGGTGGTTGTCGCAATATTTTATATCACACTATTTGCGCAGCGGTCTATCAAATGCAATTTTTTAGGAAAAAAAAAACATGTTAATGAATAAAAAGAAAACCAAACCGTAAAGTTAGCCCAATTTTTTTGTATAATATGAAAGATGATGTTACACCGCAAGAATTGTGAGAGAATCGTGATCTTTATTCTAAGCAAAAAAAATAGTGATTCTCATTTTGCCCAGAACCCTGCAGCTCTAGTGGGTGGCCCCATCAGTCATCTCAAACTGACATCCTTTGATTGAAGAAATAGAAGAGGTGGCAGAACCTTTGATTAAGAAAATAGAAGAGGCTGGCAGAAACCTAAGACAAATGGCAGCTGCATCTGCTCTTCAGGTATTATAGGTGTCAGAATACAGCCAAAGCAAGGATTCCTCCATCCGTGCTGTACAGCCTACAGGTTGAACAAAATAATTTATATTCCAATACCCAGCTTAACCACTTCAGCCCCAGAAGATTCGGCTGCTCAATGACCAGGCCATTTTTTGCGATACGGCACTGCAGCGCTTTAACTGACAATTGCGCGGTCGTGCGACGTTGCACCCAAACAAAATTTACGTCCTTTTTTTTCTTTCCACAAATAGAGCTTTCTTTTGGTGGTATTTGATCACCTCTGCGGTTTTTATTTTTTGCGCTATAAACAAAAGAGCGGCAATTTTGAAAAAACACAATATCTTTTACTTTTTGCTATAATAAATATCCCAAATTTAAAAAAAAAAAAAAAATTCTTCCTCAGTTTAGGCCGATATGTATTCTTCTACCTATTTTTGGGTAAAAAACAAAAAAAAAACCACAATAATCATATATTGATTGGTTTGCGCAAAAGTTATAGCGTCTACAAAATAGGGGCTAGATTTATGGCATTTTTATTATTATTGTTTGTTTTTACTAGAAATGGCGGCGATCAGCGATTTTTATCGGGACTGCGATATTGCAGCGGACAAATCGGACACTTTTTACACATTTTTGGGACCAGTGATATTTATACAGCGATCAGTGCTCTAAAAATGCACTGATTACTGTATAAATGTCACTGGCAGGGAAGGGGTTAAATCTAGGGGGCGATCAAGGGGTTAACTGTGTTCCCTAGGTGTGTCCTAACTGTAGGGGGGAGGGGACTGACTAGGGGAGGAGAGAGATCGGTGTTCATACTTAGTATGAACACACGATCTCTCTCCTCTCCCCTGAGAGAACCGGGATTGGTGTGTTTACACACACATCCCCGTTCTCGTTCTGTCAGCGAGCGATCGTGGGTGCCCGGCGGTCATCGCGCTCGCTGGGCAATCGCATCGGCCCTGAAGACACGGTTCGAACGCGCGCACGCCGCCGGAGGTGTCCTAAAGAGCTGACGTATAACTACTACGGCTGCCGCAGGGGAGCCGTCCTAGCTGGCGGCTGGTCTGGAAGCAGTTAAAGAGTAACTCCACTTTTATAAATATAAATAAATAAATAAAATAATCCCCTTGGAATGATCAATGCACATGTTTCATGTTGGCCAAGTAAAGGTTAATTCCTTAGTGAAAACTAATTTATAGTCAAGCAATAATACATCAGGAAGAAATGTAAACACTATAGGAAATCTAATGAGTGTTTTGTTAAGTGCAAACAAAGGTATTTTGTGAGTATACTTGTAATTGCAGGCATATTCACAGACTTGGAAGCTTGATACAAGAGGCCATTATTTTCTATTCAATGAAGTACAGATGAATTGCAGTGCTGCATTAAAAGCCCCATAAGAGCCCCATAAGAGTGGGTAGGAAAATCCATACATACTGTACACAAGTTTACATACAGACATACAGTACATACACAAGTTTCACAAACCTTTAAAATTACATTTTTTTAATGTACCGCAAAGTCCAACTAAACATCCAGTTTAAATCAGCTAAATAAATTTCAGGTGCGTCACAACAAAAAACGTATAATGACTAATGCCGCGTACACACGACCGGACTTTCCAGCAGAAAAGGTCCGACAGAACGAATCCGTTGGACATTCTGATCGTGTGTGCGCTTCATCGGACAGACTTTAGAAATAGAACAAATCTTTCCAACGGACTCGATTCCTATCGAAAAAAACGTTGATCTGTATGCTAGTCCGACGGACCGAAAACGACGCAAGGGCAGCTATTGGCTACTGGCTATTGAACTTCCTTGTCTAGTCCGGTCATAAGTCATCACGTTCGAAACGATCGGGCTTTGGTGGGATCGTGTGTAGGCAAGTCCGTTTCGTCGAAAAGTTCTTCGGGGTTCAGTCCGACGAGAAGTCTGCTTGTGTGTACGCGGCATTAGGGCCCTTTCACACTGGGGCGGTTTGCAGGCGCTATTGCGCTAATAATAGCGCCTGCAAACCGACCCGAAACAGCCGCGGTGCACTAGCAGGACGGGAAAAAAAAAGTCCTGCTAGCAGCATCTTCAGAGCGGGGAAGGAGCAGTATATACACCGCTCCTTCCCCGCTCCTGCCCATTGAAATCAATGGGACAGCGCGGCTATAGCGCCGGCAAAGCGCCTCTGCAGAGGCGCTTTGCGGTGGTTTTTAACCCTTTCTCGGCTGCTAGCAGGGGGTAAAACCGTGATAGGAAAAAATGGGGGAAATAACTGCGCTACGGTGAAATACATAAACAGTAGCAATTACAGCTGCGATTCATCTATGTAACACAAACACAGTGTAATTAAATGAGAAAAAAGAGGGGTTGAATCGTGCTAAAACAGATTGGTGATCATACACACCATCACCAAACCAAATGATTAGAGCTGAGTGAAGAGTTCCCCTTTAGTGCATTCATAATGAAATTCAAAACACATATCAAATTAATAATCAATCCAAAATGAAAAAGTTCAAAATGAAAATGTAAAACCGCCCCGCTAGCGGCCGAATACTGACGGTAAAGCGGCGCTAACAATAGCGGCGCTTTACCGTCGACGCCGCCCCCCGCCCCAGTGTGTAAGGGGCCTTACAGTTTGTGTTCTTTAGAAAGCAGCCACAGCCTGAAGGAGAAAAGCCTGTCCCGTGCCAGCATGTTGTAGAGAAGGACCAACGCATGTATGGAAACAGTGGTCTCTCCGAAGAAGTCAGACACAACCTCCTTGCTGACCTATATCTCTGCAATCACCAAAGCTCATGCTCCCCTGCTGAAGAGCATTCCCCTCTGACAGCTGTCACTACAACAGATGTCCCATTTCAAGATTTCCCTTCCAGTCTTGTACTGAGGACAGCTGGAACCTTTTGGATTTTCCAGCATTGGTCACCAAGACAAAAAGAGTGGCTGAATCACCTTAATGGGGAGAAAGAGAGAAATAAAAACCTTACAGGGTTTCTAACCCTTCACCACTCTATCCAAAACTAAAAAAAAGCCTTCAAGTTTAACGACTTGAGCTTCGGAAGGTTTTACCCCCCCCCCCCTTTCATGACCAGGGCATTTTTTGCTATTCAGCACTGCGCTACTCTAATACCCCGTACACACGGTCGGACTTTGTTCGGACACTCCGACAACAAAATCCTAGGATTTTTTCCATCAGATGTTGGCTCAAACTTGTCTTGCATACACACGGTCACACAAAGTTGTCGGAAAATCCGATCGTTCTAAACGCGGTTACGTAAAACACGTACGTCGGGACTATAAACGGGGCAGTGGCCAATAGCTTTCATCTCTTTATTTATTCTGAGCATGCGTGGCACTTTGTCCGTCGGATTTGTGTACACACGATCGGAATTTCCGACAACGGATTTTGTTGTCGGAAAATTTTATCTCCTGCTGTCCAACTTTGTGTGTCGGAAAATCCGATGGAAAATGTCCGATGGAGACCACACACGGTCGGAATTTACGACAACACGCTCCGATCGGACATTTTCCATCAGAAAATCCGACCGTGTGTACGGGGCATAACTGGAAATTGCTCGATCATGCAACACTGCAAGCATATTACGTTTTTATCACTTTTTTCACATAAATAGAGCTTTCTTTTGGTGGTATTTTTATTTTATGATATAAACAAAAAAAGACTGAAAATATGGAGAAAAAAACAATATTTTCCACTCTGTCATAAAACATATCCAAAAAAATCAAATGTCATCATATATTTAGGCCAAAATGTAATCTGCTATATGTCTTGGGTAGAAAAAAATAACACTTGAGCTCCTGAAGGTTTTGCATGTAATAGGTACTGCATTGGAGTTGGCAAGACTGCTGGCCGGAAGGCCTTAAAGTATAGGCTTTGGGAGACCAAATTCACATATTCGCCAGCACAACACAGATCATTGAATAGTGTTCAAAATCTTTACTGATGAACAATTACAGAGGACATAGTGCAACGTTTCAGAGCCACACAGAACCCCTTCAGGCATGTGATCATCTTTCATTACATGCCCCTGACGAAGGGGCCTTGCATGGCTCCAAAACGTTGCACTATGTCCTCTGTAATGTGATTTTTCTTTAACCGGTTCCCGACCAGCTCACGCAGATTTACTGCAGCAGAATGGCTCCCCTGGGTGAAATCCTGTATGGGTACGTCCTTCCCTTTAGCGGCTACCAGAGGGCGCACGTGCTGCACAGCGGGGGACCCAATGCGGTGGCCGGCGGGCACGATCTCAGCCAGCCACACGCGATCGCTTGCACAAGCGCCAGCACGGAGAGTGGTGTAAACACACAAATCCCTGTGCTGTCAGGGAAAAGGAGCCATATAGTTTGTTCCTACTAAGCAGGAAAAAAGATATGTCTCCTCTCCTAGTCAATCCTATCCCCATAGAGTTAAAATACACAATTAACCCCTTGATCGCCCCCTAGTGTTAACCCCTTCCCTGCCAGTGACCTTTACACAGTAATAAGTGCATTTTTATAGCACTGATCGATGTATAAATATTACTGGTCCCAAAAATGTGCCAAAAGTGTCCGATTTGTCCATCGCAATGTCGCAGTAGCGCTAAAAATTGCAGATCACCGTCAGTACTAGTAAAAAATTTTTAAAAAAAGCCAAAAAAATGCCATAAATCTTTCCCATAGTTTGTAGACAGTATAACTTTTGCACAAACCAATCAATATACGCTTATTGCGATTTTTTTTTTTTTACCAAAAAAATGTAGAAGAAGAATACATATTGGCCTAAACAGATGAAGAAATTTGTTTTTGTTTTTGCAATTTGGGGATATTTATTATACCAAAAAGTAAAAAATGTTGTTTTTTTTTTTTTAAATTGTCACTCTTTTTTTGTTTATAGCGCAAAAAATAAAAACCGCAGAGGTGATCAAATACCACCAAAAGAAAGCTCTATTTGTGGGGAAAAAAACAATTTTGTTTGGGTACAGCATCGAACGACAGCGCAATTGTCAGTTAAAGCGACGTAGAGCTAAATTGTAAAAACTGCTCTGGTCAGGAAGGGGGTAAATTCTTCCGGGGCTGAAGTGATTAATAAAGATTTTGGACGCTATTCAACAATAGGACAATAGAGTGTTAGATTAGGGGTTTGTGGCATTATCACTTACAGCAGCTTACTGTGCATTAAATCCTATTAGTCATGTAATAACAGTAAACTATTTAATGGCCACTTGTGCGGCTGGAGCATAAAGACCCTGCCATTACTTCCTGCAAGGGTCTACGGCGATTTGAGGCAAATTATATTGAAATGAACGGCAGAACAATGAAGACTGACAATGGATAAGACCTTGCTCTTCCCTGTTAGTCTCATTCATATGAGAAGCCATTACACAGAATTACTCCACGCTTACCTCATTATCTCTTGTCAGTCGCAGGATCTCATCAAAAGTCACAAAAGTGTCATTCCCTCGTACCGCGTCTTTCTCCATGTAGCCCAGGTGGATGTCAGTGGCCACCAGGATCTTAAATGTGTCTTCATCATCTCTATAGACAAAGAAGATGGGTGAAATTCTAATTCACAGTGGCACTGACCTGAGATTTAAAGCTATTATTCGACAATACAAAGGACTGCACTTTCCTTATATAATAAACATGAATGCTGCATTAGCAAAAGAGCATTTTACAGTCTATACAGTACATTCATAAGAAGAATTATTATCAAATATTACCTGTGGATATTGCTGACTTTTTCAACATTTTTTAACAGGCACACATAAGGTCTTGATTCAAATAGTGCCTACACATAAAGATGATATACTTGCACAATAGACACATGCCATTGGCATGGTGAGTTTTTTTTATTATCTAAATTAACAAAACTGATATTTGACATATGGAATTTTTTTTTTTTATTTACTTGTAAATTCTATATCCAAGGAGTACAGAACAGGATGAACACTGGATATTCATAGACCCTGGGTTATTTCTGGTCATGCCCACTTGGGGGTACCCCTGCCTTCAGGTTATTCGATAATGGCAGAGCTTTTGATCACACACCTTTGGGCGTTGCTCCCATAACCTTACCCCACGCTCTAAAACCTCAGAGCAACAGAGGAGAGGGTGTCATGAGTCCTATACTGTACTCCAAAATGCAGGAGTTTACAGGTAAGTTAAATGATAGCCACCAAGAAGGCCAATCTGCACGAGAGATCACCCAAAGGGAGTTCCCTAATGGATCCAAAAGGTGGTTTATGCAGGGAACAGGAAACCAAATTGAGATGCCAAGGAAGCACAGAAAGCTGTAATGGGGGTCTGATCCATAAGACACCTTGAATGAAGGTTTTTACACGTGAAAGTGAAGCTAGAGGTTTCTATAATAGAAGTGGTCGCAAACCCCAATCATGAAATTTGATCTAAGCACATATATCTGCAGTGTTTACTTATCCCTCTCCAAAGCTCTAAGTGCTGTTTCTCACTGGTGCTCCTTTCCTCTGTTATCAGCAGAGTCACTTCTGACAAGTTTTCTGACACATGAGATAACATCAGCTTAAAATTTGTGTCGGAGAGGGTGCTTAGAGGGAGATGACCAGGGAGCTTTGCTATCCATAATACAGCAGTGCGTGTTCCTTTGTTCCTCTGCCTATGTGGAGGGGAGGGGGTGCCTTTCCTCCAATCAGCTTTCACAATGTAAGTGCAGACTCCCCATCCACTGCTGAAAGAAGATGAAATATTTCTAACATGATCTGCACCTTTCAAAGAGTGTAGAAAGGGGAATACAGATATACATCAAAACGTATGTAGAATGATTTGTTTCATCAGTGGGTATCATCTGAGGCTATTCACTTCACTGAGTATATCTAAAGGATTAACAACCACTTTAAGAGCTACATTTTGGTCAAGTCCTGACTACAGGAAGGCAAAAATGCAAGTTACCAAGTAACTATGTGTTTTAAATGATTGTGTGCACACTAGGTGAAAAAGGATTTCCAGGTAGTGTAGTAGTAGATGTTTCTCTAAGTGGCCTTTGAGTAAAGTGGCAATGACAGAGTCAGCTATACTTCTGTCTTTCAAAACCTAGGTTTCAACAGTCATGCACAGTAGCACGATAGAGCAGGAGCCTTGAGATAGCCAACCTAGCCTGTTTGGAGGAGGCCAGGGGTTGTCCCCTACACATTTGAGCTGTCTGTGTACCAGGACCTTCTGGGTCAGTTTGGTGTAATGAGAATTACTGGCTTATTTTCTTCCTCTATTTTGCAGAGCAGTCGAGGAAAAGTCTGCACTGAAGGGAAGGCATATACTGACCTAACTTAAGTTCAGGGAAATACCAGAGCATTGAATACCAGTGGTAGAGGGCATTTGGTCCTGGCCATAAACAGGAGTAACTTGTTGAACCTGAAGGCCAGGATGTCTACATCTGGAGTCCCCCATTTCTGACACAAGAAGATGAAGATGTTGAGATAAAGGGTTCATTCCCCTTTGTTCAGGCAGTGATGACTGGGGAAATCCACCATCCAATTACCCACTCCCAGGACGAAGAACAGCAGAGACTGCTGGACAGTATATCTTCACCCAGGAGATGATCAGACTTACTTCATTCAAGGCTGCCTGACTCCTGGTAACCCCTCTGATGATTGATATAGGCTACGGAAAATAACTGTTTGTACCCTAAATGGCTTTCCCTGAAGAAGAGGGGGTCCAGTGGTTTAGATTATTGCTCTGAGCTCCAAGATGCTGATGAGAAGCTTTGCATCCCTGGGTGGATAGGTTCCCTGAATTGTGAGAGATTGGAATACTCCTCCCCAGCCTCTAAGGCTGGCATCTGTTGTTACCACTTTCCAAACGTGTGAGAGAAACAAATTTCCCATTTCAATAGCTGGATTGGAAATCCAGCAAGCTACAAAGTTTTTTGCTTGATTAGAGAGAAGCATAGTGAAGTAAAGAGATGGGCGTTTTTGTTCCAGGCCAAAAGAGTGTTGTGATTGAAAGGCCGTGAGTGGAACTGTGCAAAGGCAATAGCCTGAAATGAGGCAACCATGAGGCCCAGGACTCTCACGGAGAATCCAACTAAGGGATGTGTTTTGGATCTTAATGAGAAACTTCATAAAGAATATGAGATTTAGTACTTAAAGCAGAACTCCAGGCAAAAACTTTTTTTTTCATAGTTTTAATGCTGTTTTCTTACCTTTCTAAAATATGTAGTCCATCTTCTGAGTTTTTGAGAAACATCTTGTGCATTATTTAAATAATGGGGTTGATTCCCTGTGGTTTTGTTTGCAAGACCATAGGTTGCTATAGCTTGAATTACACTGGTCTTGTCATGTCCCTCCTGTAGTTTAGTTCAGCCAGCATATCCTGCTCGCTGCAGTGGGTGGACCAGCAAGTTTGGAGATACCCAGTCTGAACCTCCCACAGAGGCAGTGCTCCCCTCCTCCCATCACAAGCCCAGTTGGAGCTGACAAGTTCCCTCAAACCATTTAACCCCATACATGCCGGGCAATCCCACAGGTAGGCAGGGGGTACAGATCTCGCTAGTGAAATTAAGAAGGCACTGTGACAGCCCAGACATCGGAGAACAGTATTAACTATCCTGATCACCGAAGACACACAAGGGAGAGATAAAGTTTCATAGTCTCTCTGTATAAGCAGAGGAGCATGGGGGAAGGAACTGGGCAGCTGTACAGATTTAACCCCATAGCTGCTGGGGAGTGAGTGCCATTCACTTGTCACAATGTTCACATTCAACATGTACAGGCCTAGTGTACCCTCCCACATTCACTGCAATTCCCAAAGCATGCTGGGAAGTGTAGTTTCATTATAGTGTAGAGAGGGAGGAGAGGATATGATGCAAACCCTGGTGTAACAGCTCCTCCTTGGCAGAATAGATGTTGCATCTTTTGAATTACAGAGATGATTTCCTGAAAATTCAATTAGACATTTCTCTTCAATGGTAAGGAATTTCACAAATGTATGAACGGTTTATTGTTTTGTGTAGAGGGGTGCACTAATGGGGGAATTTTTTGCCGATCCCTGAGTTCTGCTTTAAGGAATCTAGCAAAAATAGGTCTCACGTAGTGGAATAGGGATACAGGAGTATGCCCAATGTACAATCACCTGAAGGAAGAAATGTATATCCCAGAGTCACAGCCTCTGTCCCGTACTGTACAATTAAAATAGTAAGTACATCCTTACATTTACCATTCACTTCAAATCTATTTAACTTCAAATCTATTAAATCAGTATCAGATTACATGGCAGTGATTGTAATAAGCAGGTGGAACCTGGTGAAAGACAATGAAGAAAGCCAGAAGAAAAATAATAAAAATGACCACATCTAAGGACGGTTAAGTTTTATTATACCGTATATACTCGAGTATAAGTCGAATTTTTCAGCACATTTTTTGTGCTGAAAGTGCCCCCCTCGACTTCTACTCGAGTCAAGCACTTTTCTGCAGCAAAAAAAATCATTTTCCGAACCGATTTTGGGGCCCCGTATCTCAGGGCCACTTAGTGCTGGGAACCCCATATTTGGTATGCAAACCCAGTGGAACTGGTACCATAACATATCCAAAGCTGAAGTTCCTAGCACTAAGTGGCCCCGAGATACGGGGCCCCAAAATCGGTTCGGAAAATGTCATTCTCTGCTGAAGAAGTGCTTGACATTTTCTGAACCGACTTTGGGGCCCCATATCTCAAGGCCACTTGGTGCTAGGTACCCCAAATTTGGTGTGCAAACCCAGTGGAACTGGTACCATAACATATCCAAAGTTGGGATTCCTAGCACTAAATTGCCCTGAGATACGGGGCCCCAAATTCGGTTCGGAAAATGTCATTATCTGCTGCAGAAAAGTGCTTGACATTTTCTGAACTGATTTTTGGGGCCCTGTATCTCGGGGCCACTTGGTACTAGAAACCCCAGCTTTGGATATTTTAATGGTGCTAGTTCCACTGGGTTTGCACACCAAATTTGGGGTTCCTAGCACTAAGTGGCCCCGAGATACGGGGCCCAAAATTCGGTCAACTGTGTCCATCTGCAGCAATGTCATTGCGGGACACTTTGGGTTCAGAGACCCCAAATTTTGGCTGCAGCTAGGGGGCATCTAGGAACACTTAACTACCAAGTTTGAAGTTCAGGGGACCTATGGCTGCAAATGGGCACAGTGATGCTGCAAATGGGCATTGATGACCCTCTTTTCCACTTACAGTAGCTGTGCATTTCTCACCCTCGTCTTATACTCGGGTCAATACGTTTTTCCCATTTTTTTTGTGGTAAATTAGGGCCTCGACTTATACTCGGAACGACTTATACTCGAGTATATACGGTAATACATTTTTCTGAAATTGAGATACAATTTCATTTTAGGTAGAAATGGCCTTAAAAATTTACTTACAGAGATCCCCCAGATGAACTCATTTCTACTCTTTAAGTGACTGCAAAGAACCAGTTGGAATAAACTCTCGCCTGCAAAAATAAGAAAAGAAAAAAATAATAAATAAAACTAAGCATGTAGCAGTGTGTAATTCTTCCTTTAAATATGACATACATTGGTCATTTATGATACATGAGAATTTAGAAATGTGTGCAGCACAAAAAAAACATGAGAATTTAGAAATGTGTGCAGCACAAAAAAACAGGCACTAGTTAACATTTTATAGGGCATTTTATAGGGCAGGTCTAAAAATTAAACTGAATAAAACACTTGAGTCTGATGTATGTGTGTTCGTGGAACAAGCACGAGAAAGATTTTTAGACAGAATTGAGAATTAGAACCTCTGTCATGTTTCACATTCTGTCTGTGTCACCTTTAGTGAGTTTTCCCTTTACTTTTAGTCCTAAAGACACAGCAGGAAGTGGGGGAAATTTCACCAAAACAGGCATTTCAAGATTTCCCCTCTGCCCTTGTTCTAGCAACAACTACGCAAGTCCTAGGCTGGCCATACATTATTCAATTTCCTTTAGACTTCCCTTCAATTATCTAGTGCAAGGGCCTGCCTGATTGCAAGCAAATTGAAAGTGTTTAGGTTTGACCTCAAATTATATGGTTTTGGTAAATCTAAAGGAAAATTGTACAAGAAGATTGTATAATGTATGGCCAGCCTCAGAATTTCCCTCACTTCAGAACACATTCACCCCTGTGAATGGGCCCAACACTAAGTACATGGGATAACCCCAGCTCCAGGAAGCAGCTCCATTGAGAATAGGAATGGGCTCAGGCGTGTTCGGATCAAACCCGCCAGGAAGCCATCACTGCACACCGCCAATCATAGGCAGCATGCGTATGTGCAGCTGCCGATTGGGAAATGCCTCACTGCCTATGATTGGCAGTGTGCAGTGGCCTCCTGGCGGGTTCGATCCGAACACGCCCGAGCCCATCACTAATTGAGAGTAAGGGGAGGCTGCCAGATCCCACAGGTAATCATGGCCCTCCACAAGTTATCATCATACAGTGATCATCTGTGAGTGATCATCCCTGGACGCAAACTGTTTTATCTGTCTTCAACTGGAGCTAATTGAGTGCAAATTGTGCTCCATTAGCTTCTTCCCTGACCACAAGGGACAGGAAAGTGACAACAGAAATCGGCATTGGTGTCTTACACAATGCTTCCGGGTTCATTCCAGAAAGGTGGGCCCGCGGGTGGGACAGTGAAGACTGGAAAGCATGGCAGGGGGAGTCGCACACTCATGGAAAGCGATCAAGCAGCTGTACAGCTGCTGTATTGCTTTCATTAGGAAGCCAACTTGCGGCTTATGAAGCGTGTGTAAAACCCCCGCTGCCATCGCTGTAAGCCTTTTGACGATAAAAGGGTTAAAGGATAACTCCACTTTTGTGTAATATACCAAATGAAAGAAGAAGAAGAATAATAAAGCACATACATCTGCTACACAAGCCATATCGTAATTTAAGGGCTAACTCAAAAAAACGCAAAAAAAAAAAAATTGCAACTAAAAAAAAAATAATATAGCGTATACAATTGCGACAAGTCATGCTGTAATTGAATGTTATTAAAAAAGATCTTTGCTTTTTAATCTGCAGCTCTATAACTTTCTATAGAATGCAATGCAATATGGCTACCGGGAGGCGTTCTGTACAAAGATGGGATACAGAATGCGCCCCTCCAGAAATCTCATTTCTTGCTTGTATGATTGGCTTACTGATTTTCCCAGAAGTCTGCACTAAGATACAAGTCAAGTTTTGCACATCTCCTGCAACAAAAATGTCATTTTTGATGAGATACTCCGAAAGGGAAATCACATCTAAAAGGATGCAGACCCTGCCACTTTCTTCATTAGAGCCCTGCAGCAGCAGCTGACTGATAGTTATAAAATCACTCCTGTACAGATTCACTCTGCGCATGGACACAAACAGCTATTTCTTCAGAATAACAAAAGGTAGGAATCTGCATCAAAGTTTGTTAAAATCCATGCAATGTACACAGATCACCCAGAGGGGAATGTTTTTTTTTCTCAACAAAAGTGGAGTTACTCTTTGATGTCATTAAAAATTATCTTTTCAATCTGTAGCCTCTGTAAAATTCACTGCAATGTGGTATTCTGGTGGCATTCGGGTGGCCCCCAAAAAATTTAATTTCCTGCTTGTGTGATTGGCTCACTGATTTTCCAAAAGTCTGCACTAAGATACAAGTATATCAGCTAAAATAAGAATTTCAGCTTTGGCAAGATGTTCCCCATGGATTAAACACTTCTAAAGGGATGGCAACACTGCAGCTTTTCTCTTTAGAATACTGAGGCTGTGTTCATACCATTGCAAATTGGATGCGGGATCCCTGCATCCAGTTTGCAATAGCAGGAGATTTTGACCGGCTCTCTATGGTTCACATATCTCAGCAGCAGGTCCAGATCGTTTTGCACAAAAACGCTGTGCGTCTTTTGGTCCGTTTCAGGTCCGAATTCAGCCCAAAATTCGGGTGAAATCGGACCTGAAATGGTGAACCAGCATGCACCTGATGCTGTGAGCCGCCTGCAGTTTATATGTGAAACGAGCCTGAGAGTGGACCAGGTGATTGTAATGAATTCAACCCTCCCATTCAGATTCAGTCTGCAAAGGACATGGTGAAACAAACAGCTAGTTCTTTACAACAACAAAAAGGTAGGAATTGGCTACAAAGTTTGTTAAAAGAAAAAAAAAAAACTCTGCAATGTACATTGATAAAACTGGAGGCGATTTATTTTTTTTCAACAAAAGTGGAGTAATTTTTAAAATAAAAAAAACAAAGGGCACAGAAAGATTATAAAAAATAGGAAGGTTATATTTCTTTTTTGTGGGGGTGTTACAGGCCACTAAAAGTGGTCTGAAAACTGGATGAAAACCTAATCTAATGCCTCTACCAGCACACTTGGGGCCAAAGATACATAAAATCCAGTTAATGTACCAGTCTGCTTTGGGTTGAGGGAAGATTTTGGAGCACCTGCCGAACGCCCACACACAAACACAGAGAGAACACAACCACTCAATGTAGAAATAAACAAGTGCATTCATTATACTGACACAAAAAAAAACAATGACCATAGAAGATAATGAACTGATCCAGAGATTGCATAATGTAATAAATCTAGTAAATAATAAAAAAAAAAAGAAACAAACAAGCAGCTAAGTCCTCTGTGCTGGGATTAGGCTGAAAGAATAAGATATGTGGTTACATGATTAACGGAGGCACAGAGGTATCTGAAAAAGTTTTTACAAGGAGGCCAGAAAAATAAATTGCCTGTATTGCTTTGCTTTTACAATACGTAACTGAATTATTCAATATCACAGACGGTATAAATCATTTGAAGATCCAACTAGGTCGAAAGGAAATTATTCATCAAAAGTATGGGACGTTAAAGGAGCTCTACTGAAAAAATATGTTGTAAACAGGCCACGGAACCTTTATATACTGTAAAAAGCAAGCATGCCTCCAAGAGAGATCCCACTCTAGTCAAGGAGGGAAGCACGGACTAGGACACTGCGGCTTGTTAAAGGTGGGATCTTCATCTAGTCTTGCTATTTGACAACATGCCTGGTTGACCTGTCAACCAGATGATATTCTGGACATTCCAGATGGAACACACTGCACATTTTTATAAGTTAGGCCCCTTTCACACTGGAGCGGTTTTCAGGCGGTATTGCGCTAAAAATACCGCCTGAAAACCGCCCCTAAACAGCCTCTGCTGTTTGTTCAGTGTGAAAGCCCGAGGGCTTTCACACTGAAGCGGTGCGCAGGCAGGGCGGTGAAAAAAGTCCTGCAAACCGCTTTTTTGGAGCGGGGAAGGAGCGGTGTATTCACCGCTCCTGCCCATTGAAATCAATGGGACAGCGCGGCTATACCGCGGCAATAGCCGCGCTGTACGAGGGATTTTAACCCTTTTTCGGCCGCCAGCGGGGGTTAAAACCGCACCGCTAGCGGCCAAATACAGCTGCAAGAACGACGGTACAGTAGCGCTAAAAATAGCGCTGTTGTACCGCCGACGCCCCCACCGCCCCAGTGTGAAAGGGGCCTTAACCATCAGTTTGGCAGCTTTCAGAAATGATATTAAGGGCGTACCACCAGACAACCAATAATTCATGCAGCAGCCATGTGCCAAAACCATTTGCCTTGGTCACCTGTTGCCTAAGATGTTTCTGGGGTACTTAAGCACTGATCACTGGGTTTTGTAATAGCTCCCTGCCTGACTGTTCACAAGAGCAATGGACCTACATGGCGGATGAATCCTTGAAAAAAATCATTATAGGAGAACACTTACCAAAGGATCAGAGGATGATCCAGATTGTCACTATATATCAATAAATGGATTTTTCCTACAGCTTACCTGTAAAATCCTTTTCTTGGAGTACATCACGGGACACAGAGCACCATATTAATGACTATCTGGGTTATACGGCATCTATAGGTGATTGGACACTGGCAACCAATAGACAGAAGGTCCCCCCCCATATAACCCCTCCCATACCGGAAGTACCTCAGTTTTTGTACCAAGCAATGAAGATCCCAGAAAAGAGGGGAGGGACCTCTGTGTCCCGTGATGTACTCCAAGAAAAGGACTTTACAGGTAAGCTGTAGGAAAAATCCATTTTTCTTTATCTTACATCACGGGACACAGAGCACCATAATAATGACTATCTGGGATGTCCTAAAGCAATGCCACTGAGGGGAGGCAGACACTATTATAGAAACTGCCAACAAGGAGGACCTACTCCATTATTTGTAATACGCTGAGGCCAAAGGCAGTATTTTCTACGTGATTGACATCGACCTGGTAAAAACCCTGTAGATGTATAAACCAAAGACCAAATAGTGGTCTTGTACACCTGGGCGACTGACTTCCGATGATGGATGGCCCAAGATACTCCCACACCTGGTAGAGAATCTCCCAGAAAACATTGAGTTTTTTGCCATTTAAACTATAGGCATCATTGATAAACTGGCAGATCCACTGCTAAATACTCGACTTGGATGCCGCCTGCCCTTCCTGGGCTCTTCTGGCAGCACAACCAGAATTCCTGACTTGTGACGACAACTCAAGTAGACCCTGAGCGTCTGAACGACCTCTAGAGTAGGCAGCGATCTTTCTCCTGCCGATTGCGGATTTACGAGAAATATAAAATGCCAGACACTGTCCTGATTCAAGTGAAAAACTAGAAACCACTTTAAGCAATAAAAAATGGATGAGGACGCAACATCACTTTGTGATGCGAGACCAACAATGGCTCCTTGCATGAAAGAGCCGCTAATACTGACACTCCACTTCGTGAAGTGACAGCAACCAAAGAAGGCACCTTCTGAGATAAAAGGACCAAAAGAATCTCCTTATTGGTTCAAAAAGTGGCCTCTGCAAGGTCAGTCAAGACCAATCCAACTCCCAAGGACACAAGAATGGCCTGACAGGCTGGACTTAAAAGGTACTTAAGGCCAAACTCCTTTCTTCTATTGATTGAAGCCACCCACCCACATATTTCTGTGCTTTACGCCAGGTAAAAAAAAGTCCTGTAATTGAAGCTCCCCGAAGCTGCCTTCCAGGGGCTCAACAGTGCTGAGATACAGGACTCAAGACCATCAGGTCCCGCTGGGCTGGGAGTGTCCAAAAGAGTAACCCCCGCAAGACCGGCTATGTCTGCGTACCAAGCCCCCCCACTAATATCAGTGTTACCACCTTATGGATTCTTCGCAACAGATGTGGCAGAATCCTAAACAGGGAAAAAAAGCGCCAAATAAAGGAGAAACAGACCTTAAGGTATTACCAGTGTATGTACCACCATTGGCCGTGGGACTCTTGTCTTGGATACACCTGTCCCAACTGTTGTAGAACTTTGAATCTAGTAGATTCCCCTGCACAGTTCCCCTGCCACTATCCTATACCTGGAATATGTATTGGCGATGGAGACAGCACTTGTACTGTCCCAGACAGAATGTGGTACACCTCCCTGAGTCGCATGACCTCTGGTGCCGCCCTGGTGCTTGATATATATATATATATATATATATATATATATGCCTGCAGAGGCATTTCCAGATAGAACCTTCAACAGGTTTGTCCTATAATCCAGAGCAAGGCATACTGGCCAAAAATTACAAGCTATTGGACAGTATTTTCTCCTATGGAGACCAAGCCCACTGAAGTGTAGTCAGCCTTAAGTCAGCTTAGAAAGACTGGTATCAGTGGTTATTATCCAAATTCCTGAAAAGGAAGAATATCAAGCATCAATCTTTGCTCTACAACACCCTGGAAACCGAGCCTTCCGGCAATACAATGCCTGGATCCTCAAGTTCCCGACAGAGAATGAACTTCTACCAAGACCTAGAGTAGGGCTGTATGTAGAGAACGTTCTTTGACCAGTGCTTCCTCCTGTAGAAATATATCGAAGGAACCCACCTGGACCTGTATAGCAACCTGCAGGAAAGCACCTTGGTCAGAACAAACACTGCACAGGTTTCTATTACGTAGGGTCCAGCACCATAAAGCTGCGTTACAGGCAAAACCGCCAGGAATCTTCTCTCCTTCCCATGAGGCTCGGGTACCATCCATATTAGCCTTCATGCCATTCGAATGGATCCGATCATAATGCCATTTACTGGGACATCATTAAGTTTTGAAGAGCTTCAAACAGCCACAACCATCACCTTCAAGACACTGGTGAAAAAACTGAGGTACTTCCTGTATGGGAGGGGTTATATGGGGGGAACTTTCTGTTTATTGGTTGTCAGTGTCCAATCACCTATAGGTGGCGTATAACCCAGATAGTCATTATTATGGTGCTCTGTGTCTCGTGATGTACGATAAAGAAAATTAAATTTGTTTAACCACACTGTCCTTCACACTTATCGGCATTTAGTTGTGTAGAAGTTCTCCAACCCCTCGCCCAACTTATCCATGGAGATCAAAAGCACAACCATCAGTCCTTTCCCTCATGCTAGGGAAAAATATGTCATTTTGGACTCTGACGTCTCCTTTTGGCCCCATGTCCAATCTCCATCCAAATCTCCGTAACATTACCAAAATTTGCCCCTTTTTAACCAATGACTATTATTTTGTTTGTTATCTCTCACCGACTACTGGCCTACCCCTATCCACAAAGGTTGTCCCACCTTCAGCCTATAATAAATGCTACTACTACCAAACTCACCCACTTTGCTGAACAAGCAGTTCACAGATAAGGCTTACCTATAGGTAAGATAGGTATATATAAAATGTTTGCAGCACACCTGAAAAGATTTGCAATGCAGCCTCACCAGTGCCCATCAATGCAGCCTCACCAGTATCCATAAATGGAGCCTCACCAGTGTCCATCAAATGCGGCCTCACCAGTGTCCATCAAATGCAGCCTCACCAGTGTCCATCAAATGCAGCCTCACCAGTGTCCATCAAATGCAGCCTCACCAGTGTCCATCAAATGCAGCCTCACCAGTGTCCATCAAATGCAGCCTCACCAGTGTCCATCAAATGCAGCCTCACCAGTGTCCATCAAATGCAGCCTCACCAGTGTCCATCAAATGCAGCCTCACCAGTGTCCATCAAATGCAGCCTCACCAGTGTCCATCAAATGCAGCCTCACCAGTGTCCATCAAATTCAGCCTCACCAGTGTCCATCAAATTCAGCCTCACCGGTGTCCATCAAACGCGGCCTCACCAGTGTCCCTCAAATGCGGCCTAACTAATATCCATCAAATGCGGCCTCACCAGTGTCCCTCAAATGCGGCCTAACTAATATCCATCAAATGCGGCCTTACCAGTGTCCATCAAATGCGGCCTCGCCGGTGTCTATCAAATGCGGCCTCGCCGGTGTCCATCAAATGCGGCCTCGCCGGTGTCCATCAAATGCGGCCTCGCCGGTGTCCATCAAATGCAGCCTCACCAGTGTCCATCAAATGCAGCCTCACCAGTGTCCATCAAATGCAGCCTCACCAGTGTCCATCAAATTCAGCCTCACCAGTGTCCATCAAATTCAGCCTCACCGGTGTCCATCAAACGCGGCCTCACCAGTGTCCCTCAAATGCGGCCTAACTAATATCCATCAAATGCGGCCTCACCAGTGTCCCTCAAATGCGGCCTAACTAATATCCATCAAATGCGGCCTTACCAGTGTCCATCAAATGCGGCCTCGCCGGTGTCTATCAAATGCGGCCTCGCCGGTGTCCATCAAATGCGGCCTCGCCGGTGTCCATCAAATGCGGCCTCGCCGGTGTCCATCAAATGCGGCCTCGCCGGTGTCCATCAAATGCGGCCTCGCCGGTGTCCATCAAATGCGGCCTCGCCGGTGTCCATCAAATGCGGCCTCGCCGGTGTCCATCAAATGCGGCCTCGCCAGTGTCCATCAAATGCGGCCTCGCCGGTGTCCATCAAATGCGGCCTCACCGGTGTCCATCAAATGCGGCCTCACCGGTGTCCATCAAATGCGGCCTCACCAGTGTCCATCAAATGCGGCCTCACCAGTGTCCATCAAATGCTGCCTCACCAGTGTCCATCAAATGCGGCCTCACCGGTGTCCATCAAATGCGGCCTCACTGGTGTCCATCAAATGCGGCCTCACCGGTGTCCATCAAATGCGGCCTCACCGGTGTCCATCAAACGCGGCCTCACCAGTGTCCCTCAAATGCGGCCTAACTAATATCCATCAAATGCGGCCTCACCAGTGTCCCTCAAATGCGGCCTAACTAATATCCATCAAATGCGGCCTTACCAGTGTCCATCAAATGCGGCCTCACCAGTGTCCATCAAATGCGGCCTCACCGGTGTCCATCAAATGCGGCCTCACTGGTGTCCATCAAATGCGGCCTCACCGGTGTCCATCAAATGCGGCCTCACCGGTGTCCATCAAACGCGGCCTCACCAGTGTCCCTCAAATGCGGCCTAACTAATATCCATCAAATGCGGCCTCACCAGTGTCCCTCAAATGCGGCCTAACTAATATCCATCAAATGCGGCCTTACCAGTGTCCATCAAATGCGGCCTCACCAGTGTCCATTAAATGCAGCCTCACCATCTGAAACACATAGGCTTTTACAGCATACAGGTTATTATTACTGTAATTGTTGTACTGTGCCAGTGATACTCCCTCCCCTGTCAGACAATCATGGCAACAAATATATTTAGGAGGTGACCAAAAATGGCAGCCGCATACTCCATGACAAGTTTGCTTTGAAGAGATATATATATATATATATATATATATATATACAGGGTTCAGAGTTTCCTCAGCTTTTTATTCTTTATGTTTACGTACGGACCTGGCAGTGAAAGGGTTAGGCCTCTTTCACACGAGGGATCCGTATGTCCGTTTTTCATCCTTCCGTTTTCGGATGAAAAACGGACATACATTCATCCCTATGGAGCGTCGGATGTCAGCGGTGACATGTCCGCTGACATCCAACCCGCTCCGATCCGAAAAGTGTAACGGAGGAAAAACCTACTTTTCCATCCATTTTCGGATCGGATCGGGTGACGGACACTACGGTCCGTCATCATCCGATCCCCCCATAGGGGAGAGCAGCGCTCTGACAGGTCCGCCGCTGCACAGCGTGCAGCAATGGACCTGTCATCTTCCTGCTCAGCGGGGATCGGCGGAGCGATCCCCGCTGAGCAAGCGGGTGTTCACGGGGCGGATCATCACTGATCCGCCCCGTGTGAAAGAGCCCTAAGGCTTAATGTACACGGGACGTTTTTTACAACCTGTCCTGAACGATTTAACTTGACAGATAAAAAACCCACGTTTAAAACATCCGTTTTGCCGCATTTACATGCCGCGTTTAGCGACGTTTCGCCACGTTTTCATTTAGAAGCGTTTGAAGAAAATATGTATATTTTATTTTTTCCAAAGTAGCCAAAAATGAAAAACGCCTGTAAACCAAACGCGGCTAAACGCCGGTACCGTGTTTAGCAGCGTTTAGCATCTGAAACTTCGGCGTCTGAACTAATTTTTTTTTTGCCTTCAAAGAAAAGCCTCTAAACGCAACTGCCTAAAAAAGACATTAAACAAACCTGTGTACATGTACACACAAGATAACATTGGATGAGTTCAGGGGCAGCTGAAAAAAGCATCCAACTGCCTCTGAAAGTCCGTTTACCAGCAGCAGTGTACATGAGGCCTTAAATAGTGGACATGAATAATGGATATGTGCACTGCTGTACCCAAACTACAAATCCCATCAGGCCTTGCACTGACATTGCTACTGCGCTTGCATTTGGTAGCTACAGTATTCATGCAGGTCAGTGCTATGGACACTATCCAATCTTTTTTTTTTTTACATGCCAGTGCTGGCTACATGAGAATTTACAATTATGGTCCATCTCAGGAAGAGAGGCCAGCTTGGATGTCCTCCGGACTCATCTCCCACCCGAACGCTGAAGTCCTGCTTTTTTGTACTCCAATTAGCTATAGGCCGGGTCATTCCCCAGAACAATGTGCATGACCATAACTAACGTGCACTGCTCCTTCCAAACACACACAAGTAAAAGGGAAAAGGAGAGGTTCGGTAGTTCACGAAGGACGTTACAAGGAGGCAGAAAAATAGATTACAGGGCCATTAAAGAGGAAGTAAACGTCTATCACTAAATTTTACCTATAGGTAAGCCTATAATAAGGCTTACCTATAGGTAGTGTAAAGATCTCCTAAACATGCACCGCTCAAGGCAGTGTTTCTCAAAAATTTTTGTCTTGCGGCGCACCAAAAAGATCTAAAAATGTTTGCGCCACACCTGAAAAGATTTGCAGTGCATTCTCACCAGTGCCCATCAATTCAGACAATGATTTTGGCTGAAGTCAGCTGATTGGTTGTGGCCACACACATAGTTCTACGTTTTCAAAAACACCCAGAACTCTGTGTACTGTGAACGGCAATCTGCCTGAAAAAACAGACAGATAGTAACGTAAAAGCAGCGCCCATTACACGTTGTTAGGTACACAGCTAACCCTTTGATTGCCCCAGATGTTAATACCTTCCCAGCCAGTGTCTCTGGAGAAGAGACGCTTGAGAGGGGATATGATTTCAATATACAAATACTGTACTGGTGACCCCACAATAGGGATAAAACTTTTTCGCAGAAGAGAGTTTAACAAGATTCTTGGCCACTCATTAAAAAAAAGAGGTTTAAACTACGTAGGGGGTTCTTTACTGTAAGAGCGGCAAGGATGTGGAATTCCCTTCCACAGGCGGTGGTCTCAGCGGGGAGCATCGATAGCTTCAAGAAACTATTAGATAAGCACCTGAATGACCACAACATACAGGGATATACAGTACAATGTAATACTGACATATAATCACACATATAGGTTGGACTTGATGGACTTGTGTCTTTTATCAACCTCACCTACTATTAGTACAGTGACAGTGTACAATTACAGTATTAACACTGATCACTGGATTAGCGTCATTAGTGATGTCAGTTAGTGACCCTCCCAGCCAGCATCAGTTAGTGTCATAGTGCCCGCTACATTACCACAGTCCCATTATAAGGCCCCTTTCACACGGGCGCCTCCGTTTTGCGGGATCGATCCACTGATCCCCGCTGAGCAGGCGGATGAAAGGTCCATCTCCACTCACTGTGCAGAGCGGAGACGGACCCAGTCCTGCTCTCCTCTATGAGGTGTTCAGGTGAAAATGGACCACCTGTTTTTATCATATTTAACCTGCCAGACAGATGGAAAATAGGACCAAAATTCTGTCTGGTTTTGCGGACAGGATCAGATCGGATAGTGGCGGGTGTCAGCGGACATATCACCGCTGACATCCGCCGCTCCATAGGAGTGAATAGAGGGTCCGATCACGTCCGCCTGAGAAACTGACTGGAGGACCTCATCGGACAGCCCACGTGAAAGGGCCTTAAGTCTCTTATCACCACCATTATCAGTATAGTGTCATACACCTATTATATTTTTATTTTTTTTATCAAAAACATGAAGCATAATACATTTTGGCCTACATTTATAAAGAAATTAGATTTTTTTTTATTGGATATGTTTTAGAACAGAAAAAAAAAAGATAAAATTTCAAAATGTTCATTCTTTTTTTTTGTTTATATGGCAAAAAAATAAATAAAACCCAGTGGTGATCAAATACCACCAAAAGAAAGGTCTATTTGTGTAAACAAAATAATAAAAAATTAATTTGGGTACAGTGTGTTGCATGACCGTGCAAAACGTTAAAGTAGCTCTGTGCTGAATAGCAAAAAATGCCTTAGTCATGAAGGTGGTATAACCTTCCAGAGCTCAAAACTAAAAAGTTGCGTTCTTTCTCCTCCTTCGTTACATTTGCCACATTATTTTTTTTTGGAGGGGGAGCGGGTACCTGATTTCTGACAGGTACCCGCTACCCCAATTCCAGTCAGATGGCCGCGGCGATCTGGGCAGAAGTTCACCAACCCCACCCTCCCTCTTCTCCTGTGAAGAGTCCCAGAAGGCTGTTGGACCAATCACAAAGCACAGTGTAGCTCACGAATGCGCAGCTGGAAGCCGGCAGAGAAGATGCCGGCGACTGCACCCAAAGCCGACTGAAGATTCCGCTCGGGTGCTGCCATCGCTGGATCCAGGGGCAGGTAAGTGTCCTTATATTAAAAGTCAGCAGCTACAGTAGTTGGAAAGACTGGAGCTCCCTTTTAAGTAGTGGATGTGTATGGATTTTTTTTTTTGGACAATAAGGATATCACTTTATAAAGTTGAACTAAACCCTCCCCTCCTTTACAGCTAAGGAATCTGCCATCTTAGCCCCATCTTAGCCCCTGCTTGATGTGCAGTTGCCACGGTGCTGTACGTGATCAGCTATGACACCACCATTTAATGGCTTAACAGTTCAGTTGAAAGACAACGTAGGCACACCAATAACTGTAAGGCCCCTTTCACACGATAAGCCCGCTCGTTTTTCAGGCGGATCCGAGCGGGCCACCCATTGACTCCTATGGGCAGGCGGATGTCAGCGGGGATGTGTCCGACACCCGCCTGCCATCTGATCCACTCAAAACAGACATATGGGGGATCAGATAAGATCTGATGAAAACAGACATGCTGTCCGTTTTCGCCTGATCCCCCCATAGAAATCAGCGGGGCTCTGATAGGTCCCTCCCCGCTCAGTTTGCAGAGACGGACCTGTCATGCGTCGGCTCAGCAGAGATCAACAGAGCGATCCCCCGTTGAGCTAGCGGAGTCCGCTGAGTGGATCCGCCCCGTGTGAAAGGGGCCTAAGGCCTCGTTAGAATCGCGGTTGAGATGTCTTTTTTGCCGTCCACCAAAACCGCCGCAATAGGCTTTACCTGCCTTGGTTATGATGATTTGCACCTGCAGAAAAGTTGACCCACGATTCAAAATCCCCCCCATGCACTCTCTCCCCTGCCCCCATAGTTCTGAGCTCAGCAATCCTGCGATGGAGGAGGTAGTGGACCACATGGTGTACAGGGGAGGATGACAGCTCGCTCCCGTGATGGTGGATAAGGATGAGCTCCGGCGTGTTTGCAAACAGCACGTGCAGAGCCCGCCAGGAAGTCGGCACTGCACAGCGCTAATCACAGGTAAGGATGAGCTCCGGCGTGTTCGCATGCTGAACGTGCCGAGCCTGCCAGGAAGTCGGCACGGCGCAGCGCTAATCACAAGTAGGGAGACATTTCCCGATCTCTGCAGCTGCACATCGGGAAATGTCTCACTGATTGTGATTAGCGCTGCGCTGACTTCCTGGCGGGCTCGGCACGTTCAGCATGCGAACCCCCCCGGAGCTCATCCTTAATCACAGGCAGTGAGACATTTCCCAATCTCTGCAGCCGTGCATCTGGACAATGTCTCATTGCTTGGGATTAGCGCTCTGTAGTGCCGACTTCCTGGCGGGCTCTGCACGTGCTGTTTGCAAACACGCCTGAGCTCGTCCTTAATGGTGGAGGCTGGGAGTGTTGTAGCAACATCCTAGCAACAAGACAATGTGGGAGGATGCCATCTCTGGGAGTTTTTTGGCCAGTACATAAATGGCCTACACCTATAGTAATGGCATTATCCAACTTTATTAAAAGCCGCACATCTACAGGCACCTCTTACACCTTCATAGGCAGCTTTTCAGTGAAGTGAGGTGAACTAACCCTCTTGAACTGCCTGTTGAGTTCTATGTCTATGAAGAACATTGACATGCATCAGAGGTACCTATACCAAAGTCAGCCAGCTTATAATGTGCTCATGCATCTTTTTTTGGGGGGGGGGGGGGGGGATTTGCACCTAGCCAGGCAGCTGACATGTCAGAGCAGGCAGTGGTAATGTATAGATATATAGAGGAAGAATGAAGCAAGTCCTGGCACAGCGCACAGAAGAAGCGTCTTGCAGCAATACCCACCTCACCTCACTCTGCAAAATCCCGGGAAAATGTGAGCATGCTGGGAGGAGCAGACTAAACTACCACTCCCAGCATGCCCTGCTCTACCCTCACCGCACAGCCTCGCACACCCAGTATCTGTCCCTCACTACTTCACAACATCCCACCTGACACAATAAACACTTTATTTACAGTCAAAATTGCATATTTTCCACATTTTTCGTACGTATTTTATACAAGTCTTTTAAAGAAGCCTTTAGAAAGAATGTCTCCAATTTCCCCGCTGTATAACTCTCCCTGGCTTCCATTTTCTCAAAGACCACGTTTCCTAACTGCCTAAGCAGGGGACCTACACAAAATGGCCGCCAAACGGAGACACTTTTAGATCTGCCTCTGGCGAGTGGATGTTAGAGCGATACAAGGGAAAGCAAGTGGTTGCTGTGGGAGAATAGGAAGTGCAGTGAAGCATCCTGGGAAGTGTAGTTTTCCTATCATGTACATAGAAGAAGGGACTCTCTGAGCAGTCTGCAAGGTGAGGAGGAGGGCTGCAATGTTCTTGTAATATCTCCCCAGATAGGGCTTTCAATGCAAGGTTTGCATGTGCTAAGCTTTTGTTTGGGATCATAGTATGTCTGATTAATATGATGATTGTAGGTGGCACACTCTGTATGCATCTTGTTATATAACATGTATCAGTGACAGGCTGTATGGGGCCAGCAGTCTGCATGTGCTGCAATCTGGTAGAGGAGGAAAACCTGCAAGCCTTGTGTCTGTCAGCAGCATTCCCTTTGTACGGTGTCTCTTTTCTAAATGGCTTTGCCACCGAAGTCATACAGATCTCTGAGGATCAGCTACTAAAATGGTTGCATTCCTCTTATGTCATTCATATCTGTAACCAGAAACAATCTGTGATCCATCTCTTTGTTCAACACCAATAAAGGATCAATATCGGTCAGATATTTATTGGGTTTCCCTCTGGGATGCATTGTTCCTTTCTCTCGTTTAACGAAAGAGGAAAAAAATGAGGCTCATGCACACGCTGTATGAAAAATCTGGCCTCTAGTACAGGGCTTGCAGCAAGATCTTGCATTAAAAGTGCTCCGTATGCATGTAACACGTGAGCAACATTTTACATGCATGCAGTATTACAGGGTAAATGGCCCTGTTGCTAGGACACAGGCAGGTTCACAAGGAAGCACCCTTCGTTTCTAGGATGCACACACCTTCTAGCATCATCTATTGCTAGGTCGCAAGTGTCTTCTGAAGGTCAACTTCCAGCTATCTCCATTGCTAGAATGGAGGCAACTTTTAAAGTCTCCTAGAATCCTTAAAGTGGTTGTCAACCCTTTACACCACGTTTTGCTACAGATAAGGCTTACCTGTAGCTACCCAGGATATCTCCTAAACACAGGGCTTTTTTTCTCAAACAATAGGTGCTGGAACTCAACCACAATGGGCCCCCCCCCCCCCAAAACCGCTCCCCTACACACACCCTCCAAATCACATCAAATAGTGGGTGTGGTCAATCAAATTTCACGAACAGTAGGAGGGTCTTAAAGGTCATTAAAGAGGAGTTCCACCCAGGGGGGCCATTAAAAAAAAAAAAAATTAAAAGTCAGCAGCTACAAATACTGCAGCTGCTGACTTTTAATTGGACACTCACCTGTCCCTGGGTCCAGCGGTGCGGGGGATCGAAGCCCCGCTCGTCGGCGCCAGCATTTCAACTGTGGGCGCCGGGCTGTGGCTTCACAGCCTGGCACCCACTGCGCATGCGCGAGCGGCGCCAAGCGCCGTGATTGGCCGCTTAATCACCTGGGACCTGCAATGGGTCCCAGATGATTGACAGGAGGGAGGGAGAAGAGCCGAGCCCTTCCTGTGCCAGGGGGAAGTGATGTCACCAGCCCAGGCAGACGAAGGGGCAGACTACGAGGGACCACCTAGCAACAGGCATGTAGAGGTAAGTAAAAAAAAAAAATATCCAAATGTTTTTTTGTTTTTTTTTTTAGAATTATTTAGATATGTTTGTTTTTTTGGGTGGAACCCCACTTTAAATACCAGGATTGCATTACACACAGAGCGCAGACCTATCACTTGTAAACACAGAAACCAGACTTTTGTGTTTACAAGTGATAGTGGTGGGCAGGGAGCAGAGGGTCTGAGCCAGAGGTGGTGGAACTGAGTTCCACCAAGTTGCCCCTGAAAGAAAGCCCTGCCTAAACCTGCACGGTTTAGAAGATATCCCCTGTATCTGAATGTGCCGACGTCATCGGCACATGCTCACTGAAGCAATGGCAGTACCTGCCGTTGCTTCAGTTAGACTGTGCTGTTACCGCCGGCTCCCGTGCGCATGCGCAGGAGTGACGTCATCACGGCTCCGGCCAATCACAGCGCCGGAGCCCGCGATACCCAGAAGTAACTCCGGGAGCGATGTCGCCGGCCAAAGCGGTGAACGAGGAGCGATTCCGGGGCTTCAATCTAAAAGTAAGTAATACATAATGCTATGTATACTAGCTCATTATGCCTGTGTCTTGCAAGGTTTTTTTTTTGTTTGTTTTTGTTTTTGCATTTACAACCACTTTAATTGCTGTGTTGCAGGCAACTTGTGAAGGAAGCCTTCTGTCATCCTCTGTTGCTAGGTCATCGGTGAATTTTAAAAGAAGCCTCCTAGAGTTCTCCGTTGCTAGGAAACAGGTAACTTCTAATGTACCAGAATAAAGGAAAGGGATGGTCGGCACTCAGGATGACATCCAAAATAGTAGAGAAATAGTATTTCTTTATTAAATGTATGTTCAAAGTTGTAAAACAGCCTAAGCTTTTCGGACGTTAGTCATAGCTATGGAATAAGGACTAATGTCTGAAATGCGTAGGCTGTTTTACAGCTTTGTACATGCATTTAAAGAGGAAGTAAACCCTGATGGGTTTTACTTCCTCTTTGTTTCCCTGCAAAGTAAAAGCATTATGGGCTAGTATGCATCGCATACTAGCCCATTATGTGGCACTTACCTGCAAACAAAGTCCGCGATATTCCCCGCTGGTGGCCACCTCCATCTTCGCCCCTCTTCCTTCCGGGGCCGCGGAATCCGGCTCTGTGACTGGCCAGAGCTGCATGACGTCACTCCAGTGCATGCATACCAACAGGCAATCGCAGGTTTACAACCACTTTAATAAAGAAATACTATTTTGCATGTCATCCTGAGTGCCGACCATCCCTTTCCTTTATTCTGGTACGTTGGAGGTGTCAGTAGCCTCAAGATCTGAGCACCGGGCGGAGCTTTTATGTGGGAAGCTTGCAGCACCTATACACCTGTTTTTTCTTGCCTTCTAATGTAATGCCGCGTACATACGAGCGGATTTCTTGTGTGTACGGCTTTTCCGACGGGATTCCACTCAAGTTTGCCTTGCATACACACGGTCACGCAAAAGTTTGCTGAAATTACGATCATCAAGAACGCGATGGCGTACAACGCTACGGCGAGCCGAGAAAATGAAGTTTAATGCTTCCGAGCATATGTCGAATTGGAATTTTGTGCGTCGGAATTGCCACAGACGATCGCATTTTTTGAATAGGAACTTTTCCCGACTGAAAAATTGAGAGCATGCTCTCAATCTTTTGCTAGCTGGAATTCTACCAGCAAAAGACCGATGGAGCGTACACACGGTCGCATTTTCCGACGAAAAACTCTAATTTTTTGGGCCGAAATTCCGATCGTGTGTACGCGGCATTAGCCTCCTAGAGTCCCCTTTTTTTTTTTCTTTTTTTTTTTTTTCTTTTTTTTTTTCTTTAGATCATTTTTATTGCATTTCTTTTTAGCAAGCATAACATACATACAGACAGAACAGTAACACAAAGTACAGAACGTTCCTATTCCAGCTTATAACGGAGAGAAATTGTGCATCATATAGAGGGACTCATTAACCAGTTTTACCAAAGATTCAGAGTCGGGGTCGCTGATCCCTTCCATGTCAGTAAAAGGGACTTCCTCACATAAAAATAGAGGATACGAAGCAGTCTCTTGGCCTGAAAGGGAATAGTGAGGTCGCCAAAGATGCCCAGAAGACAATTTTTTGGGAGACCCAGTGCTGAAGAAATGAAGGAGCCTATGTTCACCCAGAAATCTTGTACTATGGGACAGGTTCAGATTCAGTGGATAAAATCAGCAGTTTTTGGCCACATCCCTGGAAGCATTCAGCAGAAGGGGATATTCCCATTGAAAGATTTTAATTTGGATTACCCTGTCCCTGGAGGAGATAACCGAGGTCTTAAATGTGTAACAGAATTCAGACCAGTCTTCTTCTGTAATAGGGATAGCTAACGAGTCCCTTTTCTCTTGTGCTGTCCTAAATCTAGGGTTGGTGTCTGTCACGAGGGCCGAGTAATAGGTGGAGACAAGTTTTGTCTGGTCCGGGGATCTCAGGAGTCTTTCCAGGTCAGGTGTCCTAATAGGACTGTCTAGGGCAGTGATGGCGAACCTTGGCACCCCAGATGTTTTGGAACTACATTTCCCATGATGCTCAACTACACTGCAGAGTGCATGAGCATCATGGGAAATGTAGTTCCAAAACATCTGGGGTGCCAAGGTTCGCCATCACTGGTCTAGGGCAATGATTCTCAACCAGGGTTCTTCCAAAGGTTGCTAGGGGTTCCCTCAGCATTGGGCAATTTCTGCCTCTCAGATAGGTTCCCACTGACACCATTGATCTTTTTAGCTATCTGTAAGGAGGTAATGCTTCCCAATGACCACAAGTGTAAGGACCATTCTTCCCACTGACCATCACACTATTGTATCATGAGTTGTAGATTTTCAAATTTTTAACAGGGGTTCCCCGAGACCGGAGAACTATTTCAAGGGTTCCTCTGTGTTGAAAAGGTTGAGAAAGGCTGGTCTAGGGAACCAAACTGTGCTCGTACTGCATGTCTAAGCTGGTAATAATAAAATAGATAGGTGCATTGTAGGTTAAAGTCTAAACGCATCTGAGAGAAGGATTTGAAACCTTATATGTGGCATAAGTACTTAATTCCTCTGGATGTCCATCCATTGGGGTCAGGCAGGGAATATAACTCCTTAGGGTTAAACCGCAGTGAACTATTGGTAGAGGCCAGCCAGGAGTCAGTTGAAAGCTTCGCTACCACAGTTTGGAACCGGGAAAGGGAGGTACGTATAATTGACATGCCTGGTCCAGGTGGTGTGCATCCTCTATAGATGCTTCAAATGAGTAGACTATAGCTCCTTCAGTAGTGGTACAGGCATTATTGGAGTTAAGAAAAAGAGGGGGCTGTGTGAAAACACAGGTGGGACTTTGAATGAGGCACATGATTAGTGTGCCTCCATCCCTGGTACAAGCGTGCGGCTGTGTGCAGTGTATACAACACGCCGCTTGTACATTAGGGGTGCTAAAATTAATCGATGCATCGCGATTCGGGTGTCCCCGATGCAGCATCGATGCATGCGACCGGAAAAATCGATTTCTTGCCCCGCCCCTCCCGGGAGAGTGCTCCGTGCGTATAGCTGTTACTTAGTGTGTGTATATGCCGCTCATGTGACTCCCTGCCCTCCTCCCTCCTCTCACGTCTCTCCTGATGTCAGCCCCGCCCACTGACTGAAGCTATCAGGTCAGAAGAGAGGCGGGCGGGGCTGACATCAGGAGAGATGTGAGAGGAGGGAGGTGGAGATGGTGAGCAGGCAGATCGCCCTTCTCATTACAGGCTGCCATGCCCAGAGGGACAGCAATGACACGTTTCTTCAAGTAAGTTCCCTCCAATGATCCTCTGTAGCCCTGCCTGGCCACGCCCACTTCTTATCACTAGGCAACTCAGTGTTTACAGCGTTACCAGGGAGACCGGCATCTGGGGCCTGCAGAACAGCCACTAGCACCGGCAGAGCAGCATGCAAGTACAGAGGGGGAGGGGGGCACTGTGATCCGGGGACACAGGAAGGAGTCCAGGCATGTAGGAATCTGATGTGTCACCTGTGATGAGTAATGTCATTGTCACTGCAGGGGAATGGGCTGTAAGGAGGAGAAATATAGACAGGAGGAGCAATGGTGTGACATCTTTCTGAATGTGATGACAGCTCAGGAGGGGACACAGGATACCATTAGATTGTCAGAAATAAAAACACAAATGTCTGCTCTTATTATTCCCAGTATGGTGCTGGGGTGACACACACCGTGTATTGCTTTCTCTTACCAGTCTGACCATTTGTCAGGTTGTGTCACAATCACCATTCAGCTGATCTACATAACCCAAGTCCACATCATAGAATTGTCTTCTATGTGCCTTCATCACACCACAACTCTGCATTATTGTCCGCAGTCTTTGACCATCTCCTATATCATGTTTGCAGTCTGACTATCTCCTGTACAATGTCTGCAGTCTCTGACCATCTCCTGTACCATGTCTGCAGTCTCTGACCATCTCATGTACCATGTCTGCAGTCACTGACCATCTCCTGTAGCATGTCCGCAGTCTCTGATCATCTCCTGTGCTATGTCTGCAGTTTCTGACCATCTCCTGTAGCATGTCTGCAGTCTCTGACCATCTCCTGTAGCATGTCTGCAGTCTCTGACCATCTCCTGTAGCATGTCTGCAGTCTCTGACCATCTCCTGTAGCATGTTTGCAGTCTCTGACCATCTCCTGTAGCATGTCTGCAGTCTCTGACCATCTCCTGTAGCATGTCTGCAGTCTCTGACCATCTCCTGTAGCATGTCTGCAGTCTCTGACCATCACCTGTAGTATGTCTGCAGTCTCTGACCATCTCTTTTAGTATTTTGGAGGAGAGCCTGGAGCTCCTCTGCTGTCTCTTTTTTTCTTAAGAACAGATAGAATTAAAAAAATGGAGTTCTCCTGACTACTTGAAATTTTTTTGATGAAAACCATGCGCACTTGCGCTGTAATCGCGATGCATCGCAGAATTAAATTGTATTGTTGACATGATAATCTTAATCGAATCGTGAGGCCAGTGAAGATGCGCACCCCTATTGTACATAGCTACTACTATCACAGTGTGGAACACGCCACATTGCACAGGGACCCTCTGCTTCTCTCTCCACGCCATCAAGGTAACTCCATCATCAGCCAATATGCCACTAAATCTCCTGAGTGTGACCATAATATTTAATACAGACTTTATCTATTCAATATAGATTGTATGGCAGTTCTCATCACCCCCTATCACTGTGGCGCATGATTAAGATTGGATATTTTTTCTTTGGGAAGCTCTGTGCATTGTGCCAAGTTACACGCGGCTCCAGATTACCCCAACTTCCAGGACGGACACCTTCTTGTTGGCCCTGGTCCCACATCTAACACACCCCCATCATCTACTCTCTGTATGTAAGTATCCAGGACTGGCCTATCCTCCTTTTCCTGTTATGCTTAGTGTTACGTTAGACTAATTATATTCCAATCTATTTAGATATTTGGGAGCATCCATCCCTGATGAGTGTGCAAACACGAAACGCGTCGGTCAATCTAGGATGCTAACACATACCCTGATCAGTAACCAACCTAGTCTACTGTCCAAAAAGCAATTTTTTTTTTTATCCATCTACACCATGCCTCTTCATTGCACTGTGCTGCTCCAAGAACTGTGTGTATGTATGTGTGTGTGTATGTATGTATGTATATATGTGTGTATATATATATATATATATATATATATATATATATATATATATATATATATATATATATATATATATATATATAATTCATGGGAATTGCTCATTAATTTTCGTTATTGTCTTGTGCTTCTAAGTTGATATTTTGTATCCTTGATGTACCATGTTACATTTATGTATTCGCCATATTGTCATGAGTTTCCAAGTTATGATTATGTGTCTATGATGTCCATGATACAGATGTATTTTTATGTGCAACCTTATGACCCAGATATTTTCACTCATTTATCCTTCATGTTTATAAACGTGTTTTCTTCAAACATACCCCCCACCATGTCTTGAACCTCATTCAAAGTCCCAAATCCCCTTTTCTATGGCATTATTGGAGTTGGGGTCAGTGGCGGCTGGTGCTCCAAAATTTTTGGGGGGGCGCAAACAAAGTGAAAATTTCTGGAAAAAAAAAACATCAATTGCAGCCTCTGTTAGAAAACATCCTAAGCTGCAGTGTATATTCTTTGTAAAAAATATGCCCATTACTGCCTTATTTCAGAGCGCCCACGTGACTCCTCGCTGCTCTCCTCTCCTCCCCGGTTGAGGTCTTGGCTCTATCCTCCTCTCCTCCTCTCCTCCTCCCCTCCCGACTGATATCAGTGGGGGATTCTTGGTCCCTCCCGCTGTAGCTGTCAGATCGAGAGAGGGAGCAGGAGGAGTCACGTGAGCGCCCAGTGGCACTGTCAAATAAGGTAGAAATGGGCATATTTTTTTACAAAGCACAGATGCTAGAGCATAGGACATTTTCTAACAGAGGGGATTGTGTGTGCCTTACAAAGTGGGTTTACAACCACTTTAAACTGGAACATAACAAACAAATGATTAAATCAGCTGCTAAAAGTGGTTCTAAAGCCAGGACAGTTTTTACCTTAATGCATTCCCTGCATTAAGGTAAACAATGTCCAGGTATTTTATAACACCCAAGCCCCTCGCCCTCTGATACTTACCTGAGTCCTTTCTCGATCCAGTGGTGTGTGTGGTCTGCCCATCTCTAGTGGCTCTCTCCGCATTCACAGGGCTCAGAGGCAGGAGCCATTGAACAGGGAGGGGCCAAGCCACATTGCATATGTCAGAAGCAAGCCCACACGTGCAGCCAAGAGCGCCGGTGGGGGCCTCAGAAAAGGAGGTTCAGGGCTGCTCTGTGCAATAACCTTGCACAGAGCAGGTAAGTATAATATGTTTGTTATTTTAACAAAAATATATATTAGCCTTTACAATCACTTTAAAAAACTGAGTGTTTATTATTACTTGAATAATGTAGGCTTGTTTGCTCCTGTTTAATCAGGCAGTATTGTATTTTTCAACCACTTATTTGAACAAGAGTAAATTCACAGGACCTAAAACTGCATTTTAATAATTATAAAGATAATCAGGTAAGGATGTAGTATATGGTTATGTGCTGACATCTAGAGGGTAGCAATGTTCCTACATACAATGGGACCATGGAGAAAGAACGTAGCCACCCTCTAACAGTTGCTGCTTAGTGTCCAGCACTGTTTAGTGGCTCTTGTTCTGTGTAAGGCCCCTTTTAAACTTGTGCGACCTGAAAGTTGTGCAATTTTTGCTGCGATTTTCAATTTATGGTTTTTTTGTTTGTTTGTTTTTTGTTTGTTTGCCACGATTTTGCAGTGTTTTGAAGCAATGACTGTAATCTTGAGGTCTATGGACCTCAAGTTGCATCAAAGTCAGACCAAAGTAGCGCAGGGACTACTTTGAAGTCGCACTGATATGAATGGTACTCATTGGAAATCATGGGGTATGACTTGTCATGCGACTTTTCGGTCTTAAGTCACAGGACAAGTCGCACAAGTGTGAAAGGGGCCTAACAGGGGTCCCCAAACTATGGCTCACAGGCCCCATCTGGCCCTCTACAAGGTTTCATTTGGCCCACAGCTAGGGTCAGTGGGGTATCCTCAATGTGCACTGTCAGAGGCTGTTTGTGGTCTCACATTCTGATGTAAGGGGTACTGATGGGGCTCTGATGTAAGGGGGACTGAAGGTAGGAATGATGGGGACAGATCTGGTTTATTTTTGGGCCTGCAAATATTTGTTAAATTTACAATTTAGCCCTCAAACTGAACAGATTGGAGACCCCTGCTGTATATTGTTAGTCACACATCTTATAATCCAACTGTACAGTCTCAAATGCATTTACAGATGACTGTTTTGTTGTGCAAAGATTAAGCCGTTTGTTCAATTTATGTTCAGTCAAGCCTACAAACTACATCTCTGTACACGTTTAGATTGCAATGTGTGTGGGCAGCTTCCAATTAGAAACATATTAAAAATTCTCATTGTGCTGTGGCTTTCAGATGACTAGTTTTCAGGAGGACACTTCCATCTCCATCCAGGACAAGATCACAGAGAGTCCAGAGGACGACCTCGAAGCCCAGGAGAAACTCGATCACTTTCCTGATGACTTCAATCAGCTGGAACTTCTGGAAACCCACAGACACTTGATTCCAACTGGAACCCAGAGCCAGTGGCCTGGAGAGTCTGATGACGATGATGAGGAGAAGACTGAAGAATGGTACGAGACGCAGGAGGCCCAGCTACAACATAGTCCTAGAGATTTGCTGCTGTTCGCTGCAGAAAATAACAGGGTATGGACAAATGTGAACATTTTTGTTTCTTAAATGTAAAACACACTTTTGTATCTCTCTCCCTACACGAAGTATACGCTTTGCTATTTTATTTTTGCCCACGTTAAAATGGAACTAACTTTGAACCCACAGTTAGCTCCAGTAATGTACATGCAAAGCCTCTCCAGAAATAGCTGTGTGACCCCAATACACATTATTCTGCCTCTGGACACTGCTCTCCCATTGAGAACAGTGGCAAGGCAGCCATGCTGGTCACTGTGGTTCCTTCTGCCTGAGAACCAGCCAAATCACTATGGAGATCTCTCTTGGGGGCTTTATACTGTCATTTTATGACGTGCTTCCCCCTACCTGATTGTGACATTGAAGAAATGTGGGTCTACAGCACCTTTAGTTCCTATTCATTACAGTTGATGGAAAGTGTAGATGAAAACTTGACCTGCAGCACCATCTTTCATACTTGTGATAGCACTAATTAAATCCACAAGGGTTGTTCTAACAGTTCTCGGTCTCACTTGTTCTTGGGGAAACCTATACCTTTTTTTATTTATTTATTTTCTTGCATAGTCATCCTCCCAGTCCACAACATGTTTCCATCATTGCTGTGAGGCTCTTATTCCCCCCCCCCCCCCCCAATTAAAATAAGTTGCCAAATGCATAAAAATATGTTCATAACACTGATAACTTGTCTAGCACAAAATGTACAAGATAATTTTGTTGTTTAGGGCACAGATGGTACTCTGAGGGGGCAAGTTCAGGTGATTACAGAAGGTGATCAAACTATTTATTTAAACTGAAACTCGTGGATGGCAACTTTGGCAGCTACTGAGGAACACCCCTTTGGTCAATGATTTTTATAATTGTCCTTTGAATTCCGAGAACATTTTACCAGTTGGCTGGTATATTCTGCCACAGTGATGTTTTTGCCTCTCCCAATGTATCACAACCTCCTCCACATCTTAGAAAATGGTTGTAAAATAATGTACCTAAGGAAAAAAGAATCCCTTGAGAGAGTACAATATTGGGGGGTACAGTGTTGGCCAGCACTACAGAGGAAAAAGTTTTCTGAGTGCTTATTTCAGACGATTTCAAAATGAGCGGATACTGTGGCCAGGCAGTAGGAAAAAGCGAGTAGAATTCTAGGATGCGCCACTAGAGGGATGACCAGTAGGAGGAAGGAGGTCCTGTTTCTTCTATATAGATCTTTATATCACTAGAGGGATCACCAGCGGGAAGAAGGAGGTTCTGATTCCCCTATATAGATCTTTATATCACTAGAGAGATCACCAGCGGGAGGAAGGAGGTCCTGATTCTTCTATATAGATCTTTATATCACTAGATGGATCACCAGCGGGAAGAAGGAGGTCCTGATTCCCCTATATAGATCTTTATATCACTAGAGGGATCACCAGCAGGAGGAAGGAAGTCCTGATTCTTCTATATAGATCTTTATATCACTAGAGGGATTACCAGCGGGAGGAAGGAGGTCCTGATTCTTCTATATAGATCTTTATATCACTAGATGGATCACCAGCGGGAAGAAGGAGGTCCTGATTCCCCTATATAGATCTTTATATCACTAGAGAGATCACCAGCGGGAGGAAGGAGGTCCTGATTCTTCTATATAGATCTTTATATCACTAGATGGATCACCAGCGGGAAGAAGGAGGTCCTGATTCCCCTATATAGATCTTTATATCACTAGAGGGATCACCAGCAGGAGGAAGGAAGTCCTGATTCTTCTATATAGATCTTTATATCACTAGAGGGATCACCAGCGGGAAGAAGGAGGTCCTGTTTCTTCTATATAGATCTTTATATCACTAGAGGGATCACCAGCAGGAGGAAGGAAGTCCTGATTCTTCTATATAGATCTTTATATCACTAGAGGGATCACCAGCGGGAGGAAGGAGGTCCTGATTCTTCTATATAGATCTTTATATCACTAGAGGGATTACCAGCAGGAGGAAGGAGGTTCTGATTCCCCTATATAGATCTTTATATCACTAGATGGATCACCAGCGGGATGAAGGAGGTCCTGTTTCTTCTATATAGATCTTTATATCACTAAAGGGATCACCAGCAGGAGATCCTGATTCCCCTATATACATGCTTAGTGAGACCTTTACTGTGTCCAGTTCTGGAGACCTCACTTACAGATAGATATTGACAAGATAGAACGAGTCCAGAGACCGCTAACAAAAGTGGTATAGGTCATCTAAGAGATAAAACATATTAGGAGAGACTTCAGGAACTTAATATGTACAGTCTGGAGGAAAAAAAAGGAGATGTAATTGAAACCTTTAACAACTTCAATACTGGGCACTTTCACCCCCTTCCTGCCCAGGCCAATTTTCAGGTTTTAGTGCTGCCACACTTTCAATGACAATTGCGCAGTCATGCAATGCTGTACCGAAATTACATTTTTACCTTTTTTTTTTTTTTATTTTTTTTTTTTTTTTTTTTATTTTTATTTTTTTTTAGACCAAGCTTTCTTTTGATGATATGTAATTACCACTGGGTTTTTTATTCTTTGTTAAAAAAACGAAAAAAGACCAAAAATTCTAAAAAATAAAAAACGTTTTTCTTAGTTCCTGTTAAAAAGTTTTGGAGATAAGTAATTTTTCTCCTTCACTGATGTGCACTGATGAGGCAGCACTGATGAGGCAGCACTGATGAGGCAGCACTGATGAGGAGGCACTAATATGTGGCACTGATGGGCACTGTTGGGACTGCACTGATGATCTGTACAGTCTCCCCTGTAAGAAAATGCAGCTGATCGGCTCTCCTCACACTCCGTCAGTGTGAGGAGAGCCGATAACCAGCATTTCCTTGTTTACATGTGATCAGCTGTGATTGGACACAGATGATCACATGGGTAAAGAGCCACGTCATCGGCTCTATACCAAGATCGGGGATGCGCGTGTCCCAGGGACACAGCGCACCGCTGATCGCCACGCTGAAGAGTGGGACAACTTCATATGATGTCACCCCAGAAGGAGAACGCCACCGTCCCGTTGTTATTTGTCTATATGGCAGGCGGGACGTGGTTAAATACATCTAGGGTGAGAATAAGGTTCTGGAGGGCAGTTTTTCGAATATGAAATCAAAATCAGGAACACGGGGACATGACATTAAACTAACTGGAGGAAAGTTCAAAATTAAACTTAGAAAGTATTATTTCACTGAAAGAGTAAATTAATGCTTGGAATAAACAATAAAGTGGTAGTAAACCGCTGAAAAGAAAATCCCAGCAAGATAATAGTATAATGTGCTAGTATGCATCGCATACTAGCACATTATGAAATACTTGCCTTAGAACGAAGGCCCCGCAGCGGCGCCCGGTCACCGCTGAGGGTGCTGACATGTTCTCTCTCTGCATTTCTCCTGGGTTTGGCACTGTGAGTGGTCGGAGCCGCGATGACACAGGAGCCCTCCGTTCCAGCACAATACGCCAGACCTTCAGCGCGCATGCGCTGCTGATGTCAGCGGCTGCATGCAGGGTGAATATCTCCTAAACAATGCAGATTTAGAAGATATTCATTTCACCTACAGGGAAGCCTTATTATAGGCTTCTCTGTAGGTAAAAATCACCAGGCGGGCAATACAACCGCTTTAATGCTTAAAATAAACTTCCAGCAGAGGTAGTGAGCCAGTCAACAGTAAATGGCTTCAAACATGCTTGGTACAAACCTAGATCTATACTCGGACAAAACAAAAAACAAAATGTGTATTAAAACAGTGTATAAAATTTTTTTTTAAAAATGGGCAGACTCGATGGAGTCTTTTTTTTCTTTCTTTTTTTTTTACAGTTGACATGGTGTTTTTATTGAAAATGGTAACATACATACATAGTGCAGACGTTCGTGGTACATTGACAAAGGAGTTGGGGTACAGCAGTAAATGAAGTCAATAGGGTACATAGTAGAAATACATAGCCGTCATATAGCAATAGCATTTTACATATTCTCAGCGAACCCAGGGCATCCCGTTACCCCCCTCCCCACCCACCGCAGAGAGACCAACGTATAATCAATGATGCACCACAATGGATCACATTTATTTAGTTTTTGTATTGTAAGGGGGCCTCCGATTACATGCATAGATTATGCGCTGGGTGTGTTACAAGTGGAGGCGTTTTCCAACCAGGAATCCCATACTTTGCCATATTTGTTTGGGCATCCCCTATGAGCGTAGATTTCTTTTTTGTACGGAAGTACACCGTTAATATTAGCTATCCACTCGCCCAGCGTTGGGGGAGCAGTTTGCATCCATTTTCTAGCTATCAACAATCTAGCTATGAATAGCGTTTCCTGAAGAAATATCTTATGGTATTTGTCTGAGTCAGGGTCTGGGAACACCCCCAGTAAACATTGTTTAGGGCATAATGTCAGTGGGGATCCCATCTCATCATGGATAAATTTTACTATTTGGGACCAGAAGTCTTGTATTGCTGGACATAGCCAAAGGAGATGAAAGAAGGTGCTGGAGGGGTTATTACATCGGGGGCAATTTGGGTTTTGGTTGGGCTTGTATTTGGTTATACGCTGGGGTGTCAGGTAGGATCTGTGTAGAATGTACAAATGTGTGAGGCGATCTGATAGTTTGGTGGAAACTTTTTTACAGGTCTCAAGGGCATCTTCCCATTCATCATCTTCCAGCTCCCCCACATCCCCCGACCATCTATCTTTCAGTTTATATGCTATTGCCACAGCCGTGGGTCTTAGCAGTGAATTGTAGAAACCAGAAATAAGTTTGCGGTGGTCGGATCCCAACATAATATACAGGACATCCGCTTGCTCCAGGTTGGGGGGGGTCTCTTTGAATTGAGTGTTAAGAGCGTGTCGGAGCTGGAAGTAACGGAAGAGCATATTATTGGGCAGGTCAAAATCTGCTTTGAGTTGTTGGAATGACTTTAGGACATTATCCTGGTAAGCATCCGAGAGGAATCCTACCCCATAATGGAGCCATAGTTCGATATTTGGCACTTTTAGGAGTTCTCCTAGGTCTGGATTATCCCACAGGGGTGCATGTGAGTGCGTGGGTGATATTTTAAGTTTGTTTTTGACTACTTCCCAGACTCTACAGTAGTGGTACAGTAGTCCTTTTCTATTGTCTAGTTTGTAGGTACCTCTAAGAAGGGCTTGGAAGGGGTGTGAAACCCTGCGTCCCTGTGGGGCACATAGTAGGGATATACAGCGGAGTTTGTCATATTTATCTAGGTGGAAAAAATGGGACAGTTGAGCCGCTAGGTAGTACAAGTTAAAGTCAGGTAAGGCCGCACCTCCCAAGTCTGTAGGGTTCTTCAACGTTTGCCAGGATAGTTTATGACGGCTAGATCCCCAGACAAACGAGTTAAGGATGGCTTCGATAGATTTAAAAATCCTTAGTGGCAGGTAGATCGGGGAGTGCCATAGCACATATAAAAATTTAGGGAGGAGGACCATTTTAATTAGATTGATCCGCCCTAGTACTCCTATGGGTAGTCTAGCCCAGGTCTGTGTTTTGTGTTTCAGAGTTGCTATCAAGGGTTCTAGATTGAGGCGGACATAGTCTTCCGGCGATCGAGTTATCACAATTCCTAAGTATGTCATAGCACTGACCCTGAGAAGTGGGGATGTGGACTGTTCTTTGGTTGGAGCGCCAATATCGATCGGGAGGATTTGGGATTTATCCCAATTAATCTTCAGGCCCGAGTGCCTGCCAAAATTTTGGATTACCTCTAGGGCCATTTGCAAGGACGAACCTGCATCTGCTAGGTATAGGAGCATATCGTCAGCGTAAAGGCTTATCTTTTCTGACAGATTCTCGTGGGATAGTCCTATAATGCCTGGATGCGCTCTGAGGGACGCAGCAAGAGGTTCCACCGCAAGTGCATACAATAGGGGGGAAAGTGGGCATCCCTGCCGGGTACCCCTGTATAAAGGAAACAATTCAGAAACCCTCCCATTGACCAAGATCCTGGCGCAAGGACTCTGATACAGTAATCGGATCCATTTAATAAAGCGGGGCCCGAATCCGAATTTTGCAAGGCACTCCCACAGGTATGTCCACTCTACAGAGTCGAACGCCTTGGCGGCGTCCAAGGACACCACCACTCTAGAGCCCATGGGGTTGTGTTCGGCCTGGACATTCATATGGAGCCTGCGCAAGTTATATGCCGTGTTTTTTGCCGGCATGAATCCGGTTTGATCTGGGTGGATCAATGAAAGGATCACCGCGTTTAGACGGAGCGCCAGGACCTTGGCCAATATCTTAATGTCCAGTTGAAGGAGGGATATCGGGCGATATGATTCCGGTAATTCAAGATTTTTTCGGGGTTTAGGTATTAGGACTATGTTTGCTTCGCGCATGGATGGGGGTAGGGACTCAGATTTGAAGATGTGAGAAAATAAGTCACATAGCTTGGGGATCAGTGTTTCACTATAGGTTTTGTAAAACTCTAGGGGCAGCCCGTCGGACCCCGGCGCTTTCGAAGGGTTAAGCAGGGAGATGGCTTTTGTTATCTCGCTCTCATTAATGGGGGCCTCTAGCAGGTCTATTTGGGTTTGAGTGAGGCTGGGTAGTTCTATGTTGGATAGTAGTATTTTTGTCTCCTCTACAGAGGCATTGGTGTTGGAGGAGTATATGGATGCGAAAAAGGAGCGGAACTCCTCCGCCACAGCGTCAGGTTCAGTCAGCAACCTACCATCTGTGCCCCGAAGTGCCACCACCGTGGGAGGTCTGTGATCTAGATGTGCTAGGTATGCCAAAAGCCGGCCCGCTCGTTCTCCGCATTCATAGTGCCTCTGTTTATTATAGTAAATTTTCCTATCTGCTTTTTCAAAATATAGGTTATTCACTATTCTGGTTTGCAATTTTAATTGGTCTGCCGTTATCGCAGATGGGTCAGCTGTGAACTTCTGCTCTGCCTCTACAAGGGATTGTTCAGCTTGTCTGAGAACCTGGGAGGAAGTTTTGCGATAGCGGGAAATGCGTTGCGCCAATATCATGCGTGCGTGAGATTTGAAAGTGTCCCAAATGACCTCAGGAGGTGCTGTGTCTTTGTTTGACTGAAAGAAGAATTCCCATTCGCTGGCTGCTTCCTCCAGGTCCGGGACAACCGTCAGCCAAAATGGGTTAAGCCTCCAGCTGTATGACCCGGGGGAAGAGCCGATCCTGAGTGTAATCCTGTATGGGGCATGATCAGATAGAATGCGCGGGTTAAATCCTACTTGTCGGAGCAGGGGGGCTATGGTGTTAGAGATAAGGATGAGGTCGATGCGCGACATGGCGCTGTGAGAGGTGGAAAAACAGGAATATGCCTTCTCCAGTGGATGGCGGTGTCTCCATGTGTCTATCAGGGCCAGATCAGATATTATCTTGCCAAATCTTGTATGTGGTTGGGTGGGTACAGCTTGGGGTGTCAGTGTTAGACGGTCTAGCTCCCTATTCAGTATATTATTGAAGTCTCCTAACCATATCGCAGGAGTAGTAGGGAATTGAGACATGTATGCTATCCCTTCATGTACAACGCTAAGTTGAAAGGGGGGTGGGACATAAAAAGCCAAAATCAACAGTTCTAGCCCATTCACTTTAGCATGTAGAAATATAAATCTACCCTGTGGGTCAGACTTAAGCGTTAATAACACAAACTGTACTGTTTTGGCCACAAGTATAGCCACTCCCCTAGAGTTAGCAGAGTAGGGAGCTTGATAAAGCCAACCCACCCATGGTTTTTTAAGCGCCATTTGGAGTTGGCCTGTGAGGTGGGTCTCGACCAAGACCATGATGTCTGCGTGTAATGATTTAAGATACGCTAATGCTGCATTACGCTTGGGTTTAGCCCTGAGACCTCTCACATTCCAAGTCACACACTTGACATCCTGCATGGAAGCTTATTTACGTCTGTGTATTTTGCATATTCAGTATCCATTACGGTCTTGACTTCGCCATCTATAGGGGATTGCTCTTCCTCTCTCCCCAACCTCACGTCCAAATGTGCGAGGCCAGGTAACCGGGGGTCCCCATTACCATTTGTATGCACAAAACCCCTAATATATTGAGTATTAGGAAAGAACATCTCAGCAATGATTAAACACCATACTTTGTCACTTTTCAGCTTATAGTATATAAATTGAACTTGGAACCATTCATAACATTCTAACTTTGATTGCTTCAACACGCTAGCATACCTGGATAAGCAATGCATCCATTTATGTATCCATGCATTTTGCTGTTGCCAGGCATGCCAGGGAAACCTCTCTTGTGCCCTAAGGCAACTGTTACTGAAATAAGAGAAAAGAAAAATAAAACAGACGGGGTCTGTGGGGACACCCGTGACTAGGGGAGCGATAATTCGCTGTAAAACAAGCATAAACAGTAGGAGCGATTGTGCCACACTCGGGGACACAACCATGCTCCACAGAATTTGAGCGTCTATACTGAGCAGCCTGCCTTTAGCATTAAGAAACGTGAGTCGTATTTTTATATGTTTCAGGTGGGCCCTCGTCCGTATCTAGCCCCCGGGGAATACACAGCGAGCCTACCGGCAGGCATATTGGTATAGTCTTGTGCTTCGTGCAAGTATTATATCCATTTTGAGCAGCACAGCCCGAACATTTCGCCAGTCACCCTGTCCCCCCGTTCGGAAAAAGTGTATGCGCAAGCAGGGTGAGTAAGAGGGGGTATGGGCAGATTTTTATAGCAGTACCTGCAGGGTAACATGACAGCGGGACGTCTGGATCCGTATCGCCCATAGTTCAGCTCTGAGGAAAGGTGTGTGGTGGTGTTAGGCCGGGTCGCGATGTGGAGATGCCTTCCGTTCCAGCCATTGGAGAACAGCTTCAGGCGTGTCGAAGAAGTGTGTTCTATCCTCACCTACAACCCGCAGTCGTGCCGGGAAGAGCATCGCATAGGAGTAGTGACGGGTCCGCAGCTGACGTTTTGCTTCTGTGAACGTAGCCCTCTTCTTCTGGACTTCCGCTGAGAAGTCCGGGAATACTTTGATTTCTGTGTTCTGAAAGGGTATGTTGCCCTTCAATCTGGTTAGCCGGAGTACTGCGTCTCGATCACGGAAATTGAGTAGTTTGGCAATGAATGTTCTCGGAGGGGCCCCTTGAGGGGGGGGTTTAGCCGCCAGCCTATGTGCCCGCTCGATCACAAACGTGGTGGAAAATTCAGCTCTCCCAAACGTATTTATCAGTAATTTCTCCAGGAACGAGGGGGGGTCAGAGCCCTCTGAACCCTCTGGCAGGCCGACAAATCGTAGATTGCACCTCCTCAAGCGGTTCTCCATGTCGTCTTGTTTGGCCAACACTATGTTAAGTTGGTGTTGTAGTTGTTCGGTGTGGACTTGTAATGGCGGGACCTCATCTTCCATTGGGCTTAGGCGGGTTTCAGTTTCCGTGACACGCTCTCTTAGCTTTTGTAAATCCTGGCGTATTAGCGACACGTCCACTTTGACCTCCTCTATCTTGCTGGTCAAGGTGCTTTTACAGTCCGAGATTGCTTCAAGCACCCTCGCCGTGTCTTCCGTCGCCGAGTCAGCATGGGGAGAGGAGCCGGCGCCATTTTCCCCTCCGGCGTCCTTTTCAGTGTTTCTGTATTTTGCCAGTTTTGCCGCTGGATCCGTCTTTTGTTTCGGCGGCGACATGCTCCCCAGGGGTCAGGCAGGACAATGAGCCCGAACGTGGTTGAAAAATAAGCAGGATTAGCTCCAGGATCTGGTATTACGGATGGTAGGCAAGCGGAGCTCTCGTTCTTTGCTTCCTACGCCATGCCGGTCCAGGCCACGCCCCCCTTTTTTTTTTTCTTTCTAGAAGAAAGAACGTCAGATCCTGGGCACACACACAAGATATCTCTCAAATATATCTTGATATATATATCTTGAGCATATAAAGTGCTGTGTTCATCGCTATACAGTATAATATGATATACTTTGCACAGAGCATTTGCAATTTGTTTGCATTTTAAAATGTTCAAGAAATATTTGCAGTACAAATGTTGGGATTTTTTTTTTTTTCACAAGCTTGGGCTTGTGTCAATGGCATCAGTTTGGCATCCATTTCAGATGCTTCTGAGATTATTCACAATTCTTTGACAGGTGCATTTGACCTGCTTCACGCGGGGTTTGCTTTCTCATGTGGGAATGCAAAACCCAATTGAAGCAAACAAAAGACACAGCCCTCTTTTCCAGTATAGAATAACTTAAAATACAGTGTCTTGAAAAAGTATTAACACCCCTTGAAATTTTCCACATTTTGTCATGTTACAACCAAAAACCTAAATGTATTTTATTGAGATTGTATATGATAGACCAACACAATGTGCCACATAATTGTGAAGTGGAACAAAAATAATTTTTAAAATTTGTTGCAAATATCTGAAAAGTGTGGCGTGCCTTTGTATTCAGCCCTCCTTTACTCTGATACCCCTAACTAAAATCGAGTGGAACCAATTGCCTTCAGAAGTCACCTAATTTAGTAAATGGAGTCCACCTGTTTGTAATTTAATCTCAGTATAAATACAGCTGTTCTGTGAAGCCCTCAGAAGTTTGTTAGAGAACCTTAGTGAACAAACAGCATCATGGAGGCCAAGGAACACACCAGACAGGTCAGGGATAAAGTTGTGGAGAAGTTTTTAAAGCGGGGTTAGGTTATAAAAAATATCCCAAGCTTTGAACCTCTCACAGAGCTGAGCTCAATCCATCATCTGAAAATGGAAAGAGTATGGCCCACTTACAAACCTACCAAGACATGGCCGTCCACCTAAACTGACAGGCCAGGCAAGGAGAGCATTAATCAGAGAAGCAGCCAAGAGGCCCATGGTAACTCTGGAGGAGCTGCAGAGATCCACAGCTCAAGACAACTATTAGTCGTGCACTCCACAAATCTGGCCTTTATGGAAGAGTGGCAACAAAAAAGCCATTTTTGAAAGAAAGCCATAAAAAGCCCAGTTTGCAGTTTGCGAGAAGCCATGTGGGGGACACAGCAAACATGTAGAAGAAGGTGCTCTGGTCAGATGAGACCATAATTGAACTTTTTGGCCTAAAAGCAAAACACTATGTGTGGCGAAAAACTAATACTACACATCACCCTGACCACATCATCCCCACGATGAAACATGGTGGTGGCAGCATCATGGTGTGGGGATGCTTTTCTTCAGCAGGGACTTGGAAGCTGGTCAGAGTTGATGGGAAGATGGATGGAGCCAAATACAGGGCAATCTTAGAAGAAAACCTGTTAGAGTCTAAAAAAGACTTGAGACTGGGGTGGAGGTTCACCTTCCAGCAGGACAACAACCCTAAATATACAGCCAGAGCTAAAATGGAATGGTTTAGATCAGGGGTGTCCAAACTACGGCCCTCCAGCTGTTGCGGAACTACACTTCCCATGAGGCATTGTAAAACTCTGACATTCACAGACATGACTAGGCATGATGGGAGTTGTAGTTCCTTAACAACTGGAGGGCCATAGTTTGGACACCACTGGTTTAGATAAAAGCATATTCAATGGTTAGAATGGCCCAGTCAAAGTCCAGACCTAAATCCAATTGAGAATCTGCGGCAAGACTTGAAAATTGCTGTTCACAGATGTTCTCCATCCAATTTGACAGAGCTTGAGTTTTTTGCAAAGAAGAATGGGCAAAAATGTTACTCTCTAGATGTGCAAAGCTGGTAGAGACATCCCCAAAAAGACTTGCAGCTTTAATTTCAGTGAAAGGTGGTTCTACAAAGTATTGGGGGGCTGAATACAAATACACGCCACACTTTTCACATATTTGTTTGTAAATAAAATTTAAAAACCATATATCATTTTCCTTCCACTTCATAATTACTGTGTGGGCCACTTTTTATGTTGGTCTATCACATAAAATCCCAATAAAATACATTTACGTTTTTGGTTGTAACATGACAATGTGGAAAATTTCAAGGGGTATGAATACTTTTTCAAGGCACTGTAAATGAAGCTATTTGTAGATAAATGTTTTATGCCCCGAAGAGAGGGCTTCATAAAGGTACAAGCAACCTAGAGAATGTGTGCTATATACAGGTGAAATTAGACCTGCGTTGATGGGGCACAGTGGGCAACGTGCTTTTGACATCTGTTTGAGATGCTTCTGAAATTAATGAGAATTCATGCAATTACAAAGCATCAAGGGGCTTTTGCCCTCCCATAGACCTCTATGGGGGGAGAGAAGTAGCCCTGAAGCAAACGCATGCCTGTTGACACTGGCCCCTTTAATTTGTTGAAGTTTAGGAGTCCCAGATACCTTATTATTGTTCTAGGTAGAGATCCTCTTGATTGCCATCAGTACAGATAACTATATAGAAAATTATTTGAAAATAAGATCTACCATTTTTGTTGGTTAAAAATCCAGTTTTTCCATGACTTGCATGTCTCCTATTCATATATGTTAATTCTGTTTTCTAGCTGGGAACCGTCCAGAGAGTTCTTGCAACCCACCCAGATTTTGTGAATGTAACTGATGAAGATCTGTATACACCGCTGCACAGAGCCTCCTACAACGGTCACCTAGATGTAGTACGGGAGCTGATTGCGAAGGGGGCAAACATGCATGCTGTCACACTGGATGGATGGACCCCACTGCACAGCGCCTGCAAATGGAACAACACCGCCATTGCATCTTTCCTACTCCAGCATGGAGCGGATATCAATGCACAAACTGAAGGTTCCCTTACCCCTTTACACCTGGCTGCAGCCAACCGAGATAGCCGCCAGATCCTGGAGCTTCTTCTCATGAACCGCTACCTCAACCCTCATCTGACTAACAAAGTGGGAGAAACTGCTCAGGAGATTGCCCGGCGGACCGACGTGTTTCACTACCTCTTTGAAATGACAGAATATTGGACTTAAGCTTTCTTTGGATCATATTTGTTGATATTTAAACTGATGACAAGTTTGGTGAAAATTGGGAATATTTGTGTATTCATTGAAGGGATTTTCCCCACATGTTTTATGTGTGCATTGTTTTCCCTGCCAAAAGTTTAGTCAGTGTGCCAAGTCAGAGCTGAACCAGCCGGACAGCACAGAATAGTCAATGTCTTCACTTTAGGTAAAAAATGGTCGTTAACACACTTTCACAAAATCACATAATCCATTCTGTTTCTTACTGCAGTGCCCCACTGTCTCTGTGTTTTATTAAAAAAGTCCTCCTTCACCGTATTTCACGGCGGCTCCCGGGGGTCATGTGACCGGCCGTGTCTCCCCTCTGCCCGTCTGACAGAAGCAACGGGAGGAGCCGCGATTCCCCCGCTGACGTCAGTGGGATGCGAGGAGGAGAGGCGACACGGCCGGTCACGTGACCGCTGGGAGCCGCCATGAGATAAGGTAAAGGGGTTATTTTTTTCATAAAACACAGCAACAGCGGGGCACTGCATTAAGATACAGAATGGATAGTATAAATAAATATTTGTTATTCCTGCACCAGGAGGGGGATGGGGCAGCACTGTTACTAGGTGACACACAGAGAGGGGGGGGCAGGGGAGGACAGAAGAGACAGACACAGAAGAGCAGAGCGGAGGCATTTAAACTGACCACAGGGCTCAGCAGCCATGATTACCGTGGTCAGTTTACAGACTGGAGGAGAGAAACTGGCAGGATCAGCCAGGTTTTGTAGGTGTTACAGGGGTCCAAGTTACACAGCACGAGCACTGTGCTGTATAAAATGCTTTAAAGGAGCAGGATCCTTTTTTAATCCAAAAAAAAAAACGCTTTAAAGGAGTTGTAAAGGCAGAAGGTTTTTTTCATCTTAATGCATTCGTCTGTGTGTAGCAGCCTCCCCAGCACCCCCTAATTACTTACCTAAGCCCCATCTCTCTCCAGCAATGTCCACGAGTGTCTTAGCTGTCTGGGACACTCCTGATTGGCTGAGACACAGCAGCGTTGCCATTGGCTCCCGTGGCTGTCAAAGTCAATTAGACAATCAGAGGAGAGAGGGAGTGGGGCCGGGTCAGGGCTCCGTGTCTGAATGGACACATGGAGCTGTGACATGGCTCTGGTGTCTCCATAGCAAACTAGCTGCTTGCGGTGGGGGCATTAGACAGGAGGGTGGGGGCCAGAAGCAGAGAGGAAGGACCAGAGAAGAGGAGGATCCAGGCTTCTCAGTGCAAAACCAACTGCACCGAGGAGGTAATTATAACGCATTGTTTTTTTTTGTTTGTTTTTTAAACAAGACTTTACAATCACTTTATGCTGTTTATGATATGCTGTTTACAATCACTTTAAGCTGTTTTTTCTCAGCTTTGGATAGAGTGGAGAGGGATTAGAACACCTGTCATTTTTTTTTTATTGCTGTCTGTGTCCTCATTAGGCTATGTTCACACTTATGCGGGTGAGGGAATGTGTGTAAATCGCACACGTTCCCGCATCCGCAGACGCACTGGGGTGCCATTAATTCCTGATATCATCCCTACACATCTGAAAAAGGCAGCGTGTTTTCGGGTTGCATGAAACCGCTTGGTGCTAAAGCACCATTCAATTTCAGTGTAGCTGTAATTTTGAAAAGGTGCAGGGATTTTTTCCTGCGTTTCCCGCAGGTACAGCAGACAATTCAAATGAATGAGTTGCTGTGCCCATGCAAGCAGATAGATGTGACCTTAGGAGTTTCATCCTCTCTATTTGTCCTGTTTATCATTATCTTTGAAAGTGAAAATAATGGATATCCTAAATTTTGGGTTGTCCCCAGAACACTTATGCTATTTTCACACTGGGATGCTTTTCAGGCTTTTATGCTCTAAAAATAGCGCCTGTAAAGCGCCTCTCAAGCCACCCCAGCGTGAAAGCCCGAGTCCTTTCACACTGGGACGTTGCGCTTGCAAGACGGGAAAAAAGTCCTGCAGCAGCATCTGTGGGGGCAGCGGCGCTTTACGGACGCTTTTAACCCTTTTTTGGCTGCTAGCAGGGGTTAAAAGCACCCCGCTAGCTGCTGAAAAGTGCAGCTAAAACGCCTATAAAGCGCCGCTTCACCGCCGATGCTGTCACCGCCTCAGTGTGAAAATGCCCTTACAGAGGGACATTTTTCAATGGGGATATTAATTCTGATGACAACCAGAGATTCCCTCACTTTGGATGTATTTCCTCGCTTCCTGTTTTGGTTATGGGACAGGAAGTGAAATCTTCCCAATGGAACACCGATGGCAAAAACAGTCTGACAGGGGTTGTAACCCTCAATTACACTGTCCAAAATGAAAAAATAAGTTTTGCCTTTAGTTTTACTTTAACGTGTATTTTTATACATCCTGAATTTCAGAGTTTAAATCTGGAAAACCAAAATAAGGTAGAGCCCAGATCCAGGATCCAAAAATAAAAATAAAGCTGCAATAAATATCTGTGAGCTGTTTTATCTACCAAAGGATTTGATGTTCTTTTTGGCAAACACCATGATTCACACACATCTGCCCCACAGCAGAGCCAGGAGTGTGACTCCACCGTTTCCTAAGCTCAGAAATTAAGTGGTCACTCGCCTGCCAGGGAGTATGGGAAAAATTCTATATATCATTCACAACCCTTGCTGAACAGATGTATACATATTTTAGAAGATAAAACCATTCACATGTATTATCCAGTTGAAGACCAGGCATTTTCTGGCACTTTTTGTTATGTGAAAATCAGTTTTTTTTTTTTTGTTTTTTGCCAATAAATTAGTTAGAACCCCCAAACATATATTTTTCTAACAGCAGAGACCCTAGAGAATAAATGTGGGTTTTGCAATTTTTTATGTCACACGGTGTTTGCACAGCGGTTTTTCAAACACAGTTTTTGGAGAAAAAAAACTCAATTTTTTTGTAAAATATAAAAGATAATGTCACGCCGAGTAAATAGATACCAAACGTGTCCTGCTTTAAAATTGCACACGCCCGCACAACGGCGACAAACGACATACATTTACTATCCATAGACGGCGCTTTAAAAGCCTTTACCACTTTAGATGTACAGAGGAGGTCTATTGCTAGAAATACTGCCCATGATCTGACGTTCTCACCTCACATGTGTGGAACAATCGCCGTTTGCATGCATTCGGGACCAACGCACGCCTTCACCTCGGCCCATGTGTACTAGGCTTTAATCTATTCTAAACCATAGAGATAGACAACAGGGCCATCATTAGAAACAATGCACACACACACACACACACACACACAACCTTTGAGACACCCACTGTAAATCCCATCTTTGGAACTTGAGAAAATGGAACAACTTAGGAAAATTAGGCATAGCCTTCTGCAGCAAAAAGTGGGCTTGGTTAAATTATGCTGAATATTGGCTATGGCTTAAAACAATCTGAGCCTACCCATGTATACACCACACATGTATGTCGTAGTCTTTTCCTTCCGAAATACTCCCTAATTACAGTGTCTTACAGACATGCATAAACCTTCGCACAAAGGATCATGTTTTAGGATTGGAACTCCTCTGTTCCTCCCCGCTAGTGGCCCCTTGGGTGGCCTTAGTACCCTGAGCACTGGCAGAAATGCTGTTTGCACACAGAGAATACACCACTGCTAAGTGGAGGTCACTGAGCTCTGGGGGCGAAGGGCTTAACATTTTCTGACTGAGGTGCTAGCGTTATTGGAAGGTTCAGAGCCAGCAGAAGTGTGCAGTGGAACAGGGATAGGAAAGAGTGGATGTGTGTAGAGGAGCCAAGAAAAAGTGTGGATGGATCAGCCACACTTCTGTGCGGCGATCAGTGACTTTATAGCGCAACTGCGATATTGCGGCGGACATTCAGACACTGACACTTTTCGGGAACCAGTGACACTAATACAGTGATCCTTGCTAAAAATATGCACTGTCACTGTACTAATGACACTGGCTGGGAAGGGGTCTCCAAACTATGGCCCTCCAGTTGTTCAGGAACTACAATTCCCATCATGCCTAGTCATGTCTGTGAATGTCAGAGTTTTACAATGCCTCATGGGACATGTAGTTCCGCAACAGCTGGAGGGCCGTAGTTTGGAGATCCCTGATCTGGGGGAATCAAAGGGTTGAATGTGTACCTGCCCAATGTTATGGTGTACTGTGTTAGGTGCTTTTACTAGGGGAAGTAATCGATTGTATTCCCTGCGTTGAGGGGAAAGAAAATCTATTACTTCCCTGCTGATAAGACAGGGCTCTGCCTTTTTTACATAGGCAGGGCTCTGACCTTTGTAAATTCATGACGATCGCTGGGTGCCAGTGATAATCCGTTGGCCGGCACCCGCTGATCAACATCTGCTGTGTTTAATCACAGCACAGCTGGCACGCGCCCCCTACCCTGAAGTGTCAATTCACGTACCTAGTACGTGATCAAGCACAGCCTTGCTGCCGTATATCATGTTATCAGAGTCTATTTATCAGTGTTTATTCACCCATTATTCTAATTAAAATCGAATGTGTTAAATAGGTGAAAGTTGTGTAACTCTTTGAAATTTTTGACTCTTAAGTGTTAAAGATTTATGTTGGTGGAGGGGTCACAATTTTGTGGCATTTAATACTATACAGAAACAGAGATGAGTCCATTTTGAGTCATTCAGGTCTATCTTGGAATACTACTTTAACACTACACTACGCTTTCTGAAAAGTAAGACCTATTTACAGTATACGTTTTTTATTTTGTAACAAATTTTTCTGTTTCTTTTAATATGTCCACCAGCTATACCGTAAATATATTTTTATGTATAGAAATATGTTGATGCTTTTTTGGTGTACACTATATCGCTGGATCTCATGAATAGTCTCTGAAGCCATTCTCAGTGCTCAGAACAACCAATCAGAATGTCTCTGGTTAGAAGTAAGATTAACTATTTTTTCTTTAATAATCAAGTTTATCAACTGTATTTAATACATTTCTCATTCTGACGGCTATAAATGTATTTGTTGTTGCATCTCATTTGCATTAATGGCTTGTAAAAAGTGCCTGCCTACTGCCCTATAGAAAGGGACATTTTACTGTATGTACTGCCAACAAAATTTTAACGAAAAGCTATTTTTCGATCTTGAGAACTGCGACTGCTTAATCGCTTAAACTGTGACTGGCGACTGCTTAATCAGTATTGATGACGAGTTGAATATGGTGCTGTTAATCATGTGTAACATATAAAGGATAAACGTATACCTATTCATGGTTGTACTTTGTAAATTCCAATTAAAAATAAAAGTGGTGATAATAATTAAATAAGTGATTGCTCTATTAATCTTTCAAAATGTGTGTTATCTACATTTTTTTTTACATAGTCTGGTTGAAAAAAGACACAAGTTCATCTAGTTCACCAAAAAAAAAGAGAAAAAAATATTCTTAAAAAAGAAAAATATCATACAATCCTATACCCTCAATTGATCCAGAGGAAGGCAAATAACCCCAGCAAAGCGTGATCCAATTTCCTCCAGCAGGAGAAAAAATTCCTTCCTGATCCCCTGATTGGATATTCCCTGGATCAACTTTACCTATAAATGGTTAGTATCCAGTTATATAATGTACATGTAGGAAAGGGTCCAGACCTTGTTTAAAGCAATATACTGAGCTGGACAGAACCAGCTCTTGAGGGAGTCTATTCCACATTTTCACAGCTGTTATGCTGCGTACACACGATCGGAATTTCCAACAACAAATGTTCGATGGGAGCTTGTCGGAAATTCCGACCGTGTGTAGGCACCATCGGACATTTTTTGTCGGAATGTCCGACAACAAAAATTTGAGAGCTGGCTCTCAAATTTTCCGACAACAAAATCCGTTGTCGTAAATTTCGATCGTGTGTACACAATTCCGACGCACAAAATTCCACGCATGCTCGGAATCAAGCAGAAGAGCCACACTGGGTATAAAAACTTCATTTTTCTCGGCTTGTCGTACGTGTTGTACGTCACCGCGTTCTTCACGTCCGGAATTTCCGACAACATTTGTGTGACCGTGTGTATGCAAGACAAGTTTGAGCCAACATCCGTCAGAAATAAATCCAGGATTTTGTTGTCGGAATGTCCGATCGTGTGTACGCGGCATTACTGTGAAGAAACCTTTCAGTATTTGGAAATTAAATCTCTTTTCCTCTAGATGTAAATAGTGCCCCCTTGTCCTCTGTGATGACTTTAAAGTGAATAACTCAACACCAAGTTCACTATATGGACCACTTATGTATTTGTACATGTTGATCATATCCCCCCTTAATCTCCTCTTCTCAAGAGAAAATAAATTCAGTTCCTCTAATCTTTCCTCATAGCTGAGCTCCTCCATGCCTCTTATCAGTTTGGTTGCCCTTCTCTGCTTTTCTTTTTGGAGAGTCGGTCTCATCCAGTCCTGAGTTCATACCTTGGATACGTTGCTAGAACTCCAGCCAAATTCTTTGAGTTGGGGTCAAATTTGGAAAAGTTAGAAGAATCTCTGTTAGATTTTATTGTTGTCTGTGCCCCATTTGGGAAAATGTCCCTCCACCTCATGTGTCAAAGGGACAGGAAAGGTGGAAAATCTCCTCAATGGGGACTTTAGTTTATTCACGTAGACAAGGCTTAGAACTGTTCGTTTTTGACTCTGTCCCGGGGAGAAGTGTTTAATACTTGTTGTGTCACCAGAACATAGGGCTCCCACCTTCCCAGGTTACCTTTCATGCGGAGCCATGCCAGGGACCAGGCAGAGACTGGGGGTAGACTGTACCCCATACTCATTCGGGGGGGTGGGATCTCGGGGCTCCCTTGTTAAAGGGGCTTCCAGATTCTGATAAGCCTCCTGCCTGCAGACCCCCACAACCACAGCCCAGGGTTGTGGGGAAGAGCGAAGAGGCCCTTTGGGGTAGGGAGCAGAGTCCTTTGGGGAGGGGGCGCTCGCTCGTTTCCCCCCCCCCCTTTCCTGGCCTGCCAGGCTGCATGCTCGGATAAGAGTCTGATATGGATCTTGGGGGGGACCCCACGCCATTTTTTTTTTTTTTTTTTTGGGCGTGGGTTCCCTTTAAAATCCATACCAGCCCCCGAGGGTCTGGAATGGATTAGGGTAGACCACCATGCCCTTTAACAATTTTTTATTGCCAGCAATGTTTTTTTTTTTTCATTCAGCTGTCAGCGGGGAAGCCCGTCACGTCATGCCTCTCAGGGGGCTTTAGAGCAATCTAGAGCACACTGTGCATACGCAGCTGCACATCATCACTAATTGCATGTGGTAATACATTTATAGCCTGTTGTTGTCTTTGGCTAACCTCATACGGTACCACATCAGCCTTGGACTCAGACAGTCTTTATCCAGGCTCCCAAGCTGCATGAGCTATTGCATGCGATCGGCCATGAATAGCTGTGTGAGCTGTCAGCCTCCCATTGCTTTCAATAGGACTTTATATTTTTTGCTAATCGCATTTTTAAATAGCTTTTTTTTTTTTTTTTTTCTTTTTTTTTTTTCTGTTTCATCAGTCTATCAATTAAGGGGTGTGGTTAATTGCTCACAGGTGCCCAGGTGCCTATTTAACTTGTTGTAGGACTCAGTTGAGCGTGCTCAGTTTGAAGCTGTGGAGCTTGGTGTAAGTGGGAGTTATAAACAAGAGTTTAAAACAGGAGGTTATAACAGGGGTCATAGTACCTGTGTAGTGTGAGTATCTGAGTGTTGTCTGAGTAGTGTGTGTGGATCGTTAGTACTTGTGTATTGTGTACCTGTGTATTGTCTTGTCGTGTACCTGTGTATTGTCTTGAGTATTAGTGCCAGGAAGCTAGTTGTTAGGTAATTTGGACAGGGTAAAATCCCCAAATCCTCACTAAATTTAATAGGTACGATGCCCGGCGGGTGTGGAGAGGCGACTCTTTGTACATCTTGCCGCATGTATGCGTTCCTTGATCATCCGATCGAGGGCGAATACTGCTGTGCAAAATGTAAGCACATTGTTTCCCTGGAAGCCCAGGTTCTGAATCTGGGGAAGCAACTGTCGCACTGAGAAGTCCCTCCATACTAAAGGTGAGCCAGGAACGTACACGGCAGGTGCCGGCAGGGGCCAGCACAGAGGCGGGTGGAGACAAAGAGGTGCAGGCACTAGCAAAGAGTAGATGGGTGACAGTCAGGAGGGGTAGAGGGGGAAGTGCCAGGGAGGCCGATCCAGGACTGGAGCATCCCAATAAGTACGCTCCATTGAGTGACATTGGTGTAACCAGTCAGGGACCAGCACTGCTGGAGTTGAGGGACTCTCCTAGCTGCCAGGGGAAGAACTCCTCCAGTGAGAGTGGGGGGGCAGCAAAGGGAAAGGAAAGACAGATTCTGGTGGTAGGGGACTCAATTCTTAGAAGGACAGAGAGGGCAATCTGTAACCAAGACCTGAAGCGCCGAACAGTATGTTGTCTACCGGGCGCTCGGGTTCGGCACATCACGGATCTTGTGGACAGATTACTGGGAGGGGCTGGGGAAGACCCGGCTGTCATGGTGCACGTTGGCACCAATGACAAAGTCAGAGGCAGATGGAGTGTCCTAAAGAACGATTTTAGGGACTTAGGAGCTAAATTGAGGAAAAGGACCTCCAAGGTAGTGTTCTCAGGAATACTACCGGTACATCGAGCCACACCAGAGAGGCAGAGGGAGATTAGGGAAGTAAACAAGTGGCTGAAGAGCTGGTGTAGTAAGGAGGGGTTTGGGTTCCTGGAGGACTGGGCCGACTTCTCAGTCGGTAACCGGTACTATAGAAGGGACGGACTGCACCTAAATGAGGAGGGTGCAGATCTGCTGGGAATGAAGATGGCCAAAAAGTTAGAGGGGTTTTTAAACTAGGCGATGGGGGGGAGGGTCCAGAGACAGTAATAGCCAGCGCGGAAGATATTCCAGAGGGTAGTATTGGGGGCATTAGTGGTAGGTTAACCAAAGCACAAAAACGCAAGGTGAGTATAGTAGCAAGTCCAAGTTGCAATCTTGAAACACCCAATACGAGGACAATATGCGACCGGTCTAAACTATGTGGCATGTTCACCAATGCCAGGAGCCTGGCGGACAAGATGGGTGAACTAGAGATACTGTTGTACAAGGAGGATTTGGATTTTGTGGGAATTTCAGAGACCTGGTTCAACAGCTCTCATGATTGGCTGGCAAACATTCAAGGGTATACCCTATACCGCAAGGATAGAGAGGGTAAAAAAGGGGGAGGGGTATGCCTATATATCAAGAATAATGTACAAGTGAATATGAGAGATGACATCACTGAGGGGACTAGGGAGGAGGTGGAATCTTTATGGGTAGAGCTCCAAAGGGATGAAGCTAAGGGGAACATAATACTGGGAGTATGCTATAGGCCCCCTAACCTGAGGGAGGAAGTGGAGACGGATCTCCTATCACAAACTGGATTAGCAGCAAGGATGGGAAGTGTTATCATAATGGGGGATTTTAATTATCCAGACATAGACTGCGCGGAGGGAACCGCGCATTCATTTAAGGCTCGCCAGTTCCTTAATGTCTTGCAGGACAATTTTATGGGTCAGATGGTAGACGCACCAACTAGAAAAAAAACATTACTAGATCTACTGATTACCAACAATACAGACCTGATAACAGATGTGGAAATACGGGGCAATTTAGGTAACAGCGATCACAGGTCAATTCGTTTCAGTATAAATCACACAAATATGAGACATGAAGGGAACACAAAGACACTGAATTTCAAAAGAGCCAACTTTCCTAAACTACAAACCTTGCTAAAAGGCATAAATTGGGATAAAATATTAGGAACAAAGAATACAGAGGAGAGATGGGTTTGCTTTAAGAGCATATTAAATAAGGGCATTAGCCAATGTATCCCATTGGGTAATAAATTTAAAAGAGCAAACAAACATCCTGGATGGCTTAACTCCAATGTAAAAATGCATATAAAAGCAAAGGAGAAGGCCTTCAAAAAATACAAGGTTGAGGGATCATCCACAGCATTCAGAATTTATAAAGAATGCAATAAGAAATGTAAGGGTGCAATTAGGATGGCTAAGATAGAACATGAAAGACACATAGCGGAGGAGAGCAAAAAAAATCCCAAGAAATTCTTTAAGTATGTAAACAGTAAAAAAGGGAGGACAGACCATATTGGCCCCATAAAGAATGAGGAAGGACATCTGGTTACAAAGGATGGGGAGATGGCAGAGGTATTGAATTTATTCTTCTCCTCAGTCTTCACGAGTGAATCGGGGGGCTTCAGTAACCAAAACTGCAGTGTTTATCCTCATGACACAACACAGGAAGCACCTCCATGGTTAACAGAGGACGGAATTAAAATTAGACTTGAGAAACTTAACATTAATAAATCACCGGGACCAGATGGCTTGCATCCGAGGGTACTTAGGGAACTCAGTCAGGTGATTGCCAGACCGTTGTTCCTAATTTTTACAGACAGTCTATTGACTGGAATGGTACCAGCTGATTGGAGAAAAGCCAATGTAGCACCAATATTTAAAAAGGGCCCAAAAAACATCCCTGGGAATTACAGACCAGTTAGCCTAACATCAATATTATGTAAACTCTTGGAGGGGATGATAAGGGACTATATACAAGATTTTAGTAATAAGAATGATATCATTAGCAGTAATCAGCATGGATTCATGAAGAATCGTTCTTGCCAAACCAATCTATTAACCTTCTATGAGGAGGTGAGTTGCCATCTAGATAAAGGAAGGCCCGTAGACGTGGTGTATCTGGATTTTGCAAAAGCATTTGACACAGTTCCCCATAAACGTTTACTGTACAAAATAAGGTGCGTTGGCATGGACCATAGGGTGAGTACATGGATTGAAAACTGGCTACAAGGGCGTGTTCAGAGGGTGGTGATAAATGGGGAGTACTCAGAATGGTCAGGGGTGGGTAGTGGGGTCCCCCAGGGTTCTGTGCTGGGACCAATCCTATTTAATTTGTTCATAAATGACCTGGAGGATGGGATAAACAGTTCCATCTCTGTATTTGCAGACGATACTAAGCTAAGCAGGGCAATAACTTCTCCGCAGGATGTGGAAATCTTGCAAAAAGACCTGAACAAATTAATGGGGTGGGCGACTACATGGCAAATGAGGTTCAATGTAGAAAAATGTAAAATAATGCATTTGGGTGGCAAAAATATGAATGCAATCTATACACTGGGGGGAGAACCTCTGGGGGAATCTAGGATGGAAAAGGACCTGGGGGTCCTAGTAGATGATAGGCTCAGCAATGGCAGGCAATGCCAAGCTGCTGCTAACAAAGCAAACAGAATATTGGCATGCATTAAAAGGGGGATCAACTGCAGAGATAAAACGATAATTCTCCCGCTCTACAAGACTCTGGTCCACCCGCACCTGGAGTATGCTGTCCAGTTCTGGGCACCAGTCCTCAGGAAGGATGTACTGGAAATGGAGCGAGTACAAAGAAGGGCAACAAAGCTAATAAAGGGTCTGGAGGATCTTAGTTATGAGGAAAGGTTGCGAGCACTGAACTTATTCTCTCTGGAGAAGAGACGCTTGAGAGGGGATATGATTTCAATTTACAAATACTGTACTGGTGACCCCACAATAGGGATAAAACTTTTTCGCAGTAGAGAGTTTAATAAGACTCGTGGCCACTCATTACAATTAGAAGAAAAGAGGTTTAACCTTAAACTACGTAGAGGGTTCTTTACTGTAAGAGCGGCAAGGATGTGGAATTCCCTTCCACAGGCGGTGGTCTCAGCGGGGAGCATTGGTAGCTTCAAGAAACTATTAGATAATCACCTGAATGACCGCAATATACAGGGATATGTAATGTAATACTGACACATAATCACACACATAGGTTGGACTTGATGGACTTGTGTCTTTTTTCAACCTCACCTACTATGTAACTATGCATAGAACCCCTGCTAGGTCTCCCGCAGCTAATCACAAGGGGCACCATTGGCAAGTATGAATAAGACCTAGGCAAATTTTATTCTTCCTGGATCATTTTTCCTGCATTTAGATGTTCCTGTTTTACAGCAGGTTTAGCTGCATTAAGCCATGTTTACACCTTTAGTTGTGCTTACATGGCTTTAGAGTTTCTAATCATATACTAAATGCACAGAATTTAATTTTCTTTTAATGGAACTAAACTGACCAAAACACAAACTGTCAATGTGAATGGCACCATTAAAAAAAGAATTAATTGCATGCATACCAATCAGCGATAACTTTATCACCACACACCAAATACTCAGTAAGTCCCCCCTTTGCCGCGAAAATACAACCCTGACTTATGGAGGCATGGACACCACTAGACCTCTGAAAGTATGCTATAGTATCTGCTCATCAGTAGCAGATCCTTTAAGTCCTGTAAGTCGCAAGGAAGGGCTTCCATGGATCGGACTTGTTTATCCAACACATCCCACAGATGCTCAATTGATATTAAGATCTGGAGAATTTGGAGGCCAAGTCAACATCTCAAACTCAATGTTGTGTTCCTCAAACTATTCTTGAACCGTTTTTGCAGCGTAGCAGGGCACATTATCTAGAAAGAGGCCACTGCCACCAGGGAATACCATTTCCATGAAGGGGTGTACTTGGTCAACAACAAGGTTTAGGTAAGTGGTACATACAGTATCAAAGTAACATCAACACGATTGTCAGGACCCCAGGTTTCCCAGCAGAACATTGCCCAAAGAATCAAACTACCTCTGCTGGCTTGCCTTCTTCTCATACTGCATCCTACTGCCATCTCTTCCCCAGGTAAGTGAAGTACACGCACCCGGCAATCCATAGTATGTAAAAGAAAACGTGATTGATCAGACTAGGGCACCTTCTTCCATTGCTCCATGTTCCTGTCCTGATGCTCTTGTGCCCATCGTAGGTGCTTTTGTATATGGACACAGGTCAGTATGGGCACCCTGACGGGTCTGTGGCTAGTCAACCCCATAAACAACAAACTGCAAAACCCATTTTTTCTGCTCTCAACACATCAACTTCAGGGACAACATGTTTACTTGCTGCCTAATATATTCCACCAACTTTCAGATGCCATTGTAATTAGATAACCATTCACGTAACATGTCAATGGTTTATAAAAATATAGTGGAACGGTGTGGATGCAGTTAGAAATGTCTTCCAAATGCACAGAAATGTAAGTTTGACAATGCCAGTGTGAATAAGGCCTTACTGTTCACTCACTGTACTGTATTGAATGAGGAGCCCCCTAAGACAGGAAGGGTTTTAGAACTACAGAACTACTCCTTCTCCTCTTCTCATGATATAAGGGACAGAAGTTCTGTGGTTGACAGAATGATGACTAGATTTCCAGCATGATCAACAGGTTTTTCTTTTAGCACTTATTGAACAGATATAAGAAAATTAATTCAATAGAATATTTTGCTGCTTGAAGATTTTGAACCTATAAGATACATAAAGAAGCCTCAACAAAGTTTCCAGGATGTATCTCTAACATTCTGCTTCTCTCCCCTTGCAGCCTCTATTATGGGCAATTACCGGCTGTCAAAATGACAGCTGGGAGTTATTTTGTATTACACAGCAGGAGCAGCATTTCCTGTGCAAAATGACACTCACAGATAGCCTGCAGGTGTCATTGAGTAAAAACGATGTAAAAATTGTACTGTATTTACCATTTTATTCATTTGTAGATCAGCGTGGTGCCCTTTAATCTGAATGCGACATCAGTTAAATACAGTAAGGCTCTGTCTCCACTATTGCAACCCCAAAGTCGCGCGATTTACAGTGCGACTTTGCAATGCGATTTTTGACCACACACCAAATACTCAGTAAGTCCCCCCTTTGCCGCGAAAATACAACCCTGACTTATGGAGCCATGGACGCCACTAGACCTCTGAAAGTATGCTATAGTATCTGCCCATCAGTAGCAGATCCTTTAAGTCCTGTAAGTCGCAAGGAAGGGCTTCTATGGATCGGACTTGTTTATCCAACACATCCCACAGATGCTCAATTGATATTAAGATCTGGAGAATTTGGAGGCCAAGTCAACATCTCAAACTCAATATAAAATTAGAATGTGTGGCGCTAAAAATGTCCTTTATTGGGCAAAGCCAAACAGAATGGTGTCTGAAGGGCAAAATGCACAACAAAAATTTAATGGGAGTAAGTCCTATAAGGACTGTTAGTTGACACCCATAAAGCAGATAAATAATCCGGACCGCAAGGTAAACAAATAAATGTGAGTGAATCATATATATAATGTGATGACACCAGAAGTGAACCAGTGAACAAAATAATGCATGTGCCAATAATCACACAAAAAAAAGAGGAAATAGGAAGAACCGTAATTAAAGGAAGTAGTTCTATGCATAAGGACTGCAAATTGTGAGGATTGTGCACATCATATAAGTGTGATGCACGCAAAATATAAAGTGAACAATATAAATAGTAGAGAAAAACAGTAACTATAATGCTAAGCTACTGATACTATAAAAAGTCCACCCAAAACTCATATACATATATAATAATTAGTGACTCAAAGTCCAAATGATGAAATGGAAAACGGTCAGCAACTGCCAAGATCAGTGTGGGAGGACTAGTAGATCTAAAGATGGCATTCACGGACTGCGATGGTAAACATCTGTGTAAAAGGTGTAGGCATGAATACCCTTACCAGAAATGGTGGACTCCCAGTCAGCGACTTGGGAGTCAAACGAGCTTGTATTGAAATAGGGAGAGTAGCTCCTGGTTTCACAGCGGCTAAAGGTGATGGAGGAATGGCAATATTCACCGACCCGATCACTTAGATTTCACCGACATATCACTTCCAGGATAAAAGTAGTGGATGCTTGTTGGAAATCCGGCTTCCATAGACAGGATATCACTCCTCAGAGGTAAGGGGGAAAAGAAACAGAGACTTCTCCATAGTGTAAGTCCGTAAGGAACCGGTTTATTTAAAACAAGGAAGTAAAAAAACACTCTGGCTCTTCACAAGCAAAAGCAATAAAAATAGCGCTAAAATATGAATGGTGGCAAGACAGGCAAAACAAACCCTACGCGTTTCGTCCGATGGGACTTCAACTGGGGTATATGCCCGTCTGCCACTTGTGCCTGTATATATAGGTAGACTAATAATAATCAAAAGATGACAGCTGTTCGCGCCATGTATGTCGTCATTTCCGGGTTAATAAAAAAATGGTGCCTATAACCATCATGATCCAATCACGATAGTGCTGGAAGCGGCTTATGACCAAGCCTCAGTATGGAAAACCCAATCATAGTGAGATCTCATAACGCGTCACCAGAAATTTATAAAAGTGCCGGTCATAAATATATAAATTTCTGGTGACGCGTTATGAGATCTCACTATGATTGGGTTTTCCATACTGAGGCTTGGTCATAAGCCGCTTCCAGCACTATCGTGATTGGATCATGATGGTTATAGGCACCATTTTTTTATTAACCCGGAAATGACGACATACATGGCGCGAACAGCTGTCATCTTTTGATTATTATTAGTCTACCTATATATACAGGCACAAGTGGCAGACGGGCATATACCCCAGTTGAAGTCCCATCGGACGAAACGCGTAGGGTTTGTTTTGCCTGTCTTGCCACCATTCATATTTTAGCGCTATTTTTATTGCTTTTGCTTGTGAAGAGCCAGAGTGTTTTTTTACTTCCTTGTTTTAAATAAACCGGTTCCTTACGGACTTACACTATGGAGAAGTCTCTGTTTCTTTTCCCCCTTACCTCTGAGGAGTGATATCCTGTCTATGGAAGCCGGATTTCCAACAAGCATCCACTACTTTTATCCTGGAAGTGATATGTCGGTGAAATCTAAGTGATCGGGTCGGTGAATATTGCCATTCCTCCATCACCTTTAGCCGCTGTGAAACCAGGAGCTACTCTCCCTATTTCAATACAAGCTCGTTTGACTCCCAAGTCGCTGACTGGGAGTCCACCATTTCTGGTAAGGGTATTCATGCCTACACCTTTTACACAGATGTTTACCATCGCAGTCCGTGAATGCCATCTTTAGATCTACTAGTCCTCCCACACTGATCTTGGCAGTTGCTGACCGTTTTCCATTTCATCATTTGGACTTTGAGTCACTAATTATTATATATGTATATGAGTTTTGGGTGGACTTTTTATAGTATCAGTAGCTTAGCATTATAGTTACTGTTTTTCTCTACTATTTATATTGTTCACTTTATATTTTGCGTGCATCACACTTATATGATGTGCACAATCCTCACAATTTGCAGTCCTTATGCATAGAACTACTTCCTTTAATTACGGTTCTTCCTATTTCCTCTTTTTTTTGTGTGATTATTGGCACATGCATTATTTTGTTCACTGGTTCACTTCTGGTGTCATCACATTATATATATGATTCACTCACATTTATTTGTTTACCTTGCGGTCCGGATTATTTATCTGCTTTATGGGTGTCAACTAACAGTCTTTATAGGACTTACTCCCATTAAATTTTTGTTGTGCATTTTGCCCTTCAGACACCATTCTGTTTGGCTTTGCCCAATAAAGGACATTTTTAGCGCCACACATTCTAATTTTATATTCTACTTACAATTTGTCTGATTGTGGTGTTGGCAGCTCTGTTCTCCAGTTGGCGCATTATCTTATTCTTCATATCTCAAACTCAATGTTGTGTTCCTCAAACTATTCTTGAACCGTTTTTGCAGCGTAGCAGGGCACATTATCTAGAAAGAGGCCACTGCCACCAGGGAATACCATTTCCATGAAGGGGTGTACTTGGTCAACAACAAGGTTTAGGTAAGTGGTACATACAGTATCAAAGTAACATCAACACGATTGTCAGGACCCAAGGTTTCCCAGCAGAACATTGCCCAAAGAATCAAACTACCTCTGCTGGCTTGCCTTCTTCTCATACTGCATCCTACTGCCATCTCTTCCCCAGGTAAGTGAAGTACACGCACCCGGCAATCCATAGTATGTAAAAGAAAACGTGATTGATCAGACTAGGGCACCTTCTTCCATTGCTCCATGTTCCTGTCCTGATGCTCTTGTGCCCATCGTAGGTGCTTTTGTATATGGACACAGGTCAGTATGGGCACCCTGAAGGGTCTGTGGCTAGTCAACCCCATAAACAACAAACTGCAAAACCCATTTTTTCTGCTCTCAACACATCAACTTCAGGGACAACATGTTTACTTGCTGCCTAATATATTCCACCAACTTTCAGATGCCATTGTAATTAGATAACCATTCACGTAACATGTCAATGGTTTATAAAAATATAGCGGAACGGTGTGGATGCAGTTAGAAATGTCTTCCAAATGCACAGAAATGTAAGTTTGACAATGCCAGTGTGAATAAGGCCTTACTGTTCACTCACTGTACTGTATTGAATGAGGAGCCCCCTAAGACAGGAAGGGTTTTAGAACTACAGAACTACTCCTTCTCCTCTTCTCATGATATAAGGGACAGAAGTTCTGTGGTTGACAGAATGATGACTAGATTTCCAGCATGATCAACAGGTTTTTCTTTTAGCACTTATTGAACAGATATAAGAAAATTCATTCAATAGAATATTTAGCTGCTTGAAGATTTTGAACCTATAAGATACATAAAGAAGCCTCAACAAAGTTTCCAGGATGTATCTCTAACATTCTGCTTCTCTCCCCTTGCAGCCTCTATTAAGGGCAATTACCGGCTGTCAAAATGACAGCTGGGAGTTATTTTGTATTACACAGCAGGAGCAGCATTTCCTGTGCAAAATGACACTCACAGATAGCCTGCAGGTGTCATTGAGTAAAAACGATGTAAAAATTGTACTGTATTTACCATTTTATTCATTTGTAGATCAGCGTGGTGCCCTTTAATCTGAATACGACATCAGTTGAATACAGTAAGGCTCTGTCTCCACTATTGCAACCCCAAAGTCGCGCGATTTACAGTGTGACTTTGCAATGCGATTTTTGATGCAATGTCATGCGACCGGTGAAAACCATCTGAGAACAAGTCGCACTGAAGTCGGAACAAAGTAGTGCAATAACCTTTTTTGGAGTCGCTGCGACTTGAGTCGTACCAATTAGAACGAGGACCATTGAAATACATGGGTTTTGACTTGTCATGGGACTTCACATGTGTCAAGTCGCACAACAACTCGCAGTAGTGGTAACAGAGCCTAAATCTTACATGTAAAAAAAATCTAATATACAGTATTTCTATGTAACCCTATTATTAAACCTTAGATAACCCTAATCAACCCTTTATAGTTCTTTCCTCCCCTTCCCCTGTTTTCCTGCTGATTTTTTTTTTTTCACCTTCTATTTTATTTAGTATTAACATTTACATTTTTTTCATATTCATTGCTTTTATATGTTTTTTATTTATTTATCATTATTGTTTTTGCAGTAAATATTTAATTATACTACTTAACCTGAAAATCAAGGGCACCTTTATCCCAAAAATATACATATATTGTAAAGGAAGATAAAGAGACTTTAAAGGTGCCAAACCACATAATTCATAAAATCATGTCTTTATTGTACAGTATGCAAATACTGTTAATTCATTAAAGTGATTGTAAAGTCTAGTTTTTTCAATAAAAATAACAAACATGTTATACTTACCTGCTCTGTTGCAGTGGATTTGCACAGAGCAGCCTGGATCCTCCTCTTCTCGGGTCCCTCTTCTGTGCTCCTGGTCCCTCCCTCCTGTTGAGTGCTCCCACAGCAAGCAGTTTGCTATGGGGGCACCCGAGCCAAGTCACAGCTCCCTGTGTCCATTGCCCTGCTCCCTCTCCCTCCTTATTGGCTGACTGACTTTGATTGACAGCAGCGGGAGCCAATGGCGCTGCTGCTGTGTCTCAGCCAATCAAGAGGAAGGACAGCCGAGACACTCGTGGACATCGCTGGACAGAAATGGGGGCTCAGGTAAGTATTGGGGGCTAAGAGCTGCTACTGCACACAGAAGGCTTTTTATCATAATGCATAGAATGCATTAAGATAAAAAAACATCTGACTTTATAACACCTTTAAAACCAACAAGGAATATCCAAATATGAATGTTACAATGTTGACAAATGCTCTTCGCTTAACATAATTCAACAACCGGCTTCTTCAGAAGCAACACTGATCCTCCTCCCGGGCAATCGGGAAGCGGGACTGATACCCGTCACCCGTTTGGCTGAAAGGACAGGCGATCCTATTGGACGCCTAGGAGGAAGGGAGAAGACTCACAGCAGAAGCGAGGAGGAGAAGAGCCGCCTGGTCCCCGCCGCCGCTGCATGGATGCCCGGCCCCTGCCGCCGCTGCATGGATACCCGTTTGCCGCCGCCGCTCCATGGTTGCCTGATCCCCGCTGCCTAGATGAGGTAAGTGCCTAGACCGGCAGACAGCGGGGGGGTTCGGTTGTTTGCCGCCCCCCCCAAACAAAAAAACACCAGCCGCCACTGAACTACACCAATATTGTTCTTTGCTTTTGGGATAAAGGTTTTACGTAAATAAATAAAATCTGATCATTGCAAGCACCCCTGTCAGTGATCAATGGTTTGTCTCATCCCTGTAACTGATACATCTGCCTGAAAAAGAAAATTAATGCAGCCACCACATCTAAGCTGTAATATACTTGTAGCATCCTGATGTTTAGGCAGGGTAGCTAGTAAATGTACCTGTCAGGTATGGTTGATAAGAGATCCATTGATGCCACCCTTCTGGAATTGCTGCACTTCTCTCTTTTGTCACTAGATGGCCAGGTATCTGGTGGCACTAGATAAGATAAGGGCATTGCAAGGACAGATTAGGAATAGATGGGGTGTCTCAGCCAATGGGCAGGGATATTCTTGGGTCCCTTGGCCTGCTGGGAGAGCCTATTTATTTGAGTGAGGTGAGGTGATCAGGGTTCTGTGCCACCTAGGCGGCTGTCTGGGTGGACATGTGTTGTATTGCCCCGGACTGCTAGGCCTGATCTTGAGGCCTATCCTGGGCACATCTGGCTGCTAGGCTGTCTGGGGGGTCTATCCAAAAGCAAGAGAGCAGCGCAGGGTTGGGACTGCGGCTTGCAGTCCAACCATAAGTAACAGTTCTGCCGGCCGGAGAACCTGTCGTGGTCAGAGATAGAGGGGAAGTTGTCCCCACTATGGGACCATCCACCTTGTTACCAGGGACCACCGTGTGTAGCCAAAGCAAGTACCAGAGCAGTATTCTCACCAACCGGGGACGGTGAAGAATCAGGAAACTTCAGCAGGTGTCAAGCCAGCGACCCAGGCAGTGGAGGTGTCGCTTGCAGAGTAGTCTTGTGTGCCAAGCCAGGGACTGAGCAGGCCAGTGGGGTGACGCTTGAGGAGTATCTGTGAGTGCCAATCTAGGGACCCACCAGGGAAGCGAGGGTGACGCTTGAGGAAGATACTCAGTGAGAAGATTGGAAGAGCTCAGGAGATCCAGTGGCAGTGGATCAGCGGGTCTAGGTGATAGACTGGGAGCTCAGTTGAGTGAAAATCTAAAAAGGAGATTGCGGAGGAAGTGAAAGAGTTCATTACAACTTGTGTTAGAATGTGTTCAAGATTGTTGCCATAGGACAGTGGTCGTCAACCCTGTCCTCAGGGCCCACTAACAGGCCAGGTTTTATGTATTACCTTGGAGAGATGCAGACTAGAATACTGCAATCACTGAGCAGCAAATTATATCACCTGTGATGTATTTCAGTTATTTTGCAACCTGGCCTGTTAGTGGGCCCTGAGGACAGGGTCGATGACCACTGCCATAGGAGACAGCGTGTCTACACATGCAGATGTGGTGTCCAGCTGGCTGCCTTTCCCTGCATGGCTGTCTACCTATAGAAGTCTCGGAGTCTGCTAATTAACATTGCAACTACTAAAGGGTGTCCTGGCCCTAACCCTCTCTCCCACAGTTCTGTTCAAGAGAAAATAAATCTCTTTGCATTCAAGAAGTGTCTGGAGCCCATGAATCTACCTAGCACTACACCTACCATGCCTCGTAACCCACTCTACATAGAAGGATGTCAGCTGTCTCTAACTCTGGGGGTCACCATTAAGCCTCAGGGGCCCTGGGACCTCGCTACATACTAAATGTTTACTATGCGTTTAATAATGCTTAAGCCCTGGGGCTTTGAAATTACGCTACTTCGCTATACTTCAGATATGGAATTTCATGCAATGTTCACGTTTATAATAAATGAGGCACAGGTAATGGTCACATACCACCAACCTTGTCAGATGATTGAATATTCCTTTAAAAGAAAGCTGTACATGTAATGTAATATGGTTCCTGAGGGTTTCCTGAAGTCTGGCTATGACAACCTTGGTCTGTTACTGAATAGCCTGTCTGTGCAGTCTATGGAAGAGTTAACTGCAATCCTGCTCAGGTGTCCTGTACTCAACACACTCCTAATATAAGAGTCCAGGTAGGATATCCTCTAGCTTAAAGTGAGGTGTTAGGATAAAGGGAGCCATGTCTCTGAGGTTCCTAGTCAGCACGTATTGTGCAATCACTGGGGTTTTTAGCGCTTTGGCTATACAAGATGAGGACCTGGATGTGCAGTGTGGTATGGAGAATATGCAAGTTGTCATTCCAAGACACATAAAGGGTGACGCCAAACTGAAGGTTCTTCGTAAGTTTAATTTAATAACAAACTGCTGTGTAGTATATTTCATAGTTGGATATTCCTTTATTTCAAGGAGAAAATTGCAGACCCCCCCCCCCCCCCCCTTAAAGCTGAAAAATTATTCAATATGTCACTCTCGGTGGGCTTTGTGCAACCCATTCATTCAATTAAATGTAGAAGTGTTGCGAATGCCCTGGTTGCTGTTATACAAAAAGATGGCAAACAACCACCCCAATTTATAACTCGCCTTTGCAGTAAAGTTCACATGGGAGGGCAATGCACAATACAAACAGACAGACAAAAATTTCCCGGGACACTTACCAGCTAGGCTGTAAAATCGCTAAATTGGCCCTATCTAACAACTTATGTTTGAAACCGATGGCTTAGTTGTGCACTTTTGCAAATATATGTGCCTATACCAAGGCTCCTCTGTATACTGTGGTCTTTTTAGGCTACATTCACACTGGTGATTAGGGCAGGTGCAAATGGCGCAGGCATTTGATTTTTGCTGTGGCTAGGTGCACAGATTACTGGTGGCTGCAGCTATTACCTGTTTTTGCTGCTGGACGCATAATCATGATGTGAATGTAGCCTTGCCCTATATTTGAGTGCAGAGAAGGCTTTAGGTCAAAAACCTTCTGCCTTTACAATCAGTTTGAATTCTAATTCCTTTGCTTTTGTGATCATCCAATGGCGTCAGTAATAGGAGGCACTGATGTGTAACAAGTGTCAGGAGTTCTAATTGATCTGCTTGCTGCAGGTCAGTAACTCCAAAGTAGAGATGCCAGAAACTGTTTAGCAACCAGCCTTACTGGGCCAGCACATAGATCTCCTGTACAGTACTCCTCTTATACTTCTCTGGGTTTTGTCTGTATCCCTCCCTTGACATATTCTTTCCCTAAATGAGTGAAAAGCTACTCCACTCCAAATCTGTTGGTGTACCACAAAGGCCAGCAAGCAAAACAGGACATTGTGCTAAATACCGAGCAGCGGATGTGGAGTGAGAGGTATCTGGATATAGACAGATGGATAGCTTTTTGTGTGTGCATGAGGCCTTACAGGTGGTCTCCTCCCTTTTTTTTTTTTTCTTTTTTTAGTACTACTTTAAGGAACGGGACTGTCTGTTTACTAAAGCTTTTTTTTAGGTGATCTTAAAATATATGCCATCTGACATTTGCGCTGTGTGCTCTGTAATTTTTAGCAGATCGTCTTGGACTTCCTGGCAGAATCACGGCAATTCTGCCCACAATTCAAAATGCCCAGGTGTGAATGCAGCCTAAGAGAAATCCTACTATTATCGGATTAAAAACTTTGTATAATTACTGCTTCTATGAACTTTGAAGGGAAGAGGTCTCAACCCATGTGTGCCACCATGGATGAGCTGGAGTAAGGCTACTTTCACACTGGGGCGGGCGTTGGCGGTAAAGTGGGTTTTAGCAGCGCTTTACCGCCCTGTTAGTGGTGCTATTCGGCCGCTAGCGGGGTGCTTTTAAGTGACTGAAAAAGGGTTAACATCGCCTGCAAAGCGCCGCTGCAGCGTCGGTTTGGCGACGCTGCCCCATTGATTTCAATGGGCAGGGGTGTTTTACACACTGTTCTACATCACTGCAAAGATGCTGCTTGCAGGACTCCAGTGTAAAAGCACTCGGGCCTTCAAACTGGAGAGACTCTTTACAGGCACTATGCAGGCACTTTTTTAGTGCTGTAGTGCCTGTAAAGCGCCTCAGTGTGAATGTAGCCGAAAGGAAAATTGATGGATGTAATAAAACTACTCTGTAACAAGCTTTTCATGACAATGACTGGATTCTGTATAGTGGGTCTCAAGAGTATATAATATTTTTCAGATAAAAGTGGAAAAATGGACATCTTGCAAACTGATACTTCCTGCAGCCTTTGGGTGACCCAGAAACCAGATGGCTCTGTGATCGTTGGAACTGCTTACAAAGGCTGTTATATCACTCAAACTGTAAGATCATCATATGTAAATGATTCTGGAGATGTGGGGGGGGGGGGATGGTTTGGTTTAATGGTGTGTAGTGCTACCCCCGTCCCCCTGCCCAAGGGCCTCTAATTTTTAACTGGTTCTTTCCCAAAATAATGCAGAGACAGCCAGGTACATGGCAAGAGTCCATAAACAGTTTAGGATGGTTAGGGATGGTTTTTGTTTTGCATTTATTCCTTAATGAATCTGGAGAGGGTGTAGGGTGGTATGGGATGCTGTGAGAACACTACATAGGACCAGAAAGACACTACACTACTCTACGCTTCTCTGAACAGTGCTTGCATCAAGAACAAATAAAGATAATCTGAAGCATTGTGAGGGCTGCCTCAGCCAGAATCACCACTGGCACTCTCACCCAAAGGACACCAGCACTCAGTCACTAGGGCCTGAAGTTGAGGTCTGTACTCGCAATGTCACAGGATAGCCAGAAGCCTCTTTCTGGTATCCACCAGACTCTTTTTGTTGAGGGAGAAGTTATTGCCCAAAGTGCCTCCAGGATAGCTAGACCCTTTTTAACCTCCACCAGGCATTCTTCAGTGATCTTTGTTCTAAGATTTAGAAATTGGCCCCCATCTATGTCACAGCTAGGACCTCAAAAATCAGCTTGAACCAGTAGAACTACCGCAGGTTGGGGTAGAGGGTTGAATCCCTCCAACTGGAAGGCCCTGCTGTCCAACCTCAACAAAAATAAATAAATACACTCCTGCGCTGTGCGGAGTGCCTAGGTGAAAATGTGTACTTTTTGCATGGCCTAGTGCATTATCCTCGGCTCGCTCTCCCTCCTCACGGCGGAGCGGTTGTCTCCTTCCACGCCGCACACACAGAATGGCATTCCGGAGCCGGTGAGTCATCCTTCCAGGGCTCGCACCCTACATCCAGCGGGGATCCTGCGGGTCTCCTGAGTGCCTTAACCTGGGTTCCCCCCCCCCCCCCAACTTATCACAGCTTGGGACCATGTAGTTGGATGGATCTCCCGTTTTTGGATTCTTGTTGCTCGATGGACAGTGTGTCACAATTTTAAGTTCACAATGATTATATTCAACTACTGTGTATACATGGGACTGTAGCCACAGAACTGAGCCATATGACCTTTAAGTTAATGCTGTCCCTTCTGGTCTGGGATTCTATAGGTAGTTCTGTCTCAGGGCGCAGCATGGGCTAGAACCAGGTTAGGCATTTGATGTTCACTTGGTAGTTAAGAGGTCCGGTTGCATGGCAGATTATAAGATACTAGGGACTAAGATGTAGAGTAGATGGGCTGACTGAGTTCCAGTGGCACACTGTGGTCCCTGCTGGTGAGAAGCTGCATTTCAGTTGGTTGGACTACAGCTGGAGGATCTGCTGCTCTTGTCGTCAGGTCTTCAACATCAAGACAGACACAAAATCCTGATCATCTTCAGGGGTCAGTGCAACTGAACTTTGCTGCAACATTCATCTGGCAGTATCATTATTAACTACATATACCCAGGTATATGTGCACAGTTCCACCAGAGCTCTTGCTCAGAGTAGGTTCATGACACATTTGCTAACTAAGCATGATTCAACAAGACTGAGGACATTTTGAGATTTTGAGGCAGAGACGAGGTACCAAAGGATGGCATTGATGAGAATGTAACTATTGCAACCAGGAACTGTTGTGTTCCTGAACCCTGGAGTAATTGGATTTTTTTTTTTTGGGGGGGGGGGGGGGGGGGTTGGTGTCCTTTTCTCAGATAGTTAGTTGGTTAGTTGGCCTAATACCTTCTTTCTATTTTTGAGAAATTCCATTCTCTTGTTCACTGCTTGTTAGGAGTGAACTCCTAAGCATGCATAGGGTTATAACCACTAGGGAGCTTGCTTCATTTGTTATGCATGGTGTCCAAATCTCCAGCAAATGGCAGTATATCTTCATGTTAAGAATATTCAGTGATGCGTCCTCCAATGAGCTACTAGAAAAGGATGTTACTGTCAGTACAAAAACCATCAACTTCTTTTGCTGCATTAAAATTCAATGGATTTCCTGTAGCCTCTTTACAGCAACTTCTGACTAATGCCATGCACTCTAGTGATGACTGCACGATTTGGCGATTAACCATGAAGGAGTTGCTGGAAATTCACTAGGTCCCCTTTACTCGTTCAGAGTCTGCCCACCCTGTTTCCAGTCCCACCAGCACACCAACAAACTCAAGCTCCAGTCTAGATCTATTTACGCTTTATTGCAGGTTTCAACCCAAAATGCAAGGGAGGAGTGCAGGATACCCAAGGCAAATGGAAAAACTGAAGACAACTTTCTGGAACCTACAAATAAATCTTGCCCTTTGAGAGCAATAATAGCAACTTTATGGCATCTTACCCTCAATGAGTACTTAACCACTTTCCCCTTGGTGGGCATCATATGACGTCCGGGAGTTTAAAGTGGTTGTAAACCCTCACATATACCCAGTGAAGTGAACAGCCTCAGATGATACAGAGATTAAACCAATCCTCCTAGATAAGTTTTTTTTGCTTGTTTATCTGCAGGTGTTTTTTTTTTTTTTTTTTTTTTTTTCCCTACAACCATTCAAAAGTGCAGATTTGTAATAAAATCCTTATGCATCTGTGAGTACAGAGGAGGTGGAGAACTGCAGTTACAGCTCTGAGACACTGATAACTGATTGGAGAAAGGGACACATCCCTCCACATAGGCAGACGAATGAAGGAACATGCAGAGCTGCAGTGGCGTCTGGTGCTCAAAATTTTTTGGGGGGCGCAAACAAACTGAAAAATACTGAACCCCCCCCCGTCATATGCAGCCACTGTGCCCACCGAACTCGCGGGGTTCGTGGCTCCGGCACCCAGCCCCATGTGGATCATGGCTCGGGCACCCCCCTCCCTCCGCGACTGACTGAGCCGATGGGACTTACCACAGCACTATCAGCTGGAGATCCTCTCAGCGCGGCGGCTCCAGCGCGAGTCTCCTCGCTGCTCTTCCTAAGGCTGACCTCCTGACTGGCGGGGAGGAACTCGGGGGTGCACTCTCTGCGCTCCGAGGCCACCCTATTTTGAAGCCTATTAGAGCCTCTGGCTCTAATCACGTGCTTCAAAAAATGCCACCCCCTCCATAGGAATCCATGCGTCCGGTGTCCTGAAAGGGGCCGGGTGCATGGATGGGGGGGACGGTGCCCGTGTGCCCATAGTGCACGGGCCGCCACTGCAGCTGTATTGTGTGCCCATCTTCCTCCCCGACACAAATTTTATCAAATAGATAAAAAGTGGTTCTGGACAGCCACACTCCGAATATGCCTTTTTATACAAAAATACATGCCACAGTAGAACAAAAGAGCTAATGCGTTTCACCCTATATGTAGTGCTGTTTGTTCTGCTGTGGCTTGTATTTTTGTTTGTAGTTTTTGAATAAAAGGCATATTCGGAGTGCAGCTGTCCAGAACCACTTTTTATCTATTTGCTATATGCATTGCCAGCACCTGTGGCTTCTTAACTGGTGAAGAGCTTTACCTTTGGCCGATCCTCCTGGAGAGGTGATACATCCCTTCTCTTTACAAATTTTATCAAGTGTCGGGAAAAACTTGTCAGAAATGACTTATGCTGATAACAGGGGAACCGAGTACCAGAGAGAAATGGCACTCGGAGCTTTGGAGAGAAAAAAACGCAAACATTACAGATAAGTGCTCTCTTCAAATGTCATGACTAACCACTTTAAGCGGTTGTACCAGGATGATGTCTGCAGCTACAGGCATCATCCCAGTATAAAAATTTGCAGCAGACGATGCTCTTTCATGTGGAAGTGATTAGATGGGCTATACAGCTACTTCTACAGCTGGCGGAAGGGGGTGCCAGGAGTTTGTAAATTCTGGTTTCGGTTCTTTGCTTACCGGCCAGTGAAGCATTCCATCAGTCAATGTTTATCCTTTGTGATGGTAATAAAGTTCATTAAAAAAAAAAAAAGTATGAATGTCCGTCCTATTCTACAGAGAATAGTCCAAAAAAGAGAAAATATCCAGTGAGTGCCAGTTGTGTGGATGAATATACCTTGTTGATCTCAGAGGTGAATGGGCAGACTCGTTCGAGATGATAGAAAGGCAACATTAATGCCAATAAACACTTGTTACAACCAAAGTATGCAGAATACTATCTCTGAATGCACAACACATTGAAACCTTGAAGCAGATGGGCTACAGCAGCAGAAGACCAAAACCGGTGCCAGTCCTGTCAGCTAAGAACAGGAAACTGGGGCTACAATTTGGACAATAAAAGATTGGAAAAATGTTGCCTGGTCTGAGTCATGATTTCAACTGACATTCAGATGGTAGGGTCAAAATTTGACGTAAACCTTAAAGCATGGATCTATCCTGCCTTATATCAATATTTCAGGCTGGTGATGTAATGGTGTGGGGGATATTTTCTTGGCACACTTTGGACCACTTTGGTGCCAAATGAGTGTCATTTAAATGGCACAGCCTAGCTGAGTATTTGTTGCTGACCATGTCCATCCTTTTATGACTACAATGTACCCGTCTTCTGATGGCTCCTTCCAACTGGATAATGCACCATGTCACAAAGTTCAAATCCTCTCAAACTGGTTTCTTGAACATGACAACGAGGTCACTGTACTCCAATGGCCTCCAGTCACCAAATCTCCATACAATAGAGCACCTTTGGGATGTGGTGGAATGGGAGATTTACATCATGGATGTGCAGCTGACAAATCTGCAGCAACTGCATGATGCAATCCTGTCGATATGCACCAAAATCTCGGAGGAATGTTTCCAACACCTTGTTGAATCTATGCCACAAAGGATTAAGGCAGTTCTGAAGGCAAAAAGGGGTCTAACCCAGTACTAGCAAGGTGTACCTAATCAAGTGCGTGTGTATATTATAATATTTTGGGAGTTTAACTTAATTTTCTAGCAAAAATGCTGATTTTATACACCTGAGGGAAGTGTCCGAATTAGCCAGGCAGGGGAGTAGTTAAATACCGAGCGCTATAGGCGCAAGGTCCCCATTTGCAATGTTGTGCCAAGTTCCCCTGCAACACTCTTCAGTGAAGTTTTCCCTCTCCAGCCCAGCGTCAATGGGTTGTTTTTCCTCAAGCCCCCAGCACATGGCACCTGCTGATGCCTAGTAGTAGCTTCTGTGAAACACCACTTGCCTCCTCCCCAGGGGAAGCCCCGAGGGAGAGATGTTCTAATCCCCGGGGGAAGCCCCGAGGGAGAGATGCTCTAATCCCCGGGGGAAGCCCCGAGGGAGAGCTGCTCTAATCCCCGGGGGAAGCCCCGAGGGAGAGCTGCTCTAATCCCCGGGGGAAGCCCCGAGGGAGAGCTGCTCTATGCCCCGGGGGAAGCCCCGAGGGAGAGCTGCTCTATTCCCCGGGGGAAGCCCCGAGGGAGAGCTGCTCTATTCCCTGGGGGAAGCCCCGAGGGAGAGCTGCTCTAATCCCCGGGGGAAGCCCCGAGGGAGAGCTGCTCTAATCCCCGGGGGAAGCCCCGAGGGAGAGCTGCTCTAATCCCCGGGGGAAGCCCCGAGGGAGAGACGCTCTAATCCCCGGGGGAAGCCCCGAGGGAGAGACGCTCTAATCCCCGGGGGAAGCCCCGAGGGAGAGACGCTCTAATCCCCGGGGGAAGCCCCGAGGGAGAGACGCTCTAATCCCCGGGGGAAGCCCCGAGGGAGAGACGCTCTAATCCCCGGGGGAAGCCCCGAGGGAGAGACGCTCTAATCCCCGGGGGAAGCCCCGAGGGAGAGACGCTCTAATCCCCGGGGGAAGCCCCGTGGGAGAGACGCTCTAATCCCCGGGGGAAGCCCCGAGGGAGAGACGCTCTAATCCCCGGGGGAAGCCCCGAGGGAGAGCTGCTCTAATCCCCGGGGGAAGCCCCGAGGGAGAGCTGCTCTAATCCCCGGGGGAAGCCCCGAGGGAGAGATGCTCTAATCAGCTCCTCCCACATTTATTTAAATTTTCTCCCCAGCCACACCTGAGTGAGCCTCCCAGGGATTGGTTAGGATCCAGTAAAAATGAATAACCCCTGTGTCTGACCCTCTCACACTATTGTTAGAACACCCTTCCAACAGCAGGCAGGAGTAATAAACCACCAGGTTTAAGGAGAACCTGATGAAACCTAAAATATTGCAGCTCAGCTGGCTACAATTTAGACATAACACAAAATTGAAAAATGCCTTTGCTCTTCTTTCTTCCCTCTTCTCCATTATTAACAGTATGTAATATGAGTAGATGGTAACTTTTTTTCAATGGCCAATTTAGTAATTCAAATGTTAGCTTTGCATGCAAAGTACTTCTGGTTATTAACTTCTCCTCCTTAGGACAGAGACTTTGTAATGACTCTCGGCTTTCCAACAAAACAAGATGGTGGGAAGATAGTAATTTTAAGGAAAGAGCTCAAGTGTTCTATGGAGTCATGTGAGTAAGCCGATGTCAATTAACCCATTAACGTTCACTGTTCTAGGAAATTGTTGTAGAAATCTAATTCATTTTTTTTTAGAAAGGTAAGTTTTGATCCAGTACCCGTTCACCGGTAAGAGTCAGGGCAGTTGCCTGGTTGTTACTTTCACCCCACTTGCCTTTATATTTTGATCTTGAAAGTGTGCACATCAGGTAAGCTAATTGGAAGTCATTCATTCTTGGTTAGTGTATTCTAGCAAGCAATTCAGCATGTCCAGCAACTAGCCTTTGCAAAATAAGTGGGAGATGGCGGCAGCCTCAAAAGTTTACTCCGGAAAGGTCCCACAAGACTATATAGCTGAAAATAGAATATCTGATGCAAGGCTTTCATTCGGGTTACTTGCTAAATTATTACCGATGAGTAGTTTAACACAGGTATGAATTGGCATTCAAAGATCACAATAGTTCTGACCATGCCATCTCTGCTATGGTGCATTAGTGTGTGCATTTTAATATGCTACCAAAGCTTCAAAACATGAGCAAAAATGGGACATTAACTTTTTTTGGCTGTAATGTGCCACATACCATGCAGTGTGGGTGCTTTGTTAGTGTGTTGTGGTGCTTTACAAAATAAATGACGCACTGCCCTTGTGGATCACATGAGTAGTTGATGACTTCCTCTCTCAGATCTGTCTGCAGGATGTCCACTGCCAACTGTTTACAAATGACAGTAGGGAGGCACAGGGCCGTAGATCAATCTTTTTCCTGGGGGGGTTGTTCAGGTCTTGCAAACTTAAAGGCATCATTTACACTTTAATGTTAGGGGAGGTACGGTAAAAACACGTGACAGAGTGGGGCCATGAGACTTTGCAATGCAGCGCAGCAAAAATTATCCCCAGTCAACTGAATAGAATGCAATGCACGCAGTTGTGGTGCGGTAGTGCTGTCGCTAGTGTACACTTGAATTGACTTGCCTCCCCCCCCTCTATAAATATTGTTTTTTAACTATTACAGATAATATTTAGTTGGTCTTTGTCTCCTCGTGTGGTGGTGTGTGTTTAAAATAAAAAAAAAAAAAAAATCCCTGGTGCCACACATCCACGGAGTCCTATGGTAATGTAGTAGTGATGGGAGAGACCTCAGCCTGGGTTCTCGCCAGGCCACACCCCAACGTGTTTTGCTTTGTCCCCTGGAGCTTAAACATGGGGACCACTGGATGTGCAGACACAGGTTATCAGCAGTGGCCCTTTTCAAAAAAAAAAAAAAAAGGGCCACTGCTGATAACCTGTGTCTGCACATCCAGTGGTCCCATGTTTAAGCTCCAGGGGACAAAGCAAAACACGTTGGGGTGTGGCCTGGCAAGAACCCAGGCTGAGGTCTCTCCCATCACTACTACATTACCATAGGACTCCATGGATGTGAGGCACCAGGGATTTTTTTTTCTCTCTTTTCTCTTCAGTGACTACAAGAGCTGGGATAAGCTTCATCCCTTGCCAGCGCTCCTGTAGCACATTCGGTGTCTACATTACTCCCCACATTGATTGAGCCTGATCGACACACTAACAAACCATGGGTCACAGTGGTTACCTGCTGTTGGGGACAAATTTCTAAACCCTGGATGCAGAGAGATTTTATCCAAGGGCAAAAATGTATCCCTACCTGCAGGTCACCACTGGAAGTGCAGATACAGGTGGAGACATGTTTTTGAGCAGGTGCCCGGGGCAAAATATTGTGGTGGGCAGTAAATTTGGTGATTTATTTAAACCTTAAAGTGTCCTCAGAAATGTAATGAAATGTTTTAAGAGATGAAAAAATAAGTATTGTGCACTGCCTACCACAGGATGGTGCCCTTTGCACCTGGTCAATATGGTTGGCTTTTATTCAGTTTTGAACTTGTACCTACAAGTAAGCCTATAATAACGCTTATCTGTAGGTATAGACAATATCTCCTAAACTTGTGGTGTTTAGATGATATTCACATGGAAAACAGCCGGTGATGTCACTGGTGCATGCGCTCTGCAGGGACAGCATAGTTTTACTTCTCCTGGGGAGGAGAGCAGTTAGTTCTGCACTCTTGTGACCCATTTTTAGCTGACAGCTATAGCCCCCTGACAGCTGACATCGCTCAGCAGGACCAGGCTGTGGAAAGATCCACTTTAAAGTCAGGACTCACCCAGATGCCTGGACCAGCAGCTCACTCAGCCTCTCGGTACCCTGAGCCAGTCGCGCCTGGCATTCCAGTGAACTTGGGGAAAGCAAGTGGGGGGGGGGTAGAGCCAGGGACTGACAGCAACCACTCTTTTCTCACTGAAGGCTGAGAACTGAGTGAACAGCGGTCTTTGAGCGCTCTGTTTGGTTTTAGAAGCAGCTGGGGACAGATGCAGCATTGGCTCGATGCTCCATCCACCTAGGTAAGTATAATTTACAAAAAACACATTTCTTTTAAAGGGGGGGGGGGGATCTCCCTCTCCCTCCTAAGAACCCTCCCCCCCCCCCCAAGCAAATATTCCCACTGTAAAATATCTCCTTCCCTCAAATATCTTCCCCCCCCCCCCCGTCTCTAAACCGACCCACCAACGTAAAAATATCTCCCTCAGTCAATACCCTCTCCCCCAGCAAAGATTCCTAATTATGAAGAAAATCTCCCTTCATCCAATCAAACGCCCTGCCATTAACTCCCCCCCCCCACCAAAAGACAGTCCTTCAGACTGGAATTCTTAATTCCTCCTTCCCAAAACAGAAAATTTATGGCTCCCCACTTACCAGACCTCAGACTCGGCACGGTACAGAAGTAGGAAAACTTCTGCATCCCCAGCCTCCCTTCGGCTGTGTCATATGATATCTTGAGGAGGAGTCTAGGAGTTCCCTTAAAGGGGTTGTAAAGGTAAAAGTTTTTTCACCTTAATGCATTCTATGCATTAAGGTGAAAAAACTTCTGACAGAACCGCCGCCCCCAGCCCCCCCGTTTTACTTACCTGACGCCTCGAAAGTCAGCTTCGCGTTCCCGACATCTGTTCCTCCGCTCACCCTGGCCGCTGATTGGCTGCAGTGGATGGATTGAAAGCAGCGCAGCCATTGGCTCGCGCTGCTGTCAATCACATCCGATGACGCGGCGCGCCGGGGGGCGGGGCCGAGTGATACAGCGAGCGGCTATAGCCGCCGGCTGTATCACGGGAGCGCGCCCGCAAGCACTCACCACCGTGCGAGAGAGCTCGCATGAAGGTGGTAAATGCTTGCGGGGAGGAGCTGAGACAGCCGCCGAGGGACCCCAGAAGACCAGGTTCGGGGCCACTCTGTGCAGAACGAGCTGCACAGTGAAGGTAAGTATGACATGTTTGTTATTTTTAAAAAAAAAACAAAACACCTTTACAACCCCTTTAACTGTGCACTGTCAATTGCCAGCATCTGAGACCTCGCAGTAATTTCATTTTATTCAGGGGGACCCCTTATTAAACTGAGGGGATGGGGCACAATAGAAAGGTGGGGGGGATGGCTTCTGCACTCTGAAAACTCCTCCTGAGGCTAAACAGCAGGGACACTGGGCATTTTGCCAGGATGCTCGGGGTGGGGTTTGAACACCCCTGACCCCCCCCCCCTTACCTACGCCCCTGGGGAGGCAGTTTAAGCTACTGACGTGTATCTGGGTCCTGTTCTGTTTTTGGTGTCGGGGAGGCTCAAATGCATTGCAGAGATGCCTGACTATTTTTTTTCCTGCTATGGTTGATGGCCAGCACCCTTCTGCATACAGGTTCAGCAACTCCTACCATGGCTAAGATGTTGGCCCAGATGACACAATTGTTTAAAATCCTGATGACTACGCAGTGGCCTTTTGTTTTTGGCGCAGTGCATGTCTTGCATGGATTAGCCTCCTGGTATGTCATCTCACTCTGAGACCTACCAGTGTACTTAAAAAGTTACTCAGGTTGCATCCCCCTATGGTTGCACCATATACTGTAATGTCTTACTCTGACATGCCAGAGCAATCTTTTGAATTCCATAATTTTTGAGGTTTTGCACAGCTTGCAAATATCTATTTATATATGGCAAAAGAACCCATTATGTGAAGTCTTGGACTCTGACTTGCACATGTAGCGTAGAAGGTGAATAGAAGCTCAAAACACTTGGTGACTGGACAGGAAAGGAATCCGAAGAAATAGTTGTAGTTTCACTTGTTTCAGACGTGTTTTTTGTTGGGTGCTAAATTTTTGCAATTTGAAAAGCTGGAAATCAAAGGTGCTGTAAGTGTCTTTTATGTCGTCTGCCATAATTTATTATTGTAGTTAAAAGGTGGCACTGGGTCATAGATGGCAACCAATTGCCAAGCCAATGTATCTAGAGCAAAAAGTGTCTCCCACTCCTCCTTGTTGGTCAAATACTATTATTACCTGATACAAATGCTGTGACTTCTATTATAAGTTGGCCCTGGTTTTTCCAGTCTTTATAAAAAGGACCACCCTACACATTACTTGCAGAAGTGGCATTATCCTCAAGTGTATTTCTGGTACCTTCCAGGATTGAAAGTCTTTCTTCTTCTGATCTTCAGATGATGATGATGCTCCAAGTCCAGACCAATGTGCTGCAGTCTCTAAACCTGACAGACTGAGCTGTCCTAGTTTGCAAGACTCGTGTATAAGTGTAGGTTGCTGCTATGATCCTTCAGACCAGACAACTCCATGTTACTTTGGCAATACAGGTAACCTTTTACATCAAATTTTGTTTTTTGACCGATGATTCTAGCAGAAATGTTGGCTTATATGGTATCATATGGCATATTTGGTTGCATTTCAGAGAACACTGAACAATTCACAAATATGGGCTTCTGTCACTTTCGTAAACATCACTCTAGAGTTGGAAGTCTACTTCCAAGCTTTATTGAAGCTTTTAATGCAAATTTATGCTCCAGTGTGCTTAAGCCACTTTGCTCAACATGCTTCGGTAAGCTATAGCACTTAAAGTGGATGTAAACCCGACATTTGACAGGTAAAGATACATGCAGGAGGCATGCATATCCTTATAGATAACCCCTATGGCAGTAGTTTAGAAAGGATGACATTGGGTTTACATCCACTTTAAATGCTCAATCGGCACAAAAAATATCCTTAACTATGGAGCAGCTGTAACACTCAAGATCCATATATTAAATCCTGGATAGTATTTCACAAATAAAATAGTGCAGCATAAATACTAAAATTCATGTGTACAATTCATAAGATGCAGTGTAAAAGATAATGGTCCAAAATCAGAGATGAGTCCATACATCAACAGTGAAGTAAAACAAAACCGCAGGAATGGATAGAAAGATATATGAAATGTGATCACTGTGCTTGGACATCTCAGCTGTGTGGATCCATAAGATCTCCACCACAGGCAATATAAGCCACTCGCCTCACTGCGTGGACCTTCTGATCCAACAGGTCAAACAAGCCTTCCCATAAAGGATTAAGAGATGGTGCATCTGAAGGAATTCCACAAATACAGAACTACACCGCTACAGATCGCCAGCCAGATCTCAGTGAATGGGGACCAGATAAAATCGTTGCACCATGTAAAATGTAAGCTTCAGGAGCAGGCCAGTGCAAGGATGTGGGATTGTCCACTGGATCCCCAGTGACACTCCCCTTCCCCTGGGATCTTCCTCCTAGACCTTTCTTCCCTGATGTTGTCAATATCACTTGATCTTGCTCAAGTGAGATCCAGGTCAGATCACCTCTCCCAGTACCTGCAACAGCCTGCTCCTGAAGCATAAATTTTACATGGTGCAACAATTTTATCTGGTCCCCATTGACTGAGATCTGGCTGGCGATCAGCAGCAGTGGAATCCCTGCAGAGGCACCAATCATCTTTTAACCCTTTGTGGAAAGGCTTGTTTGCCTGTTGGCTCAGGGGGTCCACGCAGTGAGGTGAGTGGCATATATTGCCTGTGGTGGAGGTCTTATCATGGATACACACAGCTGAGTATCTTTCTAAGCACAGTGATCACAGCTGAGGATATCTTTCTATCCATTCCCCGTTCTTGCTGCATTTTTCTTAATTCACTGTTGATGGACATACTCATATCTCTGATTTTGGACCATTATCTTTTGGACTGCATTTTATGAATTGTACACATGTATTTTAATAGCACTGCAATATTTGTGAAGCTTTAGCACTTGTCTCATGCCTGGCTTATGCAGAGGAAGGCTTCTCTTGCACCTCCGGACTGGGGGGGGGGGGTGTAAACAGGTGGTGCTGGAGTGCAGAGTCGCACCAGTGCTGGTAGACGTGTTTGGTGCTGATCCAGTAGCCTGCCAGATGGCAGCGGATCTCTGGGCAGGAGCAGGCTGGTACTTAGCCGAAGAGCAGGTCTCAGAGGTAGCTGGACAGGTGCTAGCAACCTGGTAGCTCCTGGAGGGTCTGGAACGTAAATAGTGAGACAAGCTGGTCATACACAGAACAATCAGATCAAGTACAGATGCAGAGTCAGAATAATCAATAAGCCGTGGTTGATGCAAGTGGAAAACAGGAATAGTCGGACAAGGCAGCTCAAGAATTTAAGAGCGGATGCAGGTAACCTGTAACAGGACAATCACAGAATGCTGTAGAGGAGATAGCACTGGACCTGGGTGCTGATCCAGCTAAAATGGCCCATTTTGGTGCCCCTTAACTGTCACCAGATGTGCCGCCCACATTTGCGTTGGCACACTCAAACGCACCTTTTCCAGGCATTTGGGAAACGGGGATTCTTCTGTGGTTGTTCTGTCTTCTGACAGTCTTCCTGACAGCACTGCTTCAGTAAGCAAGCACTTTCATTGAGAACAAACTGGAGCTAAAGGTTGCTGAAGGCTTTACCCATTTGTGCATGGAAGTGAATTTTATTTATTTTTTTATTTGTTTTTTGTGTGATGCGCTAACTTGTATTTCTGCATTGACAAATGTTTTTAAGGCCATTGGTAACATGATTAGTAACATGATAATATTAAGAAATTTGATAAATGTAATATACAGTACATCAGGTAAAAATACATAATGTATAAGGTTTACAAAGAAAACCATACTTAATAATAATATCATATTTAATCTTAAATGAACATGATTAATACAAAGAACAATGATACATACAATAGACATATAAGTCGCTTCTACATGATTAATATAAATAATGCAAACCGTACATGATATAAAAACCCCAGACAAAAGAACATACTCAGAACCATCTCTATTCCAAGCTAGGAGCCGTAGAGCCAGACCTATAAGTTCTCTCCATAGGTAAAGTATCCATTGGTAGAATGTGCCCCTTATCTTTCTGATAGAGGGCATGATATATTAGATGCTTGACTATTTATTTAGATTTTATTTATCTTATAGCATCCTACTCCCGATGAGTGGCTTTAAATGCCATGAAGCACGTAGAGTCCATACTCAAGGGTGCCAGGCTATAGCTTACTTACCATCATAAATTTTTCATTATCTGTATACATATAATTTTTACATCATGTACTGTTTGCATTATTTATTTATATTAATCATGTAGAATCAACTTGTATGTCTATTGTATGGATCATTGTTCTTTGTATTAATCATGTTCATTTAAGATTAAATATGCTATTATTATTATTATTATTTATGGTTTTCTTTGTAAACCTTATACATTATGTATTTTTACATGATTTACTGTATATTACATTTGTTTATCAAATGTCTTAATATTTTACTAATCAATGTTATCATGCCTATGTGGATAGTCCACCAGGGGGTGGATTAATAAATCCATTTATGGTCATGATCAAACAGTTTATATAGTTATTGGTAGTTACAAAGAGGCTTCATTTAAAGGCCCGCCCTCCTCCTCCCTTTTTTTTTTTTTTTTTTTTTTTTTTTCATGCAGTGTAAAATGGCTTTACATTTTGCCTGAAGTTGGGATTTAATTCTGTTACAATATTCCTAACCCTTTACCCTTAATGTCCTTTGGAAGCCAAAGAAATGCACATACATTTTAGGATTGACTTTTGTGCTAGCCTACTTTTTTTTTTTTTTTTTTTTGTTTATCTCCTGCTTTCCTGTTACAGCAGTTGTGCAGGGTGTTGAAATACTGTGCAGTCTAATGCCGCGTACATACGATCGGACTTTCTGCCATACTTAGTCCGGCACACTTTTTGACGGACTTTGTTCGCCAGGTGCGCCGGACTTTAAAACGGACGGACTTGCCCACACACGGCCGGACTTTCCGGCAGGCTAAGTCCGCCCGTCTTTCCGACGGACTTTCACCGGAGTTACGGCGGACTTTCAGAATGAACGGACTTGCCCACACACGGACAAAGCCCCCCCCACCCCAAAGCACCTTGTCCCCATGTTGATGAGGACAAGGGCCTCTTCCCGACAACCCTGGCAGTTGGTTGTCAGGGTCTGCGGGCGGGGGCTTATCGGAATCCGGGAGCCCCCTTTAATAAGCGGGCCCCCAGATCCCGGCCCCCCACCCTATGTGAATGAGTATGGGGTACATGGTACCCCTACCCATTCACCTAGGGAAAAAGTGTCAATAATAAAACACACTACACAGGTTCTTTAAAATTTATTAAACAGCTCCGGGGGGGTCTTCTTCCTGCTTCGGGGGTCCCTCCGGTTCATCTTCTCCCGGCGTCTGGTTGGTTCTTCTCCGGCCTCTTCTCCTGGTGTTCCAGTTCTTCGGCCGGCCCCTCCGCTGTCTTCAGGTAGCTCTCTTGCCAGCGGAGGTCCGGACTTCTGGGCTTCTTGTCTTCTCTTCTCCAGATGTTGACACGACACTCTCTCCGGCTGGACTGCTCCCTGAGGGCTCCGTTGTGACTTATATAGGCGGAGACCCCGCCCCCATATGATGTCACAGTCCCTGGGCATGCTGGGACTGTGCTGTTTTAGGGGGCGTGGTCAACTTTGCCCAGTGACCACGCCCCCTAAAAGTCACAGTCCCAGCATGCCCAGGGACTTTGACATCATATGGGGGCAGGGGCACTACCACCATCCACTGGACCCTCTTCCATCCAACCTACCCCTGATATTCTCAAGTGCTGCTCTGGACCATAAAAGGGCAATCCTAGACTTTAGGGAAGCTATGGCTGGGACCTCTGTGTCCTCCAAACAGCGTCTCCAGCAGACTTGCAAGTGGGTGTAGGGTGTAGCGGCTTCAGAGGGAATCGCACGTACTGACTTTATAACCAGGCAACATTTATTACCAGAGAGATGGTGGTAGAGTGTTTACAGCAGTAATGCAAGTAGTTTCACTCCAGACATGGAGGCATAGATGCACAGTCACTTCTGATGTAAGCAGTAGTTGTATTCGTCAGCACTATAGTCACTTCTCACTGACTGATACAGTAAATACCCAAGCACACAATGCATATCTGTAGAGGCTGATATTCTCACACACGTTACCCGGTAACAGCGATATTCCTTCAACAGATGGATATAGGCAACTAATACACTTGTCCCTCCCTCACAGGACTCCTATTGGGACCTTTGCTGATAATATCATTTTTCTTACATAATCCCTGTATTTCTCTACTAGTGTGCATCTATGGTTTAATATTATATGCTGATTGCAGTAGTTCTTCTACTCCAATTATTTATATATACATACAATTTTTTTTTTTTTTTTTTTTTGCGCCCTCCCATCTGCCACTGGGTTTAGTGCAATATCCAGTTTGGGGAGAGCCATTTCTCATAACCCCCAAGAAGAGGGCTACACCTTTCTGTCCTTCATAATAAAAAGTATACTTGATACAAGAATGTTCTAGCTTTATGCTAATGAGATGCTTCTTATTCAACTGCAACCTTCCCTCCCCAGTTACTGCTAGCTGCACACCAGATGGCTTTTTCTCAATTGCTGTTCCCAGCACCCTGACTGCACCAATGCTGGACCTGAACTCTGTTCACTTACTTGACAGTGGTGCCGAATGTAACCCAGTGGCCAGAAATGATGCATTCCTGCTGTATACATTCCCTCTTTCTTCCTGTGGGACAACATTCAAGGTAAGGGTACTAAAATATTAAAACCTTTTACTGAAAATTATGCTATTGGAATTCAATATTTAAAATGAAATCGATATCAAAATGAGAAGTATTTTCTCTAGCAATTGGACACGGGGCATGTGAAATTCTCTGAAAAAAATGGTTGTGGTGGATTGTGGCTGGATTTAAAAAAAAAAATTAAATAAATAAAAAAAAAAAAAAAAAAAAAAAAAAAAAGCCTATAGTTGAACTTTAAAGTTTGACTCGAAAAACCTGCAACTCAGCTTGATCAAAACTGCTGGATATTTGCGTTGCCAAAAGGATTTGTATTTCTGTCCAATCTTGAGACTTGCCCAGTTCTGCAACACATCCCAGACCTGCCTGGTGCAGCAGAAGACAGTTAAAGTAATCTTTCTCCTTCCTGGAATATGGTACACGCCTGTAAAGGGAGGAACTCTGCCATATTGTACTCTAAATCCCCCTGGCCTGAGGGCTATCTTCACAAATAAAGGAATGTCCACACGAGCAGCCTGTGACCTATTTTACTGTAAGACAATGTCAACCACTTCATTAAAAGAGTTCATGTTAATACAATAAACTTGAGCACAAAGTCCAGCACTACAGTACTCTTCAATGTAGTAACACTCAACACGCTCTCCAGCCATCTTCCCCAGTCTCCATTGTGGGTCCTCATCGACTGTGCCTGCGCCCTTCCCCAAAGGGCCCTCTCTTTTCCAGGCTTCAGACTTGCATTGTGTTATATCAAGGGTAAAAAAACAGTACTAGTGCAGCGCAAATAATAAGAAAAAGTCCACATGATCACATATATAATCAATTCCTCTTGGTAAAGGGAGGCTGATCCATTTCCATAAGGCGCCAATATTCATCAATTCAATTATAAGAATGCGCTTACCAGAAAAGGTAGACCTCTTAATTACAGGAGGTCATACGAGCCTGGGTTCCATAAAGACTGGGTAAATGCTGTCGGCTTTACTGGATCTCATCTGTGGTCATCAACCTTCAGCTTTCCCGAGTAAAGTGCATGAACCTACAGTGCGGTGTAACGTGTAGCAGTCCCAAAAATAAAGGAAAGGTTCTAAGTGTACTCCGTAGATATTCAATAAAATAAAAGATTTATTCAATAAAAGTTATTGTAAAAAAACTGCTAAATATAAAGCGCTAAACAGCGCAGCACAATGAATGAAAATTTGCAAAGCTAAAACAGTCTGTTCGTGTCCAAACAGCTGTGAGATGGCAGCGGGTGACGTCAGAAGCAAGGCTCCGCCCCTGTACGCGGCGTTGCGTCCACACGGACTTCGTCACCAAGAGGAATTGATTATATGTGTGATCATATGGACTTTTTCTTATTATTTGCGCTGCACTAGTATTGTTTTTTTATTTGTTATTTAGGATGGTGAATCCTTATAGTGTTCAGCTTGCATTTTTTTCATTACATTATAGTTTGCGCTGATTGCCTTTTTGTACATTATTTATATCAAGGGTAGCCTGTTCCCATCTTCCTTCTGCCCAAGGCTCCATGCACTCAAGATTATAAAAGGGCATTAACTCCACCCAGAAAGGGTCATCTAGCACCTGTTTTACATGCGCCTAGACAAAGAGAGATGCAGCAGACAGCTGGCCTTATATCTTGGTCACTCTGCTCTCTTCTGTCAGCTTATTCTATTGTACATGAGCACTGTCGCAAACCCAGTAAGCTGAGGTACCTGCAATCCTTGCTTTAAGAAAAAACACCATACCTGCGTCTTGTAGTAGAAGGGTAGAATTGTGTGTTTGGTCCCATATAAACCTTTAAATTGGAGCACCAAAAAGTACTTAAACAAGTGCTCCCATTTCATGGTGTCAGAAAAGCATCAGCATGATTCTGCACTAATGCTCATGCATTTTCAAGCCTCATGCTGCAAGCAAAACATTGCTCAGGTATGGACAACTTAAGCAGAGATCTGCCAGGGGGGCGGAAATTAAGTAAGCAGCTACACTCGACACCGTCCTTCGGCTCCGGGTGCAGGCACTGACATCCTTTACTAGGGGGAACGGGAAGTTAAGCCTTGCGGCTTCACAGCCTGTTGCCTACTGCGCATGCTCAAGTCGCACTGCGCAATCTGAATGGTCCCTGTGTGTGTGTGTGTGTGTGTGTGTGTGTGTGTGTCTCTACCAGAAGACCGGGGGGAGGGGCTGGACGTAGCGTAGTTCGCCGCACAGAGCTCTATGCCCAGAAGTGGGAGCAGATACCTGGATTTGACAGGTATCTGCTCTTCCCACCCTGAAAGGGGGGGAATCCGATAAGCAGAAGTTCCATTTCTGGGTGGGACTCTGCTTTTAAATGGTAGGGGCCAAAGCTTCTCTTGGCCCCATTTCTTCTATGGCACGCAGGAGTGTGCTTAGTTCTGCACTCGTGTGACTTGTATTCAGACAACAGTGAATACAGGTCATCACCAGTCATGACTCTGGAACGATCCTGATTGTAATGTGGGGATCCACCCAGATGCCTAAGCGGCAGCTGGCTTACCCTCTCGGCGCACTACTGAGAACTCCAGCCGGTCACTCCTGCCCCTCCACAGCCTGGTGATTCAGTGATTGCTGGAGGAGCAGAGCAGGGAGCCGGAAACTGACAGTCTCTGCTCACTGAAGAACTGGGTGATCAGCATTCTTTGATTGCTCAGCTCTCGGTCTTAGAGGCAGTATCTGACCAATGCTGCACCCACCTAGGTGAGTATGTAGTGGTTTTTGTTTTGTTGGGATGGAGGGGGGTGGTGGTGAATGGGGGCTAATCCCAGGGGAAAAAAGGAGCACAGGAGGAGCTCCACTGCAGGCTTGGTTCCGCTTAACAGATATGCTGGTTCTGTTTTCTTCTTTAGGTTTTTTTTTTTTTTTGCATTCATTTTTCTTTTTCACTATAGAAGTCAGAGTTGGCCATCGTATTAAAAACTATGTGCCCTATGTGTAGCTGTGGCTTATGTCAACGGTTTGTGCATTTTTAAAATCGAATTGAAGTGTGGGGTGTTTTTTTTTTTTTGTTTTTGTTTTTTGTTTTTTTGTTTTGTGTTTATAAAATCCGTTTTATCTTAACTATATTCTTTGAATGAGGTTATGAATGCAAAGTGTAACCCTAGGTGGTTGGAGATCAGGCCGTGTATGCGAATGAGCTGCTTGCCACAGAAACTGTACAGACATGGAAAGGAATATCCATTACCAGAGAAACCACATTCAGGTAATTTTTTTTTTTTTTGTCTTGTTTGTAAGTGTTTTACTTCCTTTCCTGTTATGCTTACAACGGTTTTAACAGGCAAGAAGTACGGGGTGGAGAATTAAAAAAAAAAAAAAAAAAAAAAATCTAACAAGGGTTATAACACTTCCCCACTCTACTCTAATTGGGTTTTCGATCAGCTAGCACATTCACATAGTAAGCTTAAAGTTATTTGTCTATGGCGACAAAGTCCCACCCCTTAAATGCGTTCCATTTAATGCTACTATGAACCCTTTAAAGACTGTCCCTTTGCATTTAACTGTGTTTAATTTAGGACACGATAAGACAACTGTAGCCAATGTCTTTCTGCTTTTGTCTATAAAACACTGTTAATGTTATTGCTGACATTTACTCAAACCGTTCTGTATGCTTTTGTCAAATTCTTCAAAAAAAAAAAGAAAAATGCATCTGGAACAGATCTGGAGGAAGTTTTTTGTGGTGTACTGGAGGCAGGCAACTAGCATTTTCAGGAAGCCTTCAAACAAAAACAGTTGACCTGTTAGTCCAGATGTCATTTACACAATATGGGATGCTCTACGGCCTTTTGGTCCCATTTCTCCTAGAGTAGGCTGAGGCCGTTTTTTGTGTTTAGGGAGAATCTAAGAATTTTTATCTGTAGGAATAATTTGATGTGAGACTGAAATTTTATATTGCAGTGTTTGCACCAACTTGAGACTTCTGCTAGCCTGTGGGTAACAGGTTATTTAAGGTCCACCTTACAGGTATTCTATGGTCAGGCTTGTGCTTGATGCTCAGGACACAATTTTTCTGTAAAATTACAAGCCAGAACAGTGATGTTCCTCGTCTTCAATAAGATGGTGTCTGGTGTTTTGGAGAAGGAAAAAAAACTGGTAGCCAAAGAAAAATAAGGCGAGAACCTAATGTAGTAAATGGGTAATAACCTTCACCAATGACAGATAAGCATTGGGTACATTTTGGAAAAAGTTGAAATGGTGTTATTTGCAACCTTCCTTTTTTTTTTTTTTTTTTTTTTTTAGTCAGAGGCGGCTCTAGGCTTTGTGGGGCCTTAGGCAAAACTTAGACATGTGGCCCCACTCACACCCATAATGGGAAAAAAAAAATTAAGCGATACAATTTAACTGTATAAACTACATATATTAAGAACCTTTTAAAGTGCTGGTGTCAGTTTCCTCTATCTCAACGCTGGCGTCAGTGTACCTGCTCAGCACTGGCATCCGTGTGCTCTCAGTGCTGGTGTTGGGGCACTCTATCTCAGTGCAGTGTGTTTTGGAGCTGGTGTCAGTGTCCTCTATCTGACTCTTGTGTCAGGGTGCTCTATCTCCGTGTCATCTATCTCAACGCTGGTGTCAGTGCTGGCATGCTCTCAGTGCTGGTGTCAGTGTTCTTTATCTCAGTGCTGGTGTCATGACACTCTTTCTCAGTGCACAGAGATGGGGTCCCTGTCCACAGGTGATGATGGGGGTCCCTGTCCACAGGTGATGATGGGGGTCCCTGTCCACAGGTGATGATGGTGGCCCTGTCCACAGGTGATGATGGTGGCCCTGTCCACAGGTGATGATGGTGGCCCTGTCCACAGGTGATGATGGTGGCCCTGTCCACAGGTGATGATGGTGGCCCTGTCCACAGGTGATGATGGTGGCCCTGTCCACAGGTGATGATGGTGGCCCTGTCCACAGGAGATGATGGTGGCCCTGTCCACAGGAGATGATGGTGGCCCTGTCCACAGGTAAGCAGGAGATGGGGTTTCCCATTACCAGGGAAGATGGTGGGGGCCTTGCCTCCAGAGAAGAAGGGGTCCCTGTTGCCAGAGGAGATGATGGGGGGGGCCCTGTCCCCAGGGGAGATGGTGGGGGTCCTGTCCCCAGAGAAGAAGGGGTCCCTGTTGGTGTTGCCAGGGGAGAATATAGGGGCCCTATCCCCAGGGAAGATGATGGGGGGCCTTGTCTCCGAGTGAGAAGGGGGGTCGTTGTCCCCACATGAGGTGTCCCTTCCCCAGGAAAGATGAGGTCCCCATCCCCAGGGAAGAAGGGGTCCCTGTAGCCAGAAGAGATGATGGGGTCCCTGTCAAGGGAGAAGGGGGTCCCTGTCCACAGGGGAGATGGGGTTCCCCATTCCCAGGGAAGATGGTGGGGGCCCTGACTCCAGAGAATAAGGGGTCCCTGTACGCAGGGGAGATGATGGGGGGGCCCTGTCCCCAAGTAAGAAGGGGTCCCTGACCGCAGGGGAGGTGGGGTTTCCCATACCCAGGGAAGATGGTGGTGGCTCTGCCTCCAGAGAAGAAGGGGTTCCTGTCCCCAGGGGAGATGATGGGGTCCCTGTCTTCAAGTGAGAAGGGGCTTCCTGTCCCCAGGGGAGATGGGGTTCCCATCCCCAGGGAAGATGGTGGGGGCCCTGTCCCCAGAGAAAAAGGGGCCCCTGTTGGCGTTGCCAGGGGAGATGTTAGGGGCCCTGTGCCCAGGGGAGATGATGGGGACCTTATCTCCAAGTGAGAAGGGGGTCCCTGTCCCCATATCAGAAGGTGTCCCTTCTCCAGGAAAGATGAGGTCCCCCATCCCCAGGGAAGATGGTGGGGGCCCTGTCCCCAGGGAAGAAGGGGTCCCTGTAGCCAGGAGAGATGGGGCACTTTCCTCAAGGGAGAAGGGGCACTTTCCTCAAGGGAGAAGGGGCACTTTCCTCAAGGGAGAAGGGGCACTTTCCTCAAGGGAGAAGGGGCACTTTCCTCAAGGGAGATGGGGCCCCTGCCCCCAGGGGAGATGGGGCCCCTGCCCCCAGGGGAGATGGGGCCCCTGCCCCCAGGGGAGATGGGGCCCCTGCCCCCAGGGGAGATGGGGCCCCTGCCCCCAGGGGAGATGGGGCCCCTGCCCCCAGGGGAGATGGGGGGGGTCCTGCCCCCAAGTGAGAAGGGGTCCCTGACCGCAGGGAAGATGGTGGGGGCCCTGTCCCCAGAGAATAAGGGGTCCCAGTTGCCAGGGGGGATGATAGGGGGGCCCTTGTACCCAGGGGAGATGATGGGGGGGGGGGGGGGGGGCCCAGGGGAGGAGAGGTGGGGTATGGGATGGTGTGAGGGGATATGGGGTCAGCTCACTTACCATATCCAAGCTGCAGGGCATTCATCCACGGTTGCCTGGCTGGGCTCTCTCCAGCAGCAGCTCAGACAGGGTGATCAGCTTATCTCCAAGGCAAGAGAGATCTGTGTATGACGGGGGGGGGGGGGGGGGGACGGGACTGGCAGACAAGCCTGCAGTGTCCTCCGGCTCTCATAGGGCTGCTGCACATGTGTCCTTAAACTTCCTTAGAGCGGGGGAAGTGTGCAGATCTCTGGAGCACTGCAGAAAGGAATGGATGTAGCCGACTTCTGGGGGCGGGACTCTGGCTGGGGAGAACACTGAGCTGGATGGCGCTGCATTAAGCAGGAGAGAAGAACCCGGAGGAGCTGGCCAAGGACGGGCATGAGAAGAAATAGCAGCCAGTGCAATAGAGCCGGGAGCTCTGCTACAGAGCAGACTCTTCAATTAGGCAAATTAGGAGCCTGCGGCGCCCCTATGAGTTGCGAGGCCTTAGGCGGCCGCCTATTTTGCCTAATTAGAGAGCCGCCTCTGTTTTTGGTATATGCAAACTCATACAATGCTTGTATAGAGCATGGCTGTCTCCATGCAGAGAAGATCATGGTGGCTCTAGATTCTGACCCCAATTATATATCCTTTCGAGGGACTTCAGAATGGTGAGTGGAAAGTGCACATTTAGTAGGTTTATGGTTGTATGTTGAAAGGTGTACCATGGAATAAAGGTTCCAAACAAAGCCGAGTACAAGCAAGATGTTGCTTTTAAAGAACAATTATGCATTTAATGACTAAATGTCACGTCTCAGATTATAGGTGTAGCACAAATTCCAAAATAAACCTACAATTCAACCTCCATCCCAACATGCAACCACTGTCAAAGATCCAAGGAAACTATTTCTATTCTCATCAATCAGCCATCTATTCAAACCCCTGCCCAAAATAAATGCTTGAGCATTTGAATTTATATGCTGGGGGAAACTTGCTTTAAAATGTATCCATTTTGCCATTGAAAGAACTGGAAAAAACAAACTATTGGCGGTCATACCTATAATCGCCAATTACTGATACACTATATTACCGAAAGTCTTAGTCCGTAGAGTTCAATATTGAGTTGGCCCACCCTTTGCAGAAATAACAGCTTCAACTCTTCTGGGATGGCTGTTCACAAGGTTTAGGAGTGTCTATGGGAATGTTTGACCATATTTCCAGAAGCGCATTTGTGAGGTCAGGCACTGATGTTGGATGAGAAGGCCTGGGTTGCAATCTCCACTCTAATTCATCCAAAAGGTGTTTTATCGGGTTGAGGTTAAGACTCCAGCAAGACAATGAGAGATGGCACTGGGACCTGATGCCAGACGTGATGCAACAAGACGTTGCATCAGCGCTGGTCATAGCAAGTGCATTTCAATGCCAGAATGCATTGTAGGGGCAGGAAGAGGATGTCAGGCCAGTCAAGTTCTTCCACCCCAAACTCATCCATGTCTTTTATGGACCTTTTGTGCACTGGTGCCAACTCAATATTGAACCCTACAGATGAAGACTGGGATGCCATTAAAGTTCGTGTGTAAAGGCAGGCGTCCCAATACTTTTTGATAATATAGTGTACATGAAATCTATACAGTATTACTCAGAGCTAGATCACCATTCTGGAATCTAAGAGCTCCTAAAAAAAAAAACAAAAAAAAAACTACCACAGCAAAACAATTCTGTAATGCATTGTGTTCTTTCGGCTTTTAACCCTTTTTCTTACTGTGTGCGCAGTGTTGCCAACCAACCATATTTCTACGGACAGCCCGTAAAAACAAGGCACTTTTCTCCCTGCCCGTAAATGCCAGTAAAAAATAGCCATGACCAGGACTGCTTGGAACTGTGCATGCGCAGTTTTGGAGCTATCCGATCCTGTATTTGGCATGGGGGCGGATTTCACCGGGTCCGTGAGGCGAGTGATGTCATGATGCGTCCTGTCAGGCACGTCAACATTTAAAAACCGCAACCAGGAGGCTGAGCAGGCGGAACGGAGGCCCCCTCTCTCGTGGTAGTCTGTCCAGGCAATCCAGAGTCCACGGGGATGGAGTGACAGCCCAGCCGACGATGGCAGGAGGACTTTGGCCTTGGAGACATAAATTCTGGTGATCCTAGTGTTGTAATATGTTCACCGATTTATGTGGGACATTATTATATGTATATACACATATAGTCAATATTGACCAGGCCAGAATTCAATTGACTGGTTGATTTGTCCAACTGAATTTTAACAAGGGGCAAGGGGACAGCTGAAGACTCTTTGATGTGTTAATCTTATGCAAGTCTATTTGAACATCTCAGAGGGTGTTCAGGTGGTATCTGTTAATCTAATCTAATTACACATATCTAAGGTGACTTGTTGATGTTGATATGTGGGAGTGCAAATTGGGGCGGTTTATGACTGCAGCTGTTCACGGCTGGGAGTTGTCTATCTGAAAGACTAAGTATATAAAAGACCTGAATGGAGACAGCCAATCAAATTGCTCAGCCATTCAATATCTAATGAATATAACATGGTGTTCAGTCTATAGTTTTTAAGTTGGGCTTGTCTGTGTATGCACACACAGACCTAGGAACATGGGGCTCTGAATTATATCTACTGTGTCGGATTTTTTGTCATCTGTGGACTTTGGACTTTGTTCTGTGTTGGAAGTCAATAAAGTGCATCTCTCTGGAAGAATTGGGTTGCTGCAGAAGAGTACTTACTAATTCATTATCATACCCACTCTACATCATATCACCCAATATTAATTAAATCACTACACCTAGTAGCTACCAGGGATTTCCCCTTGCTTTCTGTGGTGGTTATGGAACAGAAGTGAAGGGGAAATCTCTCCAGTTGGCTATAGGTGACAAAAACTGATTGGACTAAATCCCCCCCCCCTTATATTGAAAATAACAAATATATTTATTTTCCTTAAATCACATTGCTATTTGCCTAGTGTACTCGTACTTGTTTGTAGCCTAAATCCTGAAATTTGCGCTTTAAAAATGTAGTTGTGTAAAATGCCAGTAAAAACTTGGCTGTGCCAGTAAATTTCAGTCTGGTAGGTTGGCAACATTGTGTGCAGTGTGTGGGTGTTTTTTTTTTTGTTTTTTTTAATAGTTCAATTCTTCACAGAAGTGTTTGCCTTTTTAAGGCTTCCAAAAAATTGCATACAGGTTTCATTGTGTTTTTAGATCATGTGCACTGCCTCCTCTACAGGTTGCTGATTCGTTGCAGTTTTGCAGTCACTGGTTTCCTACCGCTGAAAGTAAAAGTTATAACTTTTCCACCCCCACCACCAGTATCCAGTGAAGGGCCAATGGAGTTTGACATGAGGATTGGTGTAGGTATGAATCTTTTATTATACACCCATGTTTAAAACTAGAATATAAAGTCCTAATTGCATCTTGCTTAGTGTTCACCTTATATAGAAAGTTTTGTAAAGGTGGCCTTACACCGGACCTCCTCCCCCAGTCCCCACTGTACTTGCCTCCTGTGATCCACAGCTGTCAAGGCTCCTGCAAGCCACCCAAAGGTCTGGGGATTTGAAATCCTCATTGCTTTCTCTCATCTTCGTACAGACTAGACAGGTTCTAATTGGTCAGCACTGTCCATGTTTAAGAATGTCTGCTGGCTGAAATTCTATTTCGCACGCCTTTTTTAAATGGTGGCCAGTGGAATATGCCTGTGCAGAAGCTTAGTTTCTTTTAGGAGAACATGTAACCGTGTGATTTGCAGGCGATGGATAGTTTGTCACTGTATAACATGTGTAGTGAGTGAAGTAGCGTGGGCTCTCAGCGCCCAGTGCAAGCCAATGACTTTGCGCCCCCTAACCTGTGGACTTTTAGCACTTTGAGTCCCTTCCACTGGTACAGGAGTATTGACCTACATGACTCCTACATTTTGGGCTGGATTAACACTGCGGCTATTGGAGCTGCAGCTCCAGGCCCCTCCACTTTTTTTTTTTTTTTATTATTAAAGCCCCCGGCTGGCCAGATTCACTTTCACTGCTCTTTACTGTCACTTGTAAACATAGAAGCCCAGCTTCTCCCAGGAGCTGCTCCCTCAGAACCTCCACACACTATGCAGGGCGGATGTAGAGGGACAGATGCCTGGGTACAGATGTGTTTATGGGCTTCAGAGAAGGCATTCCATGCTGGCTGAGAAATGGCCTGGTGCTCAGATGCCGGTGCCTCTTGCTGGACTATCTCACTGCTGCTGTCCAGTGGTGGAGAAGCAGAGCTACAAATGGACTGTGGGATGCTAAGACCGGCACCTTCTGAGGTATGGGGGGGGGGGGGCATTTGGGTACAGTTGGAGGAGCAGGGGTCTAAGCTGAAACAGCTGCATGCAGGGTTTAGCTGTTGTGGAATAAGGGTTAGAGGTGGCTGCAGAGATCTGTGGGAGAAGGGTGCAGAAATGAGCTTTGGCTGTGGGGGCTGAAGTGCTCTTTCTGCATAGCAAACCCCCTGAACCCTGCACTCTATGCACATCTCCCTCTTGTGTATTAGGCAGTCCTGTACCCAGCACTCTGTGTATTGCGCTGTCCTGGCTTTATTAAACAATGCCCCTTTAAGACACGCCACTATGCTATTTGACCACAGCCACCCAAAAAACGGGCTGCGTAAGGAAAGCAGTGGGCCGACGGGGCGAGATCTCCCCTGGCCTGACTGTTCCTGAATCCTGCACGCATCACCTGGGCTGGGTGGCGGGATTAATAACAGGTGCTGGGCGAGCAGTCCTAACGGAAGCCTGGTATTCAGCTTCCGTAGTGTTAGGCCTGCACCCCCCCATACGCAAGACAATGTAGATTGGTGGATCCTCCTCACCTCTCCTTGGCCTCCCTCGTGAGGCTGATCAGGGCTCTCCCCAGCACATGCCAGTACTGGTTTGGGGTCCTGCTGCCCAGCTGCTCCTCAGCATCTCCTGCTAGGTGGTCCATCAACAGCTGTCATACCTCTGCCATCTGCACCAAATACCCTCTCCCCATCCCCCGTTCTCACACAGAGGGATCGTGGGGGACAGATTAGACTAGACTGGAGGAGTCCCAGGGCGACAGGAGGAGGAAGAGGGTGCTGTGTAAGAATGCCTAGAACATGCCTCCTCAGAGGGGGAGGCAATAGGCCAGAGCACACTCAGAATGGCGTAGGAAGCCTTTTGTGCCGCTCTAAACGTTGCGCCCAAGACGAGTGCAACAGCTGCCCCCCCCCTGTGCTACACCACTGCATATAGTGCTCACCCCCCCCAGAGGGGCTGCTGGAAAGAACCCAGGTATCACTCACCTGTTCAGAGGCTGTCAGCCCAGGTACTAGCTCCAAAGTGTGTGTGTGTGTGTGTGTGTGTGTGTGTTAAGATCTATTGCAATACTTAAACATTGGGTAAAGGAATGAGGGTACAGGATACTCCAAAAATACGTGCAGGACAGATTCTCCTTCAGTAGCAGCCTTAAGGTATAGCTGATGGTAGAGGAGACAGCCAGCTTGTCTGAGACTCTGTAAGAACAGTCCCAGTCCTTTTAGCAACCTCTGACATATAACCCTCAAAGCATAGGCACACATGGAGCTCTAGGGAAAAGGTCCTACTCGCAATGTCCAGAAACGGCTCCCCAACCAGCTTCAGTGAAAGGGGTCCTTCACCAGCTCAGCTTCCTAAAAGTAGTGTCTTCCAGCAATTTCTAGACATGTGTAATTCGGATGAATTTTCCCCATTCATCTTTCAGGACAGCACCATAGAGAGACACCGGCTCCTCCCCTCTTAGGAAACACCGCCTTCCAATTCAACATTTAAATCTCATCCTCCCAACGGCCCCTCAGTTCAGGTGTTTCCTCCGGTGGGGAGACACTGCTTGGGAACCGAGGCGGATCAGTCAGGGAGGCTGAAGCCAAACAATCTGTGGAAGAGGGGGAGTCGGGTCTCTCTAGCTCTTTCCCTCTATCAATTTTCATTCAGTCAGGTAAAGGCTGGGGAAGCCATACTTACCTGTTTTTTAAACTGAATTAGCGCGCCTCAGCCTCTCTTGGGGAAAGAGACAGCTAAGGGGGTCTGTATTTCTTTCTGCCCAGGGGGGCGCTGTGGGAAGTGCCTGAGTCTCTCCTGCTTGCTCAAGCAGCCAGCGTCTGAAGCTCTATGGCCGGGTCGGATGACGGGTGACGTCAGTTCCGGCGAGGGCGGGCACTTCCGACGATTCCGCGTCTTCCGGTTCCGGACGCGGAGTAAGAAAACGGACCGAGCGTTCGGCTGGTGCGACCCTCTTGCTTTGCTGTAGAGTCAGCTATCGGGGGAAACGATCGACCACCATCCTCAGCGGACATGTCGGAGACAGAGGTCTCTAGAACTGCTCCAGGAGACAGTAGCACCAGCCATGCTAAGGTAAGTGGAACCCTGGGGTGGTGTTCCCTTACCCAAATCCCGATAGCTTCACGGGTGTTCTCCCCTCACTGGTGGTCGGGGGGAAGGGGAGTGTGTCTGGGACCCTGGTGGTGGTTGGTCCTGGGGGGGGCACTCCTGGTGGTCCTCTGTAGAAGCACTGGTGGGATTGGGCATTTATGGCGACTCTCTTTCTTTCTTTTTCAGAAAGCCACAGAGAAAAGCAAGTCGCCTCATGGTTCAAAGAAAAAATGCCCCTCTTGTAGAGTTAGTATGGGGGAATCCTGGACTAAGGCACTTTGCAAGGAGTGCATTGATGGATTGGTCAGGGAACAGGCAGCAGAACAGGGTACAGATCTTGCTGCATCCGTCAAGGAGCTTTCTAGCACCTTTCAGTCCTTTAAAGCACTCTTTTCTAGCTTCCAGTTGCCGCAAGCCCAAAGCAGTCCTTTACCAGTGCAGCAGAGTGTTACACCTAGCCCAGTGGATACTCCCTCTGTTAGTGGAGAGAGACCAGGGGGCTCCAGAGTGGATATTGAGGAGGAGCCAGATAGCACCGCTTCAGATTCTCAAAGGGAATCGGATGTGGAGGAGGTGGATGGGGAATCCACAAAAACCTCTCGCTATAAGCTTTCCCTGGACGAAGTGGAGGAGCTCTTGGGAGCTATTCACACCACTTTGGGTATTCAGGAAGAAAAGAAGGTGTTATCGCTCCATGACCAAATGTACAAAGGTCTTGGGGAACAAAAAAGGAAGGATTTCCCAGTCCATGATGTATTGGTTGAGGCCATAAAGAATGAATGGAAAGATCCTGAGAGAAAACCTTTCTTTTCAAGGGCTTTGAAGCGAAGGTTTCCTTTTTCAGAAGGGGAGTCTCTAGTCTGGAATAAGACCCCTAGGCTGGATGCTGCTTTTTCTCAGGTTTCCAGGCAAACAGATCTGGCCTTCGAGGACATGGGGGTTCTTACAGACCCCATGGACAGAAGGATGGACTCTCTCTTAAAAAAGTCCTGGGATTCATCACAGGGAAACCTTAAGCCTGCCATGGCGGTCACAGTAGTGGCCCGCAATATGGAATATTGGCTTACACAGATAAAGGCGCATATTGAGGCAGGAACGCCAAAAGAGACTATTTTGGCTTCCTTCCCCATGCTACTTAAGGGTGTTGCGTATATTGCGGACGCTTCCGCCGAATCAGTGCGCATGTCCGCAAGGTCTTCAGCCCTCACTAATTCGGCTCGAAGGGCTCTATGGCTTAAGACGTGGCAAGGAGACAGCGCGTCTAAAGTTAAACTCTGTGGAATTCCCCTCACAGGAGATCTCTTGTTTGGCCCAGGTTTAGAGACTGTTTTAGACCGGACGGCCGATAAGAAAAAGGCCTTTCCCATTAAAAAGAAATTTGGGGAGCAGGCTAAAAGAAAGTTTCGCCCTCAAAGAAAATTTGAAGCCCCAAAAGGAGAGCGGCAGAAAAAAGCTTGGGGGCAGAAGGGCAAGGGGCGGGGAGGGGCGATTTTTCGCCCTCCTGAACAGCCCAAGAAGACCCAATGACGGGGTAACCACGGTGGGAGGAAGATTGGGGGCCTTCCTTCCACAATGGGAGATGATCACCTCCAACCAGTTTGTGTTAGGGATCATAAGAAGGGGTTACCAGCTAGAGTTCTCAGAACCCCCTCAGCACAGACTTTTGGTCACCGAGCTGCCAAAGTGTGCAGAGAAAGCGTCAGCTCTTCTATCCTCCCTACAGGAGTTAGAGGAACAAGAGGTGATAGTGAGGGTGCCTGTAGAAGAGACAGGCAGAGGCTTTTACTCCCACATTTTTGTGGTCCGCAAGCCGTCGGGAAAATTCAGACTTATCATGAATCTGAAGCCTCTGAATGTCTCAATCACCTACAGAAAATTCCGGATGGATTCTATCTATTCGGTGAAAACGCTTCTTCCCCCAAATTGCTTCATGGCGTCAATAGACTTAAAGGACGCTTATCTGCACATTCCAGTCGCAGAAAGTTACCAGAGGTTTCTCAGACTGGCGGTGAAAACTGGGGAAGGAACGTTTCATCTACAGTTCAAAGCACTCCCCTTTGGACTATCCTCTTCCCCCCGCATCTTCACCAAAGTGATGGTGGAGGTCCTGGCTTTCTTGCGGCTCAGAGGCATCTCTGTAGTCGCGTACCTGGACGACCTGCTCCTGTTTGCTCCTTCCCCGGAGCAGTTGTACCAGGATCTTCAGGTAGCAAGAGACAGCTTGGAAAACCTGGGATGGCTCTTGAACCTGGAAAAATCCAGTTTGGTTCCGACCCAAAAGGTCATCTTCCTGGGCTATGTACTGGATTCGACAAAACAAAAAGTGTTCCTTCCAGCAGAAAAAATCCAGAAGGTGGACGGAGCAATATTACTGCTCCAGGGCAGCAGTCAGATCTCAGTAAGGAAAGCAATGTCAGCGCTGGGCTTACTGACTTCCACGCTTCCGGCAGTTCAGTGGGCAGGGCTGCACTTTCGCCCCCTACAGCTGTTTATTCTGAGTGTCTGGGACCACAGTCCAGGATCTCTGGACTCCCTTATATCTGTGCCAAGTCAGGTCAAAAGGTCCCTCTGGTGGTGGAGGAAAGGGTCCAATCTCTCACAGGGTCTGGAGTGGGTTCTTCCAGTGTCCAGAACGGTTACGACCGATGCGAGCGGCACAGGGTGGGGAGCACACCTAGATTCCAAGATGATACAAGGCACCTGGGAAAAAGAAGACGCAAAGAAGTCCTCGAACTGGAGGGAACTGAGAGCAATAGAGTTGTCTCTCAGAGCTTTTCAGAAAGAACTCCTGGGGCAGCATGTGAGGGTCCGTTCGGACAACTCATCAGCAGTGGCCTACATCAACAGGCAAGGGGGAACCAGGAGCAAATCCTTGTGGGGTCTGGCAGAATCCATCCTCAGGTGGGCCGAAGGGAGCATTCTCTCTCTTTCTGCAATACATCTGAAGGGGGAGCAGAACCAAGTGGCAGACTTTCTGAGCAGAAAAATGCTGAAGGAAGGCGACTGGGTCTTGAACCAGGACATCTTCGAGATGATTACTCAGAAGTGGGGGGTTCCCTCTGTGGATCTCTTCGCCTCAAAGGCAAATACAAAAGCTCGTCTGTTCTTTTCCCTAAGCAGATGGGACGGGGCAGCCGGGGTGGATGCACTAGCTCAGAGCTGGCGTTTCTCAAGGTGTTATGCCTTCCCCCCTCCCGTAATGATTCCAGCAGTTCTAAGAAAATTTCGGTCAGAAGACACAACCCTCATTCTGATAGCACCACACTGGCCAAGGAGGCCGTGGTTCTCTCTCTTGAAGAGTCTGACAGTGGAACCTCCCTGGATTCTACCTATCCAGGAGGATCTTCTCTCTCAAGGCCCAATCTGTTGCCCTCAGGTGGAGCGATGGAACCTCGCAGCGTGGCTACTGAGGAAGAATTGCTGAAGGGCAAAGGTTTCTCTGATCGGCTAGTAACAACTCTCCTAAATTGCAGGAAAAGAGAGACGCAAGCCATTTACCTAAAGGTGTGGAAACGCTTTAACAGTTGGTGCACAGAAAGCTCCTTCGATGTACGAAGTTCTGTAGCAGTATTAGAGTTTCTGCAGGCAGGAGCGGACAAAGGATTAGCCCTTAGCACCTTGAAAGGACAGGTATCGGCACTAAGCGTTTTCCTGGAAAAGCCATTAGCTATAGATCCTTGGGTAGCTAGGTTTTTTAGAGCTTTAGGCAGGCAGAGACCTGTTAAAAGTTCCCCATTCCCAGTGTGGGATCTCTCCTTAGTTTTACAGTCTCTTACAGGGGATCCTTTTGAGCCGTTGGAATCCTGTACCTTGAAGTTGATCACCCTCAAAACGGTGTTTTTGGTGGCGATCACCACAGCAAGGAGAGTAAGTGAACTCGAAGCCCTTTCTATTAGGGCGCCTTTTTTTCAGGTTTTTCCGGACCGTTTGATTTTTAAAACGGATCCGGCCTTTTTGCCAAAAGTGGCCTCTAGTTTTCATAGGGGCCAAGAAATTATTTTACCTACCTTCTGTTCGAATCCTGTGAGGGAACAGGAGCATATTTTTCACAAACTGGACGTTAGAAGGTGCGTCCTTCAGTACTTAGATAGTACGAAACAGTTTAGGAAATCCGATTCTTTTTTTGTATTATTTTCAGGGGCTAGGAAAGGGTTCAAAGCCTCTAAACGATCAATAGCCAGATGGTTAAGGTTGGCCATTAGCCAGGCCTATGTAGTCGGGGGTTTAGAGCCCCCGGAGGGTATTAAAGCACATTCAACTTCTCAAGCAGAGTGGGCTGGTGCTTCTCCGGAGCAGATCTGTAGAGCAGCAACGTGGTCCAGTTTTTCCACGTTTGTGAAGCATTACAGATTGGACCTGCTGTCAGCCAAAGACCAAGCCTTTGGGCGTAAGGTGCTGCAGGCAGTAGTCCCTCCCTAAGGTAAGGTGCTCGCTTATCCTCTCTATGGTGCTGTCCTGAAAGATGAATGGGGAAAAACGGAGTTACTTACCGGTAACATCCTTTTCCAGGAATCTTTCAGGACAGCACTAGTACCCACCCAGGTTATTGATCATCTATGAGAACTCATCGCATGAGAACGTCGGGTAAGATAAAGATTTGTATGACGTATTCTTGTGTCTCCCCAGTTGGCCGGAGGAAGTCGTGAAGAACTGAGGGGCCGTTGGGAGGATGAGATTTAAATGTTGAATTGGAAGGCGGTGTTTCCTAAGAGGGGAGGAGCCGGTGTCTCTCTATGGTGCTGTCCTGAAAGATTCCTGGAAAAGGATGTTACCGGTAAGTAACTCCGTTTTTTGGTTCTTCGGAGATTTGAATGTATTCAAATGAAATGGTAACTAATTTAGTTGAGACTCATTTAATTTTGGATATTTATTTTTCTAACATTTCCAAATTTTCAGGACAATTCGAAATCCAATCGGTTGAAAAATGATCGCCCGATTTGAATTCTGTGTGAAGAATAGCTGGTTAGGGAGCGGGCCGGGAATCCGGCCGCCACATCCTTGACAAATGACTGCAAACAAAATGCTAGCCATAAAAAATGCAGGAAAAACGGACCCCTTCGGGTCTGGTATATATTTGAACCCCAAAAAATCTACTAGACTCCTATCCAAGCATCCTGTCCGATCAAGGCAGGAGGGGCCCAGATCTCGTTCCTCTATGTGGAAAAATCAAATATTAAAAAAAATCCCTCGGTGTAGATCCATCAATCATGATGGCACCCCAAAAAAGCAAAGAAAACCTCTGGTCCCTATGAAGGCTCCTGCTGTCTGACGGTTCCAAAATAACGAAGGAGTGAGGCCATCCGATTCACTTGTGACCTCATTGGCTAGGGAATGCTGGTTGATGACAAGGGGGTGGGGCCATTATTAGAAAATTCATAAACAAAACAAATTCCGAAACCGAATAAACAAAATTGGTGACCTAACAGATCCATCCGAAACTAAACACATTTTTCTCCCTTCGTCTTTCAGGACAGCGCCTGGAGAGAGCGCAGCTCCACCCACTTTCCCAGGAAACACTGCAGTCAGTTTCTTTAAAGACCGAATACTTCCACCATGGCCTCAGTTGTAGTGTTTCCTCCGCCATGGTGGAAGCGCTGCAGGGAACCAGGGGTGTGCTGCGCTTTCGCCAGGTGGTGAAAGTATGGGGCATACCGGTTGATGTTGCTTTTTTCCTTCAGAAGACAGCCCAGCATCCTCCCTGACGTGTGGGGGATTCTCCGGCGCCCCCTCCTCTTCATGCTCGGCGAGAGCCAGGCTGCGAGGGTCCCGCTCCTACAGACCAGGGGCAGGGCTGTGGAGTAGCGAACGTCGTCTACTCTGCTGACCGCACGCCTTCCAGGTTTGGATGGCGAGCGCGTCATTTCCGACCGGGGGCGGGGCCTCGAGCGGTGCGACGCGGCTTCCGGTTCCGGCCGCTGGAACGCAGGAGGAAGGGGCGGTCTCTACGGCTGATGTAATTTCCGGCCCTCACAGCGGTGAGCGGCCCGGGAAAATTAAATAAAAGGGCACAGACGCCGCTGTTGTCCTGTCAGCAATGGAGGACGATCAGACGGCGGTGGCAGGAGCAGGAGCCACACCAATCAGCCAGGCTCAGGTAAGCAGGGACATTGGTCACTGTTATTACTCTATGGGCAGTTGTGATATTTATATAAATTCCCTTCCTAAAAAAAAAAAAAGGGGGGGGGGGGGCCTGCAGATCACTTTTTCCTGAGTACTAATGGAAGGATTAGTGATTGATTATTTGGTTGAAGGTGGATCTGTGGGGTGATTCACCGGCTGTGGAACAGGACATAGGGGTTAAAGGGTTAACTTCCTTGGTGTTTTTTTTTCTGTGTTCCTTTTTTATACAGCATGTAAACTGTTTTTGGTGAAATATGGTTCAGCAAATGTCTTTTTTTTTTTTTTTTTTTTTTTTTTTTTTTTCCCTTGGGATATTGCAGAAGGCTAAAGAAAAGACCAAGCATGTTTCCCCTATTGTTAAAAGGAAATGTCCCTCATGTAAAGGGTTACTGAGGGATTCCTGGACCAAAATATTATGCAAATCATGTATTGCAGACATAGTTAAGGAGGAGACAGCTCCTGCTAGTCCTGCAACTCAGCAAGGGGAATTGCTGAGCTCTTTCAGGAAGGAACTGGTGGACACCTTTGAGTCCTTCAAGTCCTACCTGGATAGGCGCCCAACGGCGCATAGCAGTACGGTGCCGCGTTCTCAATCCTCTGTTTCGGCATCCAGAGGGGGCAGCGACTCAGAGGAGGAAGAATGTAGCGTTTTACTAAATTCTGATGAGGAAGCGGAAGAAGAGAATGAAGCTTCTTCTCCTTCTAGGTATAAACTATCCCTTGAGGAGGTGGATGATCTACTAAAGACAATACACACTACCCTTAACATCACAGAGGATAAAACTCAGCTATCCTTACACGATAGGATGTTTCAGGGCCTTGGGGAGGAAAAACACAGGGTTTTTCCTGTACATAAGTTTTTATCAGAAACCATTAAGAGGGAGTGGAAGGATCCAGAAAGAGCCCCTTTCTTTTCTAAATCCCTCAAGCGGAGATTTCCGTTTGATGAGGATAGCTCGCATATCTGGAACAAAAAGTTAAGACTGGATGCAGCGTTTTCCCAGGTATCAAGGAATACTGACCTGGCGTTTGAGGACATGGGTATCCTTAAGGATACCATGGATAAAAAGGCAGACTCCCTATTAAGGAAGGCATGGGATTCATCTTTGGCAAATTTGAAACCTGCCATGGCTTCAACGGTGGTAGCCAGAAATCTGGAACACTGGCTGGAGCAGCTGAAAGCTCACATTGAGGCGGGGACGCCTCGTAAAGATCTGCTAGATACGCTCCCGGTGTTATCTAAGGCGGTAGGGTATATAGCAGATGCCTCAGCAGAATCAATCAGAATGTCAGCCAGATCCACAGCTCTGATAAATTCAGCTCGCAGGGCTTTATGGGTCAAGACATGGACAGGGGATACTGCTTCAAAAACAAAATTATGTGGTTTACCCTTTGAAGGTGATCTGGTGTTTGGTCCTGGGCTGGAAGCTATACTTGACAGAACAGCGGACAAAAAGAAGGCTTTCCCTATAAAGAAAAAGGTGATTCCGCAAGGCAACAAGAATTTTCGTGCTTTTTGGAAAACCCCAGATACCAAAGAGGCAGGCTATAAAAGGCCTTGGAAATCTCAGAGGGAGGGGCAAGTCAGGAGTACTTTTTCGCCCCCCCGACCACAAACACAAAAACCCAGTGACTGTCATCCAACTGTGGGAGCAAGGCTACAGACCTTCTTTTTGCAGTGGAAGACTATAACGAACAGCCAGTTTATCCTCAAGACCATTATGGAGGGTTACAGGCTGGAATTTTCTCAACCTCCACCTGTGCGTTTTTTACATAACCCAGGCTCCCCTAGACCCAGAAAAGTCAGTAGCAATGACAGCTATCTTGAGAGAATTGATGCTACAAAAGGTGATCACGAACGTGCCCCTCGGGGAATTGGAACAGGGGTGCTATTCGCACATATTTCTTGTGAAGAAGCCTTCGGGAAAAATTCAGGCTCATCCTGAACCTGAAGATTCTCAACAAAACTATCAGGTACAAAAAATTCAAAATGGACACAATATTCTCAGTGAAGAGTCTCCTGACCCCAAGCTGTTTTATGGCGTCCATAGACCTGAGAGATGCATACTTACATGTACCAGTAGCATTAACATCTCAGAAGCATCTAAGGTTTGCGATAAAGTTGGGGGAATCAACCCTTCATCTCCAGTTCAGAGCTCTCCCTTTCGGGCTGTCATCCTCTCCGAGGATTTTCACAAAGATCCTGGCAGAGGCCTTAGCCCCACTCAGAGTAGAGGGAGTATCAGTCCTACCCTATCTGGACGATCTACTAATTTTTGCCAAAACAAGGGACCTATTAGTGAGGGATCTGGAAAAGACAATGAGACACTTGGTAAGTCTAGGATGGATAATAAACAAGGAGAAATCAAACTTGATTCCATCACAGTCCATACTATTCCTGGGCTATACGATAGATTCCATCCAGGAGAGAATCTTTCTCCCTGAGGAGAAAATGGAGAAGCTTCAGGGGGCGGTAAAGAAGACACAGACAAATATGCCAATCTCCATAAGAGCAGCTATGTCGGTCCTAGGGCTACTCACTGCGACTATACCAGCAGTGCAATGGGCACGTCTACATACAAGGGAGCTCCAGCAGGCAATTTTAATGAATTGGTCCTATGGGGAGTCCCTGGAAAAATTAATAAAGATACCTCCGCAGGTTCAGAGGAAGCTTTGGTGGTGGAGAAATCACTCAAACCTGGACAAGGGTCTACTCTGGGGCTTTCCTTTGGAGAAAAGACTAACAGACGCAAGTTCCTGGGGTTGGGGCGCCCACCTGGACGAGCAGATGGCTCAGGGGAGTTGGACAGACTGGGAAGCCAGAAGGTCCTCCAATTGGAGAGAGCTAAGGGCTATTCTCCTGGGTCTATGGGCGTTCGAGAAAACAGTCCGGGGCCATCATGTTCAAGTTTTATCGGACAATGCCACAGCGGCGGCATATATATCGAGGCAGGGAGGAACAAGGAGCAGGGCTCTGCTATCCTTGGCACTCCAAATTCTAGCCTGGGCAGAAAACAACCTAAAGTCCATAACAGCAATACATCTGAAGGGAGATTTGAACCTTCTAGCAGACTTTCTGAGCAGAGAAAGAATACTGGGAGCAGAATGGAGTCTGAACACAGGAACTTTCCAAAAACTAACAGAAAGATGGGGAGTACCCCAAATAGATCTTTTTGCATCCCAAAAGAATACAAAAGTAGAGGCCTTCTTCTCACTAAACAGGCAGGATCAGGCGAAGGGATTGGATGCATTAGCGCATCCGTGGAACTTCCAGTTGTGCTACGCCTTTCCCCCCTTTCAGATGATTCCCTTGGTTTTTTAAAAAAAGCTACAGAAAGAGACCACGAGTATGATTCTAGTGGCCCCTTTTTGGCCCAAACGGGCTTGGTTCGCAACAATACAGAAGATGGCGGTGGAACCTTTATTGGGCGCTTCCACTGCGGCAGGATCTCCTAACGCAGGGCCCCCTTCATCATCCAAATACCCAGCATCTCAGGTTGACAGGGTGGTTACTGAGGAGCAGATGTTAAAAAATAAGGGCCTTTTAGGTAAGCTGGTCTCTACCCTGCTGAATAGTCGTAAGGAGGTTACCAGGGCCATCTATTTCAAGACGTGGAAGCGATTTAATAGCTGGTGCGCGGCTAGGATACTTTCGCCACAAGAAATTGTTCCAGTATTAGAATTTCTCCATGAGGGAATGGAGATGGGGTTGGCAGCTAGCACCCTAAAGGTGCAGGTAGCTGCATTATCGGTTTTAATTGTCTCTCAAGGAAAACCGATAATGCAGCTACCTGCACCTTTAGGGTGCTAGCTGCCAACCCCATCTCCATTCCCTCATGGAGAAATTCTAATACTGGAACAATTTCTTGCGGCTCTAGGGAGCCGCTCATTATTAGATTTTTCAAGGCATTGACCAGAGCTAGGCCAATACCTTAAGTTTTTTTCCTAGATGGGGCCTGTCTTGTGGTTCTGTGGGGTCTAATCAAAGGGCCTTTTGAACCTCCAGAGGAAGCATCAATCAGGCTATGGTCGTTAAAAATAGTCCTGTTAGTAGCAGTAACTTCAGCTAGGAGAGTAAGCGAGTTACAAGCTCTTTCCATAAGAGAACCCTTTTGTTATATTTTTCCAGACCGGGTAGTGCTAAAAACTGACCCGGGTTTTCTGCCAAAGGTGTCATCAGCATTTCATAGGGCACAAGAGATAATTCTCCCTACTTTTTGTCCTAACCCGTCCAGTGCTAAGGAGAGGTCTTTCCATTCCCTGGACGTGAGAAGGTGTTTATTACACTATATAGAGATAACAAAAAATTTTAGAAGATCAGATTCTCTTTGTTCTCTTCTCTGGTCCACGTAGGGGTTATAGAGCATCCAAAAGCACCATAGGTAGGTGGCTAAGAATGGCCATCAGTGAAGCTTATAGAGCTTCAGGGGCAGAGCCCCCTAAGGGGGTACAGTGGCGTCTCCAGCTTTCATATTTAGGGGGGGCACATGGGGGACAGGGACAAAAATAGGGGGGCAATATAAAATGCAAAAATATATATAATTATCTATCCTGGGGCCCTTTACTATGATCCCACAACGGCCCTTTCACATGTTCTGCAGTGAGCTCCCTTCCTACTGTATTGGGCCCCCCCCAGGGTGACAGAAAACAAGAGATATATGTCACCAGCATACCAAGAAAATATAAGGGTCCAAAGCAGTGGGAGAACTATCAGGGTTGCAAAGGTTGTCTTGCCTCGGGGCCCTGGTGTTCTGTCACTGTGGGGTTCCCCAGCCTCCTCTTGCTGTCCTGCCCCTGCTATTGACAGCGCTGGTCTGGCATTTCTTGGAATTTACAGGCTGGTTCTCCTGTCCTAAGGACGGGAGAAATCAGTCTGTTTTTTCAGTAACTGAGTCCTGGTGGAGTCCTTCGTGCAACTCGCTCTTCTCCCTGCCAATGGGAAGGAGCAGATCGGGCGGCCGTGGTTGTGTGAGCGCTTGCATTATGCAGTGTCAGCGAGCAGAGGGAGGAGGGAGGAATCACCTGCAGGAGCTGACTGGGGACGTTCTCCCTCTCAATAGAGACTGTGTTACCCCAGCGGTGGCCCGAGTAAGATGCGGCACATCCGATATGAATACAAACAAATTGCCTTTTTGTAAAAAAAATAAAAATAAAAAAATAAAAAAAAAATAAAAATTTTTTTGGGGGGTGCACATGGTGGGGCCCAGCAAAATGTTGGGGGGGTCAGGGCCCCCTCTGCCCCCCCCCCTAGGGTCGCCATTGAGGGCGTAGTGGCCCATTCAACAAGGGCAGTAGCAACATCCTGGGCAGAGAGGGCAGAGGCTTCCCCGGGTCGGATCTGTAAAGCGGCCACGTGGACAAGTTTCTCCACCTTCACCCGCCACTACAGGTTGGACTTGCTATCAGCAGCGGAACAATCATTCGGCAGGAAGGTCCTGCAGGCGGTGGTCCCACCTTTAGAGTAAGTACTCTTTTATCATCTCCAGGTGCTGTCCTGAAAGACGAAGGGAGAAAACCCTAGTTAGACTTACCGGTAACGGTATTTCTACGAGTCTTTCAGGACAGCGCCGATGACCCGCCCTAAATTTTAAGGTTATAAGATGTGTTATTGCTATGTTCTGCTTATCTAATTTCAGCATGGCTGGAGGTACTTTATGAACAACTGAGGCCATGGTGGAAGTGTCCGGTCTTTAAAGAAACTGACTGCAGTGTTTCCTGGGAAAGTGGGTGGAGCTGCGCTCTCTCCAGGCGCTGTCCTGAAAGACTCGTAGAAATACCGTTACCGGTAAGTCTAACTAGGGTTTTCCATTCTGCACATGCATAGCAATTTCTCCCTAATCCAGGCTCCTTTAGGCCCTTAGCTAAGCATATGCTGAGGCCTTCAGTAACACAGGCTGCCTCCCAGGAGGAAAGTCCTCATAAAAGAGCTCTGAACAGGCCCTCCAAAACACTTAACTTCTCCCCTGCCACACCTCCCAGGGATTGGAGGAGGTCCGATTTTTTTTTTTTTTTAATTATTTTCATAGCCCAAAGGAACTCCTCCTATTCTAATTCTGGAGGCTTCTGCAACTGTGGTAAAGAGACTGTGTCATGAGAAGGTGGTTACTGGAAATGGTGATGGGGTGGGTGCTGGTGAGTGTTACTTTGAGTTTCAAAGCCCTTTCTGGAGATGGGTGGGCTCCCAATGATTGTAGACATAATTTTTGCCCCTGCCTGCTGTTCCCCTCAAAGCTCCCGAAACCGGAACACAACATTTTTTGGGATTTCTAAAATATTTCAATTGCCGTCCCTTCCCTGGTTTGCTTGACCAGGCCAGGGCTTAGGAGGAAAGGGCCCCCAGTGAGGTTGATTAAAATGCCCCAGAGATAATCGCAGAGGAGTTGGAGGATAGAGGGGAACCCTTTTTTTTTTTTTTTTTTTTCTGACAGTCTACTGACTGGAATGGTACCAGCTGATTGGAGAAAAGCCAGTGTAGCACCAATATTTAAAAAGGGCCCAAAATACATCCCTGGGAATTAGAAATTACAGACCAGTTAGCCTAACATCAATAGTATGTAAAATCTTGGAGGGGATAAGGGACTATATGCAAGACTTTAGTAATGAGAATGGTATCGTTAGCAGTAATCGGCATGGATTCATGAAGAATCGTTCTTGCCAAACCAATCTATTAACCTTCTATGAGGAGGTGAGTTGCCATCTAGATAAAGGAAGGCCCGTAGACAAGGTGTATCTGGATTTTGCAAAAGCATTATACAGTTCCCCATAAACGTTTACTGTACAAAATAAGGTCCGTTGGCATGGACCATAGGGTGAGTACATGGATTGAAAACTGGCTTCAAGGGTGAGTTCAGAGGGTGGTGATAAATGGGGAGTACTCGGAATGGTCAGGGGTGGGTAGTGGGGTTCCCCAGGGTTCCGTCCTGGGACCAATCCTGTCTTTTTTGTTTATAAACGACCTGGAGGATGGGGTAAACATTTCAATCTCTGAATTTGCGGATGATACCAAGCTAAACAGGGCAATAAGTTGTCCACAGGATGTGGAAACCTTGCAAAAATCTCCACAAATTAATGGAGTGGGCACTACACATTACATGGCAAATGAGGTTCAATGTAGAAAAATGTAAAATTCATTTGGGTGACAAAAATATGAATGCAATCTATAGACTGGGGGGAGAACCTCTGGGGGAATGTAGGATGGAAAAGGTCCTGGGGGTCCTAGTAGATGGGCTCAGCAATGGCATGTAATGTCAAGCTGCTGCTAACAAAGCAAACGGAATATTGGCATGCATTTAAAAAGGGGATTAATTCCAGAGATAAAACGATAATTCTCCTGCTCTACAAGACTCTGGTCCGGCCGCACCTAGCGTATGCTGTCCAGTTCTGGACACCAGTCCTCAGGAAGGATGTACTGGAAATGGAGTGAGTACAAAGAGGGGCAACAAAGATAATAAAGGGTCTAGAGGATATTAGTTACGAGGAAAGGTTGCGAGCACTGAACTTATTCTCTCTGGAGAAGAGGGATATGATTTCAATTTACAAATACCGTACTGGTGACCCCACAATAGGGATAAAACTTTTTCGTGGAAAGGAGTTTAACAAGACTCACGGCCACTCGTTAAAATTAGAAGAAAAGAGGTTTAACCTTAAACTACATAGAGGGTTCTTTGCTGTAAGAGCAACAAGGATGTGGAATTCCCTTCCACAAGTGGTGGTCTCAGTTGGGAGCATCGATAGTTTCAAGAAACTATTAAACACCTGAACGACCACAACATACAGGGATATACAAGATAATACTGACATATAACCATACACATAGTTTGGACCTGTGTCTTTTTTCAACCTCACCTACTATGTAACCATACCTAAAATATAAGTTAAAAACCTATATGCATATAAACAAAATTACAAAATTACAAAAATTTGCAGCTGGGAATATGTTGATCTGGGCAATCCAGGGCAGGAAATTTCGACAAGATCATGAGGGATTGAGGTGGCAAGAGCTTGTACAAAGTGAGGCTCAGACTACTGGGCTACAGGTGGTATAGTTGCATGTGTGTTACTACCTCTTCTGGCCCACCCTTGCTCTCCCAGCTAGGTTAGTTTTTTTTTTTTTTTTTTTTTTTCTTTCAGATTCACAGTACAGTAACTACTATGAAGACCAGGACTATCCAGTGGTAAAGGTACTGCAGGATCCAGTGTATGCTGAGGTTCGGTTACTTGGAAAGAGTGACTCATATCTTAGCCTTGTGCTGCACCAGTGCTGGGCTACCCGAACCACAGATCCATTGTATGAGATACAGTGGCCAATACTTGTTAATGGGTAAGTGAAGCTTCAAATTGATGTTGGGGTGTGGTTTTTTTTTTTTTGTTTTTTAAGGAGCTCTTGTCATTGTAAAAATTAGCAGATACAAAAAAAGGTAGCTGCTGACTTTTAATATACACACTCCCCTGTCCCAGGATCTCACACTGTGCTCATCTGAGCCCTTTTTTTCTCCACCAGTCTTCGGTCCCCGGCGCCAGCATCTTAACTGTGGGCACCCTGTATGTTGTGAAATTGTCCAGGGGTCTTCTGGGACTTGTGCCAGAAGACTATGGGGAAGGAGAGAAGCACTTTTGACAAGTACCTGCTGCCACTTCCGCTCTGATTACCTAGGTGTCATTTCTGAAAGAAGTGTGGGGGAGGAGGCCTTAAAGCGAAACTTCCCCTTTTGGGTGGAGCTCCCCTCTAACAGTAAGCATAGGCAAATAACATTTCCCCAGTAAAGTATTTGTTACAATACCTGATGTGAAGTGAGAGAATCTGTCCAAAAGGAAGGAAATGTCATCTTGGACAGGTGACACGTGCCTAATTAGAAGATTTCATTTGTGAGCTAGAAATGTTGGCTTTCATTCCTGGCAACAGTGATCAGCAGAGCAGAAAGAATGAATCTCCCTGACTGGAAAACAGATGGCAATAAAAACCCGACAAAGAGTTCCAACCTCACAAAATGTAGTGCTGGTTTTAGATGCACTAACTTCACCAAACCTTATTTTATAATTGTGTAGATTTGTTTCACCGTATGCAATGATTGGCCAGGTTTGTGACGGGTTGCTTTACTCATGTGTTATAAGCGGCTTTATGTAATTGCAGATGCCCCTTCACTGGTGACAATTACATCTCTGAGCTGATGCCAATTAATGGCACCTCCACAATTATGTTCCCGACCCACTACTCCCGCTTCAGTCTGAAGACCTTTATCTTTGTGGATGAGAACACTGGTCAACCCCTCGGAGGACAGGTAGGCCAAGCTATGGGCTTTGTTTTGAGATTGAGATGCTGTATAGGCAAGGCCAAAATTCACAATGCAAACCGGGTCCAACCCTTTAGCTGCAGAGGCATCTTCTCAATGTGATGGCCATTTTATTTTAAAAGCAGGCCTTCTATTTCAAAGGAAAGGTTGACTTTTTTGCAAGCCCCCTGCCCTCCCTTTTGAGCGTGTTTGTGTGTGTGTGTGTTGTGTGTTTTTTTTTTTTTTTTTTTTTTTTTTTTTTTTTGTTTTTTTTTGTTTTTTTAATAGACCACCAAAAAATACTTGGCTAAAGCTCCGAACACTTCCAGATGGCATAAGTGAGATCATCATGCCTCCAGGCAGTCCTTGATGCTTCCACAAATGAGAAAAAAATATATTATGCACACCCAGGGGTTATCGCCTCATAGCTAGTTTATTGATATAAGAAACAGAATGGCCCATCCCCCATGTATCACCCAATGACCGGTCCCCCCCCCCCCCTTAACCTTGTGGTAGGTACCCCACACCTAACCCTCCTATGTCTAGTAATGGGGCTGCAGGAGACCTTCCCCCTCAGAGCTGAAACCAGGAGACTGTGTAAGCTACCGCCCAAGATGGTACCCCTAATAAATGCACCTGCAGCCAAGGAGCCATTACAGAAGATGATGCAAGTGGGTTGTCCTCCCAGAAACCTGAATGGAGAGCTCTACACCTTACGGCCACAATGGGCGAATGCAGTAGCTACTTCCATCACAGGTAAATCTGGGAAACAATCCCATCAGTTGATGGCCACCTCTGTTACCGTTCCTCTTATGGCAGATCTAATCCCACCTGTGTGGGTATTGGCGATTACTCAAAGCCAAACTCAGGAAAAAGCAAAAGTTCATATAGCCAACAGGAAGCTGGATATTGTAGAAGGACCCACACTCAGAGCTAATTACCCTGTTGCTCATTCCACACCTGTGCTATGTCAGTAGGATGTCATTAAGAGGTTCCAGCCCACAGTGTTCACAGTAAGCAGTTTACATATGAATTGCAGTCATAGGATTGCATCCGATCCGGCAAGTCTGTGACTGGGTCCCAGCACTCCAGGTACCCTGGTGTAACTGCTGATATGATCAGTCTACAATGTGTAATAGTACTCACTGTTCTGCTACCTCTTGTAAAGACTTGGTGTTGGTTATGATCCTCTGATATTACAGGTCTTGATTACTGCTCAATGAGTGGTCAGATCTGCAATGCTGTTTGTCAGACAAAAAATGCAGTTCCCATGTTGAGCCATTTTCCCATAAGCAGGGAGACAATCCAAGCAATCCAGATAAGCATCAACAGCTGTCATGGACGCACTGCTCATATTTCTGCAACAGGTCTCAGGTGCACAGGTTCAGAGGCGCAGTTCGGCTAACAGGTATCCAGCGGTGAACAGACGTGCGCCCATGCACAGATCCCAGAGATAACGCACAGTGACATTGCCTTGGCGACCAGTGGCCTTTCAAAGGGCTCCAGCTATTAGTCCTTTGCTGTTTGTTCTGCAGCTTTACCCTGTGACCTGAACCTGCATCTGATCCAATACTGACCCGGCTTCCTGACCTCGCTGCTGTCTCCAGTCCTGACCCTTGGCTTCCTTGATCTTGCTCTGTTTACCTGTCTGCCTGATCCTCCATTACTAACCCAGCCTGAACTCTGACTATTCCTTGCCTTGTTTCTGCCTGACTGATCCGCTGTGTATTACCTGGCTAGTCTGACCTTGCTCCTGCATCCTCTGTGGACCTGCATCCGCTCACCTGCATCCTCTGCACACCTGCATCCACAGCACCCAAGCCAGTTCTGTCTGCCAGCTGTCATCTCCAGCCAAGAACTCTGCAGGCACTCGTACTTCACTGTGCTCCTACGGTCACTGTCCCAACTCCAGTGACTCTGGAGCCAGGACTGTATGAGAGGTCTCCCTCTGAACGTCAGGCTCATCCCCAAGGTACACGTCAACAGCAAAGTCGGCTACAGACCATCCAATTTCCAGTTAATCCCGTGATTGGGGACTCCCATAGGTTCCTGAGTAGTTGGGCATGCGGCGTATTGGGGGGTGGGGGGTCCATTCCTGTGTCTGGTCTGTCTACATATATTTCGTTCCTCCCCGGAGCTTCATCAGGACATAAAGGCTCCCTTCCTGTCACTGAATTATAAATGCATATAAGCTCCACATACCGGCTGCCATGTCTAAAAGCAACAGTCTATATATAAGCCCCATCACACTATGTGCATTTAGTAAAGAGTTCACCCACTGATCTAATTATATATCACTAAAGGTGCACAGCTGGGGCGCAGCCTATGCCCAGGAGCTAACCAAGTCAGATCTAGCCATTGCCCAATCTATGGGTATAACCATATCTCATAAGTGAGCAGAAAACTAAAAGGCAAAAACGGAAAAAGAGAAATGGGCCAATATTTCAGGAGTTGACCTAACAGTCCCCCAATTGTTCCATGTGGCCCCAACAGAGGAAAGGAGCGAAGAGGGGGGGAAACGTTTGGCGAAACATTGTTACATAGAGGGAACAGGGGCAGCTAATTCATAGACTATGCAATGAAAAATTGTTGTTCAATCCTTTTTTAGGTGACAGATTCCAACAGGAACATCCACTTCGCCTCCTTTTTGAAGCAATATCTTGTCCCTGTCTGCTCCTGTCAGGCAATTTAAGATTTTATAAATTGCTGCACATCTGCATCCCTCCGCTGAGGCCCCATGTACATCTCTACAATGTATAGCTAGCTACTGGTGACTCTTCATCCTTTTTTTTAGTTGTAGGTGTTTGCCACTTCTCTTACAGCACTCCGGTCTCGTCTTCCCTATATAAATCTTGCCTCATGATATCTGGTATACAATGAAACTGGAGGAGCAAATAACAAATGACCTGTTTTGGTATGTTTAATTTCTGAGTCCGTGAAGGACTTGGTCTTTACATATACTGCAGTGCCCACAGGGGTACATGTCATTTTTAAATGGCCAGTGCCCCATACAATTCCGCCAGTTTGTTTGTTTTATAATCGCTCTTAACTAGGGTGTTTCCTATAGTTGCGGCTCTTTTTGCAATAAGGATGGGTCTGGGACCCAGAATTTCTTTGAGTCTTTGGTCAAGGAGGAGGATGTGCCAATGTTTTTTGGTTAGTGTTTTCAGGTGTGTCCAATGTGGTTACAACTCTTCTTCCCCTTTTTTTTTCTTTTCCCATCTTTAGTTCAGGTATGAGGTTATCAGTATTTTGTGTTCAAGTCCAAGGGTGTGTTTCCTACTTTTTTATGTAGTGCTTTCTTCATCCCTTGTCTTATTGTAGAGTTGGGGTAACCATGTGCCCTGAATCTGTATCTGAGTTCCTTACTTTCCTGATGGAAGTCACTAATATTCAAACAGTTCCTGAGTGTCTCTTGGAACTGTCCTATCGGCATACTCCTAATCGGGGGGCCATGGCATAGGTGTGCATAGCCTATTGCATTAGGATGTGCACCCTAAAGCTCAATCACACGTGTGCCTACATAAGGTCTTTCCCATCTTCCTGCTGGCACACTAATGCGATAATGCTAATGTGCATGGGGTGATTAGGGTGTGCCTAGGCACACCCTGTGCACACGCCTTTTGGACCACCGATGCCTACCACAGAGTTGGTGGGGAGGGAAGGCACTGGTCATTGGGAAATGCATGGAGGGGCTATTTCTGGAGTGCTCTATCATGTGATGCTGTTTATCTCAATAAACTAGCTATGAGCTATGGGCGTGCATAATTCTTCTTTTTTTTTTCTTTTGTGAAAATGTATCTAATGTACACACCCTGTTCATGGTGGTACCCTCATTCATTAAATATTTACTTAGTCCTTGAAGCTTGCATTCCCATAGCATGACATCCCAGGAGAATGCACGCTTGCGATGGGCTGGAGTGCAAACTCTAGCTGTGCTGGGAGGCATGTCAACATCACCGAAGTCACCTGGAAGCATCAGAAATTGAGGGGTGGGTTGTTTGGTTTTTATTTACAAAAAATAGATTTTTATAGCGAACAGTTTGTGCAGCACTTTACAACATGAAGGCGTACAGTTACACCATTCAATACAGGAGGAATCAGAGGGTCCTGCTCATTTATGTGTTTAAGTTTAAAAAAAAAAAAAAAAAAAAAATACTGATGTATCTTAATTTCAATTTTGTGAGCTTATCACTTCCTGTACTGCAATACACTATCGGTTACATTGTTCTTAGCTGGTTAAAAGCAGTGGTTCTCAACCCTGTCCTCAAGTACCCTTACAGGCCATGTTTTGGGAATTTCTCTTAGATAAAATAGCTGTCCAAAATACCAAGCCATTGACTGATTTAAAGCACCTGTGCACTTTGAAGGAAAACCTGCGAACATGGCCTGTTGGGGGTACTTGAGGACAAGGTTGAGAACCACTGGTTTAAAGGACAACAGAACCACAGCCCTTCGTTATGGACAATAGGAGAAGGGCAGGGTTCTCTGGCTGTCTTGTTGCCCTTGCCCTGAAACTAAAGTTTTAGGGAGTGTTCTACTATGACTGGAAGTTACCAGTAGAATCAACAGGTGAAAAAAATAAATAAATAAACTAATGCAGCCTTTACATACAAGGCTTGGGGGTAGATACGCTTTTAAAATTCCATTGTTTAGGGGATGTGGCTTGTGAAAATCCTCTGCCTTCAGTATTTGTGGTGCTTGTGACCTCTAGAGCTTGTTGAAAGTCTTATTACTACAGTACTTCCCTACAGCAAAGACCTTCACCGCATATTTGACTGTTCCAGGTGTATATACACTGCAGTGTTTCAGCATGTATGCCCAGCCTTGAAGAGACCTGCACATCAACATGTTCTAGAAGTAAGTTTTTATTCTTATTCCAAATAAAATTCCATTTGACCCAAAGGTGCCAAACCTTGAAGAAAATTCAGATTGTGTTTTTAGTAACTGAAGAGCTGCTAGACCAGCATTGGGGGGGACCATATTTGGAGAGCTACTATACAAGCTCTTGTCACTCAAATGTCAGGGTAACTTCCTACAGCGTGGGGAAACTTTTTTGCTAATGCACAATGTATTTTTTTTTATTTTTTTTTTCATTTTATTTTTTTTATCTCAGATCCTACCTCCTGTAGGCGGCACTGTACCTCAACCTTGCCTCCTGATAAAACTGTGCTTGAGAGCTGTCAGAATGCGCTCCTACACATTGCAGAAATCAAAATGTGATTTTGGAAAAAAATTGTTCTGAGCAAATATTGATCAACCCTCCTGCAAATGCAAGTTGCCTTCTATTCTGCTAACCAGGAAAGAATCGCATAGATTAGCATAACAGCCAGACATCGCATGTTTATGTATTTCTTTCATAGCAGTTTAGTGTGTGGTTTTTTTTTTTTTTTTTTTTTTTTTTTTTGCGCAAAGAGTCATGTCATTCCCCTGTGTAAACATTTAGGACTTATTTAGTTTGTCTTCCTTCTTTTATTTTTCATTCTACAGGGAAAAGGTCAAACATCCTTATGAATAATAGTAAAACTGTTCTGGTCTCCTTGAATATTCCTGTGTACTTTGAGGTCTTCCTGCAAAATGTGCAAAAAGTCACAAGTAAGTGATTGTGTGTGTGTGTGTGTGTGTGTGTGTGTGTGTGTGTGTGTGTGTGTTTTCACACTGAGTATAGTAACTGGGTATGGTTGTCCCAAACTAATGCCTTTATAGTGTATCTACAGTGTTGTGATAAAAGTTTTAGGCAGGTGAGAAAATGCTGTAAATTTTAAAGTAAAAATACTTTCAGAAAGAAGTGTTAATAGTTTGAGTTTCGTTTTTCCAATTTAAAGCGGAGGTCAACCCTAAAATAAAAAATTAAACTTTTTTTTATATATATTTGAGAATATTATTTATTTTTTTTACTTGCCAGAAACCCCTGTTGCTAGGCAGTCTTCCTAATCTGCCTCTTCTGGGGCCATTCACAAAGCGCCGCGCGACTCACACATGCACAGTAGGAAACTGGCAGTGAAGCCGCAAGGCTCCACTGCCTGTTTCCCTTCGTTAAGATGGCAGTGCCGGCACCCGATCCGATGAACGGATCGACCTCGGGGGGCCGACATCACAGGCTCCCTGGACAGGTAAGTGTTCTTATTAAAAGTCAGCAGCTACAGTGTTTGTAGCTGCTGACTTTTAAAAAAAAAAATTTGCAGCTGGAACACTGTTTTAACAATGGAATGTAAAGGAACAAGAGGAATCCAAATCAATATCTGGTGTGACCACCCTTTTGGCTTCAAGACTGTACCAATTCTTCAGATGTGTCTGCAGGCATCAGTGAAGCATGGTGGAGGTTCTTGCAACTTTAGGGCTGCATTTCTGCAAATTGAGTTGGAGATTTGGTCAGGGATCAATGGGGTGTCAATGCTAAGAAATCTCAGCAGATACTTATCCAGTGACGGTTTGACTCCCACAGAGCCCTGATCTCAGCATAGTCCGTCTGGGATCATACAAAGAGATAGGTTGTGGGCTGCCTCAGATCCTTCAATCTGCTGAGATCCTTCAAAAACTGCAAGTATACCTAGAAGATTTGATGCTTGTTTGAAGGTGGTTACACCAAATATTGATTTGGATTTATTTTCTGTTAATTTACTTTCCATTTTGGTAATCTTGCTAAAAATTGATCTTTTTATTTCTGAAAGCATTTTTTTTCCACTTCCCTAAAACATTTGCACAAAAAAAAAAAATCTAATCATATGATGTACTCTGTTACTAGTATCACAGATGTACATGGTTTGCAACCTACCTGTAACTTTGTTTTATTGTATCTTGTACTCAAGGAATCCATTGTATTCCCCAGAGTGACAACACTGTTCAAAAGTTGGTGAAATCTGACCTGCATTGTCACCTGTAGGAGTGTATTCATTCATGTGGGTGCTGAGACCCATAGTCCATGAATAGGACTCCATATGGGACTATGGGAAGCAGTTTGAGCAGCCAGTTGCTGTGTGCAGGCAGCTCATTCAAGTTTGCAATCTGATTTCACAATCCCCTTTATGTCTATCCAACCAGGCAGTGCCCTGCATAGTTGCTGGTAGACTAAATCCTCATTACATAAATTCAGAATTGGTTGTAACATGCATCATGGTGACTTTATAGTTTAAAAAAAAAAAAAAAAAAAAAAAGTTTTAAGTATACTTTTCAAAATCCAACAATTAACATGACTAAAGTTGACCCTTGTAAGCACTCCCACTGTTGGTATCCCTGTGAATGCAGGGTGGGGGGTGGGTGTCATGTTATTCATCCACTTTGCCTACATTCACAGAAGACTTTGCATTGTGTGAAAATACAAGAGATTTGCGAATGGACGCGTGTCAGACTGAAAGATCCTACTCCATTAGTGGAGATGGTAAACCACACTGCAGTGAACTTCTGGCTTTGCATGGGAGGATCTGATTGCTCTAAAAATGGCAGCAGGACATGGGCTACATTTCATTAGAAGCATGTTATGTCACTGGTGCTTGAATTCATTTTTATTTATTTTTTTTATTTTTTTTTGTAATTGTCAACTTCAATAAACCATATGTGTAGACCGCAAGTGACCAGTCATATGGTTATGTAATTCACTAACTTTTGTGTGGGGTGTTTTTTTTTTTTTTTTTTTTTTTTTAGAAGTCTATGGAGACAAAATACTGTCCCTGCCGCAGGATCAGATAAACATTGCGTTGGTGACATTGGGGATGTTGGGAGTTTTGCTCTTGACTCTTTCTATCTGGGCCTTTAACAGACAGCGAAAATCTAGGTCTTTGCTCATCAGCAAACCTCCCTCTGAGAAGAAAACTTCCATACATATCAGAACTGTATCCAGTGAAGTGGTAATGTCATGAAATAAAGTAATGTGTTGTGTGGGTTTGTGTGTTTTTTTTTTTTTTTTTTTTGTTTTTTTTTTTGAGGCCGGTGGCTTTTGACTTGTGCAGTGGAAAGGTGCTGGAAAATGGTATCCTGCCATCATTGAAATGAGTGATCTTGGGTTTTTGGGTCTTGTCATTCTTTTATTGATTTGAAGTGAGTCACTGATCTAGAATGACTCCATCGGGGTGTCAGCAGGGTGTCACATTTTTCTCTGTGTGGTTAAGTGTTGACAACCCGGATTTTTTCCATGAAATGTATAAGCCTAGTCCATATGATAAAAAAATATGGTGTGTGTGTGGCCACTATTTTATTTTTTTTTAGTTTTAGAGCAGGGGAAATAGAGTGTAATATAAATTGGAATATTTAAAGCTAATCATGTCTTGTCAAACTATATTAAAGGAAATATTAATTTTATATCCAAGATGTGAAACTTACAATGTGACAGAGTTGGGAGCATGAACCTCATCATTTTATCAACCTAATATTTAAAAACGCTTCCACGATTTGGAGGACTCCCTTACCACTCAACTTTAATTTGCTTATTTTACTGTAAACACGATAAAAAAAACAAGTTTCCTCCAGGCAGTGCTATCAAACAATATATATGTACTGGTTGAGGCACTAGCTCAGATATAATTTTGTGAGTATGTGACTAACCATTTATGTGTGATTAGTTCAAACAATGCAACCAATAATTGATTTCAAAATAATGCAAAAAGCCCTCAAAATATGAATTGGTGCAAAGCAGAAATCTTCTAATGGCTTCTTTCTTTCACCACATGTGCATTAGGGATGTATGCTCTTCTTAGATGATGTGTTCTACCACCTAATAATATAAGGCGGCCCTCACCAGGACTTTAAACCGCAGACAAAAAAAATCCTTTACTACTGGATGAAAGGGAGTTCAAAATTTTAAAAAATGTTATCATTTGCACCACTAAATGTTACCTACCAACTTGCCTGTGTGTTGTAAGTTCAAGATACAGTGGGGACGGAAAGTATTTAGACCCCTACATTTTTCACTTTGTTATATTGCAGCCATTTGCTAAAAATCATTTAAGTTCATTTTTTTTTCTGCATTAATGTACACACAGCACACCATATTGACAGAAAAACAAAGAATTTGATGACATTTTTGCAGATTTATCAAAAAAGAAAAACTGAAATATCACATGGTCCTAAGTATTCAGACCATTTGCTCAGTATTTAGTAGAAGCACCCTTTTGATCTAATACAGCCATGAGTCTTTTTGGGAAAGATGTAACAAGTTTTTCATACCTGGATTTGGGGATCCTCTGCCATTCCTCCTTGCAGATCCTCTCCAGTTCTGTCAGGTTCGATGGTAAACGTTGGTGGACAGCCATTTTTAGGTCTCTCCAGAGATGCTCAATTGAGTTTACGTCAGGGCTCTGGCTGGGCCATTCAAGAACAGTCACGGAGTTGTTGTGAAGCCACTCCTTCGTTATTTTAGCTGTGTGCTTAGGGTCATCGTCTTGTTGGAAGGTAAACCTTCGGCGCAGTCTGAGGTCCTGAGCACTCTGGAGAAAGTTTTCGTCCAGGATATCCATGTACTTGGCCACATTCATCTTTCCCTCGATTGCAACCAGTCGTCCTGTCCCTGCAGCTGAAAAACACTCCCACAGCATGATGCTGCCACCACCATGCTTCGCTGTTGGGACTGTATTGGACAGGTGATGAGCAGTGCCTGGTTTTCTCCACACATACCGCTTAGACTTAAGGCCAAAAAGTTCTATATTGGTCTCATCAAACCAGAGAATCCTTTGTCCCACCATCTTAGTTACATAGTTACATAGTAGGTGAGGTTGAAAAAAGACACAAGTCCATCAAGTCCAACCTATGTGTGTTTTTATGTGTCAGTATCTTGGAGTCCTTCAGGTGTTTTCTAGCAAACTCCCTGAAAGCTTTCATGTGTCTTGCACTGCACTGAGGAGAGGCTTCCGTCGGGCCACTCTGCCATAAAGCCCTGACTGGTGGAGGTCTGCAGTGATGGTTGACTTTCTACAACTTTCTCCCATCTCCCGACTTGATCTCTGGAGCTCAGTCAGTGATCTTTTGAGTTATTCTTTACCTCTCTCATTAAGGCTCTTCTCCCCCGATAGCTCAGTTTGGCCAGAAGGCCAGCTCTAGGAAGGGTTCTGGTCGTCCCAAACTTCTTCCATTTAAGGATTATGGAGGCCACTGTGCTCTTGGGAACCTTAAATGCAGCAGAATTTTTTTTATTTTTTTTTTGTAACCTTGGCCAGATCTGCGCCTTGCCACAATTCTGTCTCTGAGCTCTTCAGGCAGTTCCTTTTTGACCTCATGATTCTCATTTGCTCTGACATGCACTGTGAGCTGTAAGGTCTTTATATAGACAGGTGTGTGTGACCTTCCTAATCAAGTCCAATCAGTATAATCAAACACAGCTGGATTCAAATGAAGGTGTAGAACTATCTCAAGGTTGATCAGAAGAAATGGACAGCACCTGAGTTAAATATGAGTGTCACAGCAAATGGTCTGAATACTTAGGACCATGTGATATTTCAGTTTTTTTCTTTTTAATAAATCTGAAAATATGTCAACAATTCTTTGTTTTTCTGTCAATATGGGGTGCCGTGTGTACATGAGGGGAAAAAAAATGAACTTAAATGATTTTAGCAAATGGCTGCAAAATAACAAAGTGAAAAATTTAAGGGGGTCTGATACTTTCTGTCCCCACTGTATGTGGGAAGAACCACTAGATGTCTATATAAACATGTATACAACATTAAAAGAGGATATAGACATCATAGGGGTTTATTTACTAAAGGCAAATCCACTTTGCACTACAAGTGCACTTGGAAGTGCAGTCGTCGTAGATCTGAGGGAGACATGCAAGGAAAAATCAGCATTTTTGATTTGATGATAAAATCAGTAAATCAACCCCAACTACTTTAGACAAATGCATAATAGAGATTCAACTAAATTTAAAACTGTTGGATAGAGTAAACCACTATTGATTTTAAATTGATCCAAGAAGGAAGATTTTTGCTTTGCACGAATTCATACTTTTTGTTTTAGGACTTTTTGCATTGTTTTGATATTTTGTAATTATTTTAACTAATCACATGTATATGGTTATTCAAATACTCACAATTGCATCTGAACTAGCGCCTTAACAAACGGCACACAATTTTTGGGCATGCACCCAAAAAAAATTGATGGGAGCAGCTGATTGATGAAACAGTAGAGGAATTATACACAAGGGGTGCCATTTCTAATATTATTATTATTATTTTTTTTGGTTATAAAACAAAGTATGTATGTGCCGAGGAGCCAGACTTTGGGTTGCTACATAGCTGCCTTTAAGCGCTAAGCTAGGCATCTGGCATTTTATGGTTTCTTGAGGCCTGGGGAGTTTACTTTTTCTGGGCTAGGATCCAGTATTCTTTTGGCCAATCAGTTAGTCAGGTTCCCCGACTACTTTCAGTTGCGTCTGCATACTTGCAAGAAACAGCAGCTGGGAGTCGGCACTGTCTTTCTTTTTAAGACCTACAATGCATGGTGCCCGATTTTGGTCTTAGACCAGCTTGTAAGGGCAACAGCGGACAGTCCACTACTGCCTTTCCGTAGTGCTCCCCTCTCTACAGCTCAGTTCATGCATCATTGCTGCACCCTTATGGCCAATTTGGGTTTGAACCCCAAGGCGTATTCGGGCCATTCTTTCAGAATTGGGGCAGCTTCTCACCAAGGGGTCCCGGCTCATGTGATCAAAAAATTAAGTTATTATGCTTCTCTAGATATATCCTGGGATGTCACAGGTGTTTGTTGTTTTGACTGTTACATTTCAGTTTTGCAATACATTTTTAATAGCTTCATTCTATTGTCTTTATTTTTGCCCCCTTTTAGGCATACTGACCACGGTATACCCCAGGTCTATTTTCCGTAGCTTCTTCCTTTCCTAAAACAATCCATAAGGAGACTCTGAGTACACTTGCATTTCTTGTAATTTTTTTTTTAGATAGATAGCACTACCCACGGGAGTTGCTGATGTTTGGGTCCCTACTGCTGCACAGCCAGTCACTTGGCATTGTCTTAATTTGCTCAGGTACAAATCAGTCCTTGGCTTGTTTATTTTATTAGGGGATGATAACTTGGATGGGGTAGGGAATTATGGGATCCCCAACTTGAAAAAATGTCCAGAACACAGAACAAAAAGCAGACAAATTCCTCTCCATTTACAAAGAAATCCCCTTCTTCCTTCATCATGCACAAACTTTGTTCACTGCAGCACCTGCTGATCACTCTGGTGGAATTAAGTCTTGTCGATTTTAGCAGCAGCCCATCACAGGCTAGGAACATCCAGTCCCTGTGTGTCCTTCTGCCTCCCTGTAGACAGTGAGCCCAATTCTAACAATGCAGAAAATACCAGCCTGGCTGCTTGCTTCTCCCAGTTCTCCTGATTGATACACACGGAGATTCCTCCAGGGCAAGGTGAATTAAGACTTGGCACGCTGCGGTCTGCAAAAGAGCACTGTTATGCTGAAGTCTCTCGCCTTGTCCCTGAACTGTGATGATCTACTCACTGTTTGTTTGCTCTCTCCCACTGCATCTACAGCAGGGGTCTTCAAACTGCGGCCCTCCAGGTGTTCAGGAACTACAATTCCCATCATGCCTAGTCATGTCTGTGAATGTCAGTTTTACAATGCCTCATGGGATGTGTAGTTCTGCAACAGCTGGAGGGCCGTAGTTTGAGGATCCCTGCTCTACAGCATGAATCCCTCAAACATCCTCCTCTGGTGGGATCCTTCCAGGCTGAGGTAAAACCACTCCCTGGCATGGGTCCCTCAAGGGCCACTGAAGGCCATCTCCTCAGCACTGCTTCTCCATCTTCCACCCGACTCCTTTGCTAGCGTGGCTCATGTCTATTTAAGGGCTCCTCAGTTTCTTGCCAGGCCCCCACCCTGGTGATTGGGGCCCCCAAATATTCAAGGCAACCCCTCCTTGCCTCTGTGCCCAGTATCTTCCAGAGTGTTCTAGAACCGGGGAGGCACCAGAGAGCTTCCAGGATGAGTCGGTCATCCAGCCCTGGCCTATTCACCCTGACCCAGACTTAATGACTCTGGTTTATCCCTGGGCCAGACTATAGTGTCTACTCTTAATTCTAGAGGGTGCTACAATAGTTATCTCAAAATGTTACATTCTTTATTAATAACTTGGTGGTATTAAACCCAAAATCAAACCTTTTTATTATATTGCAGCTTACTGATTCTTTGACGTGATGGCTGCACTCCTTTCTTTTCTCCTTTTTTCCTTTTTTATAGCAACCTTTATATTCCAGCCAGCAACAGTAAGACAAACCATTTAACACTGGCAGGAGCACTTACAATGGTCGGATTTCATTTAGGTAAAACGTCATCGCCCCCCCCCCCAAAAAAACTGCTGCTATCAAAAGGAATCTAATACAGGTGTGTTACTGGCCAGATCAACAGGTGAAAACTGAGGGGGGGGGGGGGGGGGGAGCCTAATCTTCTGAAATTCTAGGTTTTTGGTTTTGGGTCCCCTGTTGGCGGTTAGCCTTCATCACAGGCAGAGCTCCCCCATTCCTCCCCCGCCCCCTTTTTTTTTTTTTTTTTAATATATGAATTGTCAAACGGTGTGTGGGTTTTTTTTTTCCTAATAATTTTGGTGAATTTAGTAGGGGTACAATGTGGGCTGGGCGACAGTCTGCATAATTTAGATCCAGTAACCACCCCAGCCTGGCCAGTGAGTGCATACAGACTTTTTTTTTAACTCTGAGGTGTGTTGCCTACGACCGTCCCATCCTGGACAGAGGCGGCCGGCAAGTGTCAAGGTTTTCCTGGCCGATAGCCCCCTACCATGTTGATGGGTGGTTCTGTCTCGGAAGTGTTACCCAATACCTCACTACACTGGTAATTGGGACCCCCACAACCTTCACCCCTCTTATACAGTGACAGGCTGCAGGTACTCCCTGGGGTGTTAAGATCACTGGGCTCTCCTACCCCTGCCCCCTCCCCTCCAACCCAGGCCTGGGTTGCCTATGTCCAGTTCTAGCTCCATGCATCACTTTCAGACCCCCTCATTTTGGTGGCAGGGTCCTTACATTGTTTTTTGGGGGGTCATTCCTTTTTGGATGCACTGGCGGTGGTCTTTAAATCAATCGTCTCCCGGGGGAGAATGGCATACACCTTTTGAGGAGGCCCTTTTGAAGAAGTGGAGCTCTTCTCCGGTCAGACTCCGCCCCCCCATCTCTAGGTTTAACAAGGCGACCATGATGCCAGTGAAGGAGTCTTCCTTCAAGGATCCTGTAGATAGGAAGGCGGAATAAATTGCCCACTCTGTTTACGATCACTGGCTCAGCACTTCATGCGGTTTTGGCCATTGCCCTTGTGTCTCAGACGCTCGCTGAGCGGGCTAAGCTCTTATGCCAAGGTCTGGGTAATGAGCAGGTACTTCAGGTATAAGAACATGTGGTCCAATTGGTACAGCACTCAATGTGTTCTTGAACTCCCCACTGCTTTCCCGGCTCCAAGTCTCAGCTGTGATGCTCTGACGAGTTGTCTGGGTTGAGTGTTGGTTTATGAATCGGACATCTATGCAGTGGTGGAACTGCTAGGGTCACAATGGTTGCATTTGAGATCAGGCCCTGGCATTCTTTCACTGTCGGGGGGGCGCTCGCCACAGGGCTCTGAGCTGAGTGTCCCTTACAGCCCAGAGCCTGCACGGACAGTTCCCCCTCCCTTGCACAGATGGGAGAGGGGAGAGCCACTCTGCTCCCCCCTCTTCTCCTGTGTGTTCTATCGGAAGTGTGATGCTAACCACCAATTGAATCTGATCATTCAGCTGCTGGGCTTCACACTTCCTGCTGTGTGCATACAGGCAAAGGAGAAGGAGCAGATCGACACACTCCTCTACTATCCATAAGAGGGAGGTGACCTGTCAGTGCAGGCTCTGGGCTGTATGAGAGGGATTCTCTCCATTCAGGTTCCTGATGGGGCAATATTGATGAGCACTGATGGAGGCATTCGTGGGCAGCACTTATGATCAGTATAAACAATGTACTGTCGGTCCTGCCGGTTAACTTTTTTTTTTCTGTTCACCAGGCTCTTCTGACAATGGAACCAAGCCCTTCAAGGCTCCCACAGGTGGCACCAAGTGATGCTGGTCGCACAAGCCAACAGACCAGTCCTTGGCATAAAGGCTTGTCTCCACCTGTTTCCAGGGTGGGAGGGGGGGGGCCCCTCCTTCATTGGTTGGCGGATCTGTGGGCCTCTCTGCTTTCTGATAAATGTGTCTGCAAGCAGTTTTTGTCAGCTACAAAAATAGAATTTCTTTCCTATCTGCCAGAAAACTTTTTCATCTCTCCCCATCTCCTCTGCAGGTTCTTTTTGGGGTAGTACAGGGTCTGCTTCTCAAAAGCGTGAAAGCCCTTGTCCTGGAGCCATCAAGGTTTGGGGTGTGGGGGTTTTGCTTCAACCTGTTACCTTCCTTCTTCAGAACTGTTATCATCCAGTACTGTAGTTGAAGGCTTGAATTTATTTGAGAGTACAGAAGTTCAAGATGGAAGCCATTTGTTTGGCCATGGCCTCTCTACATCAGTGAGATTTTCTAGCCTCCTTGGACGTCAAGGATGTGTAATTGTGTGTTCCCATCTGAGAAGGGCACCTGAGCTTTGCAGTCGGATGCACACAGTTTGTGGTGCTTCCCTTTTTGATCTGGCCTGCGCTCCACATGTATTTAGTGATGGCTCCATTCCCGGGAATGCTGAGACAGCGGGATTGCTGTGATAGGCAATCTGGGAGACCTCCTCCTATGATTGGAGTTTAATCTGCGCTGATGGATAACTTTGATTGCCATGCACACTCTGCAGGAGTTTGGCTGGGTGTTGAACCTCAAGAACTCTGCTCTGACAACAACCAGGTGTCTGCAATATCTAGGGCTGATCTTTGATTTGGTGCAGGCCAAGGTGTTCTTCCCACTGGACAAACTTTAAAAACTGTACTGCGGTTTGGTTGCTGCTGTCCTGCAGGTGTTCTAGGAGATCAGAATATCGGTAAATTACTTTGCTGGACACAGGACTCGAATAAGAGTTTTTATTCCACTTTGGCCAAAAGCAGACACCTGACCCAACTCAAGTCTGGATGCCAAGTGTCCAAATTACAGCTCATACAGTGTACATATAATTTCAGTATATTGCATCACAAGCATACAGGCGGTATATTTATACAAACATCTAACCTTTTAAAACAGCCAACCTACTCTTATTGATGCAAAGCTATTTAGTAAAGCGATTTCTTTGTATTCTTGCAAGAATCTTGCAGGTTTGCATTTGCAGGTTTTCCTTATCTACCTTGTTAATCAGCTAACATACTATAGCTTCAGGAAGGTGAGCACAGATGTCTGTGCTGGGGGGGGAAATGGGTGAATTCAGTATCCAACAGCAGCCTGTCACAGATGTTCTTAACATAAATGATTTTTAGCTGAAACTCTAGATCAGTCTTACTACACACATAACTATGGCCACATAAACTGACCCTCGTTGCCACTTCACAGGTCCCCATCTGCATCCTCCTTTTTTGCATGCAGGGTCTGGGCCTCATGGTGTCTACCCTCGAGGTGGTCCCTTTTTATGTACAGTTCCACTTGAGGGTCCTGCAGAAGGAAATCTTATCCAAGTAGGACAAATCTACTGTATCCTTGGACAACCATATTGATTAATATATATGATTGACCAGGGCCTCCCTTCTCTGGTGGCTTTGGTCTCCATTTCTTTGGATGGAACGTCATTTCTCCCTCTTCATTGGACAGTGGTCATGGCAGACGCCAGCCTGTTCATCGTGTGTGTGTGTGTATATTCATTCTAGGTCTGAGATGCTGAGGGCTGATGGACACTAAAGGAGTCTGTTACCTATCAATGTTCTGGAACTATGGGTGATCAGACTTTAAATCATTGGACAGAGCTTCTTCAAGGGCGCCTGTTAAGGAGCCAATCAAACACCGCACAGTGGTGGCCTATGTCAATCACCTGACCCATTCTTTAGTGGGAGGCACTTCACATGTCAGCTCTCTCCGCCGTTTATAATCCAGATGGTAGAAAACTGGTTACCTCAGTTGTCAGGTATTAGGTGGAGAGGTCGTTACACCCAGACTTGTTAATCAAATCGGCATGTAGCTCCAGTGCTCCTTGTTGCCAATATGGGACCTGAATCTGGATCTTTCAATTCTTCAGAAGCCTCCTGTTGAAAATGATAGAGATCTTCCCTTACTCTCTCCCAGAAGGTTGCCTTTTTGGTTGTTATTACTTTTACACACTGCGTATCGAAGTTGGCAGCCTTGTCCTGTAAGTCGTTTTCTTATTTAGTTTTACACAGGAACAAGGTGGTTCTCCATCTGTGTCTCCGAAGGTGGTGTCTGCTTTCACCTGAATGAGGACATTTGTCCTTCCTTCCCTGTGTCTGCACCCTTCACCTTCTATGGAGGTTGAGCTGCACTGTTTGGATGTGGCCCAGGTAGTTTGCGTACATGTCTGCTGCTATGGCCTCCTTTCGGAGGTTGAATCCTTTTGCAATTGCAGACTGCCCATGAAAAGGCCTGGCAACCTGCTCTGCTAATGGCTTATGCCATTATGGCACACTATACAGTACCAGGGCGATCAGTGCCTGCTGACTGTTCTGACAGCAGGTGTATTTGTGCAAGGTGGCTATCTGGTCATCTGGTCATCTGTGCACACCTTTTTTGACATGGTTTACAAAGCTGATATTTTTGCCATCTTCGAAGGCGTATTTTGGCCGCAAGGTTTTGCAAGTAGTTTTTTTTTTTTTTTTTTTGGTTTCTTGATCCTCTTCTGGGGGTTTATTGGGTATTGAATGTTGTTCTTTAGTTACCCACTCCTTTTGGACTTCCCTTTGCTCAATATAGAGAGTAGTGTACGAGAAAGGGATCTTACGGAGTACAAAAATCCAGTTTTGCAAAATGTAAATCTGCACTAGGTTCCTGTCTATGTGGTCAACTTGCTTGGTAAATCCCCCTCCATTTTAAACACACTCTTGCAAATTTTTCCTTTTTCTGTTTTGTATTTTCTCTCTGTATGTTTCCTAGATTGCTTTTGGTTTCAAGAGAAAGCGCCACCTTCACATATTACTGAATTGAGAGCGAGAGAGAATTACTGACTTTGTACTGTCACCTGGTGGAGAAATAGCAGTTGACATGTACTAGTGTATTGGGATGAATGAAAAACACATACAAGAACATTTTTTTGATTGGGGGGGGGGGGGTTGTGTGTGTGTGTGTTAATGTGTATAAGTAAAAGAATGGTTTGTGTTTTTCTTTAATCCGCTAATAATGTTGCCAATATTTATCTGGAGCAAGGTGTAAATAATAACTGAAGTCTCTTCTAGTTGCAATACCACTAAATGGATGTAAAACTCAATAACTATACAAAATTATACAAAAAATACTTATTTTATATGTGGTGCTCATGTGAGGATGGGGAGAAAGCAATTTGGGGCATGACCGGGGGCATATGCCTAAACGCAGGACTGATGTTAAGGTGGAGCTCTCTATAAAAGCGGTACTGATCCACACAGACATTGCATTCTGTGGCCCAGCTTCTGTAACTCTCTACATTGTACACTATAGATAACTGTTCCCATTTCACTTCTCTCTTCTGTGCAGCATTTCTGAACCTGTAAAGCAGAGCTTGCAGTGGACTCTCTAAGGTTGGTGTCACCTGGTGCAGTAAAACATGGGGTCGCGCCCTCACCTCCTTGCCGCGCCAACACCCCCCCCCCAAATTTTTTTTTTTCTCCCATATAACACTTTTTTAGATGTACATCTTTTTAAAGGAATCAACATGCAGGGATATGGGAAAGCATTATAGACACCGATACACATGCCCCCCCACACGTTGAACTATTACTGTTCCTACCACCTCTTGCTCATTCTACATCCATATACTGATAAAACTTCCAGTACTCTGAGGCATGCCCCTTCATATAAATCGCATTCCCACACTACCGTCCTCACCCTTCTGCTTCTCCTAACCTCTGGTGACATATCCCCCAAACCCTGGGCCTTCATCATCTGTCTTTGCCCAACACTCTCCCATCCCCCTACACCCTCTGGCAGCAGCCGCAACCCACAGAACTTGATCTCTATTCCTCTTCTTTCCAAAAGTAGTCCCCCCCCCCCCCCCCCCTTCTCCTGTAACAAACTCTCCATCTGTGGCATAAGACTAAGTTCCAGAAAACGTCACACAATACAAATCTGCCTTCCTAAAATACGATTTCTGCCTCCGGACTGCCAAACAGACCTACTTTATCACACTCATTAACACCTTCTCATCCAGTCCACATCAACTTTTCTCTACCTTCAACACTCTACTCTGTCCTTCACTGCCTCCACCCTCTAATTCCCCCAATGCCCAGGAGATCGCCAATCACAAAAATAAGATTGATACAATTCATGAGGAGAGCTCCAACGCGCAGAAACCTCCCCCTACGCAACACCCCATGTCCACAGATACAATCGTTACTTCCCTCATTTAACCCTGCTAGTATTAATGAGGTTGCTAAACTTTTATCAGTCATCTAACCACCTGCCCCCTGGATCTTGCTCCCTCGCAAATGCTATGCTCACCCTCTGACTCTATTCTCTAACTCACATTTTCAACCTCTCCCTCTCTTGTAGCAACTTCCCAAACTCTCTAAAACATGCGCTAGTCACCCCTATACTTAAAAAGCCCTCACTGGACCCCACCAATCTTAACAACCTATGTCCCATCTCCTTACTCGCCTTCTCCTCAAAACTTCTTTAAAGACTGGTCTACAACCGACTGAGCGACCATCTGACCATGAACAAACTTCTTGATCCCCTTCAGTCAGGATTTCGCCCTCAACACTCCACGGAAACTGTTCTCCTTAAAGTCTCAAATGACTTGCTAACTGCTAAAACCAGCGAACACTATTCTCCTGGATCTCTCTGCTGCCTTTAACACAGTGGAGCAACCCCTCCTCCTCAATAAACTCCACTCCTTTTGGTCTTCGTGACTGTACTCTTCGCTGGTTCTCATCCTACCTATCCCACTGCTCCTTCAGTGTCACAACTCTACTTCCTCCTCTCCTCTTCCTTTCTCCATTGGGGTCCCCTAAGGTTCTGTTCTTGGACCTCTCCTTTTCTCAATCTACACCACCTCCCTGGGTCAGTTGATTGCCTTCCATGGCTTTCAATATCATCTCTACGCTGATGACACCCAAATCTATCTCTCTACCCCCCAGCTCTCTCCATCTGTCTCCTCACGCATCACCACCAACTTACTAGCAGACATATCAGCCTGAATGTCACATCGCTTCCTCAAACCATCCAAAACAGAGCTTGTGATATTTCCTCCCCCACTTGCTACTTCCCCTGATTTCTCTGTCAATATCAAAGGCTCAACCTTTCGGCCCCACATCCTATCTCTATCCAAAATTTGCCGCCTCAACCTCTGCAACATCTCCAAGATAACCAATGTCACCACAAAGCTTCTAATCCACTCCCTGGTCATCTCTTGCCTCGACTAGTGCAACTCCCTCCTCATTGGATTGCCTCTAAATAGGCTATCCCCACTTCAGTCCATGAACGCTGCTGCCAGGCTCATCCACCTCCCAAACTGCTCAGCGTCTGCTATACCCCTCTGCCAATCCCTCCATTGGCTGCCACTCAGCCAACTAATTAAATTCAAGATACCAACTATAACTTACAAAGCCACCACAACCTGGCCCCCAGCTACATCACTAACCTAGTCTCAAGATACCAACCTAATCATTCTCTTTGCTCCTCCCATGACCTCCTGCTCTCAAACTCCCATGTCACCTCATCCAATGCTCTCCCTCAGGACTTCTCCAGAGCCTCTGGAATGCTCTACTCCAATCTGTCCAATTTTTCTCTTACTTTATCCACTTTCAGACGATCCCTGAAAACTCATCTCTTCAGAGAAGCCTATCTGGCCCCCACCTAACAACAACTGTAAATTTATCTTCTCCATCAGCACATTCCCCACAGTTATTACCTCTTGTATCTCTTGACCTTCCCTCTTAGACTGTAAGCTCTAAGGAGCAGGGCCCTCTGATTCCTACTGTATTAAAGTGCATTGTATTTGTACTGTCTACCCTCAAGTTGTAGTGCTGCGTAAACTGTTGGCCCTATATAAATCCTGTATTATAATAATAATAATGTAACACACCAAAATTTTACACTGCCCAAGGGAGACAGACAAAAATGCAATAATATAGGGATCTGTATGAGGTCGGAGCAGACAATGCAGTATATGGGGGTATAGGGTATGGAACAGTGGCGCTGGTGTTTTTTTTTTTTTTTTTCCTCGGGGGAGGGGGGCAAACAACCACCCCCCCGGAGGACAGTCAGGACATTGAAGTCTCGCACTTACCCCATCTAGGGCAGCGTGTCTGGCAGCTTTCTTCCTCCTCCTTTTGGTGTGGATCATGGTGGCTTCCGCCGTGCATCCCCCTCCCCCTCATCCTCCTAGGTGCCTGACCTTTCAGCCAATCGGGAATGGGTAGCAGACCCGCGTTTCCTGATTGGCGGAGAGGCTATTTTAGTGACAGAAAAGCAAATGAATGTTTGCTTTTCTAACACACCTGCGTGGGCTCTGAGCGCAATGCTCTGCGCCACAAATCCACCCTATTTTGAAGCCTATTAGAGCCTGCTGCTGTAATTCATGCGCCTGGTGTCCTGAAAGGGGCCGGACGCATGAATAGGGGGTGGCGGTGGCCGTGGATAGATTTATGCCAAGCATGAATCTATCCATTCCTCCATAGAGGGGTTGGCATCTGTGCACCCTTAATGTATGGGCAATTGGACTCCAATTTCTATCATTAAAGCTTTTTTTTTTTTTTTTTTTTTTTTTTTTTTTAAAGTTTTAAATCCTTTAAAGTTTTTTGAAATCGCACAAAAATAGTAGTAGCAACAATCTTGACTAAGCTATATCAAGCAAAACATAAATATGGCTCTTGTGAAAGCTCATTGGATTAAAAACCTAACATTGTCTTGTATAGTCATCTTCCAGGGAAGCACTATTGCCAAAAAAATATTATTAGCCTTGGCAGTGGTATATGACAATCTATTATGAGCAGTGTGGCTGGAGTCACTTTGGGTGGGGTTCTTGTGGAATACAGCTTGCCTTGGAGAGCCTCGGGAACTCTGACGCCAGGCTCATATCTCTGCTGAGGTAACTGAAGTCTGCTAGAAGTCATTATGCCCAGATATGGTATGGACCCTTGGGAGTAGCCTGGCAGCATTTTGATGTTGAACATGGAAAATTCCCATAGTTCTGGGTCACCTTCTCCATAGCAAACAGGTTTAATACTACTGTGAGAGGTGTCCCATCTCATGGATACAAGCATAAACAAATCAGTATGACACAGTAGTGGTACTTAAAAACAATGTTTCCCTCCATGAGACTATGGCTGCAGGGAAGACGTGCGCACACACATGCCCACCAATCAGGGGAGGATTTAGTATAGCTGTGAGCTGCGCCGCCCAGATAGTTGTGCTCACTTCTAAATGCAGAAACCGGGCAGCGGGCTTCTGTATTTAGAAGTGACAGCAGTCAGAGCCTGAGAGAAAACGCCAACAGGGCTAGCGCTGGAGGAGTTCCGCCACGTTCTGTTTGAACAGAAGCTCTGCCTTCCTCTCGCTGCCCTCAGGATGGTGTCACCCTGGTGTGGTCCGCATCCCCTGCGCCCCCATAGCGACACCACTGAGTGTACTCCACCAGCCCATTTAACTGTCACCTCATCTCAGTGACATTGAATCACAAGAATCTTGATTCTGTACATCACCCATGCCTATTCTCGCCAAGGCCTCACTCCATCTTCTGTAACTTCAGGCTGGGTCCTTAGGATACCCAATACAATACAACTTGAACCTAAATTAGGGTACCAGTTGCTAGGTAAGCAGCCTAAGCACACAAGCTGCTTCACTACCAGGACCTTTCATCACCTAAGTGAAGTCGTCACCTCTTCCTGCCAATATAGCTGCTTATGCACAAAGACTCTAATACTTTAGTAATTAGCAATGACAAAATAGCCTCCTAATTGGCTCACTGCACATGCAGCTGCAGCCATCATCCCAGTACCAAAATGTTTAGCCAGCGATTGGCTTTCTTGCAGAAGTGATCGGGTTAGGCCTCTTTCACACGAACGATCCGTTCAGGTCTGCCTGTCAGCCTGAACGGAAGTTCCATAGACCTCTATGGAGCGTCGGATGTCAGTGGTGACATGTCCGCCGACATCCGACCCACTCCGATCTGAAAAAAAATGGAGGAAAAGGCTACTTTTCCATCCGTCTGCGGATCGGGTGATGACAGACTCTATGGTCCGTCTTCATCCGATCCCCCACGGACTTTGTGGACCTTTCATCTGCCTGCTCAGCGGGGATCGAGCAGAGCGGGCTCCATACATGGACACGTCCATGTGAAAGAGCCCTTACTGTACACCATTCAATCACTTCTACAGGGCATGGAAAGGGGCTCCCCTCCCACCACCCAGCATCACCACTGTTAGGATCACTGGTGCATACCTCCCAATGTTTTGAGATGGGAATGAGGAACACCTACTACCAATGTATGTAGGCATAGGACATGCCCCCTGCCACACCCCCTTAAAGGAGAATTAACCAAAAAAAAGTTAATTAAATCCACCACTACTACTACTACTACTACTACTACTACTACTACTATTCCTTTATATTTGGCTTTTAAAATTTACAAATGCAGCCATTTACAAATTGAAATGAAAGGTTTAGCACTGGGAACCACTTTTTTGAAAGATAAAAAGTGCATTTTATATGCAACTATATAGATCAGACCAAAATGAGGGACAAATGAGGAGGAAAGAGGGACGTTGCTCCAAATCTGGGACAGTCCCTCGATATTAGGGACAGTTGGGAGCTATGCTGGTGCACTGAGAGGGAAGGAAGATACATCCATACCCACCACCCCTTTTTATGATGTAGGAAACCAGAAGCAATGAGGATTTAATTGCTTTTGCTATTTAAATGCCATTACCAGCTTGTAAAGCATTTGATCAAACTGATCTTGGTTTGATCAGATGCTTTTGAGGGCGGGGGAGAGATCTGGGGTCTAATGCCACATACACATGGTCGGACTTTTCGTCTACAAAAGTCCGACGGACGCCGACTGACTAAAGATGGCTGACAATCCGATCGTGTGTGGACTTCCCCGGACTTTTAGTGGACTTTTCCAGCCGCAAATCTGACGGACTTTTAGATTTGAAACATGCTTCAAATCTTTACGTCGTAACTACGCCGGACCCAGAAATCCGCTCGTCTGTGTGCTAGTCCGACGGACAAAAACCCATGCTAGGGCAGCTATTGGCTACTGGCTATCAACTTCCTTTATTTTAGTCCGGTGTACGTCATCACGTACGAATCCGTCGGACTTTTGTGTGATCGTGTGTAGGCAAGTCCGTTTGTAAGAAAGTCTGCCGAAAGTCCGGCAAAAGTCCGTCGAAAGTCTGTCGGAGAGGCTATCCGACTTTTGTAGCCGAAAAGTCCGACCGTGTGTACGCGGCATAAGGCTCAGTTCACACCTATGCATTTTTTTAATTGCTTTTTGCAGAAATGCACTACAGTCTATTAAACATGGTTTCCTATGAGACACGTTCACATTTTATGCTTTTTTTTCATCCGCTGCATTTTTGGAAAGGATCAGGGACTTTTTGAAAAGCAAAACGGTGCATTTTTGGTTCAATGCACTTCAATAGAGAAGCTTCAGAAAAGCATGTGGTCTGCTTTTGCCACAATTTGCATTTTTTAATCTGCCCAAGAACAAACTGACAAAAAAAATTTAAAAAAATTCAAAATGCGTGTGCAAAAAATACAAAACACACTGCAGAAACTGATCAAAAGCAAACTGTGTAGCTGTGAACTGAGCCTAAAAGACCCCATATCTCCCAGTAAAAAGTACCTGTCACTGCCCATGCTATTACGAGAGATGTATACCACTTGCAATTGCAGTAAAGTTAATTAAAAAAAAAACAAAAAAAAAAACAAAGTGACATTTTATTATTATTATTATTTTATTATTATTTATTATTATTATTAATTTTTAAAAAAAATAAAATAATGAAAATTTTAAAAATTAAGGAGCCCCTATCCCTCTGTACTTATGAGCAACTGCCAATGCATATGTGGGTCCCACACGCCTATGTAAATGTTGATCATACCACACATGTGAGCTACCGCTGGAAATGTCTGAGTGAGAGCGCTAATTCTAGCCCTAGACCTCCTGTTTAACTCCAAAGTGGTAACCTGTAAATGCTTTTAAAGCCTTGCCAATGGAGATTTTTAGGTACCATAGTTTGTTGCCGTTCATAGGTGTATAAAATTTTAAAGCGTGGCAGGTCGGGTATCTATTTATTTACAGTACTCAGGTATTGCATTGTATTGTATTTTGTGTGCACTAAAATTCAATAAAGTTTCCTGAAAATTTTGCGTTTTAAAAACGGCTGCTTAAATTTGTGAGACAAATAATTGCCACAACCACCATTTTTTATTCTGCTTTCAAAAAATATATAATGCTTGGGGGTTCTACGTAATTTTTCTAGCAAAAAAATGCAGATTTTTACATGTATGTGAGAAGTGTCTAAATTTCACATGGAGGTCAAGTGGTTAAGGCTGGGTTCACACCTCCGGATGTGGCTCGCAGCAGGGGACGAATCAGGGCAGAATTTTTGCCTAAATTTGGACTTTAAAACGGAGCCAAAGATGTACAGCATTCCTGTGCAAGCCACTCCCAGAGCCGCAACGGATAAATGTGAACCGGTTCCATAGAGAGCCAGTCACAATCTCCTGTCATGTGAATTGGATGCGGTGAAATTCGCATCCAATTCACATATGTGTGAACCCGGCCTAAACATCTTCTCAGGTCCATGACCCCATTGCAAGAGGATAGAGGGAAAAAACTGTCCCAAACCTTTAGGCCCCTTTCACACCTATGTGAATTAGATGCTGCTTACACTGCATCCAATTTGCAGGACATTTTAAAATGCATTCATATGAATGCATCTGGTTCACACATGTGCATTGCATTCGCACTGCGCATTGCCCAAAAAACATTTGTTTTCTGGGCTTTGTGGTGCGAATTACAAGCACATTATCTTCTATGGGAACGCATCTGATTTGCAGATGCATACCGTTCTGAACACGAATTCTCTCCTTCTCCTCACTACACCTCCCCCCCCCCCCCCCCCCTTCCCGCTCACTGATCCGCAGCTACAATAGAGAGCTGAACAGCTGCACATGTGTGAACCCAACCTAACTATACAATGGTGGACGGCTGGTAAATCGACCACTAGTTGCACATGTATCAGAACAATACAAAATTGCGCCAGATAAATAACTTCAGCAATTTGTTCTTTTAGGCCTTATTCACATTTGCTCAGAATTATGATGCCTAAAAAACTCTGTAAAATATTTTTATACCCCCACAATTCTTATGTTTTAAAGACTTTTTCTCTGGCACAGGAGTGTGGTCTCTGCACAGCAGTAAGGCAGCTGACACTGTGCCCAGCCAGTGTGTACACAGTAGGGGCTGCTGGTGCTATCTGGCTAGCACATGTGTAGTAGTGGCTCTTGTGTTCTTGACGTCTGGCACTGCGCTTGACTGCATGCATCGTAATGGCTGTTTAAGCAGGGCCTGGCCAGTACATGCACAATACTGTGTTTTAGATTTCAAAGCGCAGCTCTTGGGTCTGCCGGTCACAGCACCAAATAAAAAAAATAAACCCACAGGAGCCACTACTGTGCATGCACTCTTGACATTGTATCACATTATTTTACATGTGGACCAATGTAAGTATGCATGGGCCATACCTGGAAGCTTATAATTAGAATAATAGCCACCACCACTCCAATGATAACAGTTGACTTCCAGGTGCCTTGCTAAGCAGCTGCCTTGCTGCTTAGCGAGCACTAAATGTTAATTGACTATGGATTTTATTCACTTTTTGCATTTTCTCAATGCATACAAAGGATTCTCGGAATGGATGAGGTGGAGATTATGATGTCACCACCCCAACTACCCACCTCACCCAATCCGAGATTAAACACTTGAACTTGCTGTCTCTGGCAAGTTTCACAGATCCTTAAAATTCATTCTGCTCAAAGTGTACAGATGTACCCTAAAATTGTATCTCTGGGAGTGCCTCAGGGTTTCTGTTCGATCTCCTAGGATAGAACATGTCTCTGCCTTTTTAGATCTGGTGGTGGTTTAGAGGGCAGCACAGCAGGAGTAGAGTCCTTTATTCTAGCATCTGCTTGACTTCTTGGTAGTAATGTTGAGGTATTCTTCGATATCTCTTGGCGCTGGGAGGGCTCTCTCCTGTGGGTAACTTGTGTTCAATGATGCTATAGCCTGGGTAATTGTCGCCCTGTGAAAATACCTGTTAACTACTTATCCAGGTGTTGCTTTACTGCTTCTAACTGGGTGGATATTAGTTCCTCTGTGAATAGTTGAAGGATAGGTAGTATTTGCACTCCTGCCCACTCTGTTTTAATGGCTTCCTCTTTGCATGGTTAGGTCAATCTCTCTCTGGTGATGGCCCAAGTCAGAGCCCCAGCACAGGGCTGGGGAGGTTGGCTGCCACTGAGGCAGTGTTTAACTTCTCTATGAGGGTCTGTTCTCTCTTTGCCTAGCAGGAGTATTCCTGGCTGCACTTTAACGCAGATTATTTTCTGGAGTTGAGCCATCCCTTCTGTCCATTTCCAGATAGCCCCACCTTTACATGAACAGATAGCTCCATTGGAGCTAATGGTTTCCAGTCTACAATGGTCATAGGGGTGTCTATGTCTGGATGCCTCTGCTCCTGACACTATGGCCACTTGGGCCGGTTATACTGTGGCTAGAATTTGCCAGGCAGCTGTGGCATAAGATGGTCCAAGGCAATATGAATGACGACTTGGTGTATAGACAACCTGAAATGAAAACCTACACGTCCCTTCTCGTCCAGAAGCCCTTTTAGCCTACACCTGTGCTTTCCCTACCCAGCGGAGCTCTTTCCCTGTTTACTTCCTCACTGCACTGAATGACAGCTGCCTCCTCGCCTAAAATCTTTTGGGAGATGGCTGCCTGGAGACTATGATAGGAGACCTTTCCTCTCCACTGGACTCTGAGCAACCTAAAGGGATGGTACAAAGCCACCTTCAGGTCAAAAGACATACTGCAGCCTGCAATGGTAAATATTAGTTAAAAGATTTAAAAAAAATTCTGATGTACTGGGTTTATTTTTTTTTTTTTCCCCTCTTACCATCATGCACATACCTAGGCTCTTTAACCATTTTGTTTTAGGTATGTTAAAAGGAATTTTTGCACGAGTACCTAGCAAGGATAACCGGTCTTATTATCCCCTCAACACACTGGGCATTTGCCCCCGGTACGTGGTGTCCTGGCGTTTGGTTGCAGGTGAGGGCACAGTGCTGGCAGCCTATCATACTCATACTGACCTAAGTGAAATGATCTGCTCTGTCCAGGTGCATCAGCTGTCAGCCTCTCATAAAGTTGGACAGGCTGACAGCAGGGAGGCTGGACAGCACACCTGTGCCCTTCACCTGTAGGAAAAATGCCTGAGCCCCATGCATCTGGGCTAATTGGGGCTGGTACTCTTGTTTAGTGCTTGTAGGCAGGTACTGGGTTTTTCTTTGATCCGACTCTCCGGTCTGTGTGCTAAAAAAAAGGGACAAGGGCTCGGATCCTCGGGGGGAGAACTCGCATGCGCACACACACAGGGAGAGTGATGCCCTTGCCGGAGTCTGACTGGCCTGTGTCCTGCCGGAGCCAACTTCCATGTATGGACTCAACCAATATTGGACTTTTGCTTGAACAGGTATGCTGGGGCAACTACAAGCCTGTAGTCAGGGACTAGGGATGTTAGGGGAATGTTTGCACTTTATCTTGGACTGTCCATTGTCGTCATCATGTTAATTTATTCTTCAAGTAAAGCTTTTGAAACATTGCCTTTGCCTAGTCTGAAGTTACTAAATGGGATGCAATGCAAATGACCAGTATATACATATACACAGTGGGGAAAATAGTTGTTTGATCCCCTGCAGATTTTGTAAGTTAGCCCACTTGCAAAGAAATGAAGGGTGTGTATTTTTTTTTTTTTTTTCATAGGTGTATTTTAAATGATAGAGACAGAATATCAACCAAGAATCCAGAAAAAAAACACATAATATAAATGTTATACAGTAGTTTGCAGCTCGGGTCATTAAAACACATTGGGGTATGAAGACCTCAGTACAAGGAGCTCATACAGTGTGAAGATACAAGTGGTTACTAACGGTAACAAAGGTTTCTCTAGCAGCCTATTGTTAAGCCTGCACATGTGGCGAGGGCTATGTTATTGGCACTCCTTCGGCCACGATCTATCTTTTCATAGCAACGGAAGCAGATCTGCACAGCCGGGGCCCTAATCCTGTACACAGGTACATAAGAGCAAGAGTTAAGTGTAGTGCATGCATGGAGTCCACACTAGGTGCAAGGTGGGACCCCATACCTTTAAATGGGGTTTTAAAGTCTCAAGCTTCCCCCAGAGCCCCCCCTTTTTCTTACCTGAACCCGATCGTTCAGGGGCCGAGCACAAGCCCAGCGGCTCCAGATGCTGTCTCCGTCCTCATTGGATAGATTGATATGAGCAGCAGGAGCCATTGGGGGGGGGGGGGTGAATCTTGCTGTCTGTGTCAATGGAAGTAGCAGCAGGACTCTTGAGTGCACCCTCACAGGTGCCCCCAGGGAAAATGGATATCTGCGGGGGCACCCGATAAAGGGGAGAAGCCAGGAGCGCCGACAGGGGACCACAGAAAAGGAGGTTCGGGGCTGCTCTGTGCAAATTACTTGCACACAGCAGGTAAGTATAACATGTTTGTTATTTATTTTTATTTTTTTAAACAAACCTTTACAACCCCTTTAGTGGGAGAGAGGTAGCGGTGATATGCTGGACAGGTGGAGAGGGCATTGGCTGTGCGTGTCCCTTCTAAATGCACAAGTGACTGTGGTGATGCTTAATACAACAAGAGAGTTTACTAGAGTTTGTTCATGTCTGTCATTTACGTGGCTCAAGTAAAGGTACCTCATGTGTATGGCAGTGACCCTGTACAAAGTGCCTAGTGCAGCCCAGAAGAACCCACCTCTGGGTGAGCCTCTCATGTGACCCTTGCTTGGCGCCCAACGAGGAGGGAAACATGGAGGACATGACGACCACCTCACGACACTACACCTACTACCCACGCAACTCCTTACCCTTACATACTCACGCAAAGGTAATGAAGGTTGTTTTAATGAGAATTTTGTGACAATGAGACTAAACTTTTGCTGAAATATTTGGTAGTCCCTAAAAAGCCCTTTTTTGTTTTGGTTTTATTTTGTGAACACATTGCAAGTTTAGGAAACAGCTGACTGATGGAAACTCCTGGCACAGGTGGACAGCTATTAAAAACATTATTAAGGCCCAACTCCAGTCAAAGCTTTTTTAGCCTTAGGCAGGATGAGAGAACCTCCCTCCGGTTTATAATATGGTCTGTGTGACCAAAGGGAAGATTTCCTCCCACTTTCTGTTGGGGTAAAAAGCGATGGAAAATCACTTCATTGCAGACATAGAGATTGACTGTACCGCCCCTCCTGGCCATGGAAGAGTGTGGGCTTACCTCCAGCACAGTGAGAGGGCTAACATTACCCCAGTGTGGATCCATGGCCGTTGTGGAGAGTGTCATATGACAATAAAGGGGCCAATAACTTAGGACTTTTTCAGGTTTTAATTGCTTCAGTTTACAGGGAGAGAGGGTTAGGGTATAGGTCTTTATTAGCAACACGGCTTCCAGACTGCACCACACTCCCACTGATACAGTGCATAGTGAGGATCACTGTGTATTGTAAAATACGGACCCTCAGGCTAGCACCGTCAGCACTATCTTTAGAAGGCCACAGCCAGGGAGTGGGTATTTTCAAGCCCCTTCCTCTACTCAAGGGAGTGCCAGGTTCCTCTGAGGGCGGACACTGATCCCTCCCTCCAGAAGGATTTCCATCAGGCTCTGCCACCTTGTATGCTGAGCCATTAATCGGTCAGGGTAGTTTGAGGAGTTCGGTACTAGGCCCCATTCAGGCTCCAGGCACACACAGCACAAATGCTTGCACGCACCTCCCCAGACAACCTGGGGGAAAGAGAGCACACCAGGCCACCCCCCAAACTTTTATACCCTACCGTAGCATGCACCACTGGAATGAACTTCCTAGTGGTAGCCGGAGAGGACATAAATGCTCAATAGCACAAGTTTGTCATCACTTCCATAACGATTGCCCTGAATGCCAGTGACACCCAGTGTCGGAAGTAGGGAACTGCAACAATCCTAAACATGGGAGAGAAACCAAATAATAAAAACTACAAATTGTCCTGAGCAAATTACTGACCAGGAGAGCTATATTTATTGGACACCACTGAAGAAGCTACAGAAGCGTTTGTTTAAAATCTCTGACAGGCTATAATTACTGTCTTCCTGTCTAAATGACAACTCCTCCTCCTGATTTCTTATTCTTGCTGTCACAGGAATAGGTAGTAAGGTGAAAACTCCAAAACTAAAAAAAAGAGAAAATGGGGTGGAGTTGCAACTTAAGGTTAGTGTGTGGATAGATAATTGTGAGATGCAAAAATGTATTTTTCATGGTGGTTTTCTGCTGATGCAGCACCCATTCTTGGTGCCTAGGTTCACGCATATAAATCGCATGCATTCCAGCACCCGCATTTAAAATGCGTTGCTCTTTACCAGATACACAGGGGTGACAATAATTATTAATGATACCCCCACGCATCAGAAAATGCATTTGAGGAAAAGGGTCTGTAACTTTTTCCCTGCATTTCCTGCAGGGAAAGCAGCCCATTCAACTGAATGGGCTGCTGTGCCCAAATCGATGCATCTGCAAAAAACGAGGATTTGTGAACCTAGACTTATGGAGACTCAAGCTGGTCTCCCCCACAGCACCACCTCTGCTTGTAGAAAATGCAGGACTCCAGCCTTATTGCTGGTCCATACTATTTACCTGTCATCTTGGCAGTATTGCTTGGCTTAAAATCTAACTCCTGGCACCCTAGATCTGGCTTGTCCACCCATGTGCATAATTTAACTGGAGTAAAAAAATGTGTATACATAACTTTTTTGTAGACATGTGTGGTTCAGTCCCTTGGTGTCATGGGTATCATGGGACACTCTCTGCAGAATTCTTTTGTGAATCTTGGATGGGAAGCAGCTCCTTGACAAGCCTTGGGCTCACATGAAGTGTTTGGAATGATGCTGGGTGTTACTCAAATCAGAAGAAGAGCAGCAGAGCATCGCTGGATTGGCAAGTCTACAGCAGACTGTGGCAGACAGAAGATGATTGTTTAACCACTTGACCACTGGGCACTTAAAGCCCCCTTCCTAACCAGACCAATTTTCAGTTTTCAGTGCTCTCACATTTTGAATGACAATTACTTAGTCAGGCAACATGCTACCCATATGAATTTTTTGTCTTTTTTTCACACAAATAGAGCTTTCTTTTGGTGGTATTCGATCATCACTGGGTTTTTTATTTTTTGAGCTATAAATAAAAAAAGAATGAAAAATTTGTAAAAAAAAAGCATGTTTCTTTGTTTCGGTTATACAATTTAGCAAACTAGTAATTTTTCTTCATAAATTTTAGCCAAAATGTATACTGCCACATATCTTTGGTAAAAAAAATAACCCAAATCGGTGTATATTATTTGGTCTGTGTGAAAGTTATAGAGTCTACCATATATGGTGCCAATCACTGAAAATTGATCTCAGCTGATCACACCTGATGTACTGATGGCCTATCTCATTTCTTGAGACACTAACAAGACAGGAAAGTACAAATACCCCCCAAAGTAGTAAGAGGCATTGTGAGTTTTTTTAAAGTTGTAATTTTTTCTCACAATTTTTTGCAACATGAAGATTTTTTTTTTTTTGTTTTTTTGTTTTTTTTTTCCCACAGAATTGTCATATTAACGGGTTATTTCTCTCGCACAGCATATGCATACCGCAAATTATACCCCAAAACACATTCTACTACTCCTCCTGAGTATGGCGATACCACACGTGTGAGACTTTTACACAGCCTGGCCACATACAGAGGCCCAACATGCAGGGAGCAACGTCAGGCGTTCTAGGGACATAAATTACACATTTCATTTTTTGACTACCTCTTACACTTTTGAAGGCCCTGGAGCAGCAGGACAATGGAAACGTTAACAAAATGACCCCATTTTGGAAATTAAACACCCCAACGTATATTCTATAAGGCATGATGAGTCTTTTGAACATGGTAAAGGGCCACTGCCATTGGCCCTTTACCCCGTTCCGTGACGCACTGGGTTCGGAGGACCCGGCAGTCACGGATATTCCCAGGGGGCGCACGGGAGCGCGATTCAATGAGGACGTCCATGGAAGCCCTCCCACAATAAGCCGATTTATGTGCATGCGCCCTCCCCTGTTTGTTTTCTTTATGTGTATTAGGCAGGGCTTTTTTTACTCAGAGAATAGGTGCAGGAATTCCACATTGCTGAGTAATTCCTGTCTCTGTCCCCCTACCCATCTCCGAGCACCGTTTCTTGATTCCACCCCCCACCCAACTCTCAGTACCGCCCCTTTTCGAGAATACAGAACCAAGTATCATTTTGTGGTGTTAAGTAATTTGTATGGAATTTGTTAATAATATCAATAAAAGCAGTAAAATAGATCCCCAGCAACAATAGATTTCCCCCAGCAACAACAGATCTTGCAGCAGCCAGCATCAATAGACCCTTCCCTCAACAGCAGATCTCTTTCAGCAACAATTGACCCCCGAGCAACATAAGCCACCCCCCCTCCAGCAGATGAGCAACAATAGACCACCATGCAAAAATAAGTCCCCTCCAGCAACAATAGATCCCCCAGCAGCCAGCATCAATAGACCCTGCAGAACACCCCAGCACCCCTTGGCATTACATACAGTACTGGAGGTGCCCCCTTTCCCGCTGAAAAAAAAAGCCCTGGTATTAGGTACTCAGGACCTATTTCGGGAAGCAGCCATCTAACTTTTATCTTACATTCCTTATACACTAATTCACATTTCCTTACCATCGCTTGGCTGTCATTAGGTTTTCCTGCAGCACCATAGTTTTTTCAATTTCTTTCATTGGACATGATGATGCCAAGGGACAGTCCGCCACCGGGTCGCCATCTGCCAGAGGAGTGGAGGATCAGGTAAGTAAAACTGTTTCTCTTCTCCCCTTGCAGTTCGGGTGCAGGATCATTTTTTTCTAGTTGCCCAGAGTTGGGCTTTAAGCTGGAGTAGCATTTTCATCTTTTTCATTTTTAGGTTTTTGCTAATCCTAGAGTTAGGCTTTAAATTAAAGCTTTGAAGCCTAACTTTAGCCACTCTAATTTTGATTAGAGTGGGGAAGGTTTTCCCCTCACTTCCTGTCACGGAGACAAAAAAATAGGGGGGTGAACAGAATACAGCTGGTGCATCTATCTCCCCTAGCCTCAGCCTTCATAGATTTATTTTTGGTGCTATGGTACAGGTGTACTTTAAAAGGAGGAATGGTGTCGGTAGCAGACACATGGGACTGTTGTTACAGGATTAGAGAAGTGACTTGGAAACAGAATTTAGAATAACGGTTCCCCTGCATAGGGGAATTGTACATGACACTGTGCCAATGTGTCTGCTCCACCCAGCTTTGTTGCCAGTGTCTATAGAAACCACAGTGATCTGATCTTATGGCACAGCAGAAGGAGCAAAGCAAGCATAATTCACCACATCACATTGCTTCTCATCAGGTATGAGCTTAGGAATCTCTGTCAGTCGCTTAAAGAGCATCAGTTTTAACTAGGCTTATGCAAAAGTCTGAATATTCAGCCATCTGTTAGAACAGACTTTCACCCGTAGAGTTTTACTATTCAGCTTGAGTGTCTGACAGGTGCTGGCTGGCCCCACACACTGCGGTTGAATTACTAAAGACAAATGGGCTTTTCACTTAGGGAAGTTGCACTTTGCAAGGGAATTATTCTCACAGCTTAGTGAATACGGTGAAGCTCTGCTACCTTCCATCATCCAAACATGTGCAGGCATGTGTTTATTTTCCTTGGATGTGATTGGTTATTCTTTGCAAAGTGACATTTTAATACATCCACTGAGTACAGGGGAAATTCTCTTGCAAAGTGCAACTTCCCTTGCAAACTGAATAGCTTATTCTGCTGAGAGTATGCAGTGGTGTCAAACAAGAGTCCCACAATGAGGAGGGGGAGTTGAAGGAACTCCAGAGATTTGTTATTTGATGTAGTTATGACATTTGAGGAGCTGGAAGCCAGTATGTGGTCAGGAAGTTGACAAGGCAGCTAATGCTAATTTTAGGTGTTGCTTGGTCTACATTTGGAAATACAAAGATTATTCAACAAAGAATTCTTAAGAGATAGAATAACACAAAGCAACCGATCAAAAGCCCTGTGGTCATCCTAAAAAAATCAGTTTTTTACAGAATTCTGAGAATTGAAAGTCAGAATTCTAAGATTGAAAGTCAGAATTCTGACTTTTAATCTCAGAATTGTGTTTAATACATTTTAGCATGGCCCAAACCTGGAATCTCAGAATTCTGACTTTCAAACTTGGAATTCTGTAAAGAAAAAAATAGGCCTAATTTAGTATGGAGGGCTCTTCCATACTTTTAAAACACTTTAAAACAATTGAAAAAAAAAGAATTCACTTTCTGTTTTATGCTGCTCTTGTCAAGTGGTAATATTTAGAAAGTGTTTGTATGTATACAGTCTGTGTGTATTTATGTATGTATGTGTGTATATATGTATGTGTGTGTGTATATATGCATATACAGTGGGGACGGAAAGTATTCAGACCTCCTTAAATTTTTTACTCTTTGTTATATTGCAGCCATTTGCTAAAATCATTTAAGTTCATTTTTTTTCCTCATTGATGTACACATAGCACCCCATATTGACAGAAAAACACAGAATTGTTGACATTTTTGCAGATTTATTAAAAAAGAAAAACTGAAATATCACATGGTCCTAAGTATTTAGACCCTTTGCTGTAACACTCATATATTTAACTCAGGTGCTGTCAATTAGACATGTGCACAGCCAAAAAATTCGTTCATTTTCGTTTTTGTTTCATTAGTTTAATATTTTTTTTGTTTTTCGGGTCATTCGTTATAATCGCGATTCGTAAATTTGTTCATTCGTAAATGCGTTCATTCGTACATTCGAACATTCGTTCATTCGTACATTTTTACATTTGTACATTCGTAAATTCGTACATTCGTAAATTCGTACATTTGTAAATTAGAAAATTCGGAAATTTGTAAATTCGAAGTTTGAAAATCCAAAAACCGGAAAATTCACAAATCTGAAATAGTAACTAACTATTAAATTATAAGTATTGAATAAACGGTCCTTCTATGTGTAACGTCCCACATACACACGATTAACCACCACTGCGCCTTGGAACAAATCAGTTAAATGATAATGATCATCAATTAGTAAAGTCTATCTAAAGCTGCCACTTAGTGTATAACAGTGTATGGAAAATATTTTTAAATCTTGTGACGTGATAATGGTATATTGCAACCCACGTGAAGAATAAAAATGTGGCGCTATTCTAATCACTCTTTCCGTAGTAATACCATTGCTAGTGAATAACCTAATCTAATAACCCCTTTGTTAAAGGTGTGTGAATCAAACAAATAGTGGTAAAAAATAATAGTAATAAAAATACATAAAAAATACCAAAGCAAAAAAACAAAAACACACCAAAACGCAATATAATGACTTCAGTGACTCAGTGATATTGCTGAAAAACGCAGGTGTGTCAATCCTATAATTAAGTGTGTGACTGATCAATATACACACTCAGCATGAACTTCGTGACTAAATAACATAAAAGTCCAACAATAGGTGCACATATGTGAAACAGAGAAAGTCCGTGATAAAGATGCAAAATAAATGGTGTCACAGCAAATCTTGGAAGTTCCTGAAGTAAACTTGAACTCTCCACCACACCTCTGTGTTCAGTGTTCCCTCTCCCAATAGACAGTCTCTTACCAACTCTGTATGCCTCCACTTTCGTATGAGGCTAGCAAGCATAAGATTATCCAGGCAATCAGAAGGGGTTAAGTATATTCCATTCAGTGACTCGTTCCATATGCAAATGAGAAAGAACTCCCAATAGTGTGATAACGTAAAAACTTTAATATACACACTTCAAAATACACTTCAAAAGATGCACTCACATAGTGTCAACTTTATAACAGCACATCAAAAAACTCCACGGCAATCTGTACACAGCAATCTCAACACAGAAACCTGGGTGGTCTATCCTAAGGCTTTCACATAGGGTGTGTGGTCACGGAGGACCTAAATGCCAATAGCGTGTATAAGGGTCTATCTCACCCTCTCCTCGCTCGCTCTTCCAATAAACCCTCCGTCTCCCCTGACAAGCGAACCGCAGCGCCTTGCTCTCTTAAGCCACACAGTCTCTGGTGTTTATCCTTCTCTCGGCCTTGCCCCCGACATGTTTCGCTACAACTGTAGCTTATTCATGGGATTCACTAGCAATGGTATTACTACGGAAAGAGTGATTAGAATAGCGCCACATTTTTATTCTTCACGTGGGTTGCAATATACCATTATCACGCCACAAAAATTATAAGTATTGTAATTTCCTTTCCAATTTGACTGTCAGTGAACGTAACAAATACGAATTTATCCGAAGTTACGAATTACCCAAAACGAATGCTGCATCTAAACAAATGGAACGGAACAAATTAATAATAAATAATAATAAAACGTTGTTATTATTATTAGTGTTATTTATTATTATCAATTCATTACGTTTCATTCATAACTTCGGATAAATTTGCATGTGTTACGTTCACTAACAGCCAAATTTGAAAGGAAAATTACAATACCTATAATCTAAAAGTTACTAGTAATTACTAATAGTTAAGTTATTATTAGTTAACTATTATTTCAGATTTCCGAATTTTTTAATTTACAAATTTACGAATTCACTAACTTACTAATGTACGAATGAACGAATGTACATTCGTAAATTGCGAATGTACGAATGCCCGAATTTACGAATGTCCAATTTTATCGAATTTACGAATATTCAGAAAAAATTTGTTAAACGGGTTTTCGTTAATTCGGATATTCCCGAATTAACGAATTTGTCGAAATTCGTTAAAAAACGAATTCGGAACGAAACGAATTGCACATGCCTACTGTCAATTTCTTCTGATCATCCTTGAGATGGTTCTACGCCTTCATTTGAGTCCAGCTGTGTTTGATTATACTGATTGGACTTAATTAGGAAAGCCACACACCTGTCTATATAAGGTCAAAGGAACTGCCTGAAGGGCTCAGAGACAGAATTGTGGCAAGGCACAGATCTGGCCAAGGTTACAAAAAAAATTCTGCTGCATTTAAGGTTCCTAAGAGCACAGTGGCCTCCATAATCCTTAAATGGAAGACGTTTGGGACGACCAGAACCCTTCCTGGAGCTGGCCGTCCGCCAAACTGAGCTATCGGGGGAGTAGAGCCCTGGTGAGAGAGGTAAAGAAGAACCCAAAGATCACTGTGGCTAAGCTCCAGAGATGCAGTCGGGAGATGGGAGAAAGTTGTAGAAAGTCAACCATCACTGCAGCCCTCCACCAGTCGGGGATTTATGGCAGAGTCGCCCGACGGAAGCCTCTCCTCAGAGCAAGACACATGAAATCCCGCATGGAGTTTGCTAAAAAACACCTGAAGGACTCCAAGATGGTGAGAAATAAGATTCTCTTGTCTGATAAGACCAAGATAGAACTTTTTGGCCTTAATTCTAAGTGGTATGTGTCCGGTATGTGTCCAATACAGTCCCAACAGTGAAGCATGGTGGTGGCAGCATCATGCTGTGGGGGTGTTTTTCAGCTGCAGGGACAGGACGACTGGTTGCAATCGAGGGAAAGATGAATGCAGCCAAGTACAGGGATATCCTGGAAGAAAACCTTCTCCAGAGTGCTCAGGACCTCAGACTGGGCCGAAGGTTTACCTTACAACAAGACAATGACCCTAAGCACACAGCTAAAATAACGAAGGCATGGCTTCACAACAACTCCGTGACTGTTCTTGAATGGCCCAGCCAGATCCCTGACTTAAACCCAATTGAGCATCTCTGGAGAGACCTAAAAATGGCTGCCCATCAACGTTTAACATCCAACCTGACAGAACTGGAGAGGGTCTGCAAGGAGGAATGGCAGAGGATCCCCAAATCCAGGTGTGGAAAACTTGTTGCATTTTTCCCAAAAAGACTCATGGCTGTATTAGATCAAAAGGGTGCTTCTACTAAACACTGAGCAAAGGGTCTGAATACTTAGGACCATGTGATATTTCAGTTTTTCTTTTTTAATAAATCTGCAAAAATGTCAACAATTCTGTGTTTTTCTGTCAATATGGGGTGCTGTGTGTACATTCATGAGGAAAAAAAATGCACTTAAATGATATATTTCAAAATTTTTATGTCCATCATAATTGCCCATTTATTATATTTTTATTTATTTATTTATTTTTTTATTTTATCTTATTCTAATTGGTGAACTGCTCTATACCAAACTACTCTTTTTTTCCATCCTTAAGAAGATATGAGGAGACAGCCAAGGAGCAGAATTCATGGCGGGGATGTGACATTGTGGAATGCGACATCAGATGAAGAGATTATTAATGAACAGGAAGAAGCAGAGCTGTCTTCTACATTGGAAGGGGTACCATTCAGTGAGTGATCATTACATAGATTAATTTTACGGTTAAAGATTTTACTGTCATAGGGTGGCTACGCTCACTCCTCTACTGGATCCATGGAGGGAGCTATGATTGTCACCCAGGCTAGCACACATGTCTCCGTCTTTTAATCTCTGTTACATTAGGGGGATTAGTAGTGTACAGAAGAAAGGATAACATTGTTTGGAGTTCCCCCTGCCAGCTGATTGGACAGTGAATGGCACATATCGCACTAATGGTCTCCTCCTTCTGCTTTCTCCTTTTGTCAGCAAGCTTACCGCATGCACAGCCTTATTGGCTTACAGGCTGTCCTTACCTCCCCCATTAGGAGTTCCACTCTGCAGCAGATTGCAGGGAGTGAATTAAAAAACAGATTCAGCATCATAAAGAATTTTTAGAGACAACCGGTATACTTTTAATGAATACATAACTGGATTCAACATATTTATATTTGTACAACTTCACTGGTGATCATAGATTTAAGATAGCTGGGAAGTTACCTGGTGGGTAAAGATGACTATGCAATGTTAGGTTATGGTGCTGACCACCTTGGCACCACCCTTATCTCCAAAGAACAATTATGATTTTCATTAAAGTGTAACTTTACTTTTGTGGGAAAAAAACTAGCAAATAAAAAATAATAATAATATAGTACGGTATATACAATTGTAGCTCAAAACATATTGTAGCTGAATTTCATTACAAATGACCTTTCCTTTTCAATCTGCAGCCTTGTAATTTTCTGTAAAATGCAATGCAATATGGTTACCTGGAGGTGTTCTGTACACAGAATGTCATTTCCTGCTTGTGTGATTGGCTCATTGATTTTCCCAGAAGTCTGCATTAAGATACAAGTTATATTTCTGTCATCCCCTGCAACAAAAATGTAATTTGTGGTGAGATACTCCCAATAGGAAATCACATCTAAAGGGATGCTGGCCCTGCAGTTTTCCTTATTAGAGCCCTGCAAGTGCAGCAGCTGATTGACAAAAAGAAACCACTCCCATTAGTTACACTTTCCACATGGACACATACAAACACACACGGATTTCTTCAGAATAACAAAAGCTAGGAATCTGCAACAAAATGTGTTAAAATCCTTGTAATGTACATAGATCACCCAGAGGGGAATTATTTTTTTCAACAAAAGTGGAGTTACTCTTAAAAGTCCTTCCAAGCCAAACAATTCTGTTAGTGAGATCCATGGGCCCTTGTATTGCCCATAGTCATATGATGTCTATCTTGAAAACTTCAACCTAAAGCCGGCCATAGACGGTTCAAATCTTGGCCAGTTCAGCAGGGCCAAGATTCAAACCATGTATGGGCAGGCTGATTGTACAACCAGTATGTTGGATTTTTCATGTGATTATGGCCAATGGCTATAGCCACTAGCAACAATCACCGCGCGTTCCCCTGGCCGGGATGGCTGCCCCTGCCGGGGAGGGGGGAGGCCACAATAGCTCAATGGGAGGCATTCCCCCATCAACACGGGCAGTGTTTGTAGGAAAGAAAATCTCTCCATCTAAAGCCAGCTTTAAACTGGCTGTACAATAGTAGCTTTTTGGTTGAAATTTTTCAATTTAAGATCATTCCATTTTCTACTGGTTAGTGGGGTCAAATCCACATTCATTTTTGACCACAGTGATTAGAAATTTCGGTGGAGCAGGACAGAAAATATTTCCTGAACAGACAAATTTGTAATAGATAATGTGTTTTTTGTTTGGGAAACGTAATTAATCTTAATTGAATTGAATGTTAAAAGCAAACATTTTTAAGTACTTTCAAACAATATTTATCAAGTCGTCTGATGAGCATTTTCGTACATATTGTAAAGATAGTGAGCACTTATGCCCTGTACACACGACCGGACATTGATCGGACATTCCGACAACAAAATCCATGGATTTTTTCCGACGGATGTTGGCTCAAACTTGACTTGCATACACACGGTTGCACAAAGTTGTCGGAAAATCTGATCGTTCTGAACGCAGTGACGTAAAACACGTACGTCGGGACTATAAACGGGGCAATAGCTTTCGTCTCTTAATTTATTTATTCTGAGCATGCGTGGCACTTTGTGCGTCGGATTTGTGTAAACACGATCGTAATTTAACTGATTGGATTTTGTTGTCAGAAAATTTTATATCCTGCTCTCAAACTTTGTGTGTCGGAAATTCCGACGGAAAAAGTCCGACGGAGCCCACACACGATCAGAATTTCCGACAACACAATCCGATCGCACTTTTTCTGCCGGAATATCCGACGTGTGTACGGGGCATTAGATTGTATAACATGATTTATGCTTTAAAATGTGTGCACTGCATTCAGCTGACACTGCACTCTTGTCTACAGGGAAGCATTTCTTTTATGTTGGCACCCCAAAAAGGATCCAAGAGATTACTAAGGAAGAGAGGTTCCTACAAAATGATGAAGTTCAGGTTCCACCTGGTAAGAACAGAGTTAATTGACAAATCCTTGGTGGGGAAAGGGGAGATTTGGAACTTTATATGAGGCATAGGACCCGTAGGTACAATGCTTTCATCCCTGTTTGACAATTCATTAAAGTGGAGTTCCACCCAAAAAAAAAAAAAACTACATGAAAAATACAAAAAAAAAAAAAATACAAAAAACCATTTGGATATTTTTTTTTTTTTACTCGCTTCTAAATGCCTGTTGCTAGGGGGTCCCTCGTAGTCTGCATCTTTCAGTGCCTGGGCTGGTGACATCACTACCGTCTCGGCACAGGAAGGGCTCAGCTCTGCTCCCTCCCTCCTGTCAATCATCTGGGACCCATTACAGGTCCCAGGTGACTGAGCGGCCAATCACGGCGCGCGGCGCCGCTCGCGCATGCGCAGTGGGTGCCAGGCTGTGAAGCCACAGCCCGGCGCCCACAGTTGCAATGCCGGCGCCGCTGAATGGAGGGGGAGACGAGCGGGGCTTCTATCCCCCACATCGCTGGACCCTGGGACAGGTAAGTGTCCAATTAAAAGTCAGCAGCTGCAGTATTTGTAGCTGCTGACTTTTATTTTCTCTTTTTTTGACTGGCCCTCCACTTTAAAGAAGGAGGTTTGGGACTTTGTATAAGGCATACAGCTGGGGGGGGGGGGGGGGTGGCCATGATGCAAATTGTTATATAACTGTAATTACAAAATTTCAATACAATGCACATAAAGAGTATAATAGAATAAAAATGTATTCCATATATGATGTGTACAACCAAAACATCATAATAAAATAGCATAGTAATCCATAATAATCATAATAATAACGTCAGACACATAATTCATGTATCACACAATACATATATAAAAGTGCATGATTGCTACAACATATTGCAATAAAACAGAATAAAATTTATGGAATGGTCATGACTAAACATGATAGTGGCATCACTGTAGCTCAACGCATTTCGTGGATGACCTGTACTCATCAGGAGAAGATGCTTGATATATATCTATGATTAATAACTTGTACACATTAATAATCGGCCTCAATGTAAGAGCGATGAGAGCTGCAGACCGGCTGAACAATTCACTAGCCCCAGGACCTGAGGTGGAAAACCCAAGATATTTGATGAAGAAACACTCATGAGACGGATGTCCTTGGGAGTAAGGTCCCCCAATGGATGGTCAGGGGTGATGTGAATGGCCTATCCGTGGAACCTCTGCAAATAAGTGTTGAAATAATGTGTATTATTACATTTAGTATGAAGTGTACCTATTTAACCACAAGGACCGAGCTTTTTTCTGAGATTTGTTGTTTACAAGTTAAAAACAGTTTTTCTTTCTAGAAAATTACTTAGAACCCCCAAACATTATAAATTTTTTTCCTAACACCCTAGAGAATAAAATGGCGGTTGTTGCAATACTTTCTGTCACACCGTATTTGTGCAGCAATCTTACAAGCGCAATTTTTTTGGAAAAAATACACTTTTTTGAATTAAAAAATAAGACAACAGTAAAGTTAGCCCAATTTTTTTTTTTTATATTGTGAATGATAATGTTACGCCGAGTAAATTGATACCCAACATGTCACGGTCTAGGGCTAGAAGTATTGCTCTCGCTCTACCGATCGCTGCGATACCTCACATGTTTTAACACTGTTTTCATATGCGGGCGCTACTCACGTATGCGGTCGCTTCTGCATGCAAGCTTGTGGGAAGGGGATGCGTGCCACCCGGACACAGCGCATCTCCGATCTGCAGGAGGGCTCTGTGATTGGCCCTCCTGATCACATGACGGCTGTGTCCAATCAGAGCCATGATATGATGTAAATAGAGAGCTGGTTGCTAGGCGATCGGCTCTCCCTCCCCTCACATGGAAGTTGTCAGTGAGGAGAGGAAAGCAGATTGCTGCAGACAGCCGGTGATCAGTGAATATGAGCTTTTTTTAATGGCTTTTTACACACTGATCACCGGCCCAGTGTCCCCACACATGTAAAAACACAATGTAAACACACAATGTCCCCCAAATAGTGTCCCCAAAACACTGTCCCCACACAGTAAAAACACCCGTCCCCACATATGTAACACTAAAATCATCTGTCCCAATGATTATCTGCACACATGTCCGTGATCATCTGTGCACATCTGTACATGATCATCTGCGTACATCTGTCCGTGATCACACAAACCAATTATTATACACTTAACAGGATTTTTTTTTTTTTTTACCAAAGACATGTAGCAGAATTCATTTTTAATTAAATTTATGACAAAATTAGAATTCATTGGATCTTTTTTAAAACAGAAAGTAGAAAATATATAATTTTTAAAAAATTTTAGCTCTATTTTTCGCTATATTGCAAAAAATAAAAAAAATTATTTATGAATAAATACCACCAAAAGAAAGCTCTATTTGTGTGAACAAAATGATAAAAAAAATTTCATTTGGTTACAGTGTTGCATGACCGCGCAATTCTTATTGAAAGTGCGAGAGGGCTGAAAGCTGAAACTTGGCCTGGGAAGGAAGGGGGTGAAAGCGCCCGGTATTGAAGTGGTTAATCACAGTGTTTCGGTATTCCTGGAAAATAAACCCCTGTCTTTCTTTGTACATAGAATAGATCACAAAGTAGGCATTGAGTGAGTGTGGATGTCTTTGAAAAAAAACTGTCTATATTCAGACCATAACTATTGTACTCCTCAAAAGCTTTATCTATTTTATTAACCCTTGAAACAGGTTTCCATGACAAAAAATAGTCAGCCGAAAGCCAGAGTACAGTTGCCATTTATACCTAAAGTTGTCACTTAAAGCGGTGGGCCAGCTGAAATTTTTTTTTTTTAAAGTCAGCAGCTACAAACATTGTAGCTGCTGACTTTTAATAAGCACACTTACCTGTCCAGGGTGCCCACGATGTCGGCCGCCCCGAGGCCGACCTGTCCCTTGGCTCTCGGGTCCCGGCGCCGCTATTTGAACTAAGGGAAACAGGCAGTGGAGCCTTGCGGCTTCACTGCCCGTTACCTACTGCGCATGCGCGAGCCACACGGCGCTTTGTGAATGGGGCGCGCTGCGTTCTGGGAACTGTGTGTCCCCCAGAACACAGCGCGCCCCATTCCCCAGAAGACAACGCGAGAAGGAGAAGACTGAAGATCACCACGGTGTAGGAAGTGGCAGATTAGTACGATCTGCCTAGCAACAGCCATTTCTGGTAAGTTTAAAAAAAAAAAAAATTTCATATTTTTAGGAACAGTTTGATGTAATTTTTTTTTTTTTTTTTTTTAGGGTGGCCCTCCACTTTAAATTCCAATAACTTTTGGGGAAGCAGGGGGCAGAAGTACTTCACAACACTGCAAAGGGACATCTAGTATCAGTCAACCTGGAAGAATGAAAACATACAGTGAGTGCACGGTGTCACCACAGCACTCTGCAATCACAGCGTAATGATGCAGACAACAGCCCTGATGTCACCGTATCAGCAACACTACAAGCCAGTATCAAAACGTTTTGAGACTTGTTTTGTAACACTCCAAAAGATGGCAGCACAAGGCTGCACGCACAGTCACAGGGAGCACCTACCTTCATAAGTCAGTGTGCCAAAAGACATTGTCCTGTGTACATCGGGAGCTGTGCAACTGGTGCTATTCTGACCACGTGCATTACCATGTCTGCTATTTCATCATGGACAGCAAGTTAGGACAAAGAGCAAACAAGAAATTCGGTGTGAAACTGGGCAAATCCTCACTGGTATCATGTGTGAATTTCTGCGTAGGAATCTGCAACGTGCCTGCAGTTTTCTGCAGGGGAAAAAAGTGACATGACGTCAAGATTGGTGTGAACTGGGCACATAGCTGATGTGCATAAAAACTGATGTTAATGTAAACGGTCATGAAAACTGATATAAACTGATGTCTCTGCAAGTGAAGGCTGCACAGTTTCATCTATCAGTTTCCCTGCACATATGGTGTGAATGAGCCCCTACAGCCAAGGAAGCTGCTTCTGTTTGACCTGCAACTGCCATGGTGCTGCACATGTGATCAGTTATGACACCAGCCATTTAATGGCAATCCCAGCATTCCAGGAATGTAACTGTTTTTTGAATCTGTTAAATCAATGGGTTTAGTTCTGATTAGGCCCCTTTCACGTGGGGGTGGCGTCGGCAGTAAAACGCCGCCATTGTTAGCGGTGCTTTACCGTCGGTATTTGGCCGCTAGCGGGGCAGTTTTACCCCCCGCTAGCGGCCGAGAAGGGGTTAAAAACCACCGCAAAGCGCCTCTGCAGAGGCGCTTTGCCGGCGGTATTGCTGCGGTATCCCATTGATTTCAATGGCCAGGAACGGTGAAGGAGCGGTATACACACCGCTCCTTCACCGCTCCAAAGATGCTGCTAGCAGGACTTTTTTTACCATCCTGCCAGCGCACCGCTCCAAAGTGAAAGCCCTCGGGGCTTTCACATTAGAGACAAAGCAGCGGCATGTTCAGGTCGGTTTGCAGGTGCTATTTTTAGCGCAATAGCGCCTGCAAACCGCCCCAGTGTGAAAAGGGTCTTAAGGATTTACTGCTGTTCAGGGGCTCTGGGCTTCAGCAAAATGGCAGCCTCCAGCAAGAAGAAACAGGAGCAATGCAGGAGGCAGTTTACAGCACAGACTCATTTTGGTAGCATAGTTTTTATTATAGAACAGTGGCGGCTGCTGGTATATTATTATTTTGGGGGAAAGGGGGCAATCCGCTTCCTGCGCCAGGATTGGCCGGAAGGAGAAGCAGAAGGACAATAGCGAATATTAATTCACTATTGTCACACAAGTAGTTGGGCTCACCCTTTTTTGAAGCCAGTTATAGCTTCAGGCTCTAATCATGTGCTTCTAAAAAACAAACAAACATTGGAATCCATGCGTCCAGCACCCTGCATGTAAATTAGGGGCCGGGCGCATGGATTAGGGGGACGGCGCCCCTGCGCCCCGTATGGACGGGCCACCCCTGATATAAAATATATGTTTATTGTTAAAGAACATTATTTTTATCAAATTATTATGAGTAAAGTTCAAGTTCAAGAAGGTTATCCAATATACATGATGATTGTACTTCGGTATTGTGCGCCCTCCCATTCTAAGGACTACAAAACAGTATTTTCTGATAGATCAGATCTAACTTGTCTAGGGGAAGAAAATTTGACTAGGAACAAGATTTTTTTTTTATTTTCTTGTAAACTAAAGAAATATGTTGTGCTTTGTGGTTTCCATTATATGTATTGATACGTCTAGGCAGTTCAAAAGATTTATGAGAAGACTTGTGTTAAACTTTATCAAGCACTCTCATCTCTTGCAATGCAGCTTTATCTTTGATGGACTGCAAACCATTCTGCAAGTGAACATTTGTTAACTACACAAGATCATTTTTCTTAGTACTGTTAGGTGATACTTGGGGACCCAAAACCAGTGATTTTCATCAGAGGGTTTATTGTAGAGGCCCTTGACAATTTTTCTGCTGAGTATTTATACTCCTAATTAGTACATATACACTTGATGATAATCAGTGTTGATCATAACCTAGATATTAGTATGTAATAAAGTTCATTACATCTTAAAGGGGAACTTCAGTTAACAACAAAAATTAAAAGTCAGCAGCTACAAATACTGTATCCAGGGCTGATGTTAGAAACTATGGGGCCCCATACAGACAACCTGACACGGGGCCTATACAGACAACCTGACACAGGGCCTATACAGACAACCTGACACGGGGCCCCATACAGACAACCTGACACGGGACTCCATACAGACAACCTGACACGGGGCCCCATACAGACAACCTGACATGGGACCCCATACAGACAACCTGACATGGGACCCCATACAGACAACCTGACATGGGACCCCATACAGACAACCTGACATGGGACCCCATACAGGCAACCTGACACAGGGCCTATACAGACAACCTGACATAAGGCCTATACAGACAACCTGACATAAGGCCTATACAGACAACCTGACATGGGGGCCCCATACAGCCAATGCTTCACTCATGAATGAACACAGTAAGTGATCGGTTACTCATTGTGTTTATTCAGGAAAGGAAGGGGCTGGTAAATATTACATATTTACCTAACCCTTCCCCCATTCTCAATCTCAAAGGATCCTATTGTGTGCTTGCAGTTGCCAGTGGAAAGAAGAGAAGGGAAGCCAGCAACGTTATATGGGCAGGGTGGGGGGGGGGGGCACACAGGGGGGCCTGGGCAGCAGGAGGAAATGTATGGTGCACAGGGAGTGTGATCTGTGTGGCGGGGGGGGGGGATTCCTAGAACTAATTCTTTGTATGGTTCTTGCTGCAGCAGCTGTGCCAACAGGAGGAAGAGGAGAAGCCAATTTGGGGATTGGTTCCAGTAATTGCCCCCTGCTGTACTTATTACCCTGCCTGCCCACATCCGATTCACCCTGCTGTCTGGGCCCCCCTTCTGGCCCAGGCCCAGTACAGGTGGACTGGTGGTACCCCCTTATCTGCGGCCCTGACCAGTGGTGGCCCATCCATAGAAGGCGCACAGGCACCGTCTCCCCTATCCATGCGAACGGTCCCCTGATCTACATATCAGTGACACCAGACCATGGATTCCAATGCGGGGTGGTTGTTGTTTTGAAGCCCCTGATTAGAGCCAGAGGCTCTAATAGGCTTCAAAAAAAGGGTGAGCTCAGAACACAGTGCATTGTGCTCCAAACCAACCCGGTTGTGTGACCATAGCGACCTGTTTCCTGATTGGCCAAAGTGTCAGGCGATCTTATTGGATGCCTAGCGCTTTGGTGGAAGACACACAGAGGAGGAAGCTGGAGAAGTGGACATTGGAGCCGCCACGGGCGCTGCCCACTCTCCAGGAGAGGACACCAAGCCCCGCCACACAAGCAGGTAAGTGTCTGCTGTTTCAGTGCTGTGCCACGTCACCAGGGGGGGGTGATGTTTGTTTGCCGCCTCCCCAAAAGAAGAACCCACCAGCCGCCACTGTCCCTAACTGTATCTGCTGGCTTTTAATAAAAAGACACTAACCACCTCAGGGATCCAGTTGCTGGTCTTTGGGTCCCAGGCGCAAACATGTTGAATGTGGAAAGCTGGCTGTGACTCCCAACAGCTTCATAGCTGGCTGCCCACTGTGCAGGTGCGAGCCAAGCTGTGCTCTGTGGATGGTCCCGTAGCCTCCTGGGACCTGTGACATGTCCCAGGAGGTTGCGGGTGGTGAGAAGGAGAGCCGAACTTATGAAAGTGGGAGCTGGTGCCATTTTGTTTTATACAATATGTTGCACTTCCAGATCTATTGTTCCCCAAGTTTAGTTGCCAATTAGCCATGTTGGGTAATTTGTTACTGGAAGAGGTTATGGTCTGGTAAAAAAAAAAAAAGCACACCCAGATTTCTTATTGAAAATGGTGCATACATATTCAAACAGTTGCACGTGTGCTTTGAAAATTTAAAATCTGTGAGCGGGGAAGGTTTTCTTACTGTCGCAGTAAATCTATTGGGAGTGGTGTACAAGCCTGGAATTCAATTTGCGGTAGAATATTACGTGTATAGAGTGTGAATATTTGACTGAATTGAGCCGAGTGAAAGTTATGGAGATAATTTGTCATCCCCAAGCTTGGGATTTAGGCTCCATTCACACTTGTACAAATCCAAAGTTGCGTGACTTTGGAGTGCAACTTTGATGCAACCTTGGATAGGTGCGACTTGGACTTTGACCAGTGATAATGGACAAATGTTGCACAACTGTTGCCCTTATAACGATTAGGTGTGACTTTGATGCGGCTTTTGAGGGTTTACGTTGCAGTCTATGGCACTCAAGTCACATGAAAGTCAGACCAAAGTAGTGCAGCAACCTTTTTAAAGTTGCTACGACTTTAAGTTGCACATATTTGAGCGGTGGTCATTGTAAAACATGGGGTGCAACTTGTCAAGTGTCCAAAGTTTCATAACAGGTCGCACAAATGTGAATAGAGCCTAATGCCGTGTACACACGGCCGGACTTTTCGACAGCAATGGTCTGACGGAACGAATCCGCCGGACAATTAAATCGTGTGTGGGCTTCATCGGACCTTTGCTGTTGAAAAATCAGATGGACTTTAGAAATAGAACATGTTTCAAATCTTTCCGACAGCTTCGAGTCCGGTCGAAAAATCTGTTCGTCTGTATGCTAGTCCGACGGACGAACAACAACGCAAGGGCAGCTATTGGCTACTGGCTATGAACTTCATTATGCTAGTCCGGTCGTACGTCATCACGTTCGAATTAGTCGGACTTTGGTGTGATCGTGTGTAAGCAAGTCCGTTGCGTCGGAACTCCGTCAAAAGTCCATCAAAAAGTCCTTCGGAGTTCAGTCCGTTGAAAGTCTGCTTGTGTGTACACAGCATTAGAAGTATTTAAGAATTTTTTATTCATTCATGGTTTAAATTCAACCAATATAAAAACAACATTTTTGATAAAGATACTGTCCCAATATAAGCACACACAAAACAAAACACAGGCTACAAATTAGGAAGTATTAGAAACGAAAACATAAAAGTGCAAACATGTAGACATTTGAACGTGAATGATGCCTCAAAAGTACACACTGCACTAATAACACATGCTTGAAACCAGAACCATGACTGAATGGAGCATTCTGATGTGCAGCTCTCTGCAGAGACTCCTTTTTAGTGTATCTGCCTTCATGCTTATCCACTTTGTCCTATATCAACATATATGCTCTTTGAAAATGCATTATGCTTTAAACCCAATCAGTAAAATCAACATACAAGCTTTAAAGCATATGTAAATCCCCGAAAAACTAAACCTTTCTATACTGCAGCTTACCAGTTCTTAGATGTGGTGTCTGTATTTTTTTTAGACTCTTTTGTCTTTATTTTCAAGAAAGGCTTTTCATGTCTTTATTTTTCTGCCAATAACACACTTCTTTTCCTAGGGTAAAAATGCTCCTTGTACTGTTTCTTTGGAGTCTGCACCCAAAGCTGCTTTCTTGATTTTGACTACAAACATGTTTTCCTCTTTTTATCTCCTTTACATGGGAGATGGGGGGGTTGTTGTTTCTAAAATATAGCTTGGAAGAGACATATTATTGTTTGAGATTTTCGTTCAATTCACAGGATGTGACAAGGACATTGCATGCACAGAGAGAGCCCGGTCACTACACACCTCGCCTGGTGAGAATGATTAGCTGGTACAAGCAGCCTCACCTTGATTCATCCAGGCCATGTACCCAACATGTTTCGTCCTGCCCCTGGGGTTTAATCATAAAGATTATGATATTGTTTACACCCCGGGGGCAGGGCAAAACATGTTGGGGATGTGGCCCGGATGAATCAAGGTGAGGCTGCTTTTACCCATAGCTCCCACCTGTTCCTGATTTGTAGGGACTGTCCCTGATTCGGAACAAAGTCCCTCTGTCCCTCTTTCCTCCTTATTTGTGCCTCATTTTGGTCTGATCTATATAGTTTAGGTATCGACCTATATTGTTTTATTGGTGCCGATACGATACCGATATTTCGGCCACCTCTTTTGCCGATAGCCGATATTTTTGGCTGATATTTTGTACATTAAAAAACAAAAATTTTACACTTTCATTTTACATTTTTATGTTTTTAATCACTGTTATTGTTGTCACAAGGAATGTAAACATCCCTTGTGACAGTAATAGGCATTGACGGGTACTCTTTATGGAGAGATCGGGGGTCTATAAGACCCCAAACCCCTCCTTTGCACTTCAAAGTATTCTAAATGTCAAGATCGCCGTTTTTGAATACTTTATTTTTAAAAACTGGTGTCTTTAAGATGCCAGTAATCCGGGAAGTGATGTCATGACATTGCTTCTGGATTAGTAGATCCCAGACCCGAACAAAGCATCGGCTTTGTTCGGGTCTTCGTCCAGCCGGTTGCTCGGGCCTCCCGGTGGGATGGGAGAGCCTGGGAGAGCCTGGGCGAGCGGCGAAAAGCGGCGGTGGGGGGGAAGTGGAGTCCCCTCCCGTTGCTTGTAATAATAGCCCCCCTCAGCCCCCGTAATACTTGTTGTGCAGAGTATTTAAATAATGCGCTGGAAGCCTCTTGTATACAGCAATAAGTTTTACTTTCATGGAGGATTGCAATGCATGTCTTTACAACATGAGAAACATGAAACAGGAACAAGGAGCATACAAGTACACCATGAGGAAAGACAAACACTTCTTCTCATTACATTACCATAGAATACATACTATAATAATACAGCGCTACCTCCTGCATAGATAAGCATAATGCAGTATATAGTTCACAGTACTTTACATTACATGCTGTTGTCCTTCCAACAATACTTACCTTGGCCCATCTCGATGCAAAGATGTTGTGTGAGAGTCTTGGCTACCCGGGACTCTCCCTGCTCAGTGTGGCCCCATTGGCTCCCACTGGCTCCCACTGCTGTCAATCAAAGTCAGTGAGCCAATGAGGAGAGAGAGGGGGCAGGGCTGAACCGCAGCTCTGTGTCTGAATGGACACATAGAGCAGCGGCTCGGCTCGGGTGCCCCCATAGCAAGCTGCTTGCTGTGGGGGCAATCAGCAGCAAGAGACCCAAGAAGAGGAGGATCTGGGCTGCTCTGTGCAAAACCACTACACAGAGCATTACCTGCTCTGTGTATAACATGTTTGTTATTTTTAAAGAAAAAAAAATGAGACTTTAGTATCACTTTAAACATTTATATGGGTCACAAGGACATTGCATGTTCTGTTTCAAGCAAAGCTTTATGCATTGACATACCCCCTTTAGACCTCGGTCCATCCAAGCAGTATTGTCAGCTGCTTAATAAACATCCCCCACAGACAGCTTAACCCTTGAATAAGACAGCGCAGTTTAAAGTGGTTCGAAAGGCTCAAGGTTTTTTACCTTCATGGATTCTGTCCATGAAGGTAAAAAAACACTCTTTGCAGCAGCCCCCAGCCCTTCCCTAATACTTTCCTGAACCTAATCTTTCTCCAGCCCTGTGCACAGGAGCCTCGGCTCTGCTGGGTCTCTCCCTCCTCATTGGCTGATACAGCATAGGCTCCTGTTGTTGTCAATCACAGCCAGTGAGCCAATTGGGGAGGGGTTTGGGCCGAGCCATGGCTCTGTGTGTGAATGGACAAGCACACCAGTGGTTCGGGAGCAGCACCTGCTCGGATACCCCCATTGCAAGCTGCATGCTCTGGGGGCACTCGGAAGGAGGGAGGGGCCAGGAGTGTTGGCGGGGGACCCAAGAAGAGAAGGATCAGGGCTGCTCTTTGCAAAACCACTGCACAGAGCAAGTAAGTATAACATGTTTTTATTTATTTGAATTTTTTAATTATTGCCTTTATTATCACTTTAATACAACATAGTTTTGCTTCCTAAAATAAAGTAAATGGGATGTTCATTGGCCACTTGAAGTGTAAAGTGACAATAATTTTTGATCCTTACGCCTGCTATGAGGGCAGGCAGCGTACTGGGGGAATCTAAGGAAGGGAGGTGTCCATCCAAGGACTAAACTAATTAGCCCCAGCGTACTGAGAATTTGGATCATACCATTAACAAATATAGAAATAACAAGTTGCAGTTACACTGTTACTATGCACCAAGATACATAATGGAATGCTTTGCAACAGTTATGGATACAGGATGTTTCAGAACACTACAATTCTAGCAAGATCTATAGGACTTTTCTGTACTTGCAGAGAATGTACACACCCTGAAAAAAAAACAAACTCATTCATTGGAGACTGATAGACTGCAATATATTGAATGTTGTTCTTTGGTTTAGATATCCTTTAACACGTTTATTCAATTTCAAAAGTTGTTTTTAATATTTTTAAACCTGAATCTTTCTTTAAAATAATACTTGGTGATAATTCCATCATAGTCCTTGTTCAGGCACTTTTTATGGGATTACAGCTGCCTCTTTATTGTGCTCTTGCATTGTCAGTTTTGATATGCGCCCCTGTAGAAGTCTACAAAAGGCTGTGACCACACATACCGCGCAGACATGTTCCACTATTGTTCTTAATAGGAATGAGGTTCTGGTTCGCCACTACCATGGGGAGTTTTTGGATTTTAAACACTTCAATACCGGGCACTTTCACCCCTTTCCTGCCCAGGCCAATTTTTAGCTTTCAGTGCTGTCACACTTTGAACGACAATTGCGCGGTCATGCAACACTGTACTCATATGATTTTTCATCATTTTTTTCACACAAATAGATCTTTCTTTTGGTGGTATTTAATCACAATTTTTTTTCATTTTTTGCTAAACAAACAAAAAAAGACCAAAAATTTAGAAAAAAAAAAAAAGTTTTTCTTTGTTTCTGTTATAACATTTTGTAAATAAGAAATTTTTCTCCTTCACTGATGTGCGCTGATGAGGCTGCCACTACTCACATAAGAGGACAGGCCTCCCATGGCCTGTATCACCTTGCCTAGGGTTTCAGCCCTGCAAAAAGCAAAAAGCCTATCAGATCAATACTGCAGAAGATTACTGTGACGGGAGTCACTTTGGGTGGGGGCCCGTGGAACCCAGAATCCCTTGGGGAGGTTGAGAAACCCTTGTTTCAGCTTCCCATGCACCTCCTATGTTTAAGCCACCCTTTGTCCATTCGGGGCACAGGGAGACCGAGAACCCCCAGTCTGATCTGTGCTAGTCAGACTCACTGTACAATCACACTGGAATATTGTATTTGTACAGTGGGGACGGAAAGTATTCAGACCCCCTTAAATTTCTATTTTTGTTATATTGCAGCCATTTGCTAAAATCATTTATGTTAATTTTTTTTCCTCATTAATGTACACACAGCACCCCATATTGAGAGAAAAACAGATTTCTTGACATTTTTTTGCAGATTTATTAAAAAAGAAAAACTGAAATATCACATGGTCCTAAGTATTCAGACCCTTTGCTCAGTATTTAGTAGAAGCACCCTTTTGAACTAATACAGCCATGAGTCTTTTTGGGAAAGATGCAACAAGTTTTTCACACCTGGATTTGGGGATCCTCTTCCATTCCTCCTTGCAGATCCTCTCCAGTTCTGTCAGGTTGGATGGTAAACGTTGGTGGACAGCCATTTTTAGGTCTCTCCAGAGATGCTCAATTGCGTTTAAGTCAGGGCTCTGGCTGGGCCATTCAAGAACAGTCACGGAGTTGTTGTGAAGCCGCTCCTTCGTTATTTTAGCTGTGTGCTTTGGGTCATTATCTTGTTGTTAGGTAAACCTTCGGCCCAGTCTGAGGTCCTGAGCACCCTGGAGAAGGTTTTCGTCCAGGATATCCCTGTACTTGGCCGCATTCATCTTTCCCTCGATTGCAACCAGTCATCCTGTCCCTGCAGCTGAAAAACAACCCCACAGCATGATGCTGCCACCACCATGCTTCACTGTTGGGACTGTATTGGTCAGGTGATGAGCAGTGCCTGGTTTTCTCCACACATACCGCTTAGAATTAAGGCGAAGTCCCAAGATGGCAGAGAGACAGCCTCATGGCAGGCTTTTGCAGCAAGAAAGAGAGGGAACAATTGCCTGTGTGCTCCCTTCATTCAAACATACACGCCCACTCGTAGCCACCCCCATTTGCCTTCCATCCAATAGATATTGCCGACGGGTATTCCTTCAAATGTCTGCCCATTCTCCAGAAAGCATGCTGTATTGTACACTAAGGGCAGCTCCATTAGCCCTGGGCCATCTTAGCTAGCTCTTATTCTCTTTTGAAGCCTGTAATCACACATATCAGAGCAGGTGGGCTTGAGCCAAGCCATTGTTCTTCTGATTACAAAGTTTTGATGTTTGATCATTCCTCCCTGAGTCTACCAGGAAGTGAAATACCAGAAGTAAGATATTAAATCATGTTGCTATCCAGCAGGAACGTTTCGTTACAATTACATCTTAGCAGCACTGGGGGTGTCTGGCTCCCATGCCCCATCTACTAGGCCCCTTACACACAAGCATTTATATAGGCACAAAACACACACACATGACATCATGAAAGGAGGGTCTATGCTTAAATGGAAGCTAACAATTAAAGTGGATGTAAACCTGATTCATGAAATTTGACCTAAGCACACATATCTGCAGTGTTTTGTTATCTCTCTCCAAAGCACTAAGTCTAAGCACTAAGTCTGGTGTTTTTCTGTTGCTCCTTTCTTTCTGTTATCAACATGATAATTTCTGACAAATTTTTCGATAACCAGATAAAACCAGCCCGAAATTTGTGTATAGATTAGCAGAGAGCTTGTCTATTCAAAGCACATTCCTTCCTTCCTCTGCCTATGTGGAGTGGGGGGGGTGCCTTTCCTCCAATCAGCTGTCATACAGTGTGTGCCAAGACTTCACTCCCAGTGCTGAACAGGAAGAGAACATTCTAACACGGTCTGGATTTTCTAAAGAATGTAGAAAGACAGCAGATATACAGTACATGTAAAACTTATGTAGGGAGATTTGTTTCATCTCTGTGTATAATCTGAGGCTGTTCACTTCACTGGGTATATGTGAGGATTTGCATCCACTTTATCACAACTTTCCCTTTACCGTGCTATAATTGGAACAAAGCCATCTAGTGGCAGGTAAGCTAACTGCACCTGCCAACATGTTTGTAAATATGAACAGTATTTTACCATTTTGTTGGGAAAATGGGGTCGGGGCACTGGGAGGACCTCTTCTCTATTGTTGGATGATACCTTTATATCTCTGCACTGTTTGTTGTTTGTGTATCACATGCCTGACGAATGGTCCCTGCAGGCTCCTGAAATGTTGCTTTTCTATACGATTACACAAGAATAAAGAGATTTGCACTTTGAAACAAGCTTGTCGGTGTGCTGGCAACATATTTCACTCATGTTGTACACCGTGACCAGTTGGGAGTACTTGCAGCACGCTTGAGACCAGTTGGGAGTACTTGCAGTACTTGCAGCTCTCATGACCTGGTGTATTCTGGCACACCATACTGTAATCGGCCATGTTACTAAAAAGTAACATGGCCGATTACAGTATGGTGTGCCAGAATACACCAGGTCATGAGAACTTGTCACCAGTTCCTCTTCATGACAGAGTTAAACTTTTTCCACTTTGAGATACAAGGGCTGTTGAGTGATTTGTGGCACTCGGTTCATTATCATTCGTAGCAGAACCAAGTGTTAAAAACAGCTTTGCTGAAAAAAAAAATATGATTCTGATGGGAGATGCTGCTAGGAATACCTATTCAGGTCTATGATCATCTTCGGCAGTTTCTTCTCTAACATCCAAGCCACCAGACCGCAACTTTCTTGTAAAAATTAATGAGCTGAGAACTGTAAATCACTGAACTGCAAACTCTTTATCCCATGAGGAGGCAGAAAGAGTTTAAATCTTTCCTGAAGAGACTTTCATTCCATTTATCTTACTCTTATTACCAATCTGGTAGTAAAAGTGAGATAATAAATGTGAATGGGAGTTCTATTTAAAAAAAAAAGTAAATCCTCTTCTAAGTCCCCTCTAGCAATCGGTGGATTGTGTAGAATCTCTGTGTGGAGATCCTATTCATTGCCAGCAATGCATTAGATGTGGAACAAGAACGTTTGTGAGATGGGAGAAGATAATGATTTAAAGAATGCATAGAGCTACTGTAAAAACTTTCTTCTCATCATTTCATCTTTAAAATCTGAATGTTCTCTGAGATGTCATCAATATTCCCCCCAATCTAGTCTTGGCAGACTATATCATTCTGAAATGATTATTCAGTTTTGCATATTCCTAATAAAGGGAGCAATAGAAGAAAAACGAAGAAATATCTTTAAACATGGAAAAGACTATGTGTTCGCTAGTTTTTTTAAAGTCACGCACTAGCCTAAATGTTTTTGATAAAGTCAGTAAGAGAACTTAAAACTTTTTTTCCCGTGTCCTCATTGGAGAGATTTATGCTCACTTTCTGTACACCAGGGAAAGAAGTAAAAAGTTTTGGCAAAAACTGTTTAGCGAAAAAAACTCTTGCCTAAATAAAAACATTGTTTATAATTGCAGGGATTTTTAGATTTTAGAATTTTTGGTTCTCAGTTGCCAATGGTATAAGATCTGTGATTCTGCCCATGATAAATTGTGATCTCCTTACTCTGACACCTCTAATCTCCTGCTCCAAGATCTGTTGTGACCCTGTGAAGTCTGTAAAAGCTCCCTACAATAGAAGAAATAATATAATCATCTCCCTGGTGGCCTGTGCACCTTCCTGCCCCCTCTGTTCCAGCACTGCAGCCTCCACCAAAAGTCTTCTTTTGAAACATTCAGGAGTGCCTAATGGTAGAACGCCATCATCCTACTGGTGACAGTGGGGTCGGTTGACAGGGTCACTGCGCATGGCAGTATACACAGGCATCCGACATTCACAGAATAGTCATACACTGAAGATTTTGATGGGGCTGCAGCACTGGAACATAGGAAAGGTAGGAGGTACAGGCCACCGGATAGGTAAGTATATAGGATTTTGCAGGTAGCTGTTAGCGTTTTTTTAAAGATTTAAAGCTGAGCTTCCGGATTGTTAAAAAGAAAACACAAAAAAGTGGAGCCCCTGCACTGCAAGCGTTAAATGCTTGTTAGGTCTTGCTTTAGAGAAGAGGCATTGGTGGTCCATTAGCACAGCGTGGAAGAAGCCTGCCAGAGAAAGGAGTAAGGTTAAAATGATTGCATAATCAATTTAAAAAAAAATAATAAACAGGTTTATACTTGCTTGCTCTGTGCAATTGAATTTCACAGAGCATCCCCAAACCTCCTCCTCTTGGGTCCCCCACTGGCGCTTCTTGCTCCTGCTCTTTGGCGGGTGCCCCCATAAGAAGCCACTTCCTATGGGAGTACTCATGAGAGCTCGATCCTGAGCCTCGCTCTCTGCGTCCATAGACACTGATTGAGGGCGGAGAGCCGCTACAGATGGGCATAGCACTAGATAGTATAGGTGCTCAGGTACTGTAGGTGTATGTGTGTGTGTGTGTGTGTGTGTGTGTGTGTGTGTGGGGGGGGGGGGGGTGGAGGTTAGGGGGGATACTACTACCTAAACATTTTTTTATCTTAATGCAAGAAATGCATTAAGGTAAAAAGTGTTTAGGCTTTATAACCACTTTAATGTGTGTGTTCACCTTTACAGAAAAAACTGTATAAGTGAATTAACATTGCTCATCTCCTTCTTCTCCTGCAGTGCTTCTGGCATTGACCTGATGGATTCACATTGACAGTGCTGACCAGTCAGAATCCATGTGGTCTATCTTGGAAGGGCTAATGAAGAAGAGGGAAAAGAGCAGTAATTTAAAATCCCTGGATACTGGAATGGCTGTGCAGGTACTGGAAGCTTGGCACAGCAGGGGCTGGGTGAGTAGGGAGGGTGGCCAATGTTAGTTCACCTTTTACAGTTTTTATTTAGAGGTGAACTAACCCTTTAAGCTGGCTATACTCTATAGGAATTTGATCAATGAATGACCCTTTCGCCGTCCTCACACCCTTTGATTGAAAAAAAAGAGTCGAAGGAGCCAGGTTGAAAATTGTAGGCCAAACAGGAGCTGAATCCTATAGGATGCAGCCATTGTTTGGGTATTTGCTTACATCCCCTTGCCGGCAGTCCCATTCATGTATAATGGGACACAGTGGCTGCAATATGTCCCAATATAACATCCGTATGTGGGTTCCTGTCCCTAAACTCCCCTCCCGGGGTGCATTTGGGGCCATGCAGCTACAGCTGCATCCGCATGGTAATATTGGGAAACAGTGGCTGTGTCCATGTCCCAAATAAACATGAATGGGACTGCCAGTAACACTTGTTCATTCCCATAACGGCAAAACGCAGCCCTGCATGGGGCACGGATTTATTGCTTTGTGTGAAGGAAGTCTTAATGTTTGCCCCTCATATTTTTTCCATGGGCCCTACGGCTTGTAATTAAACCCCTGTAAGCAGATACTCATTCCAGTTTTACCTTAACCCATGCAAGATTCATAGATGCACATGAATTGAGTGATTACACTGCGTGTCACAAAACATTTTGCACTTCTACTTGTTTACAACATAGCCACACAGTTGCTCCCTTGAGCAAGTCTTTAAAGTGGATGTAAACCCGATTCATGAAATTTTAGCTGGGCACATATATCTGCAGTGTTTTTGCTATCTCTCTTCAAAGTCCTGAGTCCTGTGGCTTTCTCTTGCTCTGTTCTTTTGTTATGAGCATGATAACTTCTGACAAGTTCTCCAACTGAGATAAAACCAGCCTGAAATTTGTGTCGGGGTGGGTGCTATAAATAGATTAGTAAAGAGCTGGTCTATTCACAGCACAGTGTGTGCCTTTCTTCCAATCAGCTGTCTCACAGTGTAAAGCAAAATCCACACCCACAGATGAATCAGGAAGAGAAAGTTCTAAGAGGGTGTGCACTTTCTAAACAGTATATAAAGCTGAAGACAGAAGATATATACCATATTTATCAGCATATAACACGCACAGGCGTATAACACGCACCCCAATTTTTGGAGGGAAGTTTAAGGAAAAAAATTACATTTTAAATAAAGAACTTTGAAGCAAAATTAGGGTCACAGGTCATCATTGCACCCTGCTCAGTTCCCATCTGCAGCCTCTAAATTGCCCATCAATGCACCCTGCTCAGTGCCCATCTGCAGCCATTAAATTGCCCAACAATGCACCCTGCTCAGTGCCCATCTGCAGCCAATAAATTACAGAACAATGCAGCCTGTTCAGTGCCCATCTACAGCCTATAAATTGACAAACAATGCAGCCTGTTCAGTGCCCATTTGCAGCCTATAAATTGACCAACAATGCAGCCTGTTTGTGCCCATCTGCAGCCTATAAATTGACCAACAATGCAGCCTGTTCAGTGCCCATCTGCAGCCTATTAATTGACCAACAATGCAGCCTGTCCAGTGCCCATCTGCAGCCTCACCTTTCCCATCATTGCAGCCTCGCCGGTGACAACAAGACATAAAAATGAGGGTCATCATTGGGCAAGGATATTCAACAGTAATAATAACCCAACACAGATTCTAACCCTTTTCTGTTTTCCTGAAAGAAAGAAAATTGTTTTGTGCAGACTTTCTGGCACTGAATGTATGCAATAGTAAGGGTTGCTGGGGTGTGCTGGAAGGTCTATTGTTTCTGGCTGCTGAGGAATCTATTCTCTCTGCAGGGGATCTATTGTTGCAAGGGGACAATTGTTGCTGGGACGGATCTACGATTGGGGGAGGAGTCTATTGATGCTGGTAGATCTATTGTTGCTGGAGGGAGGTATTGTTTTTGGGGGTCTATTGTTTGCTTGGGGATATCTATTGTTGCTGGGGGGGGGGGGGGTCTATTATTCGTGGGGGGTCTATTGCTGCTGGCTGTAGGGAATCTACTAATTTACTGTCTTCCTTGTTATCATTAACAAATTTCCTTACATATTACGTAGCACCACAAAATGATGCTTGGTTCTGTGTTTTCCAAAAGGGGTGATAATGGGATGTGGGTATGGGGTGGAACTAAGCAATGGTGCTCAGAGGTGGTTAGAGGGTGGAGAAAAGGGGCGACTAGTATAGTACCCTCTACTTTAGGTAGATGCTAGAAGTAGGATTTTTGTGATTGAAGGTAAATTTAAGTAGGCCTAGCTGTAAGTGTACCTGTTTGTTTTGATGTGTGTGGACTGGGAGTGGCTCAGTGTAGGCTGGTGACTCACAGATAGCATCATCTTTCGGGTTACCTCCATCTGGCTTCTAGAGGATTCTAGAAGGGAGGAGGGGAAGAGAGGTGGAGCTGTCTGAAGGTGTCTCAGGGAGCCCTGACCAATCCCCAACTAGGATTGGCAGGGGGCAGGCCTCCTTGATATACCCAGGGTCAGCCCAGCTTGGGAGGTGTTGTCAGGTGGAAAAAGCTGGAGATGAAGCATTAGGTTGTCTGGGCCTTTAAGGCACTCCCCAATTTGGGGGGGGGGGGTGACCTTGGGCCTGATGGGTTTGGGTTCAAGTCGGAGCATTCCTTGGTAACAAAGGAGGATCTGGACAGGAGGCACAAAGAGGGACAGAGCAAGACAACAGGAGCTAGTGTTACTGGGCGGTCTCCAGGAGGGTTCCATCGGAGTGCAAAAAGGAGGGCTTGTGAGCGACAGGCACAGTTGGGAAAGCTGGGGAGGCATGCCAGAACAGACTGAGAGTGTGCAGTCTAAGATGGATGTAGAGCCAGCAGGAGAGAGTGTGATGTCATGGGCAGTGAAGTTGGGCACCTGCAGTCAGGAGGGCTGGCAGGGCCTGAAGAGGACTGACTGGGAGCAGTAGTCCACCATAGGACAGCTAGCACTAAAAGACTTTTTTCTTCCACAATTTGTTGCTACACTAAAGGGGCCTGCGGTCCCTGCCTGCAAATGGCAATTGCTAAGGCCTGACTGAGTCAGAGTTGGGCCTACCATGTGCTAGCTGTGCCTGGAACCAAGTATTGTATAGGAGAGAGATAAATAGAGGTTCCAACTGATCATCCCATTGATTGCATTATTGATTCTGGGCATCTCATAATTTCCCTCACCCTATCCATGTGCAAAATCCCTCAATAAAAATACAAAACAAACATACAGAATGTTTATTGTCTCTAAGGTCAATAGGAAGGGAATCCAGGGCTGGGTGGGCAGGGTAACAGGTGGACCACAATATCCAGCAGCCCCTACGGGGGTACCGCTACACTCAGAAGGGGAAAGTACCTGCACCTATTCTCTGAGAAAAAAAGCCCTGGTTTTGTGGTAGTCTGTGCCAGAAGGGAGCTTCTTAGCAACGTGGTTACACCAAATATTGATTTGACTTTGTAGGTTTGTAGGTTATTATTTGATAAATAAAAACTATTCATTGCATTATTTAAGAAAGCATGCTTGCTTTAATAGCCTATTTTCAGTTTCAGTGCCTGAAGCCTTTGCACAGCATTGTAGGCATCTCTTATTTCAAGGACTTTGATATGAGGCTGAATTGGTAATGCAGGCCCTGAATCCCTGTAGCCTTCCCCGTGTCCCCAAGAGTAAGAGGTAACCTGAGGGCAAGAAGGAAGAGAGAGCCTTATCTAATTCTAAGGCTTAACTGAAAATCATCTCACCTTTCTTCACAGTTAGAAAGACCAGACTGGGAAACCTGTAGCAGAAGGCAGATGACAATTCCATTCTGCAGTGGTCTGCACTTTTAATTCTCGCTACACCAAAGATGAGCTATTACTTTAATCTATTCCCTCCCAAATCGCATTGCAATGCTATCCAGAGAAGAAAACAATAGGAATTTCACACCGATAACATTACTTCACATTTATTTTTCTCTCTAGTAATGCAGCTGGACAGGATTTTGCAAAGTGAGAAGACTATGAGATCCTTTAATCCGGCCGTTCTGCCTCGGAACAGCTTCCTAACACAGCCCGACAATTACTCGAGACACTGGGGAATCAAAGGTAAGTGTAACTCTTTCTCTGCTAGACTTGAAAGTATACTATTAATGCTTAAAGGGTAGCTACACTTTTGTGGAAAAATATAACAACAAAAAAAAAAACATAACATACACAATTGCTACACAAGCTATATTGTAATTTAAAGGAGAAGTAAGGCCAAAGCTTTTTTGGCCCTACTTCTCCTATGGATCGCAGGTATGCATATTGTTCTGTACTCCTGTGACCCATTTTCACTCAGCCTGTCCAGGCTTTGGAAAGATTCCATCTTTACAGTCGGGATCCACCCAGATGCCTGGACAGGCAGCTAGCTCAGCCTCTCAATGAGCCACAGCTGCTCCCAGCCCCTCCACAATCCAGGGCTCCAGTGAGCGCTGGAGGGGCACAGCAGAGAGCCGGTGACTAGTCACCAGCTTTATGCTGACTGAAGACTGAGAGAACTGAGCGATCAGCAGTCTTTCATTGCTCAGTTCTTAGTTTTAGAAGCAGCGGAGGATAACTGTGACATTGGACTGATGCATCCATTTAGATGAGTAGAATTTTTTTTTTTTTAAAGAACCCCATACTTGATCTGGAACCCTTGGATCACCTATCGCCACCTTCATCTTCCTTCATGATAGTTGACCTTTTTCGTCCCCTTTGTCGCCAGAGGTTCCCCACACCAGGCCCCCTTCCCTACCGTCTCTCCCTCTCTCCTGTAGTATGGACCTTACACTTTCCTTCTTGCTTCTCCCCAGCCCCCCCACACGCACACTTTTTTTTCTCTCTTTTTTTACTTTTTCTGTCTTTTCTTCTCACAATGTTGTTTTTTTTTCCCCTCAGTAGACCGTCTCGATCTAATCTGTCCACATGCATGATGTGACTTTTGATATACACTGTTCTGATTCAATATTGTTCAGGTTACGCTCCAGAAACGACATCACAGCTTTACCCTTTGTTCTATTGTGTTTATTGGACACCTGTTTGACACAATGTTGATCCTTTTATTTAGCTTGTTCTTTTTATATCCACATCATGGAATGTTTGATCTGTACCACTTGCTTAAATCAGTAAACATAGTGAAATGGAAAGAACCCCATACTTTTCTTTTACTGTTAATATAAATTACATTTCCTTTTTCAATCTGTAGTGCTGTCATTTTCTGTAAATTTCAATGCAGCTTGGCAACCTGGAGGTGTTCTGTACACTGTTGGTGCACAAAATGGCTCTGAAAATGTAATTCCCTTCTTAATTGATTGGCTCGCTGATTTACCCAGAGGTTTGCACTGAGATACAAGTTAGATTTTAGGCATCCCCTGTAATAGAGATTTCAATTTTGCTGACACTTGTGTCTCAGCAGTGCAAGCAGACTGTTAAAAGGTCACATCTTTATTAATCACCCAAACGTCCTGCTCCAACTTCTCCTACAATCTCTTAAAACAGAAATGTCATAACATTTTCTTTAAAATGGCAATACACAGAAATTAACAAATACACAACACCTCCCCACCCCCACACCTCTGTTATACTACAAAACCTGTTTTTTTTTTAAAGTGTATAGTCAGGTGCCTAGGAAAAGTTTTGGAAAGGTTTTGGTGTGTTCTTGTTTTGCTTGCGTCTATTTAGCAAGGTTACTCTGTGGTATAAGCAAGGAAGCTAAGACTTCTGCAGTGTGTAAATGTTCAGACTCCATACAGAAAATCACTTCATTACTAAGAAAACTAATTCTAAACATTCATTTTTCTTGAATGCAACAACTCCCATATTTCTGTCATTAAGAAGGTGTTTCAGTCTTTAACTAAAAAGTTCATTAGAAAGTCCATTCTAAAGTTCTTTAGAAACAAGTCCAGGCTTGTAATACATCAAAGGCCTTGCTCTACAAAAAACGTTTGCCCCAAAAATTTAACAAGGGTAACTATGGGGAAAGGGGTACCATCATCCAGTGTTAGTATGTTAAGAGGCAGAGGGGAGAATATATAAGGGCTACTCCAAGAACGCCCTAATTCACCAAAGTGTTTGGACTATTGCGGTATCCAAATATAAAGTACGACAGAAATAAAATTGTCAATTTATTTAATTACAAAAAAATCCTTGCTCTCTCACAGCTCTTGCGATCTTCCGTCATTCTTTCCATCATGTCCTATGGATAAAATCAGAGACAGCCTGTGGAGTGAAAAACATAGCGGATTATCTGTTCCTTCTAGTAATACATAAACAGTAGATCCAAGCCCTTCAGCTACAATCTCTCCTCTAAATGGCTTCTTGCCTGGATATCTGACTAACACTTTGCCCCCTGCCTGTACCCACGTCTGACCCTCCGAAAGAACATCAATAGGGAGGAGAGGAAATATACTGATACTTCCCAGACTTCCCAGAAGATCACTGCTGTTTATTTTGGAAGGTTTGATGTTATGTAGCCTCACTTTCCACTCTTGCTGAGAAGTATAACCAGTCAGAGTCCCAGCCAGAGTCAAGCTCATCTGCCAATGCAAATATAACTTCAAACCTTCCTGAAAGATTCCCTCTCATTCCTAGATAGGCTTCAGCTTCAGATATGTCAATCTTGGTTTCTATGTCATGGGAAGCAGTAACATGGTATCTGTTAAGCCCTGTTCTTTCAGGCACCTTACATAAATACTGAACTCTGCACTCCGTGGAAACTGTGCCCCAGCCCCTACCATCCTCTCATATGGTGTGCTTTTGACTATTGGCCTAGAATTTAACAACATGACTGTCTGTGTGAGGACCCAATCCCATCCCCTTAGTGTATGTGTGGGTGTAAGTTTGCGTATCTGGTCCTTCAATAGCCCATTGTATCTTTCAATCAAACCATCTGCCTGTGGATGGTATGGGATGTGGCACAACCAGTACACTCCAGAATCTTTGGCCCACTGCTGTACTGTTGTTCCGGTGAAATGTGAGCTGTTATCACTTTGGACTTGTTTGGGACAACCATAAGCAACGACAAGTTTCTGGAGCAGTTGAAGTGTTGCGGTTTGATCTGAACGTTTTCAAGGATGAACAAGCATAAGTCCTGAATAGGTGTCCACTGCAGTGCAACAATATCTCAGTCCATTGTTTCCCCGGGGCAGGGGACCGATGAAGTCAATCTGCCAAGACTCTGCAGGCCTCTCACCCCTCTTAATCGACCCGGTGGAGTACTTTTGCAATGGCCATTGTCGCACTTCTCCACACACTGTACAGTTCCCTATTACAGTCTTTATCATGTCCATGGATATAGGCAAATCGTCTCTGCTGTGCCCATTCATATGTTCCTATCTGCCCCAAATGTCCAGATTGCTTGTGGGCCCATTTCACTAAGTTCATTAAAACAGGATCAATTGGCACAACTGCCTTCACTTTGGCGATTTCATCTGCAACTCTGTTATAGTTCTCAAAGTCTGGGACTAGGGGCACATGTGCATCAACATGCCCCACTTTTATGTTGCGGGAGTGAGCTTCTTTCCAGATGTAGTCCCAGACTTCCTTGCCTCCCCACACCACCTTTCCATGAATCATCCATTCATTGGACTTCCACGTGGGCTTCCAAGTTGTCAGTCCTTTAAAAACCACTCAGCTGTCAGTGTAGATAGTGACATGGTAAGAAGGATCCTCCTGAACAGTCATCACTACAGCTTTCAACTCTGCATACTGACTGGACCCTCCAATTCCCGTCTCCTGCAGGACTGTGTCTGTTCTTGGGTTGTAGGCTGCTGCTGTCCATTCACGCCCAGATATGGCTGAACCCTCAGTGAACCACACTGACTCCTTCATGTCTTCTGACAGAGACTCAAAGGGTGGAGCCTCTTGATTGGGGGATGACTGCAGCACAGGAATTTTTTCTTCTGGCTGGGTGCTGGTAAAAGTAACAAGCCCTGCCAACTGTTTGGAAATGTCTCTAACATCCCCAGCTGTAATACCCCCTCTTTCTTGAAGGTACCACTTCCATTTCATCAGTCTGGTTCTGGGCTACAACTGCCCTAGTGGTCAGTCCATTATCTATCACCCATCCTGCTATTGGCAATGCAGTATGGATGGTGACTGTGTCCTTTCCTATAATGGTCTCTACATGTTGAAGTGCTGTGTAGGCCCCAAACAGGTACTCCTCTAGGGGCGTTTATCTCTTCTGTGCCCCTGTCAGTTGTTTGGACAAAAATCCAATGGGTCCTTTCTTTTCATTTGGCTGCCATAGACTCCAAGATATGGTACCATTCTGCTCCACTACATCCAGCTGAAATGGTACTCCTTGTCTCACAGGTCCTAATCCCTGATACTGCAAAATAGCTTCTTTAGCAGCCAGGAATGCAGTCCGCTGCTCTGAACCCCATGAGTTTTTTTTCTGGTGACATTATATATAGGCCTCAGAATCAGTCCAAGATGTAGGATGAACGATCTCCAGAACCCCACAACTAAAATGAACTTCTGTGTCTTTGGTAGTAGGGGGCAACAGAGCCTGGATAGTTTGTCTCTGGAATTTTCCTCTGCGGCCCAGTCCACATCATTCCCAGGAATTTCACTTCTGTGGCAGGTCCTTGGACTTTTTCTTTGTCGAGAGCCCACCCTCTGTTCTCCATGTGATGTATCAGCAGGTGCAGTGCTTCAGTTACATCTTCTTTTGTTCCAGAGATCATGATGTCATCAATGTAGTGAAACACAGCAACTTTCAAACTCAGGGTACTTGAATCTCGGGCAATCAGATAGGCTTTATCAGGATACCCGAATGTGAATGTACCTCTTTCAGTCTGAATTGACTGACCTTGTAAATCCAGTATATCCATCCCAAGAATATTTTTGGGTAACTCTGATACCAAAACATTTGTCATAAATCCTGATCCCTTGCCAATAGCCAATTTCACCTGTATCCTAACTGCTGGTGTAGTTTGCCCTCCCAAACCTTCTACATAAATCAATTCTCCTTTGTGATGGCAAGGATTTCTTTGAAAAAGTGTAACTTCAGCTCTGCTATCAACTAAAGCCATTACATGTGTAGAAGAAGATGACTTTACCCACCATACAGTGACAGGTGCATATGGGAGTCCGTCTCCTGCTGTCACTGCCCTTACTGCTATTATAGGAGACTCACCTTCCCTTCATAAAGGATAAGGAACCTCCCAATCCCCTTTTCTTATGCTCCCTAACTACTCCCCCGGATAGAGGGATTTGGGTTTGGGTTCATGTTCAGTTTTGGGAATTGGTTTGGGACTAACAGGAGGGGTCTTGTCAGAGACTATACTCACCGAGGCTGAGATGCCGAGAGCGGCTCGCCCTTACGACCACGCGCACCCGACCCCTGGAGGTGATACAGGGAGTTGGGGGCACGCGGAGGCACGGGCTTCCGGTGGTGACTGGATCTCTGAAGGAAGTCCGTGTGGCCGCTGGGTACTGGAGAAGCTGCAAGACAAGTGGTTAAATGGATCAGGGTATCAGCTCGGGCAAGTCCGTTATTCAGGCAAGGACCAGGGGTCTCAGGCAGGCAGAGAGAGTAAACGTGGAACAAGCGGGGATCCGGGGTATCTGGCAGGCAAGAACAGTCCGTGATAAACAAGCAGAGGTCTGGGTATCAAGCAGGCAAAGAGTAGTCCGTTATGCAAGCAGTGGTCTGGGGTATCAGGCAGGCAAGAGGATAGTCCGTTATACAAGCAGTGGTCTGGGGTATCAGGCAGGCAAAGAGGATAGTCCGTTATACAAGCAGTGGTCTGGGGTATCAGGCAGGCAAAGAGGATAGTCCGTTATACAAGCAGAGGTCCGGGTATCAGGCAAGCAAGGAGTAATCCGTTAATACAGGCAGGGGTCAAAATAGGCAACTTTCTGGAAACAGGGAAAATGACAGGCACAAGGAGCGGGGTACAGCTGACGACAAACCAGCAACCCGACTGGGTGCTGGAGCCGTCAGAAGTAGCCCCGCGGTGAGCGCGTCACCGTGACGCGCCGCCGTGCACCCGCACGGTCACGGCGCGCACACGGGGACCGCCGTGCACCCGCGCGCGCCGCACCATTGGGCCGCGAACGGGTGTACGGCGCAGCGTGAGTCCTCCGCGCATGCGCCGTGGAGCCCGGCGGACGGAGGCGGCTTGTGCCTCCTGACAGGTCTGTTCTGTTTTCTCTAAGTCTAGGCTGATGTTATCTTCACTAGGAGTAGTGTTTCTAACCCTGACAGTTTTCCATACTAAATGTTTCCACCTCTTCAGCATTTCTGCAGTAGAAATCCCATCTATCTCATCATTAGGTACTCCTGCCTTTAATAGGTCCACCCACATTTCTTTCCTAGAAATAACTAACTTGGTTTTCTCTTCACCTCCTGTCTTCTCTACCTTTTACCATTCACTTTCTTCTCTGTTCTTTTCTGCTTTGTATTCTTCCTGTCTGGCCTTGACCTTATCTACTGCCCTGACAGGTTTTGTTTTAGTCTCCTCTAGCTCCCCCAACTGGCTTAAAAGGGCTTTATGAATCTTGCTGTTTAATCCCAGGCCTCCCAACAAGGACAATAATGGAGCCCTGAGACTAAATGGTGCAGACTTCATCAGCTTAGAGCGCAGAGCAGACGTAAAGGGTTCCATATCTGGACCCATCCATTCTGGAAATGTATTTAATCCGGTTATACAACCCATCTCACATAACCTGGAAATACCCTCTCCCATTGATCTCCAGGAGTAGGTATTTTCCAGGTCAGTAGGATTAGCGTATACTCGGACTACTCCATCTCTCACTAGGTCTAACAGTGAAAAATTCATGCTAAACTCTCGGGCTTTTCGCATTGCCTGACACAATTGTGGATCATGGGTTAACACTCCCATAGTCACTGCTTCCTTACCTCACAAAACAACCCCATAATCCCATAAGCGTAAGAGCCAACTCAATAGACCTTTGTACCTGGCATACTTTTTCTTTCCCACTAGCAGATCATCATGCAAAATATCAAACTCTATCTACTCATCCTCACTATCATTTGAGGAGAGCACATCCTCACAATCCCAATTTTGGGATGTGACAATGGCACGTACCCTGGCTTTACTAACAGGTTTATGTCCCTTCCTTTTCCTTAAGGCATTAATTGATTTGGTCATGAGGGCTGCACACCACTCTTGCAAATCATCAGCCCAACGACGTACACACTCTGAAGCAACTGCTAGCTGGTCTTTTAATACCTTAACTTCTGCCTCTGCCTTCTCTCTTCGTGATTCGGTATAAATAGCATGAAGAAAATACCAGCTCACTGTGGACACTGTCCTCTTCTCTTTTTTTACCTAAATCCAACCCGTTAAGGCTAAAATCTACAAAATGATCTGAAACTTTATCACCCCAAGTCAGGTTCAAGGGAGAGGCATACTTCACAAATTCTTTAGCAAGAGGCTCCCACTCATTGTCTCTGACCCAAATAGGTAAGCTGCACACTTCCTTCTGGCCACCAGAACCCTCTGCAGCATTGCTTTTCCTAAACCGCTTACGCAGCATTTTACCTAGCACAAGCTACACAACACACTACAGAAAAACAGGTCTGCCTCAGTTGAATTATAGCACAGATCGCGGCACAAGCCCCCAAATGTTTTGCTTGCGTCTATCTAGCAAGGTTACTCTGTGGTATAAGCATGGAAGCTGAGACTTCTGCAGTCTGTAAATGTGCTTTTACTATACAAAGATGCTGTACATACAAAACTGTTACAATATTAGGAATACAATACAAGACTGACAGATATCTATAACAAGCAAAATGCCTAGCAAGTAAATAGCCTATGGTCTATAACAGTACAAATACAGGCGAAAAAGGGGATGCCGCTCACAAATCTTCCAAACGTTAAACTGCTTCCGCCCTGGTATGAACCCGCTCCAGGTGCCGGCTTTGTACATATTGGATGAAGATGAAAAAGTTCCTGGATAGCCTCACTCTTAAGAAAAAACATCTTTATTGTAGAGTATAAAAAATCCAAGATACAGTCACATGGGAAAAGACGTACAGGGTGAATAATCGCTAACACGTTTCACATCGTTAGATGCTTACTCATAGCTGAAGAGGGACAAGAATAAAATGTAAATAAGTAGGTTAAAGAGTGGGGTGAAAGCGCTAATAGAGCTACCAATCAGCGCCTCACACTTAGGTGCACACCCATACCATACACTTAAAACTTTTGTAATCCCAACAATAGAAAAACACCTATGAATCGGGATGGGGAGGTACTGAGTTTAGCTCGGAAGGATATAGGGATATATACCAAACATATACCCAATAGACGAATATGCTAAATACCAGCAATCCTGCCATGGTGTAGACATATAGATGGGATAGTGAAGGTAAGAAACACCGGAAAAGAAGAGAAAACATACGTACATAGATACATGAAAGGTACATAAAAAAATACATATATATATGTATATATATGTACCAAAAACCCTCCTATATGGATAGAAGCAAAAAATATATGCATATAGTAAGTATGTAACCAAGAAGTATATCAAAACATGACTACAAAGTCATAAATACAAACTGTATGTATATCTAAAAAATTATTACTTGCACAGAGCAAAATGTATCAAATTCATGGTTATATACTCGCGGAGTCATTTTATATTTTTTTCTTCAAGGTGTTATAGTCTGTTACAAAAAGACACTATTATCCGAATAAAGATCAAACCTTAAATCCCATATTGTATTGTATAAGGATAAAGAAATAAATAAAGTTTCATCTGTCACTGGTGAGGGACAATATGGTATCCTATTGAAAAGAAGGAGAGATAAATGTCGGGTAACATGTGTAAATACAAGACTCTTATATAGCCAGTATCTTACTTGCTCTAAATACGAAAAAAGAGGGATGAACTCACAAGAAGATAGGAGGAAAAGAAACCAGCCAAGACGGACTATAAGGACCAACTATGCGATGTGATGAAAGCACAAACACATACAGAGTGAGACCTGGGATTCTTACTCAGTCCGCTGAAGTTTGCTGCAGAAAACACTATTAAAGTACTCCATGAAACAAAAAAACCCGAGTGGGACTGCAGGAGCTGACTGTAAGATGTGCTGAAAACACTAACACGTACAAAGTGAGACATGAAGTCTCACTCAGTCCGCTGAAGTTTACCGCAGTAAACGCTACATAGACACTAAGTATATTTGGAACAGGATACCTCTTACTACACTAGACAAGATCAGGGCAGAACACCAGAATCGGTACTATCACTACAATCTGAGATGTTTTGTTATTTAAAGCCTGAAGCTATAAAGATTCAGACAAAAACAGCAACCAGAAACATGAAAAATAAAAAATAGAAAATGAAATGAAAAGCAGCAACTCAAATGATGAGTTCAAGATCCCGGTCAGTAAATATATTAGTGGTTATAGTCTATTAATAAAAGTGTGATACATCCCACTCAAAATTAAGTCCAAAAGGTCGTCTGGTGTTCAAAAAGAAAATCCATTGAACCTCACGTTTACACGTTTACATAATAATTTAAACTTATCGCCACACCTTGGTGGTGTCACGATTTTATCAATGCCCTGAATGACAAGACTAGAGGTGTCTTTTTGGTGAACTTCGTTCCAGTGTCGGGCAACATTTGTGGCATGATCTTTTTCAATATCGTAAAGATGGTCATACAGACGATCTTTAAGTCTGCGTGTCGTTCTGCCAACATATTGTATGGAGCATGTAGTACAGGTGATTACATATATTATATAGCGTGTATTACAGTTGATAAAGGAGTGAATTTTGTGGGGTTTACCTGTCGACACAGACATTACTGTATCACCACCCTTAATGAATGAACAATAAGCGCAACTACGTGTCCCACATTTAAAAGTTCCTCGAAAGATTAACCAGTTAGTGGACGTATTCCTGCTAGAAAAAAAGACTTGGTGACAAAAAACTGCGGAGGGACGGCGCCTTTCTAGATACAGTACAGATACCTTTAGTTAGAATCCTAGAATATATAGGGTCATGAGACAAGATCGGGAGATATTTGGTTACAATTTTCTGTATTTTGTGAAATTCAATGCTATAAGATGTAGAAAAGGTAGGGATGAAAGTAGACCCATTAGTATGACCACGTTTGTACTTACTTTCTGATTTTTCTATAAGAAGTTTGTGGCGAGGTGTTCTTTTTGCTATAGATAGACCTCTGTTAATCATGGCTTTGGGATACCCCCTATTTTCAAACCTGGAGGACATCAAGGCAGCTTCCCTGTCAAAATCTGATTCCTTACTACAAATTCTCCTAAGTCTTAGGAACTGCCCAAGTGGGATGTTCCTAATGGTGTGCCCCGGATGATTAGAATCAGCTCGTAGGAGTGTGTTGCCTGCACTAGGCTTTCTGTATAGATTAGAGATAATCTCAGTGTTGTCCCCCGTAAGCATGACATCTAAAAACTCAATGGACCCAGAATTAAGTTTACCAGTGAATTTCAAATTTAAATCATCGTTCAGGTAGCTTAGCCATTCCTCAATGTTAATGTGTGGATCAGATACAATAAACAGATTGTCTATATATCTACAGTTAAAAAACTGTATCCTTTTGACGGGGACTACCAGCCCCAAAAATGCGGAGCCTCTCCCACCATCCCATATATAGGTTAGCCAGGGAAGGTGAAAATTTAGCACCCATGGAGGCTCCACATTTCTGGAGGTAGTAGTCCCCATCGAACAAAAAATTATGAGTGAGTAAGTATTCTAGGCACATAATTATAAATTTCTGTAGAACCAAAGAAAAATGTCCCGACTTCTCCAAGAAAAAGGCTACAGCCTGAAGACCTAGATTATGTGGAATAGAGGAGTACAAACTAAAAACATCATATGTAATCCAACGAAAGTCATCGTTCCATACTATCTCGTCTAATTTGGACAGCAGTTGCCACGTAGGTATCCTGGTGGTATAAGCAAGGAAGCTGAGACTTCTGCAGTGTGTAAATGTGCTTTTACTATACAAAGATGTTGTACTTACAAAACTATTACAATATTATGAATACAATGCAAGACTGACAGATATCTATAACAAGCAAAATGCCTAGCAAATGAGCAGCCTATGGTCTATAACAGTACAAATACACTTAAAAGTTACTTATCTTCTGTTACTATATGTTCGTGATCTCCATTGGCAACGATTCTTCTGGAGGTCAGGCACTGTTCTTGTATCATGAGTGGCTTCTTATCTTCAAAGCATGATGATGTGTGTGTCCCAGTCTCTACTGATCCCTTTTTATTTGTACAAATTTGTTGACAAAAGTTAATGGTTACAAACTTGTTTCCGTAACAGTCACTCTTTCAGTTTGAGAGACCCTCTCTTACTTGTTTACCGTAGCTATAGAGAAAATAGCCTATTCAAACTGTCAATTTAATACAACAATGGTATCTAACCCCATTGTATGAAACAGCATTTGTTTGAGAAATCTACTCAAGCCAAAAACTGACAGTAATCTGACCAACTCACTATTGTAATATTGTCCCATGTATCTTATGTCTGATTAATATAAAAAAATCATATTTTTAACAAACGCAACATAGTTCTGAACTCCGCCAAATTGATGGATGTCTGGGCATCCAGATGTTTGTGGCTCTGTGGTAGGGCTAGATGCATCATCCCATGTAAGCAAATTAGGAATAGTGTCCTGCCTGACCAAAAGATCTTGAACAGGTTATTGCCTGATCACATGCCAAGCTGATCCATCCTCCAGCCTGTAAGTTACTGGTCCCAACTGGCTGTAAATTTATGCAGAATTAGATAGACTGGGGTTAAACTTTGACTTGGTTGGTGGCTTCCTTATCCTCACCCACTGGCCAGGAATGAGGGTAATTGTCTTAGAGTTTCTTTTTACATTACTGTATGTTTTTCTTTGACCTGGTACCTCTACACTCTAGCTCATAGGTTTAGGGGTTTTGTAGATCATGGCCTATTATCAGTTTTGTAGGCAATTCCCTAGTGGCGCTATGAGGAACCGACCTGTAGTGTTGTAGAAAAGTTATAGCTTTGCTGAAGAAGAGTCCTTCATGCAAATGTGTCTTTAGGCTATTTTTAAATGTCTGGTTAAAATGTTCCACACCTCAATTGTGGATGGTATTGTGGTGTTAAGATATGTTTTATTCTCTTTGACGTCAGTAATAATTTCCAGTGGTAGTGCCTATAAGGGACCTGGATTGGACATTGGTTCACACCAAGCTGGCCCAGGCCCCGCCCCGCTTCTTCTTCAGATGGAATAGTCAGGTACCTGCCTTTTGGAGATACCCCACTATCTTGTGCTACTTACTCTCCTGGCCTGAAGCCCACCTTCCTCATATTCCCAGCCTGAAGCCTGTTGCCCAGAATAAAAATTGTTCAGTCCAGATGCTTTCCCACGGTTTACTGTATCAACTTATGCACACAGAGCAATACATCCTTTACATAATTCACGGTCTTAGTGCAGAACACTTAGTACTATTACACAGTGCTATAACATGCAACCATCTTCCCAGTTATTTCCAGTCAGTCCCCCGTAGGTGGTTCCACACACAAGGTGTTCCTCAGTCCTAGGCCCTGAAGGCCTTAATAAACGGAGCCACAGACCTGCTAATCGAATAGGTGGTGGGTTCAACCACTGTCTCCCTTGGGTGTTCATATCTAATCCTCCTGGCAGTCCAGCCCTGCAAAGTGCTCCCTCCCACTCGTGCATAGGCCTTAGATCTACATGGTGTTGGTCAGCGGTGTCCTGTTCCCATACTCAAACTGCCAGGCCACGACCACAGCTGGTATTAAATAGGGCACATACTCCACCCATTACATCACCGAAGAGGGACAATAACTAAAGGGCATTACACCCGCCAACATGCCCACCTTTAGAACCACCCCTCCAAGTTGGTGTAACAGCTTTAGAGGTCATAACTTCTGCTTTTGCCACCTCTGGCAACTTCAAGTACAAATCATAAGCTACCAAACGGTATCTTTAATGTTTTGGTGCTACTGTGTTTTCTTGGGAAACGTCTAATGGAGCAGCTGTTTTCTTCAGACTTTTGCCACTGAGCAGGTTCACAATCGTGAACTAAAGTTTCTATTTGGTTGTCTAAACAAGGTCACCACACTACTGCTCTGCAAAGTTGTTGTTCCTGTATCACACCTAGATGACCTTCATGAGCTATTTTTAGAATTATTGCTCTGTGTCCTCTCAAAGGGCAAACATTTTTGCAAGGTGACAACTTGGTTCTCACTTGGTAGTATGGCCTAAGATGTCCTGGTAAGACAGTTGCAAGGCACTGTGCAAGTAGGTCAGTATTTCTTGAATCACTAGATTATTCAGAGTTGCGGTCACGAGGTCCTGTGGCGTAACCATGAATACAACACAGGAAAAATAACCTGGTACTTGATTTGACTTTCCTGGCCTATAGCGAATGTCAAAGTTGTACTGAAACAGTCTGTCTGACTATCTATGTATATGAAGAGGATGGTGGTACATTTGGCAGTAAATTGGCAATTATTGATGAATATGCTTTACGGTGTTTCAAGGCACATACAGCCCTTAGAATAGGCTTGAGTCTCAGCAGCGCAGACTATGTACAGGTCATCTTTATTAATCACACAAACATCCTGCTCCAATTCCTCTTATTATATCCTAAAACTCTTAAGGTAAATGTTTAGGTGGGGTGCAGCATGGTTGCGGAGGAATAAGACACTCAGCGCCAGTGTAATGATAGAAATTGTATTGAAATATTGTAGAGACAGTCCACAAACAACCCAGTGGGAAGGCAGCCCAACCAGGAACACTAACGGTTCCAGCAATGTATAGAGAGCAGAATGCAGCAGAACTGTCAGCATCAGTTGAGAGTGGAAGAATGCGGCCTGACCGTCTTGCGCCCAACAGGCAGGTGTCCAGAGAAGTTGCGAGTCCTATGCTTTCCCTCTTTGTACCAACTTGTCCTCTACCAACTTGCAAATGCGCGCCAAACCTGGGAGCCAGGGCCTTTAATATGCTCTTCCTGACCCAAGATGGCTGCCAGTAACATGAGGTGGCAGCAGCCAATTAGATGCTTCCCCAGTCACCCAGGAAACCATAGAGAAACTATGTTCCTCTTGACTTCCTTTCCAACTGCAGTGCTGAGGCGGAAGAGAGCTACCTGCAGTGGAAAAAGCAGACTGCACCTGCCTACACATGTGCTTATGGTTTGTAGTATTCAAGAAGTGTAGGCCAATGAGTATCTCTTTAATTTAATAGAGAGTGAAGACATTTTCTTTTGACAACATATAACCCTGAAAGTGAACTGGGTGTTTGCTGTCTGATTAATGAACGTGTTTTGGGTATAAAGATTTATTTCAGACAGTGCTTGAATAGTCCCAAAAATCTTTCTTAAAACAAGGGGATTTGTTGACTGTTTTCCACTGCTATTATATAAAAAAAAAAGGATGAGCAAATATTTTGCAACCTTAAATATGTCTATATGTGACAATCGGTACATCCTGACCTTGTTGCGCTTATTAATTTCGCTGACCCCATGCTAATGGTGCTCAAATTTTAGATTTAGTAAGATACTGATTATTTGACTTGCTGTGCTTCATTGTACTGCACATGTGCTGCTAGAGCCTGCCAAGCAAATTCAATAATAGAATAACACCCTTTTAAGTGGATATGACAAATGCAATCCTACCTGCAGATCAGCAAATGAAGCCATGTGGTGTAATAAACCAGTTTGTCACAGTTACATAGTTAACTAGGTCACTCAAGTTCCATGCGACAAACCCGGCAGCAATTTTGGCCCAAAGGAAGGAAAAATAAAGAACGCATACTATGGCCAATTTTGCAGGTGTTAAAAATCTTCCTGATCTCACAACACAGCCACTACTACTTCCTCTGTCAGCCTCAGTGCGTTACTGGTAGCCTCAGTCAATACTGCTCCATATGTCAGTCTCACGGCATTGCTGGTAGCCTCAGTCAATACAGCTCCCTATGTCAGCCTCAGTGGATTGCTGGTAGCCTCAATCAATACCGCTCCATAAGTCAGCCTTAGTGCGTTACTGGCAACCTCAGTCAATACTGCTCTATATGTCAGCCTCAGGGCATTGCTGGTAGCTTCAATCAATACAGCTCCCTCTATCAGGCTCAGTGGATTGCTGGTAGCCTCAGTCAACACTGCTCCATATGTCAGCCTCAGGGCATTGCTGGTAGCCTCAGACAATACAGCTTCCTATGTCAGCCTCAGTGGATTGCTGGTAGCCTCAATCAATACCGCTCCATATGTCAGCCTCAGTGCGTTACTGGTAGCCTCAGTCAATACTGCTCCATATGTCAGCCTCAGGGCATTGCTGGTAGCCTCAGTCAATACTGCTCCTTATGTCAGCCTCAATGCATTGCTGGTAGCCTCAGTCAATACTGCTCCATATGTTAGCCTCAGAGCATTGCTGGTAGCCTCAATCAATACAGCTCCCTCTATCAGGCTCAGTGGATTGCTGGTAGCCTCAGTCAGCACTGCTCCATATGTCAGCCTCAGGGCATTGCTGGTAGCCTCAGTCAATACTGCTTCATATGTCAGCCTCAGGGCATTGCTGGTAGCCTCAGTCAATACAGCTCCCTATGTCAGCCTCAGTGGATTGCTGGTAGCCTAAATCAATACCGCTCCATATGTCAGCCTCAGTGCATTACTGGTAGCCTCAGTCAATACTGCTCCATATGTCAGCCTCAGGGCATTGCTGGTAGCCTCAGTCAATACTGCTCCTTATGTCAGCCTCAATGCATTGCTGGTAGCCTCAGTCAATACTGCTCCATATGTTAGCGTCAGAGCATTGCTGGTAGCCTCAATCAATACAGCTCCCTCTATCAGCCTCAGTGGATTGCTGGTAGCCTCAGTCAACACTGCTCCATATGTCAGCCTCAGGGCATTGCTGGTAGCCTCAGTCAATACAGCTCCCTCTATCAGACTCAGTGGATTGCTGGTAGCCTCAGTCAATACTGCTTCATATGTCAGCTTTAGGGCATTGCTGGTAGCCTCAGTCAATACAGCTCCCTATGTCAGCCTCAGTGGATTGCTGGTAGCCTCAATCAATACCGCTCCATATGTCAGCCTCAGTGCGTTACTGGTAGCCTCAGTCAATACTGCTCCATATGTCAGCCTCAGAGCATTGCTGGTAGCCTCAGTCAATACTGCTCCATATGTTAGCGTCAGAGCATTGCTGGTAGCCTCAATCAATACAGCTCCCTCTATCAGCCTCAGTGGATTGCTGGTAGCCTCAGTCAACACTGCTCCATATGTCAGCCTCAGGGCATTGCTGGTAGCCTCAGTCAATACAGCTCCCTCTATCAGAATCAGTGGATTGCTGGTAGCCTCAGTCAATACTGCTCCATATGTCAGCCTCAGGGCATTGCTGGTAGCCTCAGTCAATATTGCTCCATATGTCAGCCCAGGGCATTGCTGGTAGCCCCAGTCAATACAGCTCCCTGTGTCAGCCTCAGTGCATTGCTGGTAGCAGCAGTCACTACTGCACTCCACATGGTGCAGGGCACATGCATGAGCCCAGCTGGGTAGATATACCTGTATACAAATATCTGAGTGGGCTATTCATCAATATCTCGCTCTAATGGGGACAGGTGTGTATAAGACTTAAAGGGGGTATTATGATATAAGTGCAGTTGCACTTTAAAAATATCCAGAAGGTGTAAGAGATGTCTTGATATCTTGCCAGGTAAGTGCATTGTGGCATTAAAGTGACACAAAACGATATCCTCATTCTCCAAAAAATAATCCATACACATCCACTACTTGATGGTCCTGTAATCTATTTTTGTGAAATTGCTTCTTACTGTGTTTTTTTTTGCCTCATCCTCCCTGAGTTTCCAAAACTCTCCTTTCCCCAGTTAATTGGCTTGGAACAAGCAATTTACTGCACATTACAAATCCCATAGTCCATCTCAGGAGCTAGCAAAAAGAGGGAGGGTGGCTATGTTCCTACATACAGTGGGGCCATGGAGAACGACCGTAGCCACCCTCTAACAGGAAGTCAGATCACAGTAGCAAAAAAATGGAATTTGGAGCAATAGAGCAATAGAAGGAACTTTTTTGAGTTAAGAATACATACTCGAATATAATTTGTAAATTTATTTTAGGGTTTTATGTGCATCTAAAAAAGCAATTGGCAAATTGACCACCAGAGGGTAGCAAAGCGCAGAAGAACGCACAATTCACTGTGTTCTCGGATACAAGTGCAAACATCTGTAGTCTGCTTTTAGAGGTCCCTTAAGAAATCGTTTTCAGTAACTGAAAAATTGTTCAGGGAATGAAGATTGAAAATAATCCTGTTTTGTGGCTATTTCAGGTTTCTTAGTATAAGAAATATCCTTCAAATATACTAGTGTGCGCCATCAAGAACAGTGATTACAGCAATATTCTGTACTTATAGGGAAAAACCACATCAAAAATAAATGAAGAAAGTCATTTTGGATGGATGTAAAGATTTTAAGTGTATTTCCACTTTTGCAGTCCAATTTAAGAAAACCCCATTATATGATATGCATTTCCAGTCACACAGCATACCTAAATAATATTTTTTTTTCTTCTCTTTTAGATATTTCTTAGGAGAAGGTGTTCAGTGTGAGTCTGTTGCAATAGAAAGTCTCAAAGAAAAACTCAGCTTCCTCTCATTAACATACAATGCAAAATGCCCAGCTTCTAAAGCCTGCCATAGACAGTTCCTGCTGGAGCGGCCGAGATTCAAACCATGTATGGGCAGGCTAAATGAACCCAAGTTGATCGATCCATCGACTTGGGTACAACCAACCTGCCGGTTTTTAGATGCAATTATTGCTAGCGGCTATTAATATCTGCTGGCAATAATCACTGTGTTCTCCCGGTGGGGACAGCTTTCCCTGCCCCTCTGCTGCTGCTTGGAGAACACAATGGCTCTGTGGGAGGGATTCCCCTGTCAGCACTGTCTGTGTTGATGGGGGAATCAAGCAAATTTCTTTCCTGCAACCCGTGATTGCAGGAAAGAAATTAGCTTTGTCTATGGCCGCTCTAAATCTTTAACCCTTTTTAGGACAATGTTCAAAGCTAGTTAGCAACTGATAAGGAGATCTGCCAGCACAGTACAGCCATGATTAATTATGGCCAACACAGCTCCCCAGCCCCCTTCATAAATATAGAGAGAATTAACAACAGGAGAACTAAGCAAGATTTTTCAGCTTTGAAGTCTCCAGAAAAGATAATCTCAAAAAGGTAAGCTGCGTTTTTTTTTTAAGCTATGCTATGTTATAAGAACATTTATTAAATATAAAGTAGGTGTTATCCCAGTTTGGTTGCAAAAGTGGAAATACACTTTTTATTTTTTTATGGGGGAGCAGGTCCTTTTTTTTTTTTTTTACAAGAACCAACTTCCACTTCACCCGCCCCATTCCCATCCTGATCCATAGCCTCCTGGGACAGGTCACACATCCCAGGAGGCTGCAGGACCAGTCCCATAGCATGAGGCTTTACTGTCTCCCAACCGCTAGTATAAACAAGCCCTAAGGGCCCATTTACACCATTATATTACATGTGTTGGTGCACTGCAGCGCCATTCATTGTGAAAACCCATGTGCACTGCAACAGCATCCTGTGCGCTGCAGAAAAAAGGACGTCTACCCCATATTTGGGCACATTGTGGTGCATTTCAGTTTAATGCACTGCAAAACAATGTGCAGCAACACACAACGCATTGTGTTGCACAGCATTGTGGTGAGTTGGCCCTTACACTAGGAAAATGAAAGTCAGTACTATTGCAAAGGTGTCCAATCCATGTGTTGCATGCAGCCCAAGACGACTATGAATACAGCCCAATACAAAATAGTAAAAAAATATTTTTTGGTAAAACGGAAAATTTATATCAAATACCGTACTTACCGTAATTTTTCTTTCCTAATGGACTCCATGGAAGCCTACGTGTGGGTTAATCCCACCCCCGCATACCTCATAGGGCCCTTCTCCCATAAATCTTTGCTCTGGGCCAGAGGCCGTGTTCCATAATTTAGCCTACTCCAGCCACTGGGAGGGAACTCCTGCTGCCATGGAGTCCATCAGGAAAGGAAAATTACGTAAGTATTTGATATAAATTTTCAGTTTTCCTGACAGACTCCATGGCGGCCTACGTGTGGGAAATAACTAGCCATATACACCCGGGTGGACAAAAGAAAGGTTTAATTGGCACCATCAACAGACAAGATTCGTAAACCAAATTTAACAGAAGATAACAAGGCTGGCTCTGCGCAGTAGTGTGCCATGAACGTGTTAATTGAAGACCACAAAGCCACCTTGCAAATAACTTCTGGAGCCACGTGACGTGACGCCCCCTATGGTAAAGAGACACTTCTAGTTGAGTGAGCAGTCACCACTTCTGGAGGCGCCAAGCCCTTGGCTTTGTGAGCCCACTGAATGGCCTGAACAATCCATGCTGCAATAGATCTGGAAGAGGCACGCATTCCCTTAATCTTCCTATGAAAAAGAACGAACAGGTGGTCAGTCTGACGGAAAGAAGCTGTAGCTTCAAGATACTGACTCAGAGCTTTTCCAACCTCTAAGGGATGAACACTGGAATCCTCGGTAGATCTGAACGTTGAGCAATCTCCTGATTGTCATGAAACACAGATGCCACTTTGAGGTTTGAACCCAACATAGGAATTAAAACTACCCGATCAGGAAAAAAAAAAAAGTTAGAAATGGCTCCTTGCATCCCAGAGAGCTGATTTCAGGCACCCTCTTGGCCGATGTTATAGCCACCAAGAAGGCAACTTTTAGAGAGAGTCATTTGATAGAGGACTGATCTTCATGTTCCAACTCTCTCTACCTGAGAAAAAATCCAGGACAAGGGGAACATCCCAATTAGAGTATCTTGGCTTTTTCTGAGGTCTGAGCCTTATTGCTCCTCTGAAAAACGACTGAGTAATAGGGTGTCTAGCCCAGGAAACACACGTAAAGGCAGAGATTGCAGAGAGTTGGACTCGCAGCGAGCTGACTGACAATGAGAGCCCGATTGTAGGAAGCCCAGAATATCATGTATCTTTGGGTTATTGCAAGAACCTGCAGTGGAAGAGGTGTAGTCTGCAAACTTTTTCCAAATCCTCTGGTAGCCCATGTTGGTGCCTGCTTTTCTGGCATTTAATAATGTGGAGATGGCCCTATTTGGACAGCCTAGGGCCTCCAACCTTCCCCTCTCAAGGACCAGATCATCAGATGTAGATGGGCCGGGCATGGATGTAGAATTGCCCCTTGTGAGTTGCATCAGCAGTGGAAACCATGGCCTGTTTGGCCAGTACGGGACTATTGCCCCTATCTCTGCTTATCGCTAATGGAACCGCCAATGGTCTGTCAGAGCATCTACCCAGAAGCCTGGGGACACAGAGACCTTGTGTAGTATCTCTCTAGTCTGAAGTTGCATGGGGAGGCGAACAAGTCTACTTCCAGAATGACTCCCAGGGACAGGACCCACCTGAAGACTTTGGGGGGGAAAGTCCACTCGTTGTCCAGAGAAACTCTTGAAAGAAGATCTGTCTGAACGTTCTGGACTCCAGGGAGCTAGACAGCTGTCAAGTTGGCCAAGTTTTTCTGGGCCCAGATCATGATGAGCTCTACTTCCTTCGACAGGGAGAGACTGCGAGTACCCCCCTGTCTCTTGATGTATGCAACTGCCGTCGTGTTGTCCAGTATTAGGAGGACTGAGGCTCCTGCTGTTAAGTGGTGAAAGGCCTGCAGAGCGCAGAATGCTGCCCGGAGTTCCAGAACATTGGAGACTATCCTGTGAGAGGGAAAGTTCCATATGCCTTGGGCTACTTCTGTCAGGCAGAGAGCGCCCCAGCCCCTGTTGCTGGCATCTATAGTGATGGTGACCCAAGACACAGGTGCGATGGAGTGACAATTGAGGAGGTTCCTCTGTTTTAGCCACCAAGGAAGGCTTATTCGGTTATTCGGTTATTCGGATAGAGTGATCCCGAAGCCCTGGGTTCCACTGCTGGAGGAAGCCCTTCTGGAAGGGCCGCATTTTTCACTGAGCCCACTTTACCATGGGTGTTGTTGCCACCATGGTACCAATGATCTTTAGGCATTGAGAGGCTCGGAGATGAGAGGACGACATAGCAAGCTGAACTCTATCCCAGGTCACTGGGATTTTTCCAGGGTTAACGAGATGGTGCTCTTGATAGTGTTGAAGTGTGCCCTGAGGAATACCGAATTCAGAAGCCAACCGAACTCAAGTAGAGTGGAGATGACCTGGGATCTGTGGATTAGCAACTGCTCCCTGTCCCGAGATAACAGCAGGTCATCTAGATAGTGATACAGATGGATACCTCTGGTCCTGATCAGAGCCACGACAGCCAACAATAAATTTGAAAACACATAAGGAGATGTCGTAAGCCTGAAGGGGAGACAGGTGAACTGCAGATGGATTTGATTGACAGTAAAGCACAGGTATTTCTGGAATTATGACGCTATCAGAACATGGAAGTAGGCATCCTTCAGGTCTATAGACACAAGCCAATCGCCTGGTTCGATTGCTTGACTGATCTTGAGTAGTGTCTCCATCTTGAACTTCTCCTTCTTGATAAAATAATTCAAGTGGGTTAGGTCTATAACTGGCCTCCAGGAGCTGTTTTTTCTTCAACACCATGAAGAGGGGCGAGTAGACCCCTTGAAACCTTTAGTCAGCTGGAACTGGAATTGCAGCACATTTAGCCACAAGAGAGTCTGCATAGGACAGGAGAATTAGCTTTTTCTCTTCCGAGAGAGGCAAGAATGCCTACTCGCTCTGTCTGGGCAGGCGCAATATCAAAAAGACTTAGGGGCTTCTTGTCCACCGGAAGATGCCCCTTTTGAAAACATCTGGCCTGAAGGCTGTTTTTTCTTCCAGGTCTTGCTGAACTCACGGCCAGGCCTATAGCGGCAAGCATCCCTTGCTCTATCTGAACCTTGCCTGGGCTGTGTTCTCTTCTGGCCACAAGGCACTCTTAGCCATGACAGATGACAGCATGATCCGAGCCACCAGGCGAATTATGTCTAGGGAAGCCTCACCCAGAAAAGCCACGCCAACCTTAGCTCATGAATAGGGGAGCTCCTGGCCACTTTTTCCGAGATGAAGAGAAGCATCTAAGTCCTCTGCCCAGACTTCCAATGCTTTAGAAAGAGCTGCGAGAGCTAGAGCTGGTTTGCAGGTCATACCCGCTGTAATGTAGATCTGCTTGAGGTCGGTATCAATTTTCCTCTCCAGGCCATCCCTAAAGGAAACAGTATCCTCCAATGGGAGTGTGACGTGCCTCACCAACCTCATTAAGGCTGCGTCAATGAGAGGTGTCGACTCCAGGTGTTTTACATCCTTGCTTTTAAATGGGTACATTTTTGATACCTTTGTTAACAGGCAATTCTTCCTTTCAACACCACCCCATTCATCAGTATTTATTGCGCCGAGTTCACCCAAAAAGGGGAAATTGGGGCGTTCTTTTTTGAGGTGTTTAAAATATTTCCTCTATTTGGAGGGTGCCTCCACTGGCTCTTCCCATATCAAAGCTTCTTTGGCAGCTTTGAACAGCTGTGGTACTAGGGCAAATTCAAAACCTGCACCAGGTTCATCTACCTCCACCTCACTGTATGAGACTTCAATTGAGGAATGGCTGGGCCGTGAAGGGCTTGGAGCCTCGAGATCATCCCTAATAGGGACTGACATTGTGTCACCAGCAGGGTTGTGGGTATGACCAGAATCCGCTTTACTCAGGGTCTCACGGACCACCTTTCTGACCAGTGCCTCCACTTGTTGGTCTCCACCCTCACTTTCTCTTGCAGTTTTAAAAAAGCATCACTCGCAGAGTGATTTGCCTTCAGGAACCTGGGCCCCGCATACCCAGCAGGCTTGCCTCCCAGAGCGGCTGGAGTGACGTTGAGAGTGTCGCCCAGAGGTGGTTTTAGACTCCTCTCTGTGGTACTTAGATCTAAAGGGAGATCTATGATGCCTGGAGCTTGAAGAGGAGTGACGACGTTGAGACCTAGGACAGTCATTGCCGTGCTTTGGTGTTCAGACCTAGAAGGGCTGAGTGAAAAATAAAGGGTTAAAGCGGAGTTACACACAAAAATGGAACTTCCGCTTTTCGGAACCCTTCCCCCCTCCTGTCACATTTGGCACCTTTCAGGGGGGAGAGGGGTGCAGATACCTGTTTAAGACAGGTATTTGCACCCACTTCCGGCATAGACTCCCATGGGAGTCTACGCCTCTTCCCGTCCCCACCGCGCTGTCTCCTGGGAAACACACAGCTCCCAGGAGAGAGCGGGGACCACTTGGGACACGCAGCGCGACTCGCACATGCGCAGTAGGGAACCGGGAAGTGAAGCCGCAACGCTTCACTTCCTGATTCCCTCACCTAGGATAGCGGCGGCAGCTGCCGAGAACCGAGCGGGTGCCGACATCGTTGGACCCTGGGACAGGTAAGTGGCCATGTATTAAAAGTCAGCAGCTGCAGTATTTGTAGCTGCTGGCTTTTAATATTTTTTTTTTTTGGCGGTGTGGGTGGACCCCCGCTTTAAGAGCTCCTGAATGAGTGAACCCAAGCATCACAGGCAGAAAATAACTAAATCCTACCAGCAGCGCAAGGGTTGGCCACAGGAGGGCGGTGACAGATCCATGGCAAGGCAGTTTGAAACTGAAATGAACCATTAAAGCCTTATGAGAAACAGGAGTGACAACAGGCATGAGAGCGCACATAATCAACATAGCCAGCACCAAGAGAGCCTGCAGCAAACAATTTACCTTGTAAACCAGAGACCAGTGCCTGTGGAAACCACTGCATAAGCCTGCAAGTCATCCCAAGGAATAGCTGCTTTGACAGCTATTTAAATCCGCCGCCGTTAATTATGTCACCGCCCCACAGGGCGCCTGCGCCGGAAAAACGTTGCCACCTAGTGGCGGCCTATCGCATGCGCAACCGCCCCCGTTTTGGCGTAACCGCGCCTGCACGAACCAAGCATGGAATCTTCATTCGCGGCTTGCGGATGCGCAGACAGGTCCCGGCTACTTCCTGAAACGGCGACTGGCCACTCACTGGAGCTTAATAGAAAATAAGGAGACACGCAAAACACAGAAATACGGCTGCCATATAAAACAAATATCTTTGTGCATTACCACCACCACGGCATGATCCGGACCAGAACCTGGGACTGGGGAGCTGTTTGCTCGACCCACCGCACGATTGGGCGTTTACAAGGCCTCCCGCTAGTAGCTGGGACGTTTGGCCGTATTGCCGCTTGCCTGCCAATGGCCAGATTAGTAAACTCTTCATGGTATCGCATCATATCACCCATGCCCACCTGCTAATAGCTAGGATTGCTGGACTTCAGAGAGGATCACCGCTAACCACCAAAGTATCGCCGTGCACACCGCCAGGCCTGGATACAGAAAACTTCATGAAAAGGTAAGACCTCATCTTGGTCCTAGGAGGAGGACAAAAAAGGAACATGGACTCTGGCACAGAGCAAAGATTTATGGGAGAAGGGTCCTATGAGGTGTGAGAGGGCGGGATTAACCCACACGTAGGCTGCCATGGAGTCTGTCATGAAAAATGCATTTACTTAGCTCTTTACTGGAACTTTATTAGTTTTATCTTCCCAAAGAAAAATATCCCACTCTCGTTAGGTGCCAGGGAGGGGCCCCCTGCAGAGGACTCCCCTTTGTTCTCCCGGCTGTGCACCGGGCAGTCTGCTTCCCCGCTGTATAAACAGAAAAGTCAATGCTACTACCCATACACCACATAGATAGCAGAGCTCCCAGGTGCTCGATCCACAGTCGTTGGCTGAGTAGAGTGATGTGGAAAAAATGATCCACACTCCGTTTGTTGCTCTTAACATTTCTTAATTTTATTGAATAGCCACAGTGAACAAACGCAGATTAAGTCAGTTGACGTGTTTCAGCCTATAAGGCCTTCCCCGCTGTGCCTGCATGTGCATTCCCCACATGCAGGCTACAAGGCTGTTGCCACACGCTCCCCTTCTTCCTGTTTCAGTGGGCATGGGACTTCCCCACTGTTCCCGTGCACTGTGCTTGCTGCAGACAAAGGACGTGCTCCTGAGGCGGGACCGGGGCAAAGCTCGTTGCCTGGGAGACCCGACCCCAAGCCTCGGGTGGCCTGGATAAATGCCGGAGTGGGGCACAGCCACGTGTGTTCTCTGGTTCTTCTCTCCTCCTCACTGTGCTGCTGTGCTGTGGTTGGTCATAAGCTGCGGCCAGACCACCCTAGACCCCTGCTCTCTAGGATCCAATATATCCTGGAGAGCCCTGCCTGACCTGCCACCCTATTGGCCCTGGAGCCTCATGCCTGGATACACTGCTGCTGCTGGCTGGTGAGTCCATAACCACGTTAGCCCCGGAATGATTTGCCCCCTTAATGACAGGCCATTTTTTTGCGATATGGCACTGGGTCACTTTATTTGACAATCGACAATGTACCCAAACAAAATTATCTTTTTTTTCCCCACAAATAGAGCTTTCTTTTGGTGGTATTTGATCACCTCTGTTTTGCGCTTTAAACAAACAAAGAGCGACAATTTTGGAAAAAAAAAAAAAAAAAACTATTTTTTTTTACTTTTTGCTAATACATATCCAAAAAATAAATGGGGATAGATTTAGGGACTTTTTCATTTTTTAAAATTGTTTTTACTAGTAATGGTGGTGATCTGTGATTTTTAGCGGGACTGCAACATTGCGGCGGACAAATCTGACCCCAAATGACACTTTTTGGGGACTAGTGACATTATTATATTGATCAGTGCTATAAAAATGCATTGATCAATGTAAAAATGACACTGGCAGGGAAGGGGTTAACACTAGGGGATGATCAAGGGGTTAACTGTGTTCCCTGGGTGTGTTCTAACTGTAAGGGGGATGGACTGCCTGGGACATGACAAATCACTGTTCCCGAGTTTGGCACCTGTCATAGACCACAGGCACGAGCCAGCATACACAATGTCATCAGCGTCGTTGCCCCGCCCTAAGTCCATTTCGTCATGTGACGTCTTCAAGGATTGGCAAGGACCGCTGATGACCTTGCGTAGGCCGGCTCGCGCTTGCGATCTATGACAGGTCCAGAGGCGAGCGGCTATTATTAGCTGAGCGTGTTACTCCCTAGTGCCGGGTAGGCACTCTTCAAATGTGAGTGGATTACATAGATTTTTTTATTTACCTGTGAGATGTTTTTATGCTATGGGAGCCTCCTTCCTTCCGTTTTGTCTTCCCCATGATTTGCTGTGACCTGTTTAAGGGGAATCCGACCATAAAACGGCAATTGGTGATAGTTTGGAGATACTTTGGTCCTCCTGCTGGTTCATAATTTTACCATTTTATCGATCTGGTGAGTCCATTTTGGTGAGAACGGTGAAGGATTCCCACAGCGGTGGAGCACTTGATGCACTTATAAGCAGAATATTTTTTTATAAATTGAATATTTTGTGAAATTTGTATTTTTGCTGTTTCTCTTTATCATTCATATTTTTGAATTGTTTGCACGGCACTTTGATGCGCAGTAGTACTTTCTTATATATTTTTGCACAGATGTTGTTATCACATATGTGATAATATATATAGTTATATGTTTGGATTATTCACTATTTAAGATTGCATTTTTTGGGTTAATGTGCAGACCAGCACCACTCTTATCACTATTTATTATTCCCCTTTCTGACACCCTTCCTGCACCCCGAATTCTCCAATAAACACCCGCCAGTCAGGTTTTGTGTGATTTGCCTCCGCGTGCTCTCTTTGCGCTCCGATCTTGTCACAAACACCTTTCATTGATTCATTGAGAATTGCTACTACGTCCATCCAACCAGATATTGATGCTTTCGTTTATCAAAAACAGCGTCAAATATTGCACTAGTTTTATGTTGCCCTCTGGGCAAAAAGACTGGGGATGTCTTTTTGTAGATATATCGCAGCAATAGAACTCGTGAGAGGGATGATGGTGCAGGATACTCCAAGAAGTTCAGCAAATACAGTAGAGCAGCCTTTACTGGAGGTAGAGGGGATAGCCAGCTAATCTGAGACTCTGTATGAGCAGTCCCAGACTTTAAAGCAACCTCCAAAGCGCATGTACGCCTGGAGTCCTAGGCCAAAGTCCTACTCACACTATCCAAGGACAACTGTTGTCCACCCAGCTTCCATGTGACACTTTCCATTGAGAAAAAAAAAGGTTCCTCTCCAGGTTAAATTCCACAGGTGATGCCCTCCAATATATTTCAGTCCAAGTTCTTTCAGGCCCTCAGCCGAGTACCTGCTGAGGCTTACAAAGCTCTTAAGTACACCAGCTGCCTTCAAGGGCCAGTAGCACCAGAAAAATTACACTGCTGAACAGTCCTCCCAAACATTTATTTTCTCCCCAAGCCTCCTCCTGCGTGCCCCCTCCCAGGGATTGACTGAGGTCAGATAAATATTCATCAGCCAGTGGTGGACCCTCCTACTCTATTTTTGGAAACTTCTTCTAGAGGCAGATAGGAGCAATCAATCAACAAGCTTAGGGAAAACTGGCCATACCTAGAAAACAGATTGCTGCTCCACTGAGTACTGTAATGTCTAATACTAAATTTAGCGTGTCTAGGGAAAGGCACTATATATATATATATAACCCAGCCCCTCTGAATTTAAAGCCCTGGTAAGCTGGCATTACCTTGTTTAATAGAAAGGGCAATATGCAACAAAGACCTGAAGCACTGCACTGTATGTTGTCTACCAGGCGCTCGGGTTTGGCACATCACGGATCTGGTGGACAGATTACTGGGAGGGGCTGGGGAAGACCCGGCTGTCATGGTGCACGTTGGCACCAATGACAAAGTCAGAGGCAGATGGAGTGTCCTAAAGAACGATTTTAGGGACTTGGGAGTTAAATTGAGGAAAAGGACCTCCATTGTAGTATTCTCAGGAATTTTACCGGTACCTTGAGCCACACCAGAAAGGCAGAGGGAGATTAGGGAAGTAAACAAGTGGCTGAGGAGCTGGTGTAGTAAGGAGGGGTTTGGGTTCCTGGAGGACTGGGCCGACTCCTCAGTCGGTCACCAGTACTATAGAAGGGACGGACTGCACCTAAATGAGGAGGGTGCAGATCTGCTGGGAGTGAAGATGGCCAAAAAGTTAGAGGGGTTTTAAACTAGGCAATGGGGGGGGGTCCAGAGGTAAAGCTAGTCAGCGCGGAACATATTCCAGAGGGTAGTATTTTGGACATTAGTGGTAGCTTGGCTAAAGCACATACACCCAAGGTAAGTATAGTAACAAGTCCTATTTGCAATTTCGGAACACCCAATAAGAGGATATTATGCGAATGGTCTAAACTACGTGGCATGTTCACCAATGCCAGGAGCCTGACGGAAAAGATGGGTAAACTAGAGATACTGTTGTACGATGAGGATTTGGATTTTGTGGGAATTTCAGAGACCTGGTTCAACAGCTCTCATGATTGGCTGGCAACCATTCAAGGGTATACCCTTTATTGTAGGGATAGAGAGGGTAAAAAATGGGGAGGGGTATGCCTATATATCAAGAATAATGTACAAATGAATGCGAGAGATGACATCACTAAGGGAGCTAGGGAGGAGGTAGAGATCCAAAGGGATGAAGCTAAGGGGAAAATAATACTGGGAGTATGCTATAGGCCCCATAACCTGAGGGAGGAGGGGGAGATATCACAATTTGGATTAGCAGCAAGGATGGGAAGTGTTATCATAATGGGGGATTTTAATTATCCAGACATAGGCTGGACGGAGGGAACCACGCATTCGTCTAAGGCTCACCAGTTCCTAAATGTCTTGCAGGACAATTTCATGGGTCAGATGGTAGACGCACCAATTAGAAAAAAAAGCATTACTGGATCTATTGATTACCAACAATACAGACCTGATCACGGATGTAAAAATACGGGGCAATTTAGAAAACAGCGATCACAGGTCAATTGGCTTCAGTATAAATCACACAAATAGGAAACATAAGGGGATTACAAAGACAATGAATTTCAAAAGAGCCAACTTCCCTTAACTACGAACCTTGCTAGAAGGCATAAATTGGGATCAAATCTTAGGAACAAAGAACACAGAGGAGAGATGGCTTTGCTTTAAGAGTATATTAAATAAGGGCATTAGCTAATGCATCCCATTGCGTAATACATTTATAAGCGAACAAAAGTTCTGAATTGCTTAACTCCAATGTAAAAATGCATTAGAGAAGGCCTTTTATAAAATACAAGGTTGGGGAGATGGCGAAGGTATTGAATTTATTCTTCTCCTCAGTCTTCACGAGGGAATCGGGGGGCTTCAGTAACCAAAACTGCAGTGTTTATCCTCATGGCACATTACAGGAAGCACCTCCATGGTTAACAGAGGACATAATTAAAATTAGACTTGGGAAACAACATTAACAAATCACCGGGACCAGATGGCTTGCTCCCGAGGGTACTTGGGGAACTCAGTCAAGTAATTGCCAGACCATTGTTCCTAATTTTTACTGACAGTCTACTGACTGGAATGGTACCAGTTGATTGGAAAAAAGCCAATGTAGCACCAATATTTAAAAAGGGCCCAAAATACATTCCTGTGAATTACAGACCAGTTAGTCTAACATCAATAGTATGCAAGCTCTTGGAGGGGATTATAAGGGACTATATATAAGATTTTAGCAATGAGAACTGTATCTTTAGCAGTAATCAGCACGGATTCATGAAGAATTGTTCTTGCCAAACCAATCTATTAACCTTCTATGAGGAGGGGAGTTGCCATCTAGATAAAGGAAGGCCAGTAGACGTGGTAAAAACATTTGACACAGTTCCCCATAAACGTTTACTGTACAAAATAAGGTCCATTGGAATGGACCATAGGGTGAGTACATGGATTGAAAACTGGCTACAAGGGCGAGTTCAGAGGGTGGTGATAAACGGGGAGTACTCTGAATGGTCAGGGGTGGGTAGAGGGGTCCCCTAGGGTTCTGTGCTGGGACCAATCCTATTTAAAAGAGAAGTATGGGTTTCCTTTTTTTATTACATCTAATCTATGTGAGCTGCTGATATCTAAAAATCTTTTCAGCCCTCTGAGAAGTGCCCCCATTCTGTTAAAATCGAGCTAAATACCTGTGGGAGGGTCTATACACTTTCATACAGTGTAATACCGACAATAGTCTGGCTCTGGAGTCTGGATCCACCCACTTTCCTGTCATTTTGCTTGATTGATGTCATCTCTCTGCTCACTCCCCGAGACTTCACAGAGTGTAGCTGCTCCATCTTCCCTACTCCCTCCTCCCCACTCCCTTCTCCCCCACAGCATGTTTCAATGGTCAGAAGAGTCAGCAGAGATGAGAGCACTTCATTCAGTGACTAAGGTAGGAAAAATCACTGATAGTGCTGTGTATGTAAATGTCCTTTACATATTACTATCTACCAGAATGAAAACAATATATTTGTAAAGCAGAATACACATATGGATGTGACAGCACACAGGCATTCCATGCATTGCTGGTATAGTAAAATGAAATAAAATCAGAGCTAACATTGTGAATGAATCCTTTTATTGACTATCTGGATTTTTATATGAGAAAATAAAATCTTCTATTCACATCTACTTGTATTTTCATACTGAAGCACATAGCTCTTCAGACATGGACAGAGCTTTGCTCCCCCATAATTGGTGTATTACCTAGTACCTCTATAGCAATAATGTTCCCTTCATTGTAAATAGAGTATTACAAGATCACATGCCATACAGAGTCATCACGTGCCGCACAGTGCCATCATGTGCCGTACAGTGCCATCACGTGCCGTACAGAGTCATCACGCGTCGTACAGAGTCATCACGCGCCACACAGAGTCATCACGCGCAGCACAGAGTCATCACGCGCTGCACAGAGTCATCACGCGCCGTACAGAGCCATCACATGCCGTACAGAGACATCACATGCCGTACAGAGTCATTACATGCCATACAGGGACATCACATGCCATGCAGAATCATCACATGCCCCGTACAGGTCCAGTAATATGCTGTGCAGAGACATCACATGCCGTACAGAGACATCACATGCCATGCAGAGTCATCACATGCTGTACAGGTCCAATAATATGCTGTGCAGAGACATCACATGCCGTACAGAGTCATCACATGCCGTACAGTGCCATCACATGCCGTACAGAGTCATCGCGTGCCGCACAGAGTCATCGCGTGCCGTACAGAGTCATCACGTGCCATACAGAGTCATCACGTGCAGCACAGAGCCATCACGTGCCGCACAGAGCCATCACATGCCGCACAGAGACATCACATGCCGTACAGTGCCATCACATGCCGTACAGTGACATCACATGCCGTACATTGCCATTCATTGCCATATGGGGATGATGGGACTGTATAGGAGTACAGTAATAGAGGGAAGATTTGTATGTACAATAAAGGAGACTCTGGGGACATATTGGGGGTCACTTTAGATGTGGGGGAGTTGTCAGTTTCCCTCTCCTATGTACTGTACACAGGTATGCTCTATACACATAGCACTGTGTACATTTCAGAGAACAGACACACGACACAGGTCACTATGCTCCTCTTCTCATATAGCACAGTGCTATGTGTAGAGAGATTACCTGTGTTCATTGCTGAAGATGAGAAGTGACTCTCCCCCCTCCCCCCATCGGCTGGAGGAGACGCTGATGCAGACTTTGAATGAGTGAGGGGAGAGGGGGGAGGGAATTCTGAGGACACAGGAACATCAAAGCCCAGGATGGAGGTGTTGGAGTCTCGCAGAGGAGAACTTGCAGAAAAAAACAGAGAAAGGTGAGAATTTCACTGTTTGTATCACACTGTCTCTCTTCTTCCAGGTTTTAGCTAGGGACACGCTGCCATGGAAACAGAGGCATATGAAGAACGTGCTCGTTCTAGATAGCAGCCTGGGTGTGCACCTCTTCACCAAACAACCCACATGTCCTCCAGAGGGAGGGAGTGAAGAGGAGGCTGGATTGTAGAGATGTTTCCACCCCTGGAAACGTTTGAACTGAGAACCATTAGAGGCTGATTCTGGGATCTTCAAAAGACTATTCTGCGAAAACTAAAGGACTGGGGAAAGAAATAAATGCAATGCAGATATGAGGGTAGCATGTACTACCTATTTTTGCATTCCCATACTTCTCCTTTAATTTTTTCATAAATGACCTGGAGGATGGGGTAAACAATTCAACCTCTGTATTTGCGGATGACACTAAGCTAAACAGGGCAATAACTTCTCCTCATGTGGAAACCTTGCAAGAAGATCTGAACAAATTAATGGGGTGGGCAGCTACATGGCAAATGAGGTTTAATGTAGAAAAATGTAACATAATGCATTTGGGTGGCAAAAATATGAATGCAATCTATACACTGGAGGGAGAACCTCTGGGGGAATCTAGGATAGAAAAAGGACCTGGGGGTCCTAGTAGATGATAGGCTCAGCAATGGCATGCAATAAAAAGCAAACAGAATATGGGCATACATTAAAAAGGGGATCAACTCCAGAGATAAAATGATAATTCTCCCGCTCCTACAAGACTCTGGTCTGGCCGCACCTAGAGTATACTGTCCAGTCCTGGGCACCAGTCCTCAGGAAGGATGTACTGCAAATGGAGCGAGTACAAAGAAGGGCAACAAAGCTAATAGAGACGCATGAAAGGGGATATGATTTAAATTTACAAATACCGTACTGGTGACCCCACAATAGGGATAAAACTTTTATGTGGAAGGGAGTTTAACAAGACACGTGGCCACTCATTAACATTAGCAGAAAATAGGTTTAACCTTAAACTACGTAGAGGGTTCTTTACTGTAAAAGCGGCAAGGATGTGGAATTCCCTTACACAGTCGGTGGTCTCAGTGGGGAGCATCGATAGTTTCAAAAAACTATTAGATAAGCACCTGAACGGCCACAACATACAGGGATATACAATGTAATACTGACATATAATCACACACATAGGTTGGACTTGATGGACCTATGTAACTATGTAATATTACACAATTGCCTAGGGCATGACTTTTTATATGGCAAACTTTATCTAAAAGAAAAAAAACACTTCCCCTATAATTCATGAGTCGAGATAACCCTTTTACTAAATTTAAAATGCTTAGGGTGGCTGAAATTTTTGTCACAAAGTGTCCTAAATTTAGCTGTCAAAATTCTGCACGCCTTGAGCAGTACAACAGGTTGATTGTGTCCAGCCATGATTTCCGTCTTTTTCTTGGTTATTAAACAGGTTTTACTGTTAGCTGAGTAAACAGGTAAGGCAGATCAGAACACTGTTATCAATGCCCGCATAGTATTTAAAAGCAGAAATGGTATACAACCCAGACCAACCCAATCTTCCAGCTGAGCAGAGCGGGATTGTATGCCCCCAGGCCACTTTTAATGCTTTATCCCTTATGACTATGACTTTTACATATATACCTTGCAAAACAAACAATGAACGCCTTTTGCATATGATTAAACATTATATCCCGAAAGCTCTGGTTGTGACAAACGTTTTTGTTCTTTGGTTAAGACTGATAGAAGAAACAAGCACCCCTACATATACATGGGACTTTAAAGGCAACTTGTACGCCAAATACATTTGTACATTTTGTAATAATGCAAAGTGTTTCAGATTTTGGGTTATCTTTTTTGTTAAATAAAAGATCATGTCTAGTTTGTTGGGCTGCTCTTCTAAATAATTGTTCATCAATGCTGCCTATGAGTGCCCATCAGTGCCTCCTTATCAGAACTCTGGGCTGAGAGTGTCTCTCTCATACAGCCCAGAGCCTGCTGTTCCCCCTCCCTCGCACGGGTGGGAGAGGATAGAGCCGATCTGCTCCTTCTCCTCCCGTCCCTCTCCTCCTGTGTGCGCACCACGGGAAATGTGAAGCCCAGCAGTTTAGAAGGGCCAGCTCTAGTCCCCAGTCAGCAGCCCAGTTCCCTATTATATCCAAAGCAAAAAAAGGTTTAGGAAACTCTCAAATGGGGTGGGACTTACAGCACTTACATCTCAGCAGGCTGGAACTACAGCAGGAGCTCTACTAATCCCAGTATGAAAACAAGCAGATATGTCTAATATAGTGGAAAGCCATCATGATGGGGGGGGGGGGGTTGGGGTAGTTTGGTCTAAGAAAACAAAATATGTAACCTAATGAACATTTTTAGGTTTATTGTGTGCAGAGATATGCTTTAAAAACGTTATTTTTTTGTTTTTGTTTTTTACTTTTGTACTTTAGTCTGTTTAGTCATTAAGCTTTGGACCAGTTGGTAGAACTGACAGTAAAAGTTGTCAAGTCCAAGTGCAGTATAAATGGTGGTGAACCAGTGCATTAAAGTGACAGGTTCAGGGGCGTGACCGGAAGCCGAGCAAGATGGAAGCCTGATCTCCCTGCTCTCTGAGCCCGCAGCGAGAAAGGCAATCTTGGGGGCGATTATCTGCAGTTTTATGGGCAAATCACGGACCACCCGCTCCTCCAAATACAGGGGATCAACGAATCCCCCTCCGGGTACCTCCACAGACCTCCGCTCCTACTTCACCCAGCCGGACGCATCCCGGAACGAGGAGGCCAACATGGCGCCGGTCACTTCCGCGCCTCACCACCGGAGCTCCTCTTAGGCTCCACAGCCCGCTCCGGACAGACTGCAACATGCGGGGGACCCTCCACTGGAGGAGGCGATCTCCCAGGAGCGCATCCCTCACACCGAAGCGGTGAGTTCTTCCCCACATGCCGGCGTCCAGACGGCACAAACACATGGGCCGCCATCAGCCACGCTCCCTATCTCCGCCCCGCCATACACGCAGTGCTCAGCAGCATTTCCGAGGCTGCTGCGAACGACTTCTGACCCCCAGATCCAGAGCCAGGACCCCGCATCCCCGCTCTCCTCAGACCTCTCCCAGGACTATCCACCACTACCTAGGTAGATGTGCCAGAGCGCATCAGCTCCCTGAGGGAACACAGGACGGTGCCTGGGCCACCACGGTCACATCCCCTCCACCTAAAGCGCAGAGACTCTAGCACATCCAGACACCACCCATCCTCCATGCCTTCATATGCACAGAAGGCAGGAGCCCTGACCTCACTTCCAACAGGGGCTAGCCCCCCCGCCAGCGACAGGCCGAAACCTGGTCAGACCCATGGGACTCCCCAGCAACTGGAACGCAATCAAACAGGGAGAGGGGAATCACATACTCCAATGCCACTCCACCTGGCAGATCATCACCCAACCAGCATTATGGTACCACAGAGGATCCACCTTTACATCCTCAGTGGCAAGCATATCTACAAGCCATACCCACAAAGGAAGATTTCAGGCAACTCATTGAAGATGTGAAATCCACCTGCCGCACAGAAATCCAAGTACTCCAAACGGGGCTCAAACACCTGGCAGACAGGATGGAAATGGCTGAAGAAGAGATACAAGAAACCAAACTGGCGGTCCATAGGACACAACTCCAGGGAGCAGACCACAGAGAAATGTTGAGAGATATGCAAAGACACGTGGAAGACCTGGACAATCGGGGACGCCGCAACAACATACGAGTGAGAGGCATCCCGGAGGCGGAGGGACCCGAGGACCTCCAAACAATCCTACAATCTGTCTTTAATAATTTAATTGGGGAGCCACCCAACAAACACATTGAAATGGACAGAGCTCACAGAGCGCTTCGCCCTAAAGGCGCCACCGCTAAACCGAGAGATATTATTTGTAGAGTCAGCTCCTACCCCATCAAGGAAAAAATCATGAAGCGGGCTCGCTTGGCTCGTAAAGTGACTTTTGATGATGTCCAGATACAACTGTACCCAGACCTCTCCTGGATCACCCTGCAAAAACGCAGACTTCTCCAGCCGCTACTACAGTTATTGCAGAAAGAGAACATCACCTATCGCTGGGGTTTCCCCTTCAGCCTCACGGCAAAACACCAGGGCAAATCCGCGGTAATGAGGTATCCAGAAGATCTGCGCACCTTTTGTAACATTCTTGAAATCCCGGCACCAAAGCTACCGGACTGGGACATTGTAGCAACCCCACCACCACCGCCTACAGTCTGGCAGAGAGTGCCTCCCTCCAACCGGTCCCGGGACTCTGACCCGCAACGCAAGCCCACCAAGCAAAAGAACCGCTGAGATGCAACTACTGTGACTCTTTATATCTGCAGGAACTAAGCATTTAGGCTCAATATATATCCCCAGTTAGACTGCAGTTTACTTTAGTTTGTTTTAAGCAACTTCAGCTTAGGACCCCCAAGATTGACCCCCCATGCTGAAATTCACTTTATCACCTAGGGCTTAACTCAGATGAGCTCCGGAGAGATGGGTATAAACTCAGTTCACTACCACCCCCCCCCTCTGATAGTTAGATAGATATCAGTGCAGGGTCATAGACTATGTGCTGTAGAATAGTTGTTTTTGGCTGGCTACGGGCTCCCGGGTGCCCCTTCCCACTCCTCTTTCCTGGGGTGGGGGGGCTCAGGGGAATCCGTCCAGACCTGGGCCTGTTGGCCTATATAGGTTTATTAGGAATGTATGTTCTCCATGTTCCTTACACACTAACAGTGTTTTTCTCTCTTTCTGACTATCCTCCTTCCTTTTCTACCCAGCCATCATCAAACCTACCCAGCAACCACCGTGCAGAGTCCTGGTCTCCTCCCGGAGAGTGCCTGCCCCAAGCCCCAGTCCGGACTGCTGATGCATCAACATCAGGTGAGCATCTACTCACACAACCCCACAAATTACCATGGCTAGGATACTCTCATTAAATGTACATGGATTAAACTCCAATAAAAAAAAGACATCTGGCACTGAGGGAATTCAGGCAGTCAGGGGCTGATAATATTATGGTCAAGGAGACCCACTATGATAGGGGGGGCTCCTTTGCGTTCGCCTCCAGGCACTACTCTCAGATCTATATGGCTTCGGGCACCCATAAAAAGGCAGGAGTGGCCATACTTATTAAGAGGGGGGCCCCCTTCACCTGCGTGACCCAGCATTGTGACCCACATGGCCACTTCATAATTTTACAGGGACAATGGCAGTCACAGGACATTACCCTATGCACTTTGTATGCCCCGAATGTCAAACAGCACAGTTTTCTGTCCAAGGTGTATACCCGCCTCTTTAAAACAACACCTAAGGTTCTGGTAATAGGAGGCGACTTCAATCTTACCCACTCATCTTACACAGATCGCCAGACGGTGGGCCCCCAAACAACCTCGCCCAGAGTACTCAGAGACTCGAGACTATTCAGGCAAATCTCCAGACGATATGCGCTCTTTGATGCGTGGAGGGCTCTCCGTCCAGGCGATCGACAATACACGTTCTACTCAGCCCCTCACCGCACCCACTCCAGGATAGACTACTTTTTTGTTAATAATCACACTCTACAGCTCACCCACACGGCTCAAATTCTCCCGATTTCATGGTCTGACCATGCCCCTATCCTGCTCACCATAGACCTTGGCACTGCCTTCCGTAGGCCTTATAATTGGAAGCTTAACACCTTCCTCCTCCAACACCAGCCCTCCCTGACGGAATTAAATTCCACTCTACAACTATATTTCAAAGAGAATAATAACCAGGAGGTCTCCTCTACCACGCTCTGGGAAGCCCATAAGGCAGTTCTCCGAGGTAAATGTATAACGCTCTCCACAGCGCTAAAAAAAGACGCCCTAACTGCAAAAGTGAAAGCGGAAAAAGAACTTAGAGTATTAGAACACAAGCTCCAAACTAACCCCACAATACCTTTACTTAAAAAAATAACTAACCTTCGTATGACTCTTAGGGACCTAGCCTTAGGTCAGGTAGAGAGGGCCTTGACCAGACTAAAACAAATGTTTTATGACAAGGGTAATAAGGCCCACTCTCTCCTAGCCAACAAACTCCGTGAACGTACCCACATGCTATCCCCGAATCAGATTAAAAATAGGGGGGGTCAGCTGTTATCTTACCCAGTGGACATCGCCCGAACTTTTGCAGAATTCTACAAAGACCTGTACAACAGTCCCGACATACCCAGTAACCCTCCCTCTCCAGACCTGACTCAAAAGATGCGACAATATTTGGAGCAAAGTGGAATTCCACATCTCCAATCATCTGACCTGCTATCGCTTAATGCACAGATAACAGAAGAGGAAATAGAACTGACTGTCAAAAACCTACCATCCCATAAAGCCCCTGGCCCAGATGGCTTTCCCTATGAATATTATAAGGCATTTCTCCCTCAGCTGCTTCCCTATATGTGCAAGCTGTTTAATACCTTCCTCCATGACACCCCTATCCCAGTAGACATGCAGCGATCCTTTATCACCCTAATTCCCAAACCAGACAAAGACCCATCCCTCTGCACCAATTACAGACCCATTGCACTCCTGAACTCGGACCTGAAAATTTTCACCAAACTTTTATCCAACCGCCTAAATATGATCCTTCCGTCACTGATCCACAAGGATCAGGTGGGGTTCGTCCCACTGCGGCAAGCAAGTGATAACACCAGAAAGGTGATTGACCTGGTGGACGTGGCGGACAGGGAGGGATCCGCCTCCATGCTACTGAGCCTTGACGCCGAAAAGGCTTTTGACCGTTTGGGGTGGCCCTTCCTGTTCGCTACACTGACCCACATGGGCTTCTGTGGACCCTTTATGCGAGCGATCAGGCACCTCTACTCCGACCCCTCCTCACAGGTCAGAACCCCCTTTGCACTCTCCACACCCTTCTCGGTGGCGAATGGCACCAGACAGGGGTGTCCACTGTCGCCCCTACTATTTGCACTGTGCGTGGAACCTTTGGCCGCCTCGATCCGGAACAATCCGGACATACGGGGGATAATGGTCAGGGATAGGGAATTTAAAATCTCTCTATTTGCCGATGACATTATCCTTACACTGACCCATCCTCATCTCACCCTCCCGGTTCTACATAGGGAATTAGACAATTTTAGAGCTCTCTCAGGCTATAAAATCAATGCATTAAAATCGGAGGCCCTACCTTTACATATCCCTGAAGCTGAACTTGCACTCTTAAAAGCCAACTTCCATTACAACTGGAAAACGACAGCTCTAAAGTACCTAGGGACCTATATCACCCCCAAATATGTCACCCTATACCAAGAAAACTTTCCTCCCCTCTTCCACTCTATCAGAACATTGCTGACACAGTGGAAAAAGCATCATATCTCCCTTTTGGGCCATATAGCCTCTATTAAGATGACCATCCTCCCGAAGCTCCTATATCTTTTCCAAACCCTTCCTATCCCTATACCACTTAAACACTTGAAAAAGCTCCAGTCGGAGCTACTCCAATTTGTCTGGAACTATAAAAGGCATAGAATACCGAGGACGGTAATGCTGGCGTCGCGCAGGGAGGGAGGACTAGCTTTCCCCGACATTACTAAATACTATCAGGCTGCGCAATTAAGAGCGATAGCCTCATGGTTCACTCAAAAATCATTTAATAAATGGACCGAAATCGAAAAGCTTTGGCTAGCTCCAATACACCCGAACAACCTTCTATGGAGTGCGGAGGCGGAGGTGCCCCCCGGGCGGATGCTGGGCCCCATGTCATTGTTACGACGAACTTGGCGTGCACTGGCCCGACCTCACAAATTGTCCTCAGAGAGATCACCACTGACCTCTTTTATCTGCAATCCCAAAGTACCAGATAGCCTCACACACCAGATGTCTTACCCTTGGTCCTCTAGAAACTTATTTCATTTTGGAAGTATAGTGGAACCTAGAACTCGTAAATTATTATCTTTTTCAGAATTACAAGCAAAATACGACCTACCAAAACAGGCATTCTACGGATATTTACAAATTAGGCACTACGCACTGACTATAACCCCGAACCTGCAGTTCTCTCCACCATCCCCCTTTGAATCTATAATACTAGAGGGGAATGCACAGAAAGGGGTCATTTCGGGAATTTATAAGATCCTAAATGCCATCTCCCTAGAGAAGCAGGGAAAACACTCATACATGCTTAAATGGGAGAAAATCCTTGAAAAAGAACTACCTCTAGCACAATGGCAGGCGATCTGGAATCAAACAGCAAAGAGTTCAATGTGCACCCTTTATAAGGAAAATGCATACAAAATTTTGTTCTTCTGGTATATGACCCCAGATGTACTCCATGCAATTTTCCCTGCTACCTCAGACCGGTGTTGGCGCTGTCAGGGAGCAAGGGGCACCCTCATACATATCTACTGGGAGTGCCCTCTGATTGTCCCCTTTTGGGATAAGGTCCAGCATCTATTGTCCCACCTTTTGGAACTGCAGGTCCGAGCTTCTCCAAAGTTCTTTTTACTAGGACTATCACCACTCAAGCTTTGCACACCATATAAGAAACTAGTAAGGCATATACTCACAGCGGCCAGATGTCTAGTAGCCCTAAACTGGAAACGCTGTTCCCCACCCTCTCCTGAAGATCTTTACTCCAGAATTAAAGACGTTGAACTGATGGAGAGAATGACGGCTAGAATGTAGGACAGACTGGAGGCACACAATGGGGTGTGGGAGCTGTGGCATCTCCGGGAGGACCCACCATGACCAGGTACCAACCCTACTCAGATGGCTTACCTTATACTTTCCCCCCTCTCTCCCTCTTTCTCTCTTCCTTCCCTTCTACTCGTTCCTCTACAACACAGTTATTAAAGATTTGAATTTTCATAGGCATTACCTTACATTAATGTAATTGAATTAACATTCTCTACTTACAAAAGGAATGGCTAGCAGTTAAACAATGAGATATCTTTGAAACTTAATATGATCTCAAAACCTCTATATCATAAGTATATGTTTGATTGTGGATAAGATATGTTGAATAATATTTACAACTTTCCATGCTCCTTTATTCTGTATTGCAACCAAGAATGAAACAATAATAAAAACTGTTATTTGAAAAAAGTGACAGGTTCACTTATTGCCTGCCATCCCCAGCTAAACATACCTCTTGTTTTCTGCCCCACCACTTCTTTTGCCTACCAAAGTAAAAAAAAACTTGGTACTTTTTTGTATGGCAAGCATGTTACTTGCTACCCTTCCTTCCATTAACAGTGCTTATGCTTGTTGTATGGCCCTTTAGTTGCCCAGTGCTGTCACATGGAGATGGGAAACCATGACTTTGAGCCAATGCAGTGCTCCGTCACTTTGCTTTTCGTTGCCAAATAAAATCGACAGAGGAGAAAAGAGAAGGCGAGTATGTGCAGATGGAGAGGGCAGCACATACAGCAAGTAAAACACTCACATTTTCCATTGTTCCCTCTCCAGTTTCAGGTATTGGCGGGGGGCGTTGCTAGGTGGCAAAAAAAACAGGGGCTTCAGCCCGAAGTCCGAGCCCAGCACCGGGGGAGTGGTGGGGGGGTGTTACCTACCTGACGGGCACTGACCTACCTGACATACACTGACCATTACACTGACCTAGCTGATATACACTGACCTACCTGACCCACACTGACCTACCTGACATACACTGACCCACCTGACACACACTGACCTACCTGACATACACTGACCCACACTGACCTACCTGATCAGACTTCAGGTGATGTGACCTCCTCCTGCAGCTCAGCCGTAGTGTGCAGCACGCCCATCACAGTAGAGTAGACAGCAGGTACTCCAGGCAGCCAGAGCTATGATGACAGGAGTGGAGAGGCGAGCCGCCCACCCGAGAGCCGAGTGGGGATCTTCTCACAGTGGCGCAGTGGCCGCATTGTAATTCCCGCCTTCTGGAGCCTGCAGCGCCTATGATAGACGTCACACGTCCGACGGTCCCCGCATTGGACCAGTGGGACGTCCATCATAGGCGCTGCTGGCTCCAGAAGGCGGGACCTGCTATGTCACTCGGCCGCACTCAGGGTCAGATCGGTCCCCGCTCGGCAGCGGCGCTCGGGGCTAATAATAGAACTGTGCATGCCCGATACCCGGGGCTTTTTGGGGACCCACTCAGGGCTCCAGCCACCGTCAGCCGCCCCCCCTCCCGACGCCACTGGGTATTGGTGATCAAATGACCTTCACCCAGAATGCATTGATCGCACCCAAGTGATTAGCAGATTGGACAGTCTTCTTCACACCCAAGTATCCCCTCCCATTCCCTGGACTCACCCCAGTGAGCCTAGGATCTCTATGAATCCAGAATGAACAAAAGTGGAGGAAATCAGCAACCTCCGCTTTCAACCTCCTTAGGCTGAGAATGAACTTGAAAGTGTTCAGTTCTGTGCGCTTCTCAGTTCAGAGCTCTCAAACTCCCAACACAGAAGGTGGGTGTACTTGCAGATCAGGGCTCTCTGTTCCTTTGTTCTCGATCTGTTTGTACTAGTAGCAGGGGAGGCATCAGGAGTTTAATAGACCACTGATGTCTGCAAAATGATGTGTCACTACTATCACATAGGGGGCTTGTCAGCCCCCTTGCGATAGTAATGAATACTAAAAAGTGAACAAATTAAAATAAATGAAAAATGTAAAAAATGATTAAAAACAATTAAACACTTAAACAATCATGACACATGTATGTACATAAACACCTGCATTACACATTTCCAGGCATGCCACAGGTAGAGGAATCATTTTAGGGACATTATTTTAGTGAAACTCCGAAATGATGGGCTGTAAAGGTTTTTAGCTCTTCACCTATTTACAATTTTTAGCCTAAAATTATTTGTTATTTTTTAAGTCGAACGAGTCTTCTTTTTTATTTAACTTGCTTACAATGGCCCTACTGGTCATTCCCTACTTTCTATTTCTCTCCCATAAACTCAGAGCCCACAACACCTCTCACCCCTCTCCCCTTCCATGGAGGCAAGCACTCTCACCGGTAGCAATTATTACCACCGGCGTGATCCGTATGCTAATCTCGTTGATGCAAATGTGCAATTATCTGTACTACTTCACAGCCTGTAATGCAACTTTATGCACTACTCTCACGTACCTGGTAGACCTGTTTATAGGTTTTTTCTTTCATGTAATTTTATTTTGCACATGTTTCCAGTATAAAACTTTCTAAAAACTTTAAAAACCTAATTAAAATGATATACTTTTGTGAAACACAATGGCCCTGCTGTGCTTTACCTTTGGCCCAGGTTCATTGATGAACTAAAGTCATTGTACTAGAGAATGTCTAATATCTAAGCGTCCAAAATATATTCACTTATTTATTAACTGTTTATTGCTAGCATGTTTTAAAACTTACACTTAATACTTATGGGGGTCCCTGTAGTCAGGAGAAAATGTTTCAGTGGAATATCTGGAATAGTATTAATTTTACAAAATACACTATTGTCAAAAGTATTGGGACGCCTGCCTTTCCACACATGAACTTTAATGGCATTCCAGTCTTAGTCCGTAGGGATCAATATTGCATTGGCCCACCCTTTGTAGCTATAAGAGCTTCAACTATGTCCACAAGGTTTAGGAGTGTGTGGGAATGTGTGACAATTCTTCCAGAATCACATTTGTGAGGTCAGGCACTGATGTTGGATGAGAAGGCCTGGCTTGCAGTCTCCGCTCTAATTCATCCCAAAGGTGTTCTATCAGGTTGAGGTCAGAACTCTGTGCAGGCCAGCTAAGTTCCTCCTCCTCAAACTCGCTAATCCATGTCTTTATGGACCTTGCTTTGTGTACTGATCCAATTAATTTGGCGGAGTGGGGATTATGGTGTGGGATTGTTTTTCAGGGGTTGGGCTTGGCCCCTTAGTTCCAGTGAAAGGAACTCTTAAGGCGTCAGCATACCAAGACATTTTAGACAATTTCATGCAACAAAATTGTGGGTTTGGGGATGGCCCCTTCCTGTTCCAACATGACTGTGCACCAGTACACAAAGCAAGGTCCATAATGACATGGATGAGCGAGTTTGGGGTGGAGGAACTTGACTGGCCTGCTCAGAGTCCTGACCTCAACCTAATAGAACACCTTTGGGATGAATTAAAGAGGAAACTGCGAGCCAGGCCTTGTCCAACATCAGTGCCTGACCTCACAAATGTGGTTGGGGTGTAGGAACTTGACTGGCCTACACAGAGTCCTGACCTCAACCTGATAGAACACCTTTGGGATGAATTAAAGAGGAGACTGCGAGCCAGGCCTTGTCCAGCATCAGTGCCTGACCTAGCAAATGTGTTTCTGGAAGAATGGTCAAACTATCCCATAGACACACTCCTAAACCTTGTGGACAGCCTTCCCAGAAGAGTTGAAGCTGTTCTAGCTGCAAAGAGTGGGCCAACTCAATAATGACTAAGACTGGGATGCCATTAAAGTTCATGTGCGTGTAAAGGAAGGTGTCCCAATACTTTTCACAACATGGTGTTTGTTACATATTAAAGAAACTAAAACTGCATTTGCCAGTTAAAAGCTTTACATGTAAAATTTGAGTTGTTATGAGGTTAACCAATGCATATTGTAACTGCTAAGTTTAGCCTGGGCATCAAGGTTTCAATGACCTAGTCAATAAAATGGTAAATTGAGGGCATTCTGACCTTAGCACAATTGCTGTAGTTCCCGTTTGCTGTTTGAATTCAATTGTTATATTTAAGATCTGCTGCCGAAGGCAGCAATGCCTGGCGGACTACATTCCAAATCTTCACTCATTTTGTTGTTTTATGACTTTTTGTTTGCTAACAATTATGTGTATTATGTATAAGGACTAGTTTAAACTAGTGTTAGCCCTTTGAAGAGCAATCTGGGACAGTGTTTGTTAAGCAGAGTGGACGCATTATGTGGTCTATTTACTGGTTGTTTTAGCTCCTACAAATCTGTGCCACAACCATGTGCACTGCTCACAATTGCGGCACGGCCTCATTCAGGTGAATAAGTTGTGTTACCAGAATGACCGCCGAGCACAACAACTGAGGTGATTCTTTTCCCCGCATGTGTACACCCCCATCTGCTGTCTTTGGAGCCTAAAGTGGAAGAAAAGGCTAACTATAACTATTCTTAAAAATGTTCCTCCCCCTTCCTCCTACCTAACCTTCTTAAGCTGTGTAAAAAAAGATAGTGGGGAAAATAAATTTTTGATCCCCTGCAGATTTTGAAAGTTTTCCCACTTACAAATAAATGAAGGGTCTATCATTTTTCTATCATATGTGTATTTTAAATGATCGAGACAGAATATGAACCAAAAATCCAGAAAAAACACATGATACAAGTGTCATAAATGCAGTTGCAGTTCAGTGAGTAAAATAAGTATTTGATCCACAAGCAAAACATGACTTAGTACTTGGTGGAAAAACCCTTATTGGCAAGCACAGAGGTAGGACGTTTCTTGTAGTTGGTTACCAGGTTTGCACACATCTCAGGAGGGATTTTGGTGCACTCTTCTTTACAGATCTTCTCTAAATCCTAAAGGTTTCTTGGCTGTCGCTTGGCTATTTGAAGTTTCAGGTCCCTCCAAAATTTTTCTATAGGATTGAATTGAATGTAAACCCACACATATACCCAGTGAAGTGAACAGCCTCAGATGATCTCCCTACATAAGTTTTACATGTATATCTGCTGTCTTCATCTTTATATACTGTTTAGAATGTGCACATCGTGTTAGGAGATTTTCTCTTCCTGGTTAACACTGCAGTGAAACCTGGGCATGCAGCCAAGACAGCTGATTGGAGGAAAGGCACAAGCTCCCTCTCCTCATAGGAAGAGACTTTCAGCTCTGTTTGTTGAATCGTTCAGCTCAGTGCTAATCTATTTATAGCATCCTCCCCAACACAAAACTCTGGCTGCTTTTATAATATGTGACAGCGAATAGACTTGTGCACAACGGGAAATTTCGTTTAGTTTCAGTTCGTTGTCATTCGTAAAATACATAATTTCGTTCTGTTATATTCCTTATTTTACGTTAATTTGTTCGGATAATTCGTTATTATTCGTAGAGTTTCGATATTCGTTACACTGAATCATGTCGATTTCATTCGTTATATCCGCTATAATTTGGAGTTTGGAGTAGTAGTAGTAGGAGTAGTAGTAGTTTGGAAAGTAGTTTGTTTATTGAATCTATTAACACACACACAATGACAATATCTCTTCTCCTCTGTTCAAATACAATACAACACCCTTCTCAGTCAGTTCTCAATAATGCACTTTGCCAGGAATCCAACCTCCAGCACAAAATTAATCAGCTGATTCGACTGTAAGATTTACCTTGAGTTGACCTTTTGTTTCATTAGATCTTTAACGAATTACCAAATCATGTCAAATTCATTCGTTATATTCGCTATAATTTCTTTCGTATTAGTTGAAATTTGTTATTTTTTTATTCGGACATTCGCGTGCATCTGAATGTCCGAAAGATGCAAAATTCGGCCGAATTTCGATTCGTTACGAAACGAATTGCACATGTCTAACGGCGAACTTGTCAGAAGTTATCAGGCTGATAATAGATGAACAGAGCAGGTGATAGCTACGGGACACAGTGCTTTGAAGAGAGATAACAAAACACTGTAGATATGTGCCCAGCTCAAATTTTATGAATCAGGTTTACATCCATGTTAAGGTCTGGAGAATGGCTAGGCCACTCCATGACTTTAATGTACTTCTTCTTGATCCACTCCTTTGTTGCCTTGGTGATATGTTTTGGGTCATTGTTATGCTAATAGACCAATCCACGACCCATCTTCAGTGTTCTGGCTGAGGGAAGAAGGTTTTCATCCAAGATTTTATAATACATGGCCCCATTATTTGTCCCTAAATACAGCAAAGTTAGTCTGTACCTTTAGTAGAGAAACAGCCCCAAAGCATAATGTTTCCACCTTCGTGCTTCACTGTAGGGATGGTGTTCTTAGGGTCATAGTCAGCATGTCTCTTCCTCCAAACATCGCAAGTCAAGTTAATGCCAAAGAGCACAATTTTGGTCTCATCTGACCACAGCACTTTCTCCCAATCCTTCGCTGAATCATTTAGATGTTAATTGGCAAACTTCAGATGGACCTGTACATGTGCCTTCTTGAGGAGGGGGACCTTGCAGGCGCCGGAGGATTTCAATCCATGGCGGCGTATTGTGTTACCAATGGTTTGTTTGGTGACTGATCCCAACTGCCTTGATCATTCACAAGCTCCTCCCCTGTAGTTCTGGGCTGATCCCTCACTTTTCTCATGATCATCCTTACCCCATGAGGCGAAATCTTGCATGGAGCTCCAGACCGAGGGTGATTAATGATTTATTTTTTATTTCTTCCATTTGCGAATAATCACTCCAACAGCTCCTTCTCACCAATCTTTTTGCTGATTGTCTTGTAGCCCATTCCCACCTTTTGCAGGTCTACAATCTTGGCCCTGATGTCCTTTGATAGCTCTTTGGTCTTGCCCTTGATGTTGGGTTTGAATGGAAGAAAGAGATTCTGTGGACAGGTGTCTTTTATACACACAATGAGTTGTCGTTAGGAGCATCTTCTTAAATTGACAGGACTAATCTGTGTACCACATAAGCTCATACTGTAGCCAGTCAGTGGGAGCCAAAATTATTGTTGGTTGGTAAGGGATCAAATACTTATTTCACTCACTAAACTACAACTAAATTTAAAACATTTGTATTGTGTTTTTTCTGGATTTTTCATTGTTATGCTCTCTCTATCATTTAAAAACACATATGATAGCAACTATAAATCCTTCATTTCTCTGTAAGTGGGTAAACTTACAATATCTGCAAGGAATCCAGTAACAATTTTCCCCACTGTATACACTTACCTATTTTGAATCCACTCCAGTCCAGTCATGTGATCCCGCAGCTGCGGCTCCCCTGTGTCAATGAGCATCTGCTGCAGGGGAGAAGAGGTAGCGCCAACAATGGCTGGCCCATGGGAGCCTATGGGTGATGTCACGGCTTCAATATTTTAGAGCCATTGTGAAGTACCCCCTTACACACAGCTGCAGGATCACATGGTTGGACCGTATCGGATAAAAACAGGTAAGTACTGTACAAAGATCCTTTTTTTTCTAAAGGTAAGGCAGGATAGGCGTGTTTGTGTGGGGGAGGAAGGCATTATTAACCTCTTCCCATCCGCGATATAGCTGAAAGACAGCTACAGCGTGGACCTACTTTGCTGGGAGGGTGTCCATAGATGTCCTCCCGCGTTCGAGCGGCCTGCACGCCCCCTGCAGGACCCACGCAACGCACTCTGTGATCAGCGAGTCTATGAGATCCGAACCCCTTACCACGTGATCAGCTGTCAGCCAATGACAGCTGATCATGTGATATAAACAGAGCCAGTAATTGGCTATTTTTTCTCTTTACGCTGGTAGTGTGAGGAGAAAACTAAAGCAGATCACCGGCGGCTGTGAGAGGGACATCAATCCCGATCGTGGAGAGTCTCTGCAGAGGCTTCTGTGCCCACCTGTGCCACCTACTAGTGCATAACAGTGCCGCCTACCAGTGCCCACCAGCGCCAACTACCAGTGCCCACAGTACCACCCATCAGTGCCCACAGTGTACCTATCAATGCCCACAGTGCCACCTATAAATGTCACCAATCAGTGCCTCATCACCAGTACTGCTTATCAATACCACCTACCAGTGCCCATCAGTGCCACCTATCCGTGCCCATCAGTGCCACTCATCAGTGCCACCCAACAGTTTCACCCATCAGTGCCTATCAGTGGCCTCTTTTCAGTGCCTATCAGTGTTGCCTTTTCTGTGCCTATCAGTGTCGTCTTATCTGTGCCTATCAGTGCAGCCCATCAGTGCCCAATAGTGCAGCCTCATCAGTGAATATCAAACAGGAAAAAAATACTGCGCTATCCCAAAATCTAATCTGTGAAGATATATGAATGCATTGTGAAAAAAGTTGGTTTGTGCTGCAGCAACCATAAATGTGAGACACATCCACTTACTAAACACTATATACAAAAAAGGCTGCGCTGCCACTTAAAGGTGAATAGAACAAATAAATCATTTAGTTAACTACAAATTATTCACCCATATAAGAAGAAAAATAAAAATAAAAATAGATTGCAATTTAAAACTCAAAGATCATCATAAATCCAATAGAATGAAACTATCAAACTGAACATGAAAGATCAAATTCAAAGCTGGATGGAGCAAGCAAAGTCCATAGAGTAAAAAGTTCATTGATGGGAAAATCTTTAAGAGGGGGAATACAACAGTCATCCAAGCGATGTGAGACATGCAATCTTTTCACCCTGAGGAGCGTGATGACAGGAAAGTTCCTCCACCTCAAAACAGACTGCCCCTTACCGGATCGAATGATCTCTTGTTAGGGAGATCGTAAGAGCGTCTGGCTGTTTTCCCCCAGCCCAGGGTCTCTGCTGGGAGCGGATCCCAAAAGTGTCACCTCTCTGGGGGTCCTCTAGATGGTATATGAGCGCTCGTTCCCCATGGAAATATATATAAGAGAAAACTCCATAGCGTAACACAGTTTAGCAGTTTATTAAAAGGTAAAAGAAACACACTTACAAGCAAGTCGTGTCAAATTCTCATTAAAATCACAAGTCGGCCGGCTCCAGACTGCTGCCCGTAGCTTCCGGGATCAGCGATGGATAGTGGTGACGTCAGTGCAGCCTTTTTTGTAGATAGTCATCAGTGAATATCAATGAAGGAGAAAAATTATCTGTTTGCAAAATGTTATAACAAACTATGAAACATGTTTTTTGTTCAAAAATATATCTATTTTTTTTGTTTAGCAAAAAATAAAAACCCAAGTGGTGATTAAATACCACCAAAAGAAAGCTCCATTTGTGTGAAAAAAATGATAAAAATTTCATTTAAGTACAGTGTAGCATAACCACGCAATTGTCATTCAAATTGTGACAGCGCTGAAAGCTGAAAGTTGGTCTGGGCAGGAAGGGGGTTTAAATGCCCAGTAAGCAAGTGGTTAGGAATAGGTATAGTTAGGGTTTTCTTCCACTTTAATGCCCTGTACCTACGGTCGGATTTGCCGACGGAAAAAGTAGGATCGGATTGTGTTGTTGGAAATTCTGATTGTGTGTAGGCCCCATCGGACTTTTTCCATCAGAAATTTCCGACACACAAAGTTTGAGAGCAGGCTATAAAATTTTCCAACAACAAAATCCGATCGGTTAAATTCCGATCGTGTGTACACAAATCCGACGCACAAAGTGCCACGCATGCTCAGAATAAATTTAGAGACGAAATCTATTGGCTACTGCCTCGTTTATTGTCCCGACGTACGTGTTTTACGTCACCGCGTTCAGAACGATCGGATTTTCTGACAACTTTGTGCGACCGTGTGTATGCAAGACAAGTTTGAGCCAACATCCGTTGGAAAAAAACGATGGATTTTGTTGTCAATGTCCGACCGTGTGTACAGGGCATAAGAGGCAGCAGTAAAAACAGGACTCAACTGTATGTTTTTGCTGCCCCTCAACTGCAAGTGTAAACAAGTCCTAACAGAGTTCTTTCATTTTCAGTGAACACCTATAGGTGATGCTCAGGATGCCCGGCTGTCATCTGCGATAAGTACTTCAGACCTTGGTGAAAAAAAGTCTGAGATTTGCTTCCCTATGTAAATCACGTAGCATTTGCTGAGAATCTCCCAGCGCTCACATTTTACTATAGAATATGAGGGAGACTCCCCTCGGGCAGATTTTTACTCCTTATAAATATTCCAATTGTGTAAGACAATAGAGTTTATAGTGAGGTTTTCAGCACACATCATTTCCAGGCGCTTGTCAGCCTCACAACTGCAGATGGGGACAAAGTTTGTGGTTTATGCACAGAAAACGAATTACGTGAGGTGCGTGTTATGCTGATCGACTGTCTGCCCACTAAATGACACACTGCTGTGTTCACCGTCATATGAAAAAGGAAGTAAAAATATAAAATGTAACCTAGATAAAAAAACTCCAGAGATAAACACATTCTGTATAAGGTGCTGGCTGAAAACCAAAAAATTAACATACAGTATGTTTCAACATAACCATTATTCTATTAGGAGAACCTGTTATATTCGCTATTTTTTTTTTTTTTTATTTCTTTTTTCCAATTATTTTATTTAATCACAGGACACATTCGAGAGCCTACAACTGGGTATTCCAAAAAAGGACAACAAGAACATAAAATAAAACATAACACACCATTGATTTTAAACATCCCAGATTTAGAATACAACATCATTTCAACCAGGCAGTATATTGGGTCACCATCTAAAGTAACTCTCCCATTCGGTGATAAAAAACTACTGAAAATTATATGTTGACTCCTGCACCTTCACCATGTAGTTGACAATGAACCCTATGTACTGCCTCCTCTATAGTCCCGGACCCGTCCTAATCCATTTTACAACATTATATAAAGAAAAGATTTGGACCCCAGGGACCCGGGTCCAAAAAAAAAAAAAAAACAGAAAACAGGGAAAGGAGGGGAAGGAAAGTGAAGCCAATTTATGGGGGTAAACCTCAAGTGTGCCCACACATCGTGGGGAAAGTTGAGATGTAGACCTTAGATACCCACCCTAGCTATTCAAGTTATTGTCAAGGAGGGCTCTTCCCTCCTCTGAGGCCAGAAAGACATTTCATAATGACCAGTTCCTGAAGTAGCGCTCCTGCTGGTGTCGTTCAGAGAGAACCAAGTCTTCTAATTTGCTAATCTCTTTCACTTTACGGAACCACATCCCTATTGTCGGGGGCAGCGATGATTTCCATGTCAGAGGAAAACATGCCTTAGCAGCATCTAAGAGGTGACAGATAATAGACTCCTTATATACCTTTTCTGGTATGTGAGACGCATGAAGAAGAAAAAAGGCCGGGTCCTCCGGTATCGTACAGTCTGTAAAAATTTGAAGGATGTGTCTAACCTCTGTCCAGAAGTTCTTTAGTTTGGGACAGTTCCAAAAAATATGTAGCATGGTGCCTCTATCTCTCTGGCATCTCCAACACAGATCAGAGGAATCAAGGAAGATTCTCTTCAGTCTCACTGGCGTTCTATACCATTGAGTAAAAATCTTAAAGTTCGTCTCTTGTATTTTCATACAGGTCGATAATTCACGCGTAAACCTAAGAATATGTTGTTGCTGTATTGTGCTAAAAGATTTACCCAACTCCCGTTCCCATTACCAAACACAGTTCAAGGAGTGGGTTTTCGCAGGTGTAATTAATAGTTCATAATCATAATTGAAAGGGTATGGGACATTGCTCCCATCTCCGAGCAAAATTTCTCAATCGTAGTGGGGGACCTGGTGAACCGTTCCGGGGATGGGGAGTGCTGAAGAAGTGGGTGATCTGAAGAGCACTCCAAAATCTTAGTCTAACCGTACCCACCAGTTCAGTCAGCTCCGGGATTGTCAACCACGCCCCCGCCTTTATGTAGCGGACGCTTTTGTACAGCCCACGCTCAATAGATGCCGAAAAGCAATGTTACCAATCCCTGGTGGAAAAAGGGGATTCCCCAATATTGGGTACAGGGGAGGGGTCTCAGGTAATATACCAATATTAGGGAACAGGGCCAAACAAAGTTTGATGGTATTGCCTATTAAAGGGTGTTTGATAACCTCACTAGGGAGGGCGACCAAGCACAAAGGGGCTCTGCCCAGGGGAAGGGCGACTGGGCATATTCAATCTGCACCCGTAGTTTAAGGTCCAAATGTCTATTCCAATCAATTACTCTACTCAGATGTATAACTTGATAATATTTATGTATATCCGGCATTTCTAATCCCCCATATCTCTTGGGTAGTATTAGCTGGTTACGTTGCAACCGAGGATGTTTATACGCCCAATTAAAATAAAAAATTAACTTCTAGCTCTGTTTAAAATAGGTAGATGGAATGCATGATAAAGAAATTTGGGGAGAATGCTCATCTTAATAATATTGCAGCGCCCAAGCCAAGAGTGAAGGCCAGTATTCCACTTTTCCAGTAGTGTCTTAACTGTTTGGAATAATGGAGGAAAATTTAACTCAAAGATCTTAGCTATGTTAGGTGAGAGCAACGTACCCAGATATGTTAGAGCTTTGTCAGTCCATTTAAACGTAAAATTTTGATTAAGTTGCGCAATTGATGTTTGAGGAAAATTGACCCCCATTGCCTTCGACTTGGTAACGTTGATGCTAAGATTGAAGAGTGACCTATACCTCTCAAACTCCCTCATCAAATTTGGGATCGTGATCAAGGGTGCGTAAGAGAAAATAGCATGTCGTCTGCGTAAGCCGAGATTTTATATTGGGCATCCCCTATCTATACTCCTGTAATGACCTGATTTAGACATACTGTGCAGAGAAACGGTTCCAATGACAGGGCAAAGAGGAGTGGTGACAGAGGGCACCCCTGGCGGGTCCCATTTGAGATTTGGAAAGTATCTGTTAATACCCTGTTGGCCCGCACCTGGGCCGCCGGACGAGAACAAATGGAGGTAATCCACTGTAGCATTTTACTCCCAAAGCCACTGTGACGTAGAACTGCCAGCATAAAACTCCAATTCACCCTGTCAAAAGCTTTCTCCGCATCCGTACTTAAAAACACACATTGCATCTGGGTTATATTCACTACCTGTAAAAGATTCAAAACCTTTGTGGTGTTATCTCTTGCTTCTCGTGTAGGAACAAATCCACCTGATCCAAATGTATCAGGTTTGGGATATGCTGTTGAATTCCTGTTTGCCAAAATTTTGGTAAAGAGTTTGAGATCTAAGTTAAGCAGTGGAACAAGAGAAAACATACCCCCTAGATGGGACTTTAATAGACCACCAACACTGAGATAACAAAAATACATATCTTTAATATAGCAACATAAAAGGTGTGTGCAATCTACACCTTGTATAAATACATCAAACCAACAAAACATCAATACAAAAATACAAATGATCATATGTACTCTCCAGAGGGTGATATACCCTAGCACCCGACGCGTTTCCAGTATTCTGATACCTTCATCAGGGGTTAAAGGTTAAATATGATTTACTTCCATTGGAATGATTCCATATCAAAGGAGCACAGGAGGCAAATCTACCGGAAAGAATGTTAAGTGGACGCCAGACCACGATGGTGACAAATTTTAAGTGCACTGTGTTTCCCACATCAGTGGATGTTGATTGAAGAGTATAAGGGACAGTCTGTTGCTGGAGCTTTAAGTATGAGCAGCACAGTGGGTGGATGAGTATCCTGCATCCCTGGTTCAATGAGTCCTGTGAGTGACAGGGTCCAATGCGTAGCGAACCTCCTCCTTGTCGGTGCCTGAGGTCTTCAAGACTATCCCTATCTAATCAGGGCATAGATGACAATGAGAGATACGAGTCTATCTGAGCTTGGGTAGGGAACTTGTTCTGTAGATTTTACAGGGAATTCTTGAAATTCCCAGGATATATCATGTGGTTTCGTGGCCTTAGACCCTTTAGATGGAACGAGATGTAGGATATAATTAATTCATTTCTCCTCTCGTAAAGTCCTGGCTAACAATCTCCCACATTTATCCCCAGACATGTGCGATAACTTCCTGCAAACCTGTAATGCCTCCTTGGCCTTAAAATAAAGAAGGTCAGAGATTTATGTTCGTTTGACCAGAAGGTCTCTCTCTAAAGAGAGGGACTGGGGCCGTTTATGTCGGAGCTCCAGGGTAGCCAGTTCTTCGAGTAATAGTTTTAGCTGTTCTGCACGTTTCCGCTTAATCCTGGTTCCATGCTTAATCAGCACCCCTTGTGTGCTTCCCAGACAATTCCGGGGTCACGGTCTGGGGTGTCATTAGTGCTAAAATAAAAATTGAACTCCTTAATTACGTCCTTTAGGACGTCTTTATCCTGTAAAAGGCTCTCATTCAATCTCCACTGAAAAGGCCTAGTCGTCAGAGAGTCATGTAAGGCGTATGTCAAAAAAATAGGTGTGTGATCTGACCAGGTAATAGGGCCTATAGTGTAGTGGCAGCTTGTACTGAATAAAGTTGGGCCTGTGGGACAAGGAAGTAATCTATACGGGAGTAAGATTTATGAGGAAGGGAATAGAATGTATAATCTTTTTCTGTAGGATGAAGTAAACGCCATATATCAATCAATTGGCTTCTGTACAAGATTTGGGCAATACGATTACGTGCACTAAAAGAAATGGATGACAATCTGAAGGAGGTATCCTCTGCTGGGGCTAATGGAGTATTCAAGTCTCCCCCTATAATCACATGTCCTTCTGTAAATTCGATTAGCCGCTCAAACATTTCACCTATAAAGGTCGCTTGGTGGTCGTTAGGAGCATACAGTGTCGCCAACGTGACCCTGACATCACCCACCTTGCCCTTCACGAACAGGAAAAACCCACCAGGATCCCTGACTGAGTCTATATAAAACCATGGTACCCTACTCGAGAGGAGGATAGAAACTCCCCTCTATTTAGCCAATTGATTTGTAGTGTGGTAAACCGTCGGGAATAACCGACTTTTTAGGATGGGTACTTTGTCATCTCTAAAATGTGTCTCCTGTATGAAAGCAACATCTGATTTAAGACGCTGCAGATCATGCAGGAGCATCCGCCTTTTCTTCTGCGTTTTTAGGCCCTTAGCGTTGAGCTAGAGCACATTGAGGGCCTACATGGCAGAAGTTTAAGGTAAAGGAGGGTGAGGAATGGAAAAAAAGGGGTGGGAAAGAGAAAACAACCACAACAAAAAAAATTCCCTTTGCCCAAAAAAGAAAAAACGGTTAAACCCTATATTCGAGCGTTGACCTATATGGGGTCGTGGACGGAAACAGTCGGAAGTAGAACTCCAGGCATAACTGCCCATCCCGACAATAATGAAAAAGCCAACGTTCTGAAATATATCAATCTGCGTATATTACTGCATGTATTACTGCAACATGGTAACCTAACAATCATGAGAACGCTACAACAGAGTCAACAGATTATGATCCATATACATATAATAAGTTCCCCACAATATATGACAGCTTCCCTCATCCAAAAAACGTCTCTCTCTCTCTACGAATCCTTGTGTGTCTGACTGAAGGCTAATAGGCACAGCTCAGTGGCCCTCCCCTCTACAATTCCAAGAGGGAGGGGAGGGAAGTGTCCTCCTATATTATAAGACACACCTTCAAGTCACCCTTTTGGGGGGTAACACAAATATGATTATACTCCAGCAGTCTATCCATTAAGATACTAACTCAGGGAAACTAAAAAGCCTTCCTCATCCTCCATTCTTGAGATTACTGAAGACATGCATATGGGAGGAGAACATATATCTTATTCCCATCTCCAAGACACAGAGCAAGGGACAGGTCTTATTGGGATCATATCTAAGCTGCCATAACCTCCCTTTCCCCCTCACTCTCTACCAACCACACCGCTTGGAGAGCATAAGAGATTGGGGGACTTCTACCGTTCAGGGGAATGTCTAAGCATGCAAATACTGAAGATACCAAGACAAAGAATTAATCAATTTTATGTAATTATTACCAATATGTAGAGCCCCTACAAAAATATAAAATAATAAATGTGATGTTCAAAGTGAGAACTAGTGACGTAGGTAAAAAAAAAAAAGGATAGTGCTATAAAAGTGCTGTCATATTGACTGCATTACTAAGAATATACGTGAAATATATGTGAAAAGAAAAAAAATGGGTAATTATTATATCAGTGCAATAAAGCAAACCCAAGTGCATTAAAAATATATCATGTACGAGTTGCAGGAGACGCAACACGGAAAAATTAGTGTTACCAATACCAATACCAATCAAGTGCTTAAAAAACAGCAAGCCAAATATAAAAAAAAAAAAAAAAAAAAAAAGGGAGCACATAACCTGACAGTACAACCAAATAAAATAAATCCTATAACAGTAAAAAAAAAACCTCATGGATAAAAAAAAAAAAAAAAAATACTATAGCCAAAAGGTACCCATACATCTTCTAATTCTTCAAATTCCCAACTAGCTTATACAACCTGGCTTAATTACTAAGCAAATATTAAGCAAAGAAGTAAAGCAAAGAATCATAAAGAATGTAATTAACCATCTCCTTAAGACACCCTATGTAGAGAACTTGCAGCTCTTCAGTCCTGTGGATAGTTGCATTTATTAGTTCTCTCAAGAGACCATAGCCTGTAGCTTTGCATCGGGGACTTCAAAAGTGCTTGTCTTAATGTGTGGGGCAGGAGCCAGAGTCAAAGTTCCGGGGTTGCAAGACTACTCAGAACGTCCACCAGTGACCCCACTGTCACCTACTTCACCTGATGGAACTGGAGGGATAGGTTCTGGTTCTTGGTTCTGGTCCCCACAGGGACCTTGGGATCCACGTCGGGGCTGTTGCTGTTGTTGTATTTGAGTACGACTCCAGTACCCTTGCGCTCTCGGGGGGGCCCAGACGACCCCCTGTGCGTGGGATAAACAAAAGCCAATTAGGGATCTGAATAGGTGCCACTTCTATAAATGCAAATAGTCCCGGAAGATCGGCCGATGTACGGAGGGTAAATGAGGATGATGCCTTGCGGAACGTCACTGCCAGCGGGTACCCCCATCTATATGTGCACCCCTGTTCTCTAGCTAGATCTAGGACTGGACACAGGCAGGCTCTATGCTGGAGGGTGGCCCAAGATAAATCTGATAAGATCTTAATGGGAGCCCTTTCAAAGTCAATGTCCCCTGCTTCCCATGCTGCCCTAAGTATCTGCTCCTTCTGTGAATAACTATATAAGCGACAGAGAACATCCCTGGGTCTCTCTGGGCCTCTTGATTTAGGCCCCAAGGCTCTAAAGGCACCCTATCCAATTCAACCATCGTCTGGGGGGATTTCAGCACTGCCTTGAATATCCCACTCACTGTTGTCTGGAGGTCCTCCACGTATGTCACTTCGGGGATACCCAGGAGTCGTAGATTGTTCCGATGGCTTCTATCTTTAAGAACCTCCATGTGGAGCTGTAGGTCCACTGCTGTATATGCCTGGGTGATCTGTGCCCTTTCAATAGCCCCAACCCGCTGTTCCAGAGAGGACACGGACCCCTCTCCTGTGTTCACCATCTCCGCAAGTGTTTTAATGTCCGTCCTTACCACTTGGATGTCTTGGCAGTACGTCTCTTCTACCCGGAGGATCAGGGCCTCGATGTCCCGGCGTGTAGGAAGCTCCCTCAGCAGTACTCGGATATTCTCCAGACTGTACTCCAGACTTCCTGCAACCTCGGCTTGCAGGGGGCCTGGGACTTCCGGCAAACCAAGATGTGAGGGCACCAGGGTTTTGGACTTAGAATCAGATCTGGGAGATAAGGCAGGCGGGCTCAGCCTAGTGCTAGCAGCACGGCCCGAGCTACATGGTGCCGCCACTATGGCTCCTGGAGACGCTCATGGGGGTAAAACGAAATACTGCTGGATGTCTCCCTGTAAGGTATGAGAGTGAGTTCTCCTTGTTGCGGATTGTGTCTTGTACCTTCGGGCTGTACTCATGCTGCAGTATTAACTATCAGTCGGCTATTGCTAGTCGGGACAGGCATGGTAGTCCCAGAGCTCTAGTATAACGTGTCTTTATGCCGCCATGTCCAGGCCACGCCCCCACCAGTTCGCCAAATTTCATATTCACTATTTTTTAAAATGTTTTAAAAATTATTTTTAAAATGCCGTGCTTCCTGCAAACCATGTAACGGGGTGTTGTGTGATAAGCTGCTGCTGCATCAGATTAATATTAATATCGTTAATTAATAGCATTAATATCGTTTGGGCGAGTGACAGCAGAGAGAGTAAAAAAAGGCGATCCACTAGGGGAACCTTGCAGAGGAGAGATTTCCTTTGCACTGGGCTCCTAGCACTATTTTGGGGGAGCCTGTGTCTGATTGGACGCCAAGCGCTCCTGAGCTTTGGGAATTTTTGCATGCCCTGCAGTGTGAGTAGTATATTGTTAAAGACAGGTAAATTCTAGCTAACTTAGTGCAGGGAAAGGTTCCTGAGGAGCAGGGACAGAATATAAATGGTCCAGAGAAACCCTGTATGTTACTGGAGTTTGGGGAAGGACTTTGTTGTCCTGCCTGTATATGGATTGGCACATCCTTGAGCCCTACATCGCCAGCACAGCACCCCATCAAGGAAGCCCACTGTGTAAGCCTAAGGGGATCCTAGAGCATATTGCCTCGTTTTCTCTACATTGTGTGCACAATTATTAGTCAAGTTGTATTTTTGAGGATTCATTTAATTATTGAACAACTAAAGTGCTCTCACTCAATCCATAATGTTAATAAACCTCAGACCTGAATATTTAAGAAAGAAAGAAAAATTGAGGTACTTGTACTTCTGAGCACACCAGGTAGGTTGCAGTTCTGGAATATGAAAGCACTGGAGGTTAATGGATTTCTGGTAGCTTCATGTGTGATTCTTCTAAAATCTTTGGCAGTTTGCATCCTTTTTTTCTCAACATGTTTCTTGCGAATCTATTGATTATTTGCAACAAAATGTTTGATGGTTCTGTGATCACAGAGCACTTTCCAGGTTCTTCTCCTCCCTCTCCGTCCCTCTCATCATTTGAAGCTCACTGTATATTTCTATTTTATCCAATTTCCTTAAGAATTGCTGTTATCTACCGACCCCCTGGACCATTATCAACTTATCTGCCTGGCTACCCTACTTTCTCGCTTCTAAAATTCCCACAATCCTTCTCTGTGACTTCAACCTCCCTGTTACATACTTGCCAACTGTCCCGAATTTCCCAAGATTTCCCAGCCACCATTTTACAGAAGACCAGAACGCTGAGAACAAACAAGAGGCCAGATGCCTGCCAATAGACCTTGAGGTGCCGCGCCGCCCACCCTCTGCCCCGCTGCCAGTCTTTCTGTGACCTGTTGTGGAAAAAGGGGGCGGGGTGGGCAGCGCCGAAGCTCAATTTCTATTGGCAGCCACCCGGCTGGCTCCGCCTATTTTGTTCCACTCTGCCTGTTACTTCGTTCAGGTGTTCTGTAATGGCGGTGGAGAGAGTCTCTGCTGCTGGGGGATACCTGATGTAAGGGGGGGTGCTCCACTGGGGGATACCTGATGTAAGGGGGGCTCCACTGGGGGATACCTGATGTAAGGGGGACACCGCTGGGGGATACCTGATGAAAGGGGGCTCCACTAGGGGATACCTGATGTAAGGGGGACACCGCTGGGAGATACCTGATGAAAGGGGGGCTCGACTGGGGGATACCTGATGTAAGGGGGACACCGCTGGGGATACCTGATGTAAGGGGGACACCTGATGTAAGGGGGGCTCCACTGGGGGGTACCTGATGTAAGGGGGGCCACACTGGGGGATACCTGATGTAAGGGGGACACCGCTGTGGGATACCTGATGTAAGGGGGGCTCCGCTGGCAGATACTTGATGTAAGGGGGGCTCCGCTGGGAGATACCTGATGTAAGGGGGGCTCCGCTGGGGGATACCTGATGTAATTGGGCTCCGCTGGGGGATACCTGATGTAAGGGGGGCTCTGCTGGGGGATACCTGATGTAAGGGGGACACCGCTGGGGGATACCTGATGTAAGGGGGGCTCCACTGAGGGCACCTGATGTAAGGGGGACTCCGCTGGGAACACTGTGTAAAGAGGAACTCTACTGGGAATGCCTGGTGTAAAGAGGAACTCTACTGGAAATGCCTGGTGTAAAGAGAGACTCTACTGGGAATGCCTGGTGTAAAGAGAGACTCTACTGGGAATGCCGGGTGTGGCCTGGACAGCGATGGAATAGGACGCAGATAGAGTGAGCTCCTCTTGCTATCCCAGCTAATATCCTGCCAGGATAACCAGCCTGAAATACTTACCGCCCAGACAAATGTAGAACCCGTGCACAGATTTAGCATTTCTCCACCTAAAAGGACCACAGATGTCACCGATAAACTAGCAAAATACTGCCATCAGGAGAAAGAACAGCAGGCCCAAGATGGCGCCGACATGTGCTCAGTGGTGGATCAACAACATGCGGACACCACTAAAGTATTGGAAGCCATAGCCACTCTACAAGGGACACGCACCACGAAAATTTATGAGGTAAGAATAGATATATCTCTACTACGCCAAGACTTATCCAAAGTCAAAGACAGGGTCACTGAGGCAGAGACCGTCATCGGAGCGGCGGAAGACATATTACACCCCCTGCAGCACACCGCGGAGGATTTACAGAGGCAACTGCATCAACTACATGCTCATCAGGACTATATGCAGAATCGACTGAGATGCTGCAACCTCCGGTTCATCGGGCTTCCGGAGAAAATTGAAGGCAACATTTAGGCCGACTACCTGGAATCCCTCCTGATTAAAACTTTTGGCAGGGAGGCCTTTTCTGTCATGTTCGCGGTGGAGAGGGCACACCGCATTCCGGCAAAGCCCCCCCCCCCCCCCGCACTTCGAACTTTTAATTTTAAGGACAGGGATAAAATTCTAAGACTGACCAAGGAACAAGGCAATGTGCAATGGACACGTGGCAGTGTCCAAATGGGCAATGGACACGTGGCAGTGTTCCCTGACTTCTCTAATGAAGTCCAGCGAATGAGATCTCAATTCCAAAATGTCAAACAGCGCCTGCCGGTGTTGCACCTTTAAATATGCTATTCCTGCCAGACTTAGAGTGAAAGAAGATGGCCGAGCACAGTTTTTTGAGGACCCTGTGGTAGCAGCGACAGGGCTTGACCAACGAGGACGTCCGGCGGTATAACCTGACTGTTGGAACAAAACTGAGAGTAATGATACTTGGAGCTCTCCACTCCCCCCTATACATGTCCCGCACTTTGTCCTCTTACTGACTAAATATCCTGGATGGGACCGAGGACATCTCCCACATAAAACACTTGGGGAAGGGGGGGAGGTGGGAAGTTGCACTAAGACCAAGAAATATTGCTCCAAATCTACACGAATAGTGATGTCTCCCCTACCCTTTTTCATGCTGAACGTACAACACCCCCTTTCAACTACAGAGAGATTGACTGCCCACATCATACAAGAAATATACCTCCAGCTTGTTTGATAGGCTGGATGATTGTTCAATCCTTGGTTACTGGGTACTATATGCTTCCACTAAGTTGGGACAGTGAGGAGCTGGGCTGGAAGGAAAATGCTTAATCATCGGATCGGAGCATTGGGATAATTTGCACCGTTGTGCATAGGTTAATGACTTGGAATATATGCAAAAAGGCACATAGATATTATACGCTCTATTTGAATGTAAGTGTGATGTTGCTGACATTATTTTATTGTACAGGTGATGCTCTTCTGGTCTCTATCTATGACGCACATCCACAGGCGCCATGACTACAATTAAATTTTTAACATGCGGGGTCTAAGAGATGACATTAAACGCACTGCTGTGCTAACATATTTAAAAGCACAGAAAGCAGACGTTATGGTACTGGTGGAGACCCATATTACTGGCCACTTACAAACTGCATTAAAACGCCCCTGGATAGGATGGACGTACCACAGCACCTATAAAATTCTATCTAGTGGGTTAATATACTAATAGCTAAATCAACCCTATTTGAACTAGTGTCGTTGGTGTCAGACCAGCAGGGCAGGTAGCTGTTTATGCATGTAAACATAAGAGGCACTCCCATACTACTCCTAGCCAGCTATATCCCTCCCCCTTACAGAACAGATATGGTTACGGAGGGCCTAGCATATATAACACATAACCCAACGGTGCCAGTTTGTGTTTATGGAGGACTTTAATACAACCATGATTCCCTCATTGGACCGCCCGACACAGACAGTGACCCAAGACCGAAGACCAAGCTGAGTCGCACACTGACCAAATTTGCCATAGTTGATGTTTGGAGACATTATAACACCACAACCAGAGCATATACGTGCCATTCCACCAGCCATAACACTATGTCTAGAATAGATTTCATATTGACCTCCAAAGCCTTATTGCCTAAAGTTACAGGCGCAGGGTTTGCACCCAGGGCTCTGTCAGACCATCTGCCTTGCTGGATGATGGCATCCCTACGAGTTGCACCTTCCACACAAGTATGGAGACTCAACTCCTACTGGCTGTCAGCTCTTGCAGATCATGATTCCATGGTGAGGGAGATGCAGTTCTTCTTGGACAGGACTCACGACCCGTCTCAACTAAACTCACAATGGGACGAATTTAAAATGCATGTTCACAGGATTATATCTACCAGAATAAAAAGACTCAAACAGACCTCTAGGCTTATACTACAACTGTCATCAGATAAGCTGCAGGAACTAGAAATGACCTATAACACCCCACCTCTGAAAACCTTAACAAAGTTAAACTTCAGACCCGCTTAGTTACACAACTATACACTGAAAAGGCTAAACAACGTGTATTTTTCTGCAAGCAGCGAGTCTATGAGCAGGGTTAAAGAACCGGGAAGCTATTAGCATACCTAGCCCACTTAGATGACAGACCACCAGTAGTGGTCTCTCTGCGAGATCCAAATGGGAACAACATTACAGGCCCCCCCAGGTTGCAGCACAATTTAAAAATGTTTTATGAAAATCTGTACAAATCTCAAAGTACATATATGCAAAGTGACATTCAAAACTACTTACATATCATACAATCCCCCCGTCCCAATCCCAAACAAATTAAACAACTAGAGGCACCCACAGGACAGTACACGGGACATCATTGATGCAATTGCCCAACTAGCCAAATCTAAGGCACCATGGATGGACGGATTGCCACTGGAATTTTATGCAACATACTCAGACTTACTGGTCCCTAAGCTTAAGGCCCTCTACCAGTCTATTTTTTATCTAAATACCCTCCCCTCATCTTTGCAGGAGGCCCAAATCATAGTGCTTCCTAAACCAGGAAAAGACCCCCACTACTCTGAATCCTACAGACCCATATCACTACTCTCAGTAGATATCAAAATACTAGCTAAAATACTTGCCTCCCGACTGAATATAGGTATACTTACATTGATTCACCAGGACCAAACAGGCTTTATGCCAGGGAAGAATACGGCTATGAATATTAGAAGATTATACAGTGGGGACGGAAAGTATTCAGACCCCCTTAAATTTTTCACTCTTTGTTATGTTGCAGCTAAGGATGAGCCGAACACCCCCCTGTTCAGTTCGCACCAGAACATGCGAACAGGTAAAAAATTTGTTTGCACACGCGAACACCGTTAAAGTCTATGGGACACGAACATGAATAATCAAAAGTGCTAATTTTAAAGGCTTATATGCAAGTTATTGTCATAAAAAGTGTTTGGGGACCTGGGTCCTGCCCCAGGGGTCATGGATCAATGCAAAAAAAAGTTTTAAAAATGGCCGTTTTTTCAGGAGCAGTGATTTTAATAATGCTTAAAGTGAAACAATAAAAGTGTAAAATTTCTTTAAATTTCGTACCTGCGGGGTGTCTATAGTATGCCTGTAAAGGGGCGTGTGTTTCCCGTGTTTAGAACAGTCTGACAGCAAAATGACATTTCAAAGGGAAAAAAAGTCATTTAAAACTATTTGCGGGTATTAATGAATTGCCGGTCCGACAATACACATAAAAGTTCATTGATAAAAACGGCATGGGAATTCTCCACAGGGGAACCCCGAACCAAAATTTTAAAAAAAATGACGTGGAGGGTCCCCCTAAATTCCATACCAGGCCCTTCTATCTTCCTCCACCTTCTTTTTCTTCTGGTTCTTCCTCCGGTGTTCTCGTCCGGCATCTTCCTCCGCGGTGCTGGTGTCTTCTTCCCTTCATCTTCTGGGCCGCTCCGCATCCAGCATGATGGGATGGGAGGCTCCCGCTGTGTGACGCTTCTCCTCTTCTGACGGTTCTTATATAACGGTGACCCCGCCCCCCTCTGACGCACGGTGACTTCCCTGTCCGCCCCCCTCTGACGTCACGGGAAATGCCACAGGGAAGTAACCCGTGCGTCAGAGGGGGGCGGGGTCAGAAGAACCGTCAGAAGAGAAGAAGCGTCATGCTGGATGCGGAGCGGCCCAGAAGACGAAGAGAAGAAGACGCCAGCGCAGCGGAGGAAGATGCCGGACAGGAACACCGGAGGAAGAACCAGAACCAGAGTCTGGTATGAATTTTTGGGGAGACCCCACACCATTTTTTTTTTAATTTTGGTGCAGGGTTCCCTTTAAAATCTATACCAGACCTGAAGCCTCTCCTCAGTGCAAGACACATGAAAGCCTGCATGGAGTTTGCTAAAAAACACCTGAAGGACTCCAAGATGGTGAGAAATAAGATTCTCTGGTCTGATGACACCAAGATAGAACTTTTTGGCCTTTATTCAAAGCAGTATGTGTGGAGAAAACCAAGCACTGCTCATCACCTGTCCAATACAGTCCCAACAGTGAAGCATGGTGGTGGCAGCATCATGCTGGGGGGGTTTTCAGGTACAGGGACAGGATGACTGGTTGCAATTGAGGGAAAGATGAATGCGGCCAAATACAGGGATATCCTGGACGAAAACCTTCTCCAGAGTGCTCAGGACCTCAGACTGGGACGAAGGTTTATCTTCCAACAAGACAATGACCCTAAGCACACAGCTAAAATAACGAAGGAGTGGCTTCACAACACCTACTTCGTGACTGTTCTTGAATGGCCCAGCCAGAGCCCTGACTTAAACCCAATTGAGCATCTCTGGGGAGACCTAAAAATGGCTGTCCACCAACGTTTACCATCCAACCTGACAGTACTGGAGAGGATCTGCAAGGAGGAATGCCAGAGGATCCCCAAATCCAGGTGTGAAAAACTTGTTGCATCTTTCCCAAAAAGACTCATGGCTGTATTGGATCAAAAGGGTGCTTCTACTAAATACTGAGCAAAGGGTCTGAATACTTAGGACCACGTGATATTTCAGTTTTTCTTTTTTAATAAATCTGCAAAAATGTCAACAATTCTGTGTTTTTTCTGTCAATATGCGCTGCTGTGTGGAAAAAAAATGAACTTAAATGATTTTAGCAAATGGCTGCAATATAACAAAGAGTGAAAAATTTAAGGGGGTCTGAATACTTTCCGTCCCCACTGTATATGAACATTGAAGCACAACATGACAACTTCAGGACCAGAGTGGTAGTAGCACTAGATACGGCCAAAGCCTTCGATTCAGTAGAATGGCTATACCTCTGGAAATGTCTGCATAACTATGGATTTGGTCCACATTTTATAAAATGGGTACAACTTTTATATCAGACACCCAAAGCAAAAATATTTGTGAATGGCTGACTCTCAGATCAATTCCCACTAGAAAGGGGTACACGGCAGGGATGTCCTCTCTCCCCCCTGCTATATGCACTGGCCGCTGAACCATTAGCAATAGCCATTAGGGCAGACCCTGACATTGTAGGTCTTCGACGGGGCCAGACGGTGGAAAAAATAGGGCTGTATGCAGATGACACCATACTATATTTAGCGGATCAGGGACCATCACTTCAAGCTGCACTGAAGATCATTAAAAAGATGGGAAGTTACTCAGGGCTGAGTATAAACTGGAATAAATCCCAGATCCTCCCCATAGATATCTTTCCTCCCCCTCCCACGATCCCTGCATTACCTTTAAACACAGTATCAAAGATCAAATACCTGGGTGTAGAGGTCACTAGGAACCTTAGAAATTACACACCTCTAAACATAGAACCGCTATTCGAACTAATGAAAACCAAAACACAGGCGTGGTCTAGATTACCATTGGGGATGATGGGACGAGTAAATATAATAAAAATTATTATATTGCCCAAAATTTTATACATGGTTTGGCATGCTCCCTTGTTTATCCCCTTAAAGGTCTTCAAGCAAATGGAAGCCATCCTAAACTCATTTGTATGGGGGAACAGTAGGCATAAATTAGCCTGGCATATTCTAAAGAATCCCACAGATATGGGAGGTGTCTCTCTCTTCCAGATCTTCAAGACTATTATTTAACCAACCCGGACACCCAGCTTATACACCGCTCCAAGCTATTCTTATGCCGCGTACACACGAGCGGACTTTACGGCGGACTTTGCCCGGCGGACTGGATTTCGTCGGACAATTCGATGTGTGTGGGCTCCAGCGGACTTTGTTTTCTAAAAAGTTGGACGGAATTAGATTTGAAACTTGTTTAAAATTTATCCGACGGACTCTTCTTTCTAGCGGACAAACCGATCGTCTGTGTGCTAGTCCGACGAACTCAAACTGACGCATGCTCTGAAGCAATTACAAGACGGAAGCGCTCGGTCTGGTAAAACTAGCCTTCGTCTTGAAGCTAGCACATTCCTCTTCTGTCGTCTTTTAATACAGCCTTTTTTTAGGATTGATAATGCGAGAGGAATGAAGTTGTTTTTCTGCTTTATATTCACACAGAGTTCTCACAAACTTCTTTCTTCGTGATTTATCCTCCTGCCATGACTAATATAATATTTTGTAACAGCCAGATCTCCATAAATTTTTAATTGTAAAATATATTTTTTTTTTTTTTGATTTCAACACTTTAGCTATTTTACAATGTGTGTTAAATGCTAACCACATTTTTGGTGTGTATTTTCAAGTTACCACAATTAACATTCATATTTTGTGTTGTTTTAAAGAACCTTAATGAGGTTGTTGTCCCTTGTTCATTAGACATAGGGGGGTGTATTTAACAAATGCAAAATCATTTTTCACTCCAATTGCTAATTATACATATAATTCCACATAAAGAGCATTTTGAAGTGTGTTCGCTGTGGATCCGAGGGGCACATGCAAGGAAGCCCAAACCAAAACAATTAATTTTTTTTTTACATGTTTTTCAGAAAAAATCAGCAGAGCTTCCCCCGAGCTTGTTTTTGACAAAAGGCTTAAATCATTTAAGAATATCAAGTGAAACGTTCACTTGAGAAATTGCACACCAAGTGCACTTGTTGGAAGTGCAGTCGCATAAAAACTGAGGGCAAGAGCTTAAATTCGGGGAAGCTCTGCTGATTGATTCCTAAAATCATGTAAAATCAAAATACATTCTTTTTATTTGACAAAAACACACATAGGGGTTGCTTTCCTAAAGGTAAAAAGGCTGTGCATTTTTGAAATTGCATTTGCCCTCTGCAAGAGCAGTTGCTCCCAAGCTTTATTAAATGTGAAGCAGCTCTGCTGACTTCCATCATCCAATCATGTGCAAGCAAAAAGGTTTTTTTTTTGGTTTTACTTGCACAGGATTGGGTACTCTTTGCAAAGTCAAGCTTTTAACTAATTTCTGATGCTCTGGAGCAATTGCACTTGCAGAGGGCAACTGCCCTCTGCAAAGTGCACAGACTATTTGCTTTTCTAAAATCAACCCCATAGTCTTTTCGACCTGTACCTGCCTACTCCCAAACAAAATGGCATCTTTTAATCCAAACACATAGGCAAGAATGTAAGGTAAACACAAAATTTTTTTTTTAATAAACACAAAAATTAGGAAGGCAACACTGGACACACTTTTAGAATCTGGGAAGCCTTTCGTCCCCCAGGACACACATCAAGTTTCACGACAAGAAAATAGGTATCTTGCGACTATAGGGAGCACAGGGAGCACAGTCAGAACAGACAGAAACCAGGCAATCACTTTCGACTCTTCCGTGTAGCCTTCCCTCCACGCTTCTCTGCAGCCTTCCCTCCACGCTTCTCGGCAGCCTTCCTCGGAGGTTGTGCCTCTGGTGGTGTACTTGGGGCAGGAGGAGGAGGAGGAGGAGGAGTAGGAGTGGCTTCATCTGCTATATATGTGTTAGCAGTAAGCTCCCCTCTCAAGCCCTTCTGGTAAGCCTGGAAAAATAGACCCTCACAGAGGAGGCGTTGGGCCTTTTCCAACTCCTGTAATCTGCCGGCTAGATAGGTGCCATACGCCTCCTCTACATTGGGAGGTTTACTCAGGATCCGGCTTGCTTCCCGTATGAGCTCTAGGGATTCCTGCTCTGTTGCAGTCATCCTCCTGGGCCTTTGGTGGAGAATGCGGAGGGGAGGCACCTGACACTCTGTGCGGCTTCTACTTGGCCCAGCCACAGCCTCCTCCTCTCTCCCACTGGGCAAGGCCTCCTCCTCTCTCCCACTGGGCAAGGCCTCCTCCTGGCTGAGGTCATCCTGTGTAAAAAAAAGGGACATAGTTGTAATTTTCTGTTATGCAATCACACACAATTTTCAGCTCCTTAACTTTCAAAGATAATTACACAAAATAGTAAAGGCTATCTATTTGACCACACCATTATTTCAGATGATCAACAAGATCTGAAGTTACGTATATATTTGGCCACTACTGTCTAGTGATATGTCTACATATTACTCTTTGTGCAGAAGTGATTTTTGATGAAGCACTTTCAAAATTAACACCTTAACATCATTAATAACATTTACACAATCCCAAAATGTTCCAAAAAAGTATACCTGGCTGAAGCTGGGCGCATCCACTTCATCTATGGTGAAAAGGCCCAGTTCATCCTGGGACTCCTCAGCTGGGGTGGAGGTGGATGGAAGGCTGGAGGGAAGGCTGGAGGGAAGGGTGGAGGGAAGGCTGGAGGGAAGGGTGGAAAGGGATTGCCTGGCTTCGGTCTGCTCATCCAGGAATCGCAGTTTGTGGTAATACCACAACTTGGGTACATAAACTTGGTCAGCTGCTGCCCCGGATCTCAGCGACTCCTGGATTTTTCTGTGTTCCCGCTTATACATATTACGCAAGATACCTATTTTCCTGTCCACAAACTTGAGGTCTGCCTGGGGGAGTCGAGTCTTCACAAACTCTAAAAGTGTGCCCAGTGTTGCCTTCCTAACATCACGATTATAATATTGGTGGTGTTTGACCTCCCAGAGGTTTTTCTTCTGCTCATAGAGATCAATGAAATGTGTCAAAAACTCTTCCTCTTTAAAGGGATTCATTATTTCTGCAAGACAAGACACAAGATCAAAACTTAAATGTCAGTCCCAAATCTCAGGATTAGTTTGTGTTGTAATCTAGGGGACACACACGGGGACACACACAAACACACACACACACACACTTTAATCTTACCTTCGTTTGTTCCGCTCGCTACTTCCGCACGGACATACATAGGCCATCGTACTAGCTTTATATACACTGCGCATGTGTCATGCTCCGCCTGCGTCGCCCGCCCCTGACGTTCGTAAGTACGATTTGGCCCCGCCCCTTCACTCTTCGTTGCGCAGTGGGAGTAGATAGCAAAAGATGGCGGAGCGATTAAGTGAGAGTAGCGCGGAGGAAAGCCCGGAGCCCCAAACATCCACATCCCGGAGGAGATATAAGGCCACCAACATGGCTTTTGGAGAGATGGTGGAGATGGTGTCCATATTAAGAAGGGAGGACTACGATGGCAAAAAAGGACCGTACACACGACCCAATCTGAGAAAGGACAAAATAATGTCCTCAGTTGTCACCGCTCTGGAAGAGAAATTTGGGACAAAACGTTCGAAAGAACAATTGCGGAAGCGGTGGTCTGACATAAAAAGTCGTGAGCCAGAGCAATATTGGCGAATAAAGAAGCTGCTGAAAAAAAGTAAGTACTTGTGTTTTACTATTGAGATACAGAACTTGCATGCTGATCCTTATTTTTGGCGGTTTTTCTGCATCGTTCGTAAATACCGTTCTTTGGAATAGATCGTATACTTTAGAAAGTGACGTTATTTTTTCGCCAAATACGATGGGACAGGGTTGGATATACATTTATGGCTTGATAATTTTGCGAATTCCCACAATGAGTTGATGTGGTGTAGATGTGTTTGAAAATATAATGCTTCATCCAAAATGATTCAGTGTAATGTAGGGACAGGACACAGCAGCTGTTTCCACATCTGGACTCACGAGCACTATAGTTAGTGGGAATGATTTAGCAGTCCCACTATTGTTCTTCGATTTTATTTGTGTCTAAATTTTTAGACTTTTCTTCCGTACGTTTTTTGGCTCTGCGTAACTTCTGCATACTTTCAGCTATTAAAACCATTCAACTATTAAAATGTTCGTCTCTTTTAGCTGATGTGTGGTCATTTTAAAATTTGTTAATAACATTTATACTTTCTTAAATATTAATTTTTTATTAACTTTTTTCAACATTGAATTCAATGGGAGCATGCTTGAAATCCTCAAATTCTTCTTCCGCTCCCAAAAGTTTCCGGTCCTTCATACTTTCACCTAGAGACACCAAACAAACTTTACAATGTTCACTAAATATTCATCTATCTGGCTATATCCTTTCTGTTTGATATTTTTTTTAATTTTGGAGAAAAACCTTTTTGTTTAGAGGTCATTTCGTGACATTTTAGACATTAATCAGAGTGTACTGTGTTTGTTTTGTTGCCATGGTTACCCAAGCTTCTGTTATACACAGGGGGGAGGTGGCTGGAGCATCTCAGCTCTGATTACAGAGCCCGGGGGGAGGGGACAGACACACCATGTACTGATTTATAATATAGGAATATGATGGGGCAGTTTTGATGGCGGTCATTTTAGCCATGTAGCTATTCTGCATTCCCACGCATTTTGCGAAGGAAATGCATTTTCTAGTGTACTATGTGACCATAACGAAATTTTTGAGGGGTAATACACATAGGAGATCATTGAGGTGTCAGCATCTGTGAAAATTTCCAAAAAATATTAAACAACGTTCTACTTTATTTATTAAAACATAAAAGATCAGTGTTTTTTAACTATACCTTTTTTTCTAATCTCATAGGGGAGAAAAGACTCAGACAACAGTCCAAGGATCTCCGGACCCCCCCAAGTCACCAGCCTGAGGCCGAACCTACCCCAAGCCCCAGCCCAAGACCACGCCCACCCGACGACCTTGAGGAAGGAGAGGTGGAGGAAGTGTGCGAGGTTTCAAGCCCACCAAGTGAGTGACTGACACCCCAGCTTCAGTTTTACTGTATTTTGGCGTGCATATTGTAAACCTTGTTTTTATTCACTCGTTTTAGGTGAGTTTCTGGTTGTGGAAGGCCAAGCGGCAGAGCACTTCACCACAGACAGTGCGCAAAGATTAATTGGCCAGATTATGCTGTGGAATGGCCACATAGATCAAATGCGTGAACAAATTCACAGCATGAAACTTCGCCTGGACTCCATGCAACAGGAAATGAAGAACATGATTGATGTTTTGGGCCGAATATAATCACGTTTGGCCTAAAAACATCAATCATGTTCTTCATTTCCTTGTGAAGTTATTTTGTTAACACAAATTTTTTGAAGATTTTGGGGGTATACCCAAATTTAAAGTGTGTGATGCACACGGTGTGTCATCATGTGCTATCTTCCATCATGGGTTAGCAATGTACTTGTTTTGTGTTTGCAAACCCTTCATCCTGAAAATTCTTTGGTGGTGAGAGGAACCAAAAATGGGATTGCACACACAAAACACGTACATTGCTCTCCCATGATAGGAGATAGCACATGTTGACTTGACCCTTTCTTAAAGCTCAATTTTGAGCATCTTATAAATGAACAATTTCCAAGGGTGACATTACATGCACCGTTCTCGAAATATTGTTGAACTTTGTAAGTTCATTTATATTCTAATTTTTGTTTCTAAAAACACTGTTGTGTATGTAAATCTTGTTAGATAAAGGTCTATATTTTTGAGAAAAAATGGCTTGAATAATTTACTAAAATAGTATTTTTTTACACAACGTAAAATATTTTTGAAATAAAATTAAAAAAAAAAAAAAATAAAAACATATGGTAAAAAATGCACCTTTCAATGTGCACCAAGTAAAATTTTTTACCCTATACAATGTGTGTGGCTGTTTCTTGAAGTCAAAATTTAGGGGTTGTTTTTGTGGGCCTGATTAACTAAAGCGAAACGCACTTGACACTACTACAAGTGCACTAGGAGACAGACATAACTTAAAGGTAAACAACAAGAAAAACAAGATATTTAGATAAACCAATTTTCTTTTTTATTTTTGATCTAAACTTACAGCTGTTGCTGAATAGCAATGGCCCCCCGACCATTAAAATAATTGACATAACGGTCACGCACTTGACGTGCGGTTCGGGGGGCCAAGCCAATACGCCCAATTTCTAGGCCTGTTAAAGTGCTACTAGACTCTTCCAGTCTGGGCTCAGGCCCAACAGAGGATAGATATGTAGCTGAATGTCTCCTTAAAAAGTTATGCAAGATGCAGCAAGCAAGGATGACATGGTTGATTTTATAGTCCGCCAAATTAATAGCCGTAAGGAAGATACGGAACCGGCTGGCCAGAATACCAAAGGCATTCTCCACAACCCTTCTTGCTCTGGCCAGCCGATAATTAAATACCCTCCTCTCAGGGGTGAGTGTCCTTTGGGGGAACGGCCTCATCAAGTTCTCACAGAGAGCAAATGCTTCATCAGCAATAAAAACTGAGGGGAGTCCATCCACATTATCGTCATCAGGTGGCAATTCCAGGCCACCGGTCTGGAGACGATGGCACAGCTCGGTCTGTGCAAAGACTCCTCCATCAGACATCCGGCCGTTCTTCCCCACATCCACAAACATAAACTCCAAATGTGCCGAGACCACCGCCATCAAAACTACACTATGGAACCCCTTGTAGTTAAAGAAATAAGACCCCGAATGCGGTGGTGGCACAATCCGGACATGTTTCCCGTCAATCGCCCCGACACAGTTGGGAAAGTCCCAACGGTCAGCGAACTGGGAGGCCACAGTCTGCCATTCCTGTGGACTTGTAGGAAACTGTGGAGTGCAAAAAAAAAAGATAAGGACTTTAATAACAAAAATTTTAGTTCAGATTACACCAAAACATTAGTAAACAACAGCAGTCAAATATTATGAATATGTGTGTTTGTAATTGAAATGTTGAAAAACATAAGGCACACTTATTAAGATTAATCACCCCCTATGATGGCCCATTGATACATTTGAATGTGGGGGAGGGGTTCTAATTAGGTTAACAAACACACCTGACTGGCTGAAACATTAGTGGGGTGGGGGAGGGGTTCTAATTAGGTTAACAAACACACCTGACTGGCTGAAACATTAGTGGGGTGGGGGAGGGGTTCTAATTAGGTTAACAAACACACCTGACTGGCTGAAACATTAGTGGGGTGGGGGAGGGGTTCTAATTAGGTTAACAAACACACCTGACTGGCTGAAACATTAGTGGGGTGGGGGAGGGGTTCTAATTAGGTTAACAAACACACCTGACTGGCTGAAACATTAGTGGGGTGGGGGAGGGGTTCTAATTAGGTTAACAAACACACCTGACTGGCTGAAACATTAGTGGGGTGGGGGAGGGGTTCTAATTAGGTTAACAAACACACCTGACTGGCTGAAACATTAGTGGGGTGGGGGAGGGACAAACAAGACAATGGAGCAGACAATATACATTGTTCAATGGACTATAGTCTAGAGATAAAAATGCACCCAGCATTGCATGGTGGGGAGGTTAATGAAATAAATTAGGCATGTATAGGGCAATAAATTATTAAAATAGGCATTCACAAAGATAAAGGGGACATTAACAGCAGATTGAAAGCATGGCAATTAGGTAAAGAGGACAGTTCTACAATACATCCAAAAACAGTTAATACATATCATGTAATGTTAAAGGATAAAACTTACCTTCATATATTCCTTCTGCAGGACCTGAATAATAGCAGAACAGGTCTCTGGGATTATGATCCCCAGAGCCTGGGGGGAGATGCCTGTCGAGAACTTTAAGTCCTGAAGACTTCTCCCTGTCGCCAAATAACGTAACGTGGCAACTAGCCTCTGCTCCGCACTGATGGCTTGCCTCATGCAGGTATCCTGCCTGCTGATATAGGGGGTCAGCATAGCCAGCAGACGCTCAAAGATGGGGTCCGTCATCCTGAGAAAATTCCTGAAATCATCAGGATTGTTCTCACGGAGCTCACGGAGCAAAGGCATATGACAGAACTGGTCACGCTGGCGCAACCAATTCTTGGTCCATGAACTCCTCCTCGCCCTGTTCATGGACTGGACTCGGGTCAAAGTATTAACCCCAACACCAAGTCCCCACAAAGCACGAACTCGAGAACGAGAACGTCCACTCGACATGGCTTCAAAACGGTCGGCTGCTCAAACAAACAAACTTATAACAAACGCACTGAAGAACAGCAAGGCCTATGAAGAACGACCTGAAAATCAGGAACGAGCGGAGCAGAACGGCCTGCAAGGCAGGTTACGAACTGACCAACACGCACTGAAAAGCAGATACAAACCTCACAAGCACAAACTGAACCGCAGAAAACGAACGAAATAAGCTGAAGTGTGAAAAGCGCGAATCGTCTCTAACCAAACTTCTACTAACACGAGATTAGCAGAAGGAGCCCAAAGGGTGCCGGAGTGGGGCTTGGACTTCCTTTTTCTAGTCCCGTCGTACGTGCTATACGTCACCGCGTTCAAAACCAGCGGACTTTTGCAGTGACCGTGTGTGGCCAAGTCCGTTCGTTTTTAAGTCCGGCGCAAGGAGCAAACAAAGTCCGACGAAAAGTCCGCCGGGCAAAGTCCGCCGTAAAGTCCGCTCGTGTGTACGCGGCATTAGAGGGAAGTAAACAAACAAAAAAACCTCACGATACAACACGGGAATGCTATTGCACCACCAGAGGGTATGGGAAATAGCCCTCAAAAAGCAAAGTATAGGAAGGGTATATTCTCATACCCCACTATGGCTTAACAGCCACATGCCTGAACTAGAATTGATACCAGACTCGACAATTTAGGCCCTACATGGAATAATATTCCTACACCAAATATTATCGAGTTCTGGGTTAAAACCATTTCAAACACTAAGGCTTCATTCACACTAGCGCATTTTTTGATGCATTTTGCAGAAATGCATGGGAATTTTTTAACATGGGTTCCTATGGAACATGTTCACATCAATGCCTTTTTGTACCTCTGCGTTTTTGAAATGCAGCATTTTGCATGTAATAGAATTCAATGGACCAGCATCAAAAACGCAAGTGCAGCGTTTTTGCAGAGTTTTTACAGCGTTTTTGATGCGTTTTGTGTTTTTGGTGTTTTTTGTTTTTTTTCAAGCCTTATGCCGCATACACACGGTCGGACTTTCTAGAAAGCTAAGTCCGACGTACTTGCCGCCAGACTTCCGGCGGACTACCGCCGGACTTTCTGAACGGCCGGACTTGCCTACACACGGCCGGACTTTCCGGAATCCGGTCTTCCCGACGGACTTCCGCCGGACTTTCAGAATGAACGGACTTTCCCACACACGGACAAGTCCGTTCATTTTGAACATGACTCGGGTACGACGGGACTAGAAAAGGAATTCAATCTCGCCGCTTTTTTTGGCGAGATTGAAACCTTACGAGCCCCGTCGCAGGCCCTTAGGTCTGGTATGGAACTTTAAGGGGAACCCCCTACGCCGAAAAACCGGCGTGGGGGTCCCCCCAAAATCCATACCAGACCCCGATCCGAGCACGCAGCCCGGCCGGTCAGGAAAGGGGGTGGGGACGAGCGAGCGCCCCCCTCCTGAACCGTACCAGGCCGCATGCCCTCAACATGGGGGGGGTGCTTTGGGGGAGGGGGCGCCTTGCGGTGCCCCCCCACCACAAAGCACCTTGCCCCCATGTTGATGAGGACAAGGGCCTCTTCCCGACAACCCTGGCCGTTGGTTGTCGGGGTCTGCGGGCGGGGGGCTTATCGGAATCCGGGAGCCCCCTATAATAAGAGGGCCCCCAGATCCCGGCCCCCCCACCCTATGTGAATGAGTATGGGGTACATGGTACCCCTACCCATTCACCTAGGTAAAGTGTCAATAATAAAACACAACACAGGTTTTTAAAATAATTTATTAAACAGCTCCGGGGGGGGTCTTCTTCCGTCTTCGGGGGTCCCGCCGGTTCATCTTCTCCCGGCGTCCGGTTGGTTCTTCTCCGCTCTCCGGCCTCTTCTCCCGGTGTCCCAGGTCTTCGGCCGGCCCCTCCGCTGTCTTCAGGTAGCTCTATTGCCAGCGGAGGTCCGGACTTCTGGGCTTCTTGGCTTCTTGGCTTCTTGTGTTCTCTTCTCTTCCCCCAGATGTTGACACGACGCTCTCTCCGGCTGGACTGGTCTCTGAGGGCTGCGTTGTGACTTATATAGGCGGAGACCCCGCCCCCATATGATGTCACAGTCCCTGGGCATGCTGGGACTGTGACGTTTTAGGGGGCGTGGTCAACCATGTTGAGGGCATGCGGCCTGGTACGGTTCAGGAGGGGAGGGGCGCTCGCTCGTCCCCACCTCCTCTCCTGACCGGCCGGGCTGCGTGCTCGGATCGGGGTCTGGTATGGATTTTGGGGGGACCCCCACGCCGGTTTTTCGGCGTAGGGGTTTCCCCTTAAAGTTCCATACCAGACCTAAGGGCCTGGGATGCCCCCCGCGCTCGCCGCAATGGGAAAATTTGTTTTTCCTATTGCAGCGAGCGCGAGATGCAGTAACCTGCTCCTCCGTCGTATCTGGTCCTTCGGACTAGCATACAGACGAACGGGCTTTCCGTCAGGAACTGAGTCCGGCGGAGGTACGACGTAAAGATTTGAAGCAGGCTTCAAATCTAAAGTACGTCGGATTTCCGCCCGAAACGGTCCGTCGGAAGTCCGATGGAGACCACACACGGTCGGATTGTCCGCCGGACTTGGTCCGGCGGCGTCCGTCGGACTTTTGCAGGTGAAAAGTCCGACCGTGTGTACGCGGCATTAGGCTCGATTCACATCTATGCATGTTGCATTTGAGCGTTTCTGGAGTTTTTTTTTGTGATGCTTGCCACGTCTTTGAGCAGCGTTTTTACAGCGTTTTTGCGGCTTTTTTTAATTTTTTTATTTTACAGGTTTTTTTAGACTGTATACAGTTTAAAAAAAAAAAACCCGCCAAAAACGCAAAACGCATCAAAAAGATGCAAAAACGCTGCAAAAACGCTGCACTTGCGTTTTTGATGCTGGTCCATTGAATTCTATTACATGCAAAATGCTGCATTTTGCATGACAAAAAGTCCCTGACCCTTTCCAAAAACGCAGAGGTACAAAAAGGCATTGATGTGAACATGTTCCATGTTAAAAAATTCCCATGCATTTCTGCAAAATGCAAAATGCATCAAAAAACGCGCTAGTGTGAATGGAGCCTAAAAGAGGAATATAAACTCCAAAATCATCTAAAATTTAAATACCTACAGCTCAGACATGCAATAAAGTCGCAGCTTCCAAATATGGAGATAGAAATGGAACCCCCTCCGGTACTGAATATAGTCATAGATGAACAACCCTCTAAACTCATATTGAACCTCTATTCCACTCTCAGACTAAAAAGGACAATAGTAATCACCCAAAAGGCCATGCATGGGAACAAGACGTAGGCCAAATTGAAGATGCAGACTGGGATGAAATACTCGAAGGAGTCAAGACAGTATCCCCTAAATTATCAGATAGGCTGACACAACTGTATATTATACACAAAGCTTATTTAACTCTGCTAAGAATAACCAAAATTCAACGCACATTTAACCCATTATGTCCCGGGTGTTTGGCCTTTCTAGTCACCTTCTATCCATTGATATGGAGCTGCCTAAATATACAGACTTATTAGACACAGGTAATTCACTTTTTACACGATACCATGGGCTCTCCAGTGGTCCTTGACCCTAAGCTATGTCTGTTGGGGTTGCTGCCTGATGTAGAAATAGATAAATACCAAACTGTATTTATATACGAAACTCTATTTTTAGCACGAAAAGTAGTGGCAAGACTTTGGATGCAGGCGGCACCCCCACTACACTGATTTGGACGAAAGATGTTAATGACACATTACCATATAGAAAACTGGTATACACACACAGGGGGTGCTCACACAAATACTCCAAAGTATGGGATAGATGGCTGGAGGATGGGGAAACATGTACATAACAATACTGAACTCCTCCGGGTATTGGGATACACACCTACAAGATACTAGTTCAGTAGAAAACAAAAACAGGATTTTCCACTTTATACTCAATGTAAACCAAGGACCAAAGAGCGTCAATACTACTAATAATTGTATGTCAGGGAGCCTGATATATATATTCCATGTACAAAGTAAACCACTAAAGAAACTATGTGAGTTATTTGTTCGTTGTAATACACCAAAGAGATTCTGTGTTAATCTACCCCCTTTTTTTTTCTTTTGAAAATTGTACCTGTATGTAATGGAATATGTGCTTTTTCTTTTATCAATAAAGTTGTTTTTTTCAACAAAAAAAAAAGGAGGGACTCTACTGGGAATGCCTGGTGTAAAGAGGGACTCTACTGGGAGTGCCTGGTGTAAAGAGGGACTCTACTGGGAATGCCTGGTGTAAGTAGGGACTCCGCTGCAGACACCTGATATAAGGAGGAACTCTGCTGGGGACACCTGATGTAAGGAGAGACTTTGCTGGGACTCTGCTGGGAATGCCTGGTGTATGGAGGGACTCCGCTGGGAATGCCTGGTGTAAAGAGGGACTCTGCTGGGGACACCTGATGGCATCTGGTGGCAGGCAACATGGCAAGTGACACGCTCAGAGCTTCCACTGATTCTACATTATGGTGAGTTGAACTATTTCATCTTATATTACAATGTAATAATAGTAACATTAATAATGTCTCCTCACGTATCACTAATTTACTTTCAGATATATCAGTCTGGATGTCACACCACTTCCTCAAACTCAATCTATCCAAAAGTGAACTTATATTTTTTCCTCCCACATATGCCCCTTCCCCTGATCTCTCTGTCAAAATAGATGGCACAACTATAAGCCCATCCCCACATGCCAAGTTTCTAGGTGTAGTCCTGGACTCTGAACTCTCCTTTAAGCACCACGTCCAATCACTGTCCAAATCCTGCCGCCTCAACCTCCGCAACATCTCCAAAATATGCCCCTTTCTAACCAATGACACAACAAAGCTCTTAATTCACTCCCTGGTCATCTCTCGCCTTGACTACTGCAACTCCCTTCTCATTGGCTTACCTCTACATAGTCACCTCTTCAATCCATCATGAATGCTGCTGCCAGACTCATCCACCTTACCAATGACCAATAGCCCCCAGCTACATCACTAGCCTAGTCTCTAAATACCAACCTACTCGTTCTCTTCATTCCTCCCAAGACCTCCTGCTCTCTAACTCCCTCGTCATCTCCTCCCATGCTCGCCTCCAGGACTTTTCTAAAGCCTCTCCAATCCTATGGAATGCCCTACCCCAATCTGTCCGCTTATCTCCTACTCTATTAGCTTTTAGACAATCCCTGAAAACCCTTCTCTTCAGAGAAGCCTACCCTACCCAAACCTAACAACTGTTTTTTCATTTTCTCCATCAGCTCACCCCCCCACAGTTATTACCTTTTGTTTCCACTTGACCCTCCCTTCTAGATTGTAAGCTGTAACGAGCAGGGCCCTCTGATCCCTCCTGTATTGATTTGTATTGTAAGTGTACTGTCTGCCCTCATGTTGTAAAGCACTTCGCAAACTGTTGGCGCTATATAAATCCTGTATAATAATAATAATAATAGTAATAATGCGCTTCAATAATCCTGACACCATAACAACCACGGTGATGGGATGATTGAAGCGTTAACGCCAGGTGTTTGGAGTATCTTTATCTGCTGATTGTTAAACTTTCTGAAATACACATATTTCTATTGTGGTGTAGGATCTGGGCCTGCTGTCCCCCCATCCCTTTCTTTCTCCCTCTCTTTCTCGCTTTGTTTCTCACTCCATCCCTCGTTCAGCTCAGACTCTAACCACACCCCACTTAAGTCACGTCCCTTTAAGCCATGCCCAATATTTAGCTTAAACCACACACATTTATCGCTGTGGTGCGCCGCATTTTTATTTCCCCCACTACATCCCACCTACAAACGAATGCCTTGCCCCTAATTATAATAAGACTCCTCCTACAGACAAAAAAGTGTCTCTATAAATTTTTTTACAATGTTGGCCACTATGCTGTTAATACAAACACTCCTGCTACTTTTAAACATCTTAGTCTAACCTCCTCATTTGATATGAAGCAATGGGTACAGGCTTCTACTCACTCTGATGGCAACACCCTCGATCTTGTATTCTCCTACCTATGCACTCCACGCAACCTCTTCAACAATCCTTTTACTCTCTCTGATCACCACCTTATTAGCTTCTCTCACTCCCTGTCTTCCATCTGTTCTCCCTCCAACTGCCTAACAATTACCCGTAGAAACCTTCGCCACTTGAACTCTCTCTATTCTGCTACTGACCACCAGTGGCGGCTGGTGCTCAAAATTTTTGGGTGGGCGCAAAGAAAACTGAAAAATTAAACTGTTAGTAATGCAGGACGGTAAATAGCCATTTATCAGGTGATTAGGCATCATTACTGCTAGATAAAACTGTGCCCATCAAATGCAGCCTCACTGTGCCCATCATATGCAGCCTCACTGTGCCCGTCACAGTAGGCTAATCACATCCACATTTCAAGTAAAAGAAAATAAAACCACTTAACATAAGGTGTCCTCATCAGAGCCCCCTTTTACATCAGATGTCCCAATCAGAGTACCCCTTTACAACAGGTGTCCCCATCAGCAAACCCCTATACATCAAGGATTCCCATAAGAGATCCCCTATACATCAGGTGTCCAAATGAGAGTCCCCCTTTACAGCAGGTGCCCCCCTTTACATCAGGTGTCCTCCTTTACATCAGGTGTCCCAATCAGTGTCCCCCTTTACAACAGGTGTCCCCATCAGCATCCCCCTATACATCAGGTGTCCTCATCAAAGTTCCTCTTTACATCAGGTATCCCCATCAGAGTCCCCCTATACATCAGGTGTCCCAATCAGAGTCCCTCTTTACAACAGGTGTCCCCAACAGCATCCCCCCATACATCAGTTGTCCTCATCAAAGTCCCTCTTTATATTAGGTGTCCCCATCAGAGTCCCCCTTTACATCAGATGTCCCCATCAGGGTCCCCCTTTACATCATATGTCCCCATCAGAGTCCTCCTTTACATCAAATGTCCCAATCAGAGTCCTCCTTTACATCAGATGTCCCCATCAGAGTCCCTCTTTACATTAGATATCCCTATCAGTGTACCCCTTTACATTAGATGTCCCCATCAGAGTCCCCCTTTATATTAGATGTCCCCATCAGAGTCCCCCTTTACATTAGCCTTTACATTAGATGTCCCCATCAGAGTCTTTCTATTTACATCAGATGTCACCATTAGAAACCCCCTTTACATCAGAGTTTGGGGTGAAGGAACTTGCATAGCCTTCCCAGAAGAGTTGAAGCTGTTATAGCTGCAATATTGAACCCTATGGACCAAGACTGGGATGACATTAATGTGTTAATGTGCGTGTAAAGACAGGTGTTAATGTGCGTGTAAAGACAGGTGTCACAATACTTTTGGTAATATAGTGTATGTTACTGGGGGTAGGGGATTAAAGCAAATTTTGTCACTGTGAGCCAGAAGATGATGCGGTAAAGTATTAGCCCATGCAAAATAAGCTCTAAATCTGAGCGTTGCAGATGTATGGAAATTTAAATACACTTTTTTCTGTCTTAGGTCCTCCAAGAGTTTCAAACAACATTAACAGCTCGCAGAAGAAAGGTAATTATTTGCTTGGAAATAGTACACTGAGTTGTAGTGGTTGTCAGGCTTACAGCCAGGGCTAGGGGGCGGTGCAAGGATGGTGCGTTTTCCCGCCTCCCCCCCCCCCCCCCCGCCCCAGCCTGGTGCCCTAAGGCTGCAACTTGTGCTGCCTTATGGTGGTGCCAGCTCTGTTTACAGCAGCGTTAACACCTTTTCTATAGGGATCAGACAGTTGAGTCCTGTATGAGCTCTTAAACTGCAAAAACATTTTCAAATTTCTAAAGTAAACACATCCAAATCTATGGAATGCAAAACAAACTGATGAAAAAACACATACGCATGAGTGGGTTACCTAAGCATAGCTCCCAACTGTCCTTGATTTCGAGGGACTGTCCCTGATTTGGAGCAATGTCCCTCTTCCCCCTCTCATTTGTCCCTCATTTTGGTCTGATCCATATAGCTGTATATAAAATGCACTTTTTATCTTTCAAAAAGTGTTTACCAGTGCTAAACCTTTTTTACAAATTCTAAATGGCTGCATTTGTACACTTTAAAAGCCAATATAAAGGAATAGTAGGGGTTAAAAAAAAAGCCCTTGTGAATTTAATTAACCTTTTTTTCTTGGGTTAATTCTCCTTTAAGGGGGTGTGGCAGGGGGCGTGTCCCATGCCTACATACCTTTGCTGGTAGGTGTCCCTTATTCCCATGTCAAAATGTTGGAAGGTACTCTACTAATGCATTATTTGCTAAAGCTTTGTGTTTAAAAATCATTTGCCATGGTTTTTTATTTTCTTAAAGCACTAGTTTTACCCTTATTTTATATTTTTCTGTGCTGTTTTTGCATCTCATAAAGCAAGGTAAAAATTGTACATCCTGAAACCATGTACTGTGTGTAATTACAGAATTCAGAAGTAGTTCTAAGGCAACTGTCAGCAGAAAGGAAACATCCAACTTTCAGCCTGCGGATAATCCATAATTTGGCCTAAAATAACCAGACACAAAAATAGTGGTCTGACAAGTGTGCCTTCTTTGCTTAATAATGCCTAACGGTATTGTTGGCTTGGAACCAGCCTACTGTCCCGAGAGGAGACAAAACATCTTCATTTGCCTACTTTTTTTTTATTTTTATTTTTTTACAGATTGTAAGAAAAAAAAAAAAAAGTTTTAACAAGAATTGGGCTTCACTTGGGACCTTGCGCTTCAGGCAGGATCTGCTTGTTCAATGTGTGACCTCCATTCCTCTTCTGTTAACGCTGCATGAAAGGCCGCACTCCATCGTACGGCGGGGAGTGACTTCATTCTCATGCCAACAAAATCTTTAGCAATACTGAGTAACCCAAATCTTGCAAGAAGAGTATCATGTGCTCCTTAAACTACTCAACATTCTCCAAGATTTGGCGAGAAGGAAGATGACATCGCCATTGTATACACACACACACAAGTGTCCTTTTTTCAACACTTTTAGGGAAGGGGATAGGTGGCACCTTGAATAAGTGGACTTTGCCTTTAAAGTGGAAAATAAAGTGATTGTAAAGCTTTGTTTATTTAAAAAACAAACAAACAAACAAAAATGTCATATCTACCTCCACTGTGCAGCTCGTTTTTGACAGAGTGGCCCCGATCCCCCTCTTGGGGTCCCTCGGTGGCTCTAGCGGCTCCTCCCCGCATCAAATAACGCCCTAGGAGAAGGACTCTCCCAAGGAGGTTACCTTGAGTGCGCGCTCCCGAGTCCAGCATTTGGCATCCATAGCATGACTCAGCCCCGCCTACACCATTGGATTTGATTGACAGCAGCGGGAGCCAATGGCTGCGCTGCTATCAATCTATCCAATCAAGAGCATAGAACTCCCCCCCCCCGGGCAGAGGAAGAGCGCGTCCCCGCTGGATCAAGTTCCAGGGCTCAGGTAAGTAAAACTGGGCTGGGGGGCCGGTCACACTACCAGGTTTTTTTTTCACCTTAATGCATAGGATGCAACAACCCATTTCACTCTCCCAATCAACATTGATTATTTTTCATCCTCATGCTGCTAGCATTAGTACATAGATAGGAAAGTGTATTATATTTACTTGTTTTAAACCTTTTTTTGTTACATTTTTTCAGTTACTTCCTGGTTTCTTGCCTAGGTACACTCTCCTGCATGTATGCATGAGCTAAGGGCAGATGGATTCCAGGAAGTAAATGCTACATGAATCGTTTACCCTTACTAAAGATGGCCACAGCTATAAATACTAGGGGGGTGTTTTTCAAAGTGATTTCTCAACAAAATAAAGCACGGAGGCATAAATGGATGAGGGGGTTTGTTTTGAATATTAAAAAATGAATTAAAAAGTTTTTTAGTTTGTAGTGCTCAGATGCAGTGAAGATCTACTTTAAGGTGCAAGGTCTGCTTTAGAGTCTTGCCTCTGACTTCCTACTGTCCTTAATTTTTGTATACGATACAGCATTTGTTTTTTCTAGAAGTGAGGAAGGTTCAGAACCTCTGTAAGGTTTTTATTGCCATCTGTTTATCCCAATAACACACATTCCACTCATTTGTCCTGGTGTCGCAGGATCAAAAGGGAGAAAAAAATGTTCCAATGGAGTTGCAGACAGCAAGAAAAACCTGACAGAATATCTAACTATTCTTCCCAATCTGATAAAAACGAACAAAAAACATGTTTTGACGGGGCCAGTAAACGTGGGGAATTGGGAAAGGATTATAGATGCTCAACACATAGAAGTGCTGGAACAGACTATATATAAAGATATACACTCACCGGCCACTTTATTAGGTACACCTTGCTAGTACCGGGTTGGACCCCCTTTTTCCTTCAGAACTGCCTTAATTCTTCATGGCATAGATTCAACAAGGTTTTGGAAACATTCTTCAGAGATTTTAGTCCATGTTGACATGATAACATCACGCAGTTGATGCATATTTGTTGGTTGCACATCCATCTGGTGACTGTGAAGGCCATTGGAGTACAGTGACCTCATTGTCCAGTGATGAGATGATTAGATCTTTGTGACATGGTGCATTATCCTGCTGGAAGGAGCCATCGGAAGATGGGGACACTGTAGTCATAAAGGGATGGACATGGTCAGCAACAATACTTAGGTAGGCCGTGGGGTTTAAATGATGCTCAATTACTACTAAGGGACCCAAAGTGTGCCAAAAAAATATCTCCCACACCATTACACCACCACCAGCCTGAACCGTTGATACAAGGCAGGATGGATCCATGCTTTCATGTTGTTTACACCAAATTCTGACCCTACCATCTGAATGTTGCAGCTGAAATCGAGGCTCATCAGACCAGGCAACGTTTTTCCAATCTTCTATTGTCCAATGTTGGTGAGCCTATGCGAATTTTAGCCTCAGTTTCCTGTTCTTAGCTGACAGGAGTGGCACCTGGTGTGGTCTTCTGCGGCTGTAGCCCATCTGCTTCAAGTTTCAATGCGTTGTGTGTTCAGAGATGGTATTCTGCATACCTTAATTGTAATGAGTGTTTATTTAAGTTAATGTTGCCTTTCTATAATCTCAAACCAGTCTGCCCATTCTCCTCTGACCACTGACATCAACAAGGCATTTTCGTCCACACAGCAGCCGGTCACTGGATATTTTCTCTTTTTCGGACCATTCTCTGTAAATCCTAGAGATGGTTGTGTGTGAAAATCCCAGTAGATCAGCCATTTTTTAAACACTCGGACCAGCCTGTCTGGCACCAGCAACCATGCCACTTTCAAAGTCGCTTAAATCCCCATTCTGCCGCTCTGTTTGAACTGTCGTCTTCACCACGTCTAGATGCTTAAATGCATTGAGTTGCTGCCATGTGATTGGCTGATTAGCAATTTGTGTTACCAAGCAATTGAACTGGTGCACCTAATAAAGTGGCCGGTGAGTGTAAATGCAGAGGTTGGTATGCCAGAAAAGCATCAAAATGTTACTTTACTGGTCCTTTATCAAAAGTCCTCCAAATCTTGAGGGCCGTATTGCTCCTGAAACAATATTCCTAATCTAATTTTCTTATACTGTCTTCGGATGCTGCAGGGACTACAATCCTTGCATGCCCTGCTTAAAAAAAAAAAAAATCACCTTTTAAACATTTAATTATTTTTTTTTAAAGAAAACATTAAACAGATTTTTAGGTGCAGTGTATATCTTTAGGTTACCTTCCTGCCATGCCCATAAATAAGGATAGGGTGGGACAGTGTTGGGTCCTGAGCAAGTGGGCCTTACTACTTATTTTGTACTTTATATACACATACAGTGGGGACGGAAAGTATTCAGACCCCCTTAAATTTTTCACTCTTTGTTATATTGCAGCCATTTGCTAAAATCATTTAAGTTCATTTTTTTCCCTCATTAATGTACACACAGCACCCCATATTGACAGAAAAACACAGAATTGTTGACATTTTTGCAGATTTATTAAAAAAGAAAAACTGAAATATCACATGGTCCTAAGTATTCAGACCCTTTGCTGTGACACTCATATATTTAACTCAGGTGCTGTCCATTTCTTCTGATCATCCTTGAGGTGGTTCTACACCTTCATTTGAGTCCAGCTGTGTTTGATTATACTGATTGGACTTGAAGCCACACACCTGTCTATATAAGACCTTACGGGTCGGTTCACACTGAGGCAGCATGACTTGTAGCGCGACAGCCTCAGGACACGACTCAGCGGCGACTTGCAAAACGACTTCTGTATAGAAGTCAATGCAAGTCGCCCCCAAAGTATTACAGGAACCTTTTTCTAAGTCGGAGCGACTTGCATCGCTCCGATTAGAACGGTTCCATTGCACAGAACAGGACGCTACTTGTCAGGCGACTAGGTCGCCTGACAAGTCGTCCCAGTGTGAACCGAGACTAAAGCTCACAGTACATGTCAGAGCAAATGAGAATCATGAGGTCAAAGGAACTGCCTGAAGAGCTTAGAGACAGAATTGTGGCAAGGCACAGATCTGGCCAAGGTTACAAAACATTTCTGCTGCACTTAAGGTTCCTAAGAGCACAGTGGCCTCCATAATCCTTAAATGGAAGACGTTTGGGACGAAAAGAACCCTTCCTAGAGCTGGCCGTCCAGCCAAACTGAGCTATCGGGGGAGAAGAGCCATTGTGAGAGAGGTAAAGAAGAACCCAAAGATCATTGTGGCTGAGCTCCAGAGATGCAGTCGGGAGATGGGAGAAAGTTGTAGAAAGTCAACCATCACTGCAGCCCTCCACCTGTCGGGGCTTTATGGCAGAGTGGCCCGACGGAAGCCTCTCCTCAGTGCAAGACACATGAAAGCCTGCATGGAGCTGTAGGGGTGTTTTTCAGCTGCAGGGACAGGACGACTGGTTTCAATCGAGGGAAAGATGAATGTGGCCAAGTACAGGGATATCCAGGACGAAAACCTTCTCCAGAGTGCTCAGGACCCCAGACTGGGCCGAAGGTTTACCTTCCAACAAGACAATGACCCTAAGCACACAGCTAAAATAATGAAGGAGTGGCTTCACAACAACTCCATGACTGTTCTTGAATGACCCAGCCAGAGCCCTGACTTAAACCCAATTGAGCATCTCTGGAGAGACCTAAAAATGGCTGTCCACCAACGTTTACCATCCAACCTAAAAGAACTGGAGAGGATCTGCAAGGAGGAATGGCAGAGGATCCCCAAATCCAGGTGTGAAAAACTCCATCTTTCCCAAAAAGACTCATGGCTATATTAGATCAAAAGGGTGCTTCTACTAAATACTGAGCAAAGGGTCTGAATACTTAGGACCATGTGATATTTCAGTTTTTCTTTTTTAATAAATCTGCAAAAATGTCAACAATTCTGTGTTTTTCTGTCAATATAGGGTGCTGTGTGCACATTAATGAGGAAAAAAATTAACTTAAATGATTTTAGCAAATGGCTGCAATATAACAAAAGGTGAAAAATTTAAGGGGGTCTGAATACTTTCTGTCCCCACTGTAGAAATCCAATTTAAAATTGCTTAGAGCACATTCTCATGGGAGCATAGAAATAACACTTACTATTCAGGCATATACCTAGCACTGACCTTCTTTACTATGAATTATATTCTGTCTCAGCCAACTGAAAGCTGATCTAACCTTATCTCTTAACATATACAAAAGCTTTGTAAGTTACGGAATAGAAAAGAGAACTGTCTCGCAGCCATTCAGTGCATGTGTGTTCTCTTCTTGCCACACAGTATGGGCATCTTTTTATTTTTTAATACAACAGACAGCATCTACTTTAACAGGTTCCTAGGTTACAGTGCCGGACTGGCCGACCGGGATACCGGGAAATCCCCCGGTGGGCCGGCTGTCTGGCTGCCCCTGGTGCCGCTGTGAGGGCAGCGGCGCCTGAAAGAAACATGGCCGCGGGGCCGCCAGGCTTACATCTGCGCATGCGCCAGCACTACTGTCGAAAGTGTGTAGGGCTTTCCCGAGCTAGCCGTGCTCGGGAAAGTCCGTACACACTCGGCAATTCTCGGAAGTGCGGGCGCATGCGCAGTGACGATGGCGCCGATCGGCGCCATTTTTAAAAGTACCGCCGTGAGTACTCGTCTGCTCGCCTCTTCTTCGGCTGGTGGCCTCTTCCTCCCGCCCCCCCCTGCAGCCTCTGACCTCCTGCCCCCCCCTGCAGCCTCTGACCTCCTGCCCCCCCCTGCAGCCTCTGACCTCCTGCCCCCCCTGCAGCCTCTGACCTCCTGCCCCCACTGCAGCCTCTGACCTCCTGCCCCCACTGCAGCCTCTGACCTCCTGCCCCCACTGCAGCCTCTGACCTCCTGTCCCCACTGCAGCCTCTGACCTCCTGCCCCCCCTGCAGCCTCTGACCTCCTGCAGCCTCTGACCTCCTGACCCCCTGCAGCCTCTGACCTCCTGCCCCCACTGCAGCCTCTAACCTCCTGCCCCCCCTGCAGCCTCTGACCTCCTGCCCCCACTGCAGCCTCTGACCTCCTGCAGCCTCTGACCTCCTGCCCCCCCTGCAGCCTCTGACCTCCTGCCCCCACTGCAGCCTCTGACCTCCTGCCCCCACTGCAGCCTCTGACCTCCTGCAGCCTCTGACCTCCTGCCCCCACTGCAGCCTCTGACCTCCTGCCCCCCCTGCAGCCTCTGACCTCCTGCCCCCACTGCAGCCTCTGACCTCCTGCAGCCTCTGACCTCCTGCCCCCCCTGCAGCCTCTGACCTCCTGCCCCCACTGCAGCCTCTGACCACCTGCCCCCCCCCACAGCCTCTGACCTCCTGCCCCCCCTCCGCAGCCTCTGACCTCCTGCCCCCCCTCCGCAGCCTCTGACCTCCTGCCCCCCCTCCGCAGCCTCTGACCTCCTGCCCCCCCCTGCAGCCTCTGACCTCCTGTCCCCCCCCTGCAGCCTCTGACCTCCTTTCCCCCCCCCTCCCTCTGACCTCCTTTCCCCCCCCCTCCCTCTGACCTCCTGTCCCCCCCTGCAGCCTCTGACCTCCTGTCCCCCCCCTGCAGCCTCTGACCTCCTGTCCCCCCCTGCAGCCTCTGACCTCCTGTCCCCCCCTGCAGCCTCTGACCTCCTGTCCCCCCCTGCAGCCTCTGACCTCCTGCCCCCCCCCTGCAGCCTCCGACCTTCTGCCCCCCCCTGCAGCCTCCGACCTCCTGTCCCCCCCCTGCAGCCTCCGACCTCCTGTCCCCCCCCTGCAGCCTCCGACCTCCTGTCCCCCCCCTGCAGCCTCCGACCTCCTGTCCCCCCCCTGCAGCCTCTGACCTCCTGTCCCCCCCCTGCAGCCTCTGACCTCCTGCCCCCACTGCAGCCTCTGACCTCCTGCCCCCACTGCAGCCTCTGACCTCCTGCCCCCACTGCAGCCTCTGACCTCCTGCAGCCTCTGACCTCCTGTCCCCCCCCTGCAGCCTCTGACCTCCTGTCCCCCCCCTGCAGCCTCTGACCTCCTGTCCCCCCCGGCAGCCTCTGACCTCCTGTCACCCCCCCTCCGCAGCCTCTGACCTCCCCTGTACCATCGGCAGCCTCTGACCTCCCCTGTACCATCGGCAGCCTCTGACCTCCCCTGTACCATCGGCAGCCTCTGACCTCCCCTGTACCATCGGCAGCCTCTGACCTCCCCTGTACCATCGGCAGCCTCTGACCTCCCCTGTACCATCGGCAGCCTCTGACCTCCCCTGTACCATCGGCAGCCTCTGACCTCCCCTGTACCATCGGCAGCCTCTGACCTCCTGTCCCCCCCCCGGCAGCCTCTGACCTCCTGTCCCCCCCCCTGCAGCCTCTGACCTCCTGTCCCCCACCCTGCAGCCTCTGACCTCCCCTGTACCATCGGCAGCCTCTGACCTCCTGTCCCCCCCCCTGCAGCCTCTGACCTCCTGTCCCCCACCCTGCAGCCTCTGACCTCCCCTGTACCATCGGCAGCCTCTGACCTCCTGTCCCCCCCCCCTGCAGCCTGTGACCTCCCCTGTACCATCGGCAGCCTCTGACCATCTATTGTCTTATATCACGTCTGGAGTGGAGTCAACAGTGGGAGTGCCTCAGGGATAGGGGTCATGGGAGAAGTCAGACGTGTATGGACTGTGGAGAGGAAACTATGGGATAAAACCAGAGCCACCGAGCTGGAGCCGACTGACTGAGCCCTGTACGGTGCACCTGAGAGGAGGTCAGTGACAGCGCCGCCAGGCCTACCTGAGAGGGGGGGGGGTCAATGCAATATTGTAAGGGGGCACTGATATATAGGTTTCCCCCTATATCAGTAAACCCCCTTACTTTAGTGTTTTCTTTCTGCAGAAGGTGGTCTCTGGTCACCAGAGTCCTCCCCACATTCCCAGAGTTCCCCTTTACATCATAGTCTGCAGGATTCCACCTTACAGTGCAAGTGAGAACTCTGATGTAAAGAGGAATGCAGAGGACTCTGATATAAGTGGGGTCTCTGGTCACCAGTGCCCCCCTTTTATATCAGAGTTCCCGCTTAGATCATGATCTGCAATGTTCCCCTTTATATCAGAGTTCCCTTGCACTGTAAAGGGGAATCCTCCTGATATATGGGGGAACTCTGTGTTGGGTTATATTAATCTGACTTTCATGTAAATGGAGAAATATGGTGTTTGACTTTTGTTTAACTTAACACATTGCTAATAGCAGTTTATAGCTTAAATATTGATATTTGCACTGAAAACTGCCATTTACGGCACCTTTTTTTTGCAGTGTCAATAAAAAATGTGCCATTAAATGCCATGATTTTTGCCTTGAAAAAAATTGCTGCTGTTTGTAAATTCCATGTCTCTCTTATCTATATATAATACACTCTTCAAATGTGCTTTAAAATGCATGGTTTTCCCTTTTGTGAACAAGAAAATAACGACGTTATGCGGTTGGGCTGGTATAATAATGCTATGGGGCTGGTATAATAATGCTATGGGGCTGGTATGAAATTATTTCCAGGGCTGGTTTTTATTCCCAGTCCGGCCCTGCTAGGTTATAAGACTGGCTACACAGACTAAAGGCCCGTACACATGATGCAAATTTCGGAAGGGAATTGTCGTTCGACGGCTCGTCGTCCGAAAGTTTTACCTTTAGTATGCTCCTTTCGACATCCGATTTTAATTTTTCATAAGACAAAAGCTGGGTGAGCAGACTAGTACATTTTTGGCAAATGACAGCCCAATGTCCGATTATCGGATGGTCAGTACAGAAATCGTCACACAAAAGTCGAAAGTACAAACACGCATGGTCAGAATCAAGGAACGTCCGTAATGTGGAATTAATATTCGTGACGCGGCAATTGATGAAATGTCGAAATGCTGCGCACATTCTCATCTTCTTTAATGGGATAATAATGAAGCTGCTTTGCTGGTGATACTGATGTAGTTATGCCAAACGTATTTTAAAAGGCTTTTGTTTTGTAGTGATATAAATAATATTAATATTATGGTTGCTGTTTGATTTTTTGGGGGAAGTTACCACAACACCATTATCCCGTAGTTTTTAAGATCAAAGATACAACTATGTTGGTGTCCCGTGTTAATTTTCCATTGTGTTGTTTTTAATGTAACTGCCTACTCCCAAACTGTCATTTGAAGATCAGGAACGATCTGAAAATCGCAAATCAATGCTCATCAAACGTCTACTAACACGAAATTAGTAGAAGGGGCCCAAAGGGTGGCACTCCAGAAATAAATGTACTAAATAAGCATTAATTTCCTATGATCATCAGCTCCATTTAGTGAAGAAATTTACTATTTTCCTGATTCACACTATCCTTACGAATGAAGAACATCTGACATATAGCCTAGTGACATTAAAAGATCACTAAAGATTAATTTTTTTTTTTTTAAATAACAAACATGTTATACTTTCCTCCACTGTGCAGCTCATTTTGCACAGAGTGGCCCCGAACCTGGTCTTCTGGGGTCCCTTGGCGGCTGTCTCGGCTCCCCCCCGCAAGGACACAACACTTTCATGCGAGCTCCCTCGCATGGTGTTGAGTGCTTGCGGGCGTTCTCCCGTGATACAGCCGGCGGTCACAGCTGCTCACTGTATCACTCGGCCCCGCCCCCAGCGCGCCGCATCATTGGATGTGATTGACAGCAGCACGAGCCAATGGCTGCGCTGCTTTCAATCCATCCACTCTAGCCATTCAACAGCCAGGCTGAGCAACGAAGAGGATGTCGGGGGCGAGCACGGGACTTTTGAGGGGTCAGGTAAATAAAATGGGGGGGCCGGTATTGTTGGATGTTTTTTCACCTTAATGCATAGAATGCATTAAGGTGAAAAAAAATGTACCTTTACAACCCCTTTAACTTTGCTGGCATTCCCACAGAATTAATCTACATGCAGATTTTCAGGACTAATAGGTCTGCAAATATTTTAGAAAAACAGGGAAAGGGCTCTTGGGCTATGTAGTTCTGGGGGATGAGAATGATATGCCTACATAGATAGGCCCTTGCCCCTACAAGAATTTTACAAGGCTGGTGATGATGCCACAGGGAGTAATAGAAGCTGTTTTCTTGCTACAGAAACAAACTAAAAGAAACAAAATTATGCAGAGACATGCTATAGAGGGGGAATAGAGAAGATTGGGGTTACATTTGGGTAATGCCTGGAAATACCCTTTAAATAGGGCCAGCACATTTACAGCCACTCTCAGACAATACAGGTATATAAAGATATGACACTCAGCTCTTTTTTCTGCAAGTCACCAATTTTTCTTTTTTTTTTTATGAGATAGCGAGACCTCCGTCTCACCCGAAAAAGTTTAAGCTTATAAACACTGTGTCATCACATTTTGCTGAACTGGCAACGGAGCGGTGATCTCTCTCTCTCTGTGGCTGCAAGTGTTCTTCAGTTACACTGAGACTGTGAGTTATTGATGCAGAGGGACCAGGGGGATCTCAGCCTGACAATTTCATCAGGTAGAGTGCAGCTATGAGCCTGTAGAAGCACATCTGTGCATTTAAATAATTAGCTTGCCATACCATCTACTTGCATACTAATGAGATGACCACTATTTCCCGCTGCTCCTTGGACGGCTGCAAAAACTCATTTTCATTTATATCTGAAAGCAGGACACTTTAAGATCTTAACGGGCTTCGGGCAAACATTGCGATGGTCAGCACTTTCTTCAGTTCCCAACACCTTTGCAATATAAGATTTAATCTATATTTTATTACATTTCAAACATGTACCAAGAGAGGGTACTTACATTATAGATTTTTTTTTTTAATGAACTATCACAGCTCTATTAGGACTCATAAATGTCTTAGTATTAAAGCGGTACTTCAGGCAGAGATAAAAATAAAGTCTGGTAATAATTATTTTCCCAGTATTTGTTGTGCCATGTTCTTCTTTTATGCAGCAATGTATTTCTCTAGTGTGCAGAATGTTGCTGTTTTTTGTATGGATAGTGACACCAAAAGTCGCCTTTTATGTCACCAGGACTCTGCCATAACACTTTACACAAGGAGGTCAGCACTGGCAGCACCCATATTTATTTAAAAAATATTGTCTATTTTTTGCCACCCTATTGGCAAACCTAGATCATGTATTCAAAGCAGACTACCATGCAATACAGCATCTGATGATGTAGGTGAGTGTTGTTTAAAAGGCAAACTTTTTTTTTTTTTTCATTTGAGTAGAGTAAGGGAGGGTTATAAATCCTGTCAATATTTTTTTTTTTTTGACAGCTGTGACCCGTAGATGTAGATTTCCCTTCACTTCCTGTTCCAAAGCCAAAATAGGAAGTGAGAGGAAATTCCTCCAAAGTGAGGGAATCCCTGGTTGGCACCAGAACTAGTGTTCCCATGGGAATATTTCCCATCTAGTCCTGTTCCGTTGACAACCCAAAATTTTGTCCCGTAGGGATAGATTTCCCTTCACTTCCTGTCCCAAAGCCAAAATAGGAAGTAGGAGGAGATCTCTCCAAAGTGAGGGAACCCCTGGTTGGCACCAGAAATAGTGTTCCCATGGGAATATTTCCCATCTAGTCCTGTTCCGTTGACAACCCAAAATTTTGTCCCGTAGGGATAGATTTCCCTTCACTTACTGTCCCAAAGCCAAAATAGGAAGTAGAAGGAGATCTCTCCAAAGTGAGGGAACCCCTGGTTGGCACCAGAACTAGTGTTCCCATGGGAATATTTCCCATCTAGTCCTGTTCCGTTGACAACCCAAAATTTTGTCCCGTAGGGATAGATTTCCCTTCACTTCCTGTCCCAAAGCCAAAATAGGAAGTAGAAGGAGATCTCTCCAAAGTGAGGGAACCCCTGGTTGGCACCAGAACTAGTGTTCCCATTGGAAGATTTCCCATTTAGTCCTGTTCCAGTGACAACCCAAAATTTGTCCCAAAGGGATAGTTTTCCCTTCAATTCCTGTCCTAAAGCCAAATTAGGAAGTAAGAGGAGAGCTCTCCAAAGTGCGGGAATCCCTGGTTGGCACCAGAACTAGTGTTCCCATTGATTTCCCATTTAGTCCTGTTCTGATGATACCCCAAAATTTGGTATTTTCTTTCACTTTCATGACGTCATTTATGTACAGCGCTGCATGACCGTGCAATTGTCAGTTAAAGTAACACAGTGCCGTATAGCAAAATATGGCCTGGTCATGAGGGGAGTTAAATCTTCCTGAGATCAGATGGATGTAAAGGCAGAAAGATTTTTATTTTAATGCATGATATTCATGAAGATAAAAAACCTTTTGTGTTCAGCAGCATCCCCCCCCCCCCCCCAGCCCCCCTACCTGTTACCTGAGGTCCATCCAGATCCTGCGATTTTGCACAAGAGACTTGGCTGTCCGGGACTCCCCTCCTCATTGGCTGAGACAGCAGCGTGGCCCCATTGGCTCCCGCTGTTGTCAAAGTCAGTGAGCCAATAAGGAGAGAGAGGGGGCGGGGCCACGGCTCCATGTCTGAATGGACACATGGAGCTGTGGCTTGGCTCGTGTGCCGCCATAGCAAGCTGTTTGCTGTGGCGGCACTCAATGGGAGGGAGGGGCCAGGAGCAGTGAAGAGGGACCCGACAAGAGGAGGATCCGGGCTGCTCTGTCCAAAACCATTACACAGAGCAGGTAAGGACATGTTTGTTATTTTTAACCGAAAAAAACAAGACTTTAGTATCACTTTAAGAAGGCCATTGCATGGTCCCAAACACATGCCACTGCGTCCCAATTTGCAAGAATGGGACTGCCTGCACAGGGAAGTACAGAACACATGTGCATCCCTGTGCAGGTAAACAAGGCCCTCACACAGGCATACTCTGTAGTACGCCCATGTAATCAAGGCCTTATTCTGATGATAGAATACAAAGGGAACCATTTATGAGATAAATCTATGTTTTTGAAGTGGCAGACTTTGTCATTTTTACCCTTGCTTATTATTTAGTATAGTGGTGTAGCAATAACTCACGGTGGAGCTGCTGGTTTAAGCGGGCTGTTACCGTTACCTTTTATACCTCTATTTCACCAGAACCGGGTCTAGGGTCCCGTTGAGTTTACCATAAACAATGTAGGCACCGGACACTTGAGTATATTTTCCAATGCTTTAATAAACATAAAATTGAAGGAAGTAGCAGGAAACGGGCAGAAGGAAAGTTGCAGGGAAGCTCAAATACCTTTTCTTAATGTTCTTTGTGTAACATTAGGAATTGAAAACTTGTAGCTGAATATATTCTCTCTGTAGGGTTGAATCTTTGCCCGCCTGGATAGGTTTCTCTCACCAACCTAGCAGCCAGTACGCAGCACGAACGAAAGTCTCTGCCACAGACTTGATTGGAACAAAACCCGTACGATCCCCTGCCACAGGATGTATTGGTTTACGATGAACAACGGACACAGCACTAGGACCTTTAAGCCCACCCGGCAGTACTATGCGGTAGGATTACTTTAGGATGCGTCCTCCAACTGAGTCACCAGGCCCCTCTCCAGACCAGCACTCTGCATGATCCTTCCATGACGGGTCCTCCCCTGGGATCTTCTCAGTTGTCCAGCTTCTTCACTTAGGATAGACAGCCCAGGACCATTCCTCTGCTGCTGTGGTAGGCCCCAGACAAGCCTCTGGGCCCACCCACATGCCGCAGCGCCATGGGCCTCCCGATCGGAGGACCACGAGGTAGTACTCTTAACGCATACCTGTCGGCCAGGAGGGCCAGCAGGTGGACGGAAAAAAAACCCCCGAAACATGGCATCTGTCCCATAAATACCCTCTCCCAGAATGCAACTCGGAGAACCACCTGCACTGAGTTATCTCCGGGACAGAGAAGCACTTATACACTTTAACGTGTTGCCTTTCCAACACCGACCCATAGTAACAACGACACCCACAGGCACAGTGTGAAATTACATGCAACTCAGCCGAGCTGGAACAGAGGCAAATATGACTATGTATAAACAGATAACCCACTAAATTTACCTATCAGCAGTAGAATAAAAATCTACCAGCGCTACAGTGGTCATCAACATTCTTCATTTGGAGGACCTCAAATGTGTCCCCCAACATCACCATAGAGCTGCAATAGGGCAAGAGAGAAACACAGGGGCCCTGAGGGCTGCATAAAAAGTGTCAAAGGGCTGCATGTTGAGCACCAAAGATTTACTGTAGTGAGTCTCTGACCAGCAGCAAGCATGTGTGCATCGGGTGTCCTGTTACCTTGTATAGAAATGTTTGCTCCAGGTCCATAAAACCCCAAGTAATCAAAAGACGACTTGTACCTTCAAAAAAACAGGTTAGCAATGGCAACTACCACAGTTCTCTCCTGGCAGATATATAGAATGGATACGGAAGAGATATGCTGCTTCATTCTAACTGTAATGTGTATGTTAGCACCCAGCTGGTGAATAATAAAAAAAGAAAGTAATCCAGAGTCCAGTGACCTCATGAGCCTGGGGACAGTCACTCCCGTATAGTTACACCCTTTACTTCATAACACATTGCAGATTGGTGTCTAGAACTGAGAGCATATAGCTTAGCATTGTACAATAGAATACATGACATTATTTTTGTGTGGGTTCCCGTTTTACAATCATGTATTCACTTTCTGAAATCTGCCAGTTTGCCTTTTGGTAGGCTCTCCCACGTATCGTTTTACATAAGATGACATCTTAGTGAAAGGAATGGTATTTGTCCTTTTCTGAACTCATATATCATTGGCAAGAAGTCCTCTAGAGCTTTTACATACTCCTCTGTAGACTCTCTAAGCCAGCATGCACCCAATGCCAGGTTACCATTGCCAAAAATTTAAATATGTATCCTATTAAAGTCTATAGAAATAATAATAATAATAATAATAATAATAATAATAATGAACTTTTCATATTTGCTTCCTTTTGGTCTGTTAAATATGCCATTAAACCTGTATTGCTACATTATATTTGTTCAATAATTGCAAAAATATACCTGTTGGCCCTGTTAGAAATGTGTAGCTGTTCTTGGTAATGTTTAGTGGGCTTGTGTTACCTTAAGTGTATTCAGCCTTCTCTGTTCTTATCCTAAGCTACAAAATAAATGAATATCTATGTTATGGAGATGGAGGAAAGAAGGGAGGGAGTCTACAAGAGACTACTGGGCAGGGCTGACACCATTTCTTGAGGTTTTCATCCAGATAAGGTACCGCGTTGTCAGCCACAAGAGAAAATTAGAATCTGAGTGCATCTCTGGCACATCAACAGGTATTTTTCCACACTTGTAGGCAGCGGTGTATTTTGGTTTTGTTCTGCCCTAGGCAAGACTAAAATCGCGTGCATCCCCATCTAGATTTGTCCCACCCCAGTCGCGGTTTACCGTTCTTATCTCAAGGTCTGATGAGGAAGCTGCAGCCGTTCGCAGTGAACAGCTGCGGCTTCCTCATCAGACCCCGAGACATGATTCATCCGAGTGCCACAAATGGGGTCAGCGGGACATAGGATGGGGTCAGCGTGACATAGGATGGGGTCAGCGGGACATAGAATGGGGTCAACGGGATATAGGATGGGATCAGTGGGACATAGGATGGGTTCAGTTGGACATAGGATGAGGCAGCACTGGTAGGCACTCAGGAGGAGGCACTGATGAAGCCGCATTGATATGTAGCACTGATGGACACTGGTTGGCAGTACTGATGGGCACTGATTGCCATTGATTGGCAGCACTGATAAGCAGCACTAATGGGCACTGTTGGGGCTGCACTGATCATCGGGCCACTGATGATCAGTGCCTTGATTATCAGTGTGGGTGTTCCCTTTCACACTGGCCGGTTACTGGCTCTCCTCTTCTTACACTGTGACAGCGTGAGGAAAGGAGTGCCGATAACTAGCAAGTGTGTTTACATCGTGATCAGCTGTGATTGGACACAGCTGATCACATGGTAAAAAGCCGCTGTGATTGGCTTTTTACACCAATCTTCGATCAGCTGTGCCCTCCCAGAACTGGACAACCGCACTGTAGCTGTCATTCGGCTATAGCGTGGACATCTGAGGAGGGGGGGCACCTGATACACTCCTGCTTGTAGGGTCTTTAACTGCTTGCCACCCACCCACAGTACATTTACACAGGCAGGCTGGATCATGTACATGTATATCATCCAACCTGTTCCAAGTTAGGGGCGTACATGTGTGTGCCCGCTCCTAATCTGCACTGTCACTGGCTACAGCGGGATTTTGTCAGCAGGTCCAGGTCAATGATTTATGTCCAAGACCTATTGATCGGCTGTAGTCAATCACAGTACTTACACCCAGGGTTCTGTACACAGATCAAAGATCTGGCTGTTTCTTCACCCTGCAAAGGGAGAAAAAACAGCCAGGAAAGAAAAAACAGCCAGATCTGTTAGTAAAAGCAGCACATATAACACACATTACACTTGTTAGGCACATAATTAATCCCTTTGTTGTCCCTAGATGTTAACCCCTTCCCACTGAGTGTCATTAATACAGTGTACAGTATTATATCTGATCACTGTATTAGTGCCACTATTAATGTCAGTGTTAGTCAGTTAGTGTAACTCCCAGTGTGGGTCTGTTAGCGCCAGATTGCCCGCAGCACTATAAGTCGCTGACCACTGCCATTACAAGTTTAGCATCATAGCTGCATAATATCCAGTGTATATGCCTTTGTTTGTAGTCGCTATAATTTTTACAAAAAAACAATTAATATATGCTTATTAGGATTTTTTTTTTTTTTTTTACCAAAGACGTGCAGAATACATTTTGGCCTAAATTCATGAAGAAAGTTAAGTTTTAATTTTTTTATTGGATCTGTAGAAAATATGGTTTGCTTTTGGGTTTTTTTCAGTTTTTTTATTTTGTTCATATGATAAAAAATAAAAACCCAGTGGTGATCAACTACCATTTATTAAAAAAAGGAAAAAACTCTAACACCGCTGATACCTACTTTTCCTTATCTCAGCGCTATGGTGTTTCAATTTCAACCGCAGGCACAGTGTAAAAATTAAATACTACAACAAATTAGTTCACATGTTATGTGTATATCAGCAGCCGCTTAAACAAACAGATCAATTCCTCTCATAAGATAAATACTTCCCATTACTACACAGTATCAAGCAATTCATCAAAAGCAGCTCTCCTGTCACTTTTAAAAATGACTGGCTAACAAATGTCTATCAACATAAGTGAAGAAAGAGCAACAATAGGCGTAGCAGGTGGTGATGAGAAAGAGTCCGAAGTAGACACAGGTGGTAATCTTAATGTTGTCTGTAAAACGTGCACCTTTCACCAGATTCCTCAGGAGAGTGTGTCACACTCCCCTCTGGGGTTTAAACTCACCGAACCGCTGTAATTCACAAGCCCCAACAGATATCCAGATGCTACCTCCACACGATGTCCTCGATCAGAGCCTCAAACGAAATCCACAGGCACCAAAAATATGAGAAGAAAACTCCACATAGTCTAGTCCCGTTTTGAATTTTTATTGAAATTCCTCCGAATATAAAAACATATATTTATTAAAACTTTCACAATCCTTATAAAACTGTGTAATCATTTGAACGTTCACAGTCCTTGCCATTCGATTGATCTTATAACTTGATGTCCTTTTTATTATCAAACCTTACTGAGGGGCCAAATATGGTTCCGTGGTGTGCTCAGCCAAACATGCCGACCCGCACTACTTCCGGTTTCCACACTCAGTTCTTTGGAACGCAAGGCATCAGCATGTCACTTCCGGTCGCCGTAAGATCATACCCTGATGAGTTTCGTCATTACGACTTTGTCAAAGGGCGTGGTCTTACGGAATTTAGTCTCAGTGACACTTTTCTGTAGAAATCTGTCCAAATATTGACCAAGCCTTGATGTCACAGACCCTATCCCATTAACGATGGGTCTGGGTGGATGATTTGTTTGATCCTTATGGATTTTGGTGAGGGTATAGATCGTGGGTATGCAGCTACTACTAGGTACAAGAAATCTCTTTTCCTTCACATTAAGAACGTGTGACTGATATCCACACTCTACCAATAACTCTAATTTGAATCTATATTCAGGGGTGGGGTCTCTGTCCAATTTGCTCTACGTATCTGTATCGGATGGCAATTTCATTAATTGATTATTATAATAATCTTTAGACAAAATCACCACACCACCCCCTTTATCCACAGGCCTGATTATTATATCATTCCTGGTTTCCAACATCTCTATCCCTTCTCTAATATACCTGGGGTTCACATTCTTTTTTGGTTTTAACTTATCCAGATCTCGTAACACCAAATTTTTAAAAACTTCTAGATGTTGATTGGCCGTATTGAAGAGTGAACGATTTTTTCGACCACTATCAACTGCTATTGATGCATTCCCACTTATGCTTACAGGGTTAGAATTTTTATTCAGAAAGTATTTTTTAACACTGAGCTTCCTCATGTATTTATGTACATCCACATAAACATCAAATTTGCTTACGGGTCTTTCAAACCACATTGATTTTGGTTGTAATGAGTATGCTAATGGATTATATTCATTGTATTAATTGTATTATTAATATTCTTTTTTCAATGTAGAATAGAAAGTATGAGTCCAGTATGAGTCCATTACCAGTAATGAAATGAGGTATCAGCTCTAAATTATGCGGTTTAAGTTAGATTTTAAATTCTAGATTTATATATTTTTTTAAATAAATTAGATTTATTGATTGATAATTTTTAGTGAATATTAATACTGTTACAATTTTATATAAGACATGGATGAACAAGAATACACCGTTTCTCTTTTATAGTGCTAATACATAGACCTATAGAGGAATAATATAATTAATCAATTTATTTTTAATTAGTAAATTGTATTTTTATTAATGGCTGACATAGATTAGATTTTATGATTTGTAATGATCTATGGTTTGATTTCAGTTAATATCAATATAATGGGAAGAAATAACCATTATAATAATGATAGCATCCCCTCCGCTAATGTGCACCTATATTAAAAGCGGGTGGGGAGTACACATTAATTGACTGGCTATCAGATAAATTCCGGGACGCCACGCCGTAAGACCTTGCCCTTTGACAAAGTCGTGATGACAAAACGCGTCAGGGCGTGATCTTACAGCGACCGGAAGTGACGTACTGACGCCTTGCGTTCCAAAGAAGTGAGTGAGTAAACAGGAAGTAGTGCGGGTCGGCGTGTTTGGCTGAGCACACCACGGAACTATCTTTGGCCCCTCAGTAAGGTTTGATAATAACAAGCACATCAAGTTATAAGATCAATCGAATGGCAAGGACTGTGAAAGTTTTAATGATTACACGGTTTTATATGGATTGTGAAAGTTTTAATGAATATACGTTTTTATGATCGGAGGAATTTCAATAAAAATTCAAAACGGGACTAGACTATGTGGAGTTTTCTTCTCATATTTTCGGTGCCTGTGGATTTCGTTTGAGGCTCTGATCGAGGACATCATGTGGAGGTAGCATCTGGATATCTATTGAGGCTTGTGAATTACAGCGGTTCGGTGAGTTTAAACCCCAGAGGGGAGTGTGGCACACTGTCTTGAGGAATCTGGTGAAAGGTGCACGTTTTACAGACAACATTAAGATTACCACCTGTGTCTACTTTGGACTCTTTCTCATCACCACCTGCTACCCCTATTGTTGCGACAGGAGCGCTGCTTATGATGAATTGCTTGATACTGTGTTGTATTGGGAAGTATTTATCTTATGAGAGGCGATCAACTACCACCAAAAGAAAGCTCTATTTGTTTTAAAAAAATTATATGCATTTCATTTGCTTACATGGTTGCCTAACTGAGCAATTGCCAGTTAAAGTAGCTCAGTGCTAAATAGCAAAAAATGGTCTGGTCATGAAGGGGGTAAAACCTTCTGTGATTGGAGGAGGTACAGTTGAACGTCTTATTTATTATTATTTATTTATTTATTTCAGGTACTTATATAGCGCCATCAATTTACACAGCGCTTTACATATACATTGTACATTCACATCAGTCCCTACCCTCAAGGAGCTTACAATCTAAGTTTCCGAACTTACATTCATACATACTAGGGACAATTTAGACAGGATCTAATTAACCTACCAGCATGTCTTTGGAGTGTGGGAGGAAACCGGAGTACCCGGAGGAAACCCACGCAGGCACAGGGAGAACATGCAAACTCCAGGCAGGTAGTGTCATGGTTAGGATTCGAACCAGCAACCCTTCTTACTGCTAGGCGAAACTATCCACTACACCACTGTGCCGCTCTCCTCCTCCTCCTCCTATCACAGATCACCTTGAGCTCATTGAAAAGAATACAAGATGTTTTTAGAATAGACCGGCTGCAGAGAGTGACCCGCTGTGATCTACAGTCAGATCCATAAATATTGGGACATCAACACAATTCTAATCTTTTTGGCTCTATACACCACGACAATGGATTTGAAATGAAACGAACAAGATGTGCTTTTACTTCAGACTTTCAGCTTTAATCTGAGGGTATTTACATCCAAATCAGGTGAACGGCGTAGGAATTACAACAGTTTGTATATGTGCCTCCCACTTTTTAAGGGACCAAAAGTAATGGGACAGATTAACAATCATCCATCAAACTTTCACTTTTTAATACTTGGTTGCAAATCCTTTGCAGTCAATGACAGCCTGAAGTTTGGAACGCATAGACATCACCAGACGCTGGGTTTCATCCCTGATGATGCTCTGTCAGGCCTCTACTGCAACTATCTTCATTTCCTGCTTGTTCTTGGGGCATTTTCCCTTCAGTTTTGTCGTCAGCAAGTGAAATGCATGCTCAATCGGATTCAGGTCAGGTGATTGACTTGGCCATTGCATAACATTGCACTTCTTTCCCTTAAAAAACTCTTTGGTTGCTTTTGCAGTATGCTTCGGGTCATTGTCCATCTGCACTGTGAAGCGCCGTCCAATGAGTTCTGAAGCATTTTGCTGAATATGAGCAGATAATATTGCCCAAAACACTTCAGAATTCATCCTTCTGCTTTTGCCAGCAGTTACATCATCAATAAATACAAGAGAACCAGTTCCATTGGCAGCCATACATGCCCACACCATGACACTACCACCACCATGCTTCACTGATGAGGTGGTATGCTTTCAATCATGAGCAGTTCCTTTCCTTCTCCATACTCTTCTCTTCCCCTCACTCTGGTACAAGTTGCTCATCTGTCCATAGGATGTTGTTCCAGAACTGTGAAGACTTTTTTAGATGTTGTTTGGCAAACTCTAATCTGGCCTTCCTGTCTTTGAGGCTCACCAAAGGTTTACATCTTGTGGTGAACCCTCTGTATTCACTCTGGTGAAGTCTTCCCTTGATTGTTGACTTTGACACACATACACCTACCTCCTGGAGAGTGTTCTTGATCTGGCCAACTGTTGTGAAGGGTATTTTCTTCACCAGGGAAAGAATTATTAGGTCATCCACCACAGTTGTTTTCCGTGGTCTTTCGAGTCTTTTGGTGTTCCTGAGCTCACCGGTGCGTTCTTTCTTTTTAAGGATGTTCCAAAAATATGTTTTGGCCACACCTAATGTTTTTGCTATCTCTCTGATGGGTTTGTTTTTGTTTTTTCCGCCTAATGATGGCTTGCTCTTTGGATCTTATATTGAGAGTTGACAGCAACAGATTCCAAATGCAAATAGCACACTTAAAATGAACTCTGGATCTTTTATCTGCTCCTTGTAAATGGCATAATGAGGGAATAACACACACCTGGCCATGGAACAGCTGAGCAGCCAATTATCCCATTACTTTTGGTCCCTTAAAAAGTGAGAGACACATATACAAACTGTTGTAATTCCTACACCGTTCACCTAATTTGGATGTAAAAATCCTCAAATTAAAGCTGAAAGCCTGCAGTTAAAGCACATCTAGTTTGTTTAATTTCAAATCCATTGTGGTGGTGTACAGAGCCAAAAAGATTAGAATTGTGTCGATGTCCCAATATTTATGGACCTGACTGTATATATTCTAACTGAAACAGTAATTCTCAGCACCGAATATTTGGTACTGACTGTACTGTAAGGGGGGAATGAAAGTAAGAGTATTTAAAAAAAAAAAAAAACAACAGCAGCCACACATTGCACACACGTCATTAGTGGTCATTTATTTATTTTTACATTGAAAATGGCTAAATATTGTTTTTGGCCAGAGATCATCTTTAAATGGATAAAACATGTGAGAATATACATGTATTGCAGAGATCTACTGTATATACTGTATATCAGTGACGGCTGGTGCTTAATATTTTGGGGGGGGCGGCAAACCAAAATGCCTCCCCCCCGCTGGAGAAGGACGGCGGTGATCGTTCCCCCCCCCATGGAGACGTACAGTGGCGATTGGTCCCCCCCACGGAGACGTACGGTGGCAATCAGCAACCCCCCCCCCTCGTGGGAGATGGACGGCAGTGATCGCCCACCCCCCAACGGAGACGTACGGTGGCGCTCAGTCCTCCCCCCCCCACTCGTGGGAGATAGACGGCCGCGATCAGCTGCCTTACCTTAGGAGGCCGATGCTGCTCTCCGCTCCAGGGAATAGCTGGGGGCGTTGCTTCTCCTCCAGGCCAAACAGGAAGTGGGTCCTGAGACTCCCTGGCCTATTGGGTCTCAGGATCCGCTTCCTGATTGGCCAGGAGGAGAATCAGGAAGACAACAGCAAATATTAATTCGCTATTGTCACACAACTGTGTGGGCTTAGGGCGCAGTGCTATGTGCCCTGAGCCCATCCTTTTTTTAAGACAATCAAAGCCTCAGGCTTAAATCATGAGCTTCTGAAAAAAAAAAAAAAAAAAGACCCTATTGAAATCCATGCGTCCTGCATGTAGATTAGGGGCAGGGCACATGGATGGGCTGACACTGCTGTATATTCTTTTTACTTTTTTTATTTTGTCTTGACAAATGCTTTAAAACCTACATTTTTCATTTTTTTTAATCAGCACAATTGATGATACTTAAAGAAATGAGAAGTATCCCTTGTGCTGGTGCCTGTCATCCTAGTTGAAATTTTCTGATTCCTGAAACCGTCCCACTCCCACACAAACACATACCCGCACCCTGCAGTGGTTCTACTGCTCCGGTGCTGTGGGGGCTAATACAGGATACTCGTCAGGAGTGCTGACTATGCCTGCCTGTTCCGCCCCCCTCCTCCATTCACTGAAGCTGTATTTTAGCTTCCATCAATGAAAAGCACTCTATGAATGGAGGAAGGGACGGGCGAATGAAAAGTTTGCCTCCTCCATTCATAGAGCTTTTTTTACATTCTTAAACCAGGCTTGGAGGATTGATCACTGTTCTCTTCACCCCAAACTGTAAAACACTGGGGTGGAGTTCCATTTTGAAAAGCACAATGAGAATGCTTTGTGGCAGTACATGTTTTCCCAGAGCACAAAAAATGTATCCATAGACAACTATTCCAATGCCCTATAATAAGTCTACAGCCACAACAATTACTCGAATAATGATTTCTTTATGAGAAAAATAAAGAACACACATTGGATAAAAATGCTTGACAACAGCAGAAATCAGCAGCAAATCCCCCTTTTATATTGTCAGTATAGTATATTAAATATATCTAGGTGAACACCAGCTAATCACAGTAAGGAAATGTAATATTCCTCCTGAGATAATTCAAAATCCGGATGTGTACTGATATAATACAGGAACAAGGGATCATATAAAGCGCATAGTACAATGGATGAATCATCATGAGTAAACAAATATCAATTCATATGTTTGTACATCCCCATATGTACATAGCTCCTGTCCTGATTGCTAATGTTCATATGTAGAAAGTTTAATTCTCTTACTGGGATTAACTGGTAATAGGGAAATCATTATCTAAAATATTGTTGTGGTCGTAGACTTTTTCCAGGGTACTGCAATAATTGATTTTGCTCTGGCAGTACATTGCCTGTTCACACCCTCTCTAATATGAATCCTCATAAGTAGCATATCTACCTTGCCGAGAGCTATGTCACATTTCTCTATAAAGGAAAAAAAAGATTTGTAAGGTGATGTACTGTATATACTCTTGTTATCCTCCACCTCTGCATATGTGCACATATCAAAATCTGTAATTGTAAAAACAATCCATGCCATTGCCATCCTGTACACTTCATACCACTGCCAACTTATTATCTTCATGCCACTGCCATTCCTGTAGACTTTATGCTACTGCTGGTTCTAGACACTTTGCACCACTGCCATCCTGTACCCTTCATTCTACTGCCATTTCTGTAGACTTCATGCCATTGCTATCCTGTACATTTGACTGCCATCATGTATACTTTATGCCACTGTCCTCTTGTACGCTTCATGCTACTTCCATTTCTGTAGACATCATGCCATTGCCATCATGTACAGTATCTCACAAAAGTGAGTACACCCCTCACATTTTTGTAAATATTTTATTATATCTTTTAATGTGACAACACTGAAGAAATGACACTTTGCTACAATGTAAAGTAGTGAGTGTACAGCTTGTATAACAGGGTAAATTTGCTGTCCCCTAAAAATAACTCAAACACAGCCACTAATGTCTAAACTGCTGGCAACAAAAGTGAGTACACCCCTAAGTTAAAATGTCCAAATTGGGCCCAAAGTGTCAATATTTTGTGTGGCCACCATTATTTTCCAGCACTGCCTTAACCCTCTTGGGCATGGAGTTCACCAGAGCTTCACCGGTTGCCACTGGAGTCCTCTTCCACTCCTCCATGACGACATCACAAAGCTGGTGGATGTTAGAGACCTTGTGTTCCTTCAACCCCCTGTTTGAGGATGCCCCACAGATGCTCAATAGGGTTTAGGTCTGGAGACATGCTTGGCCAGTCCATCACCTTTACCCTCAGCTTCTTTAGCAAGGCAGTGTTTGTCTTGGAGGTGTGTTTGGGGTCGTTATCATGTTGAAATACTGCCCTGCGCCCAGTCTCCGAAGGGAGGGGATCATGCTTCAGTATGTCACAGTACATGTTGGTATTCATCATTCCCTCAATGAACTGTAGCTCCCCAGTGCTGGCAGCACATATGCAGCCCCAGACCATGACACTCCCACCACCATGCTTGACTGTAGGCAAGACACACTTGTCTTTGTACTCCTCACCTGGTTGCCACCACACACGCTTGACACCATCTGAACCAAATACGTTTATCTTGGTCTCGTCAGACCACAGGACATGGTTCCAGTAATCCATGTCCTGTGGTAGTCTGCTTGTCTTCAGCAAATTGTTTGCAGGCTTTCTTGTGCATCATCTTTAGAAGAGGCTTCCTTCTGGGACAACAGCCATGCAGACCAATTTGATGCAGCGTGCAGCATAAGGTTCTCCCACTCCATGGATAGTGTAGGACCCACTGATTATGGGGTACTTTGTCGCAGTAAGTGGGCTTAGCACCATATAGCAATATGGTGTGACCAAATCCCCATATTTTTTGATAATGTTTTTCTATAAATGCTTAGGTGTTTTAAACTAGCCTTGCTTGAGGTAAATGTCTTTTTTGCATGTGTGCGCTGTAATATTTTCTTCTACTGTATGGTCTTATGGCTGCACCATCTTTAATGCATTTTTTAGAGTGTGCCCCCCAAATATCTTTTCAGCATAAGGTCTGAGCACTGCCAGGCTGACCCCCCACCCCTTCAACCTCTGCAGCAATGCTGGCAGCACTCATACATCCATTTCCCAAAGACAACCTCTGGATATGACCCTGAGCATGTACACTCAACTTATTTGGTTGACCATGGCGAGGCCTATTCTGAGCAGAACCGATCCTGTTAAACCGCTGTATGGTCTTGGCCACCATGCTGCAGCTCAGTTTCAGGGTCTTGGCAATCTTCTTATAGCCTAGGCCATTTTTATGTAGAGCAACAATTATTTTTCGGACCCTCAGAGAGTCCTTTGCCATGAGGTGCTATGTTGAAATTCCAGAGACCAGTATGAGAGAGTGAGAGCGATAACACCAAATTTAACACACCTGCTCCCCATTCACATCTGAGACCTTGTAAAATGAACAAGTCACATAACACTGGGGAGGGAAAAAAATGGCCAATTGGGCCCAATTTGGACATTTTCACTTAGGGGTGTACTCACTTTTGTTGCCAGCGGTTTAGACATTATTGGCTGTGTTGCGTTATTTTGAGGGGACAGCAAATTTACACTGTCATACAAGCTGTACACTCACTACTTTACATTGTAGCCAAGTGTCATTTCTTCAGTGTTGTCACATGAAAAGATATAGTAAAATATTTACAAAAATGTGAGGGGTGTACTCATTTTTGTGAGATACTGTACATGCTACTGCCATCTTGTATAATTCATGTCACTGCCATCCTGTACACGTCATGCGACTGCCACTACTGTAGATCTTATGCCACTGCTATACTGTACACTTCATTCTACTGCCATTTATGCAGACTTCATGCAGTTGGTCATCCTGTACATGCTACTGCCATCCTATAATTGCTGTAATACGGAAATCATTATCTAAAATAGTGTTGTGGTCAAAAACTTTTTCACAAGGTACTGGAATAATTGATTTTGCTGTGGCAGTACATGGCCTGTTCACACCCTCTCTAATAAGAATCCTCGGAAATGGCATATCTGCCTTGCCCAGAGCTAAGTTATATTTGCCTATAAAGGAAACATATTTCTAAGGTGATGTACTGTTTATACTCTTGCAGATATCAAAAGCTGTAATCCTGAGAAATTAATGGCATTGCCATCCTTACACTTCATATCACTGCCATCTTATATCCTTAATGCAACTGCCATTTATGTAGACTTCATGCCACTGCCATCCTGTAGCCTTCATTTTACTGCCACTTCTGTAGACTTCAAGTCATTGCCATTCTGTACATGCCACTGCCATCCTGTAGACTTAATGCCACTGCCATTTCTGTAGACGTCATGCCATTGCCATCAAGTTCATGCTACTGCCGTCTTGTACACTTCATGTCACTGCCATTCTGTACACTTCATGCGACTGCCATTCCTGTAGACCTCATGGCACTTCCATCCTGTACACTTCATTCTACTGTCATACTGTACACTTTATGCCACTGCCATCCTGTACACTTCATGTTACTTCCATTTCTGTGGGCATCATACCATTGCCATCATGTACAACTGCCATCATTTACATGCTACCGCCATCATGTATACTTCATGCTATTGCCATTTTGTATACAGTAATTTATGCGAATGCCATTCTTGTAGACATCATGCCACTGCTATCGTGTACACTTCATGCAACTGCCATCTTATTGCTCCTCCTCCTGCAGAACAGTTTACAGACACTCCTCCTGCAGGGCTACTGTCAGCTTTCAGCTGGTATGTGAACTTGGTATAAAGACAGATTTATGATAGTAACAGCAGCTGAGGAAACCTGCACTGAAAGAACATATAGGATGCCATTGCTGGCCTTTCCTTCTGAAAATGCTGGTTGACTGGCTGCTATACTGATCCATTAGCTTCTATCCTGAAACAAGCAGGCCAATCCGGAATTCGGACTTCACTAGCTGCAAGCTTGTTTCAAATCAGTAACTCACCAAGTAACAAAACCCAGAAACAGCCAGGCAACTTAATAAATGGATGGTATGACTTTTAATGGCGCCCACAAGTGCAATAAATTTGTTTTTTATATACATGCCTGCAGCTGTTCTTTAATTAACAATAATTATTGCTGTCATTTTGTGTTTAAGCTGCAGTTTAGATATTTTAATCTTTTCAACCAGACATGTAAATGTTTGTACCAAACAAAAGAAAACTCATTAACAGACTGATGTATATTTAAAAAAAAAAAAAAAAGTCAAAGAAAAGTATATTTGTTGCCAATAACAACCAATTAGATTACAGCTGCTATTTGTCTAGTGCAAGTATGAAACAACAAGATCTAATTGGTTGTCACGGAAACCACTCTTTTTTTTATCATCCAGTTTAATACAATACATCAGTACTGTTCTGTATTAGAAGTGTGTTGTTCTGCTCTATCGTTAGTGGCAGAGGCAATGGATTTGTACTGGAACATCTGCTACACCATTTTATTGGACTACACATTATACCCACTGTCAGAGGTCCCCCCCGTTCCAGACTCTAACCTGAGAGATGCATGGATATAAAAGTATAATGAGCCAGGCAGTAGAAGAAATCAAAGGGAAATAAATATATATTGCGTTCTCACCCTTTGAACAGATGGCGCTAACAGTACGCACTGGCCTCAGAAACCGCTGATGAACCAGCCGAAGGCCCGGATCAGCAGGGACCCTAAAGATGTGCCTCATCCGTAGTGTGTTGTCAAAGCTTTTTATGATGCTCGCCACATGTTTTTGTGTTAGCAGATGCTTTTTTAGAATGTAACACCTTTCGCCTTTTCTTTATAGTGCTTACAGTGTGAACTTACAATGCCAGATGATATAACGTAATAATAAACATCTGCTCTAATCTGGAACAACCCAAAATAGCCATCCATAGGCTTGGTGAACAGTAATAAAAAAATAAAATAAAAATACAATAAAAAAAAAAAAAAGGAATAATATTCATAATACTAACAACAACCTACAACATCTTCCACAACTCTTCCCCAAAGCTACATCACCAAATGTGTCTCAAAATACCAACTAAACTGTCCTCTCCGCTCCTTCCAAGACCTCCTGCCCTCTAGCTACCTCGTCATCTCTTCCTACACTCACCTTCAGGACTTCTCCAAAGCCTCTCCCATCCTCTGGAACTCCTTACCACAATCTGTCCAACTATCTCCTACTCTATCTGCCTTTAGGCGATCCTTGTAAACCCACCTCTTCAGAGAAGCCTAGACTGCCTCTAACTAATAAACTGTATTATTACTTATTCCTTCAACTGATCCCTAACAGTTACTACTTTTCGTATCACTTGACCCTACCTATTAGGTGGTAAGTTCTAATGAGCAGGGCTCTCTCTTACCTCCCTTGTATTTATTTGTACTGCCTCCCTCCATTTTGTAAAGTGCTGCGCAAACTGTTGGCAATATATAAATCCTGTATATTAATAATAAAAGAAGCTGCAGCTGGGACTCAAACCTGTCTAATGTATTGAAATTCCAAAACTGATTTCAAGTGACCCTTTTCCCCAATCGCTCACCTTTAAAAGAAGCATGGATATACTTACTCTTCCAGTGACCTGTGTATAGAAAAAGCAGCTGCTGCACGTCCTTGGTCGGGAGGGAAATACTTGCTCCCTCCATCAGCTCTTGTACCAGCTCATACTTCCTGTAGTGATATATGAACCAGCAGAAAGAACCACAGCCAAAGGGAGTGCAAGTATTCTACACATCCAGAAGGAATGGTAAGCATACCTACTTTTTCTTTAAGGCCTCATTCACATGTGTAGCTAAGAAGTGCTAAAAATAGGCAGTTAATACACATTTTTACTGCCCCGACCGCTTAGCTGCTTTACAGTTGTCAGAAGAAAATGAGATGGAGGAAAACTTACAATTGGGGCATTCAAGGGCACAAAAAAACAAATCATGAGGCCTTATAACAAAATTCATGGGGCTCCCTGGTGCCCTTTCTCTGTGGTACCTGGCAGTATCAACAACACTGTCATTAATCTTCATATAATGCAGAGATCTCCAAACTTTCTAAGCAAAGGTCCAGTTTACAGTCCTTCATACTTTGTGGGGGCCAATGTGAGTAGCAAATGCCCTGACGTCAAAAGGATTAAACCATGCCCCATCATTGGTATTAGTGGGAGGATGATTGTCCCATTGTTGGTATCAGGGGAAGGAATAGTGCCACATGATTGGTGTCAGGACAAAACAGTGCCCCATTATTGGTGGTGTCAGTGGGAAGAATCGTGCCCTGTCGTTGGTTCCAGTGGGAAGAATAGTGCCCCGTTGTTGGTGTCAGTGGGAACAATAGTTCCCCATTGTTGGGGACAGTGGTAGGAATAGTGCTCTCTTGTTGGTATCAATGACAGGAAATATGCCCCCATGTTGATGTTAGTGGGAGGAATAGTGCTCCAAGGGCTGGACAAAGGCAAGCAAAGGGCCACATCTGGCCCCTGGACCACAGTTTGGACACCACTGATATAATCCATGCACACTTTAGGACAGGTAGCAGGGAAGCTATTACACTAAGTCCCCCTACCAGAGTGCTTTGTAACTCTGCTTTGCATTATATGAGTTGGTTACAGTAGACCTTCAGGCTAAAAGAAGAAGAGTTCAAAAATGTACACTAATGATCTTCCACATCCCTCTGGTTCACAGTTACAAATATGTTCTGATTTTGGTCACGTGGTTAAACTAGATCCTGAGACAGGCTTCCCAGGCAGAACAGACCTATTAGTGGTCTTTTGGGATCAAAACCAGTTGGCTTCCTTGGCAGAGGCAATGCGGTTTATTTACTAAAGCCAAATAGACTGTGCACTTTCCAAAGAGCAGTTGCTCCAGAGCTTAGTAAATGAGCAGAAGCTCTGCTGACTTCCATCATCCAATCATGTGCAAGCAAAAATGCTGTTATTTTTATTTTCCTTGCCCGTGATTGGGTATTCTTTGCAAAGTGAAGCTTTACCTCATTTACTAAGTTCTGGAACAACTGCACTTGCAGAGTGCAATTGCACTTTGCAAAGTGCACAGTCTATTTGCCTTTAGTAAATCAACCCCAATGTGACTCGTGTGTCAGCGCTGCTCACCTAAATACCCAAGGGCTATGGATTACCTGTTTCTGGTCAAGCAAACTTTTTTTAAGTGAACTGTACAGAGATGTACTTTTAGACTACAGATTGTCTTAATGAAGCAAAGCATGCAGACTGCTCTATAAATAGTAGCAGTAACTTTATGAAAGAAGTCTTTACTTTCTCCAAGACTATTCAAACCATCATTGTGAATGTCATTGTAATGTAACAGTAGTTACATGCACATTCCTTCTACATTTTGTAGGCATCTTGAATTAATACTAACATACTACAGGGGTTAGTTTTCATAGTTCAGAATAGAATGCTAAATAGAAGAAGCAGGACCATGGGTCACAAAGCCATCTTACATAAGATGGCACCCTATTATGAGAAATGCATATAGATCCACTATAGGGCCTTATTTATGCAGCTGCACGTATGCACTCTGATTTTAACATGCAGTAAGCAAAAGCAAGCCAAGGAGAGCTTATTAATTAATTCCTTCAGGTCTTCTGGAAGAAGATGTTGTTAAAAGGAAGTTAATCAGATGTATACCATGTACTGTACATTGCTCTATGGTTGGTAACATGTAATGGGGGTTCAGAGGGTAGCTACTACATAAGAGAAAGGGGGAGGGGGCTTACAAAGGCAAACCAATATCCTAATAGAAAGAAACAAGAAACACCGCTCAGGTAGGTGAATCCAGATAAATAGGTGAGTAAAGTGAATTGAAGGACTCCTCTCAAGGGTGCTAGCCATGGCTCACCATTGCATCATTGTGTGAAACATGTCTACCTTGATGCCTTGATTGTCGTTTTTCCTGTGGTGTGTCACTTGGATGGATCAAAAAAGGACTCATATTCATCATCTTGGGGTGCAGCCGTTTCTGCCTTTTTAAAATCAATATCCTAATCAATACACTAGATGCTTTCCACTATTACCCCACTACAGCAGTGGCAGATAGAAACTATATATCCCAGGGCCACACTATTTCACTTATGTGCACCACCAATCCACTAGTACCTCTTAAGGGCAGACAGCAAGAAGTGGGGATTAACATAATGCTTACCCAAAATTTCCAAAAACATCATCAGATCTAACTTACTGCACCCCCATTTCTCTTTGCCTTCATCGTCTCAGGCTTCAACCAACCATGCATCCTATTCTCTCCTAAGCCTTTGTCAACCCCTTCCTCTTGTTCTTGCCCACATTACTTTTAGAAGGTTTGTCTTTATGTTGTTAAGGCATTAATGGTGTCCATACACCATTTAAAATGTTTATTTTCTAAACCATTTTTCCTTGTTTGCCACAAAGTTCAGGAACTAGTAACCCCATAATTTAGAGTGAAGTCCAATACCACAACTGGTAGCAAAAACAGGCGCATTTTCTCTTTAGGCCATTCCCTCTGCGAGGTGCATCAATAACTTTTCCTCCTCACCTCAACACTGCTGAGTATGCTTATTGGAAACCCTCCTGGGGACAGGGGAGCATACCCAGTGATCTCATTAGGGGAATCCAACAACTGGCTACATGACGATTTGTCAGATAAAGGAAGCAGATATAAAATCTAGCAAAGGAGTCTGCAACAACCATTGATTTGGTGAAAAAACACTTCCCAGGTAGGGTTTTTATGACTGAATATTCCCTGGTTGTCTCTTCTGTCATAAATGCTTCTCTGTGCCATGATGAAGTGACCCCTATGCACATGCACAAGAATGATGTCGTCGCAGCCTGGCCATTTAGGAGGCAAAACAGAGCAAACCCACAAAGAAGACCCAGTGAAGATGGAAGCTCCTGGGACCAGTTGGAGCAGCTGACATCGCAGTGCTGAACAGTTTCCTTTGACAGGTAAGCCTGCTGTACATGCTAGCACATTATGGCATAAACCATATTTAAAAAAATATATAGTGGGTTTAATTCGACTTTAAAACATTACATTACATTAATTTGTTCCTATAGCAAATAAAAAGCAGCCTCCCCTGGTTGGAAAAATATACTTCCCTCCTAGAGTGTTAGACCTGGGTCTGTGCATATATTACTTCCATTACATAGTATAGAAATTAAAGGGTAAATAATCAGTATAAAGTGATTGTAAGGCCTTGTACAGAGCAGCCCCTATTCTCCTCTGGGGTTCTGCCACTGCCTCTGGCTCCACCCCCCTCCCCCGCCAAGTGCTCCCATTGCAAACGGTTGTCTATGGGAGCAATCATGCATGGATCATTACACACAGAGGGGGGCTTGGCTGTACTTTCTTCACTGGCTCTGACTGACAGCAGTGGGAGCCAATGTCTCCTGCTGCTTTATCTGAGCCAGTCAGGAGCAAGAGACCTAGGAGAGCCTTGACTCTCATGCACATTGCTTGATCGAGATCAGGAACAGGTATGTATTTGGGGGGGGGGGGGCTGCAGGGGAAGCTGCATGCAGAATATTTTTTACCTTCCTGCAAAGAATGCACTGTTCTTGCACTTGTAGCACCCTGATGTTTAGGCAGGGTTGCTCTAAAATGTATGTGCCAAGTGATAACTGCCTTGGCCAATTGATAGGAGGTCAATTGATTTCACCCTAATTCCGGAATTGCTGCACTTCTCTCTTCTGTCATTAGATAGCTGGGTATCTGGTGGCATTAGATATGAAAAAGGCATTGCAAGGACAGATTAGGAATGAATGGGGTGTCTCAGCCAATGGGCAGAGATTTTCTTGGGTCCCTTGGCCTGCTGGGAGAGCCTATTTATTGGGGTGGAGTCAGGTGACCGGGGTTCTGTGCCACCTGGACGGCTGTCTGGGTGGACGTGTGTTGTGCTGCCCCGGGCTGCTAGGCCAGAGACCTGAGGCCTATCCCAGGGACATCTGGCTGCTAGGCTGTCTGAGGGCCTATCCAGAAGCAAGAGAGCAACGCAGGGTTTGGATTGCGGCTTGCAGTCCAACCAGAAGTGACGGTTCTGCCAGCCGGAGAACCTGTCGTGGTCGAGGGTAGAGGGGAAGCTGTCGCCACTAAGAGACCATCCACCTTATATCCAGGGACCACTGTGAGTAGCTGAAGCAAGTACCAGAGCAATATTCTCACCAACCGGGGACAGTGAAGAATTGGGAACCTTCAGCAGATGTCAAGCCAGTGACCCAGCCAGGAGGTGATGCTTGCAGAGCAATATTGTGTGCCAAGTCAGGGACCAAGCAGGCTAGTAGGGTGACACTTGAAGAAGTATCTGTAAGTGTCAAGGGACCCAGCAGGAACACGGGGGTGATGCTTGAGGAAGATACTGAACGAGAGGATTGGAAGAGCTCAGAGGATCCAGTGGCAGTGAATCAGCAAGTCTAGTGAAAGACTGGGAGCTCAGTTGAGTGAACATCTACAATAGGAGATTGTAGAGGAAGTGAATAAGTTCATTATAACCAACCTTTGTTGGAAACTGTTCAAGATTGTTGCAATAGGAGACAGCGGTCCTACTCATGCAGATGTGGTGTCTGGCTGGATGCCTTTCCCTGCATGGCTGTCTACCTAGTCTTGGAGTCTGGTAAATTAACATTGCAACTACTAAAGGGTGTCCTGGCCCTAACCCTCTCTCCCACTGTTCTGTTTAAGAGACAATAAATCTCTTTGCATTCAAGAAGTGTCTGGCGCCCATGAATGTATCTTACATTACACTCACCATGCCTCGTAATCCACTCCACACAGAAGGATGTTGGCTGTCCCTGATTCTGAAAGGTCACCATTAGGCCTCAGGGGTCCCGGGACCTCGCTACACACTATCAATCTTTTTTTTTTATATCCAACAAAATTTTATCTAGTTTGCAGAAGTACATTACAGACATATTCTTCATTGCAATATGGGTTGAAGTGCATTACAAACATAGTCTTCAGTGCAATATGGGATTAAGTGCATAATGTCCAGCCAGAAAAACAACCACCTACATAACCATATCAGTATTGTCACATTATTTCACATAGCCCAATCCTCACCCAACATTTATTCCCAATAATCTGTCTACCACTAGGTCCACCGGGGCTAATCCCGACACATCCAACCACAGTGCCCATACTTTCTCAAAATTGTGTACGCTAACCCTATGCTGGTACACCAATTTTTCCATTCTCAATACCAATCCAATATTGTCAATCCACTCCTTTGTGGTCGGGGGAGCCTCAGACCTCCAATGTAGCACAACTAATTTCCTCGCCTGAGATAGAACTCTATGTACAGCCTCTCTGCAATGTTCTTCCCACTTGTATTCCTCCAGAGCACCCAGGAGGCAAGCTCTCGGGTCCTGTGGAAGAGAGACTTTAAACACCGAGTTGACCGTAACCACCACACTTGCCCAATATGTGTGTAGTTTACGACAACACCACAGCATATGGATAAGATCCCCATGGTCTCTTTTACATTTTGTACATGTGGAGTCGAGCTGTAGATTCAAGTGGAGCCTGTGGGGTGTATAATAAGTTCATAACAGAATGTACAGCTGGGTAAGCCTTTGAGATACATTCAGTGAGCACTTGCCCACCGCCTGAAAAATCTCCTCCTATTGTTCCCCATCTAACTGTCCAACATCTGCCTCCCATTTCTCCCTTACCTTCAAAGGATGCTGCCTCATCATGGACTGCAACAGGATGGCGTAACATTGGGAGATTTTAGACAAAGCAGCATCCCCCAGAAGGCTAAACACAGGGGTCAGGGACAAATGCCACTCCGAAGAACGGCTCTGTGCTGCCACCGCATGACTAAGTTGTAAATAGTAGAAATGCCTCGATGGTGGAAGACCATAGGCTTCCTTCAGATTAACGAGGGAGTGCAACACCCCATTGCGAAATATGTGCTTGAGATGTGTAACCCCGTACGTCTTCCACCTAGCTCCAGACTGCAACCTGGCCAGTTCAGTGTACGTATCGTTCTACCATATGGGACTGTACTCTGTATAGCCATCTGCATTCTGGATATATTTGGATTTGTTCCATACCTTCTGGATTAGACTAAAGGTTGGGTACTTTTTATGAGGTTTGGCAAAGGCCAATGCCTCCAACGCCATGGGAATTGGCCCTTTGCACACGGTATGAAATAGTAATTTCTGAGAAGAGCTTTGCAAACTAGCCACTGCCCCCCCCCCCCTGCTGGTGGAAACATTCCAATGAGATGCTGCAGCTGAGCCGCTAGGTAGTATAGCCAGGGGTTTGGCAACTCCAAGCCCCCGCTGTCTTTGGGCCGCTGCAGGTGTTCTAGTTTGATCCTAGGGGTCTATCCTTCCATATGAGGCTGCGGAAAATGGCATTTACCGTGCGGAATGTCTTCAGTGGGATAACCATGGGGGTATTATGGAGAAAATACAATAGCTGCAGCATAAGTATCATCTTAATTAGATTCACCCTGCCCGCAACTGATAGGAAGAGTGATTTCCAAGTTTTGACCTTGTCCCTAAACCTCAGGAGTAGGGGGGAGATATTCAGATGTAGAAATTCCCTTGGTTTAGTTGTGATCAGGATCACACTGTCAATATTATCTAATAAGAGCAATAGTCTGCTCTACCAAAAGCATGCAAAAATGCAAATGCATTCTTTAAAATGAATGGTACACACACACAGACCCATAGCTCCCAACTGTCCCTGGTTTCAAGGCACTGTTCCTGATTTGGAAGAAATACCACCTTATTTGTCCCTCATTTTGGTCTGATCTATATAGTTGTTTATGAAATGTACTATTTATCTTTCAAACTGTGTTTCCCAGAGCTAAACCTTTCATCCAAATTCTAAATTGTTGCATTTGTAAATTTCAATAGCCAATAGAAAGGATTAGTAGTGGTAAACAAAAGTACTTATGGGTTTAACTAATTTTTTTTTGTACAATTCTCCTTTAAAGGGGCGTGGCAGGGGGTGTGTCCTATGCCTACATACTTTTGCTAAAAGGTGTCCCTCATTCCCATTTCAAAAAGTTGGGAGGTATGCAGGCCTGAAAGACACATTGGGGTTGATTTACTAAAGGCAAATAGACTGTGCACTCTGCAGAGCTCAGTTGCCCGCTTAGTAAATGAGGTAAGGCTTGACTTTGCAAAGAGTACCCAATTCCGTGCAAGGAAAATAAAAAAAACAGCATTTTTGCTTGCACATGATTGGATGATGGAAGTCAGCAGAGCTTCTGCTCATTTACCAAGCTCTTGAGCAACTGCTCTTGCAGAGGGCAACTGCACTTTTCAAAGTGCACAGTCTTTTTCCCTTTAGTAAATCAACCCCATTGAGGCAAATCTCACCCACTTTTCATTTTGCCAGTAGCATATACTGGGTGCTTTGCCTTCTTTTTTTTTAACAGATTCAAACAAATCAACATTACACTGTCATGATCGGTAGAAATACATCCATACACACAAAAAAAGCAGGATGAAATCTGTAAAAGTCTAGGGATTTAATCCCTACTCCTGTGGAATACATTCTAGATATTTATCAAGTTATTCCTAGTTTCAACCAGGGTTCTCCATCAGCATAATCTTCCCATATCCTTTGCCCATGCATATAGTTTACATAACTGAAAAGTAGGGATGAGCTTCGTGTTCGAGTCGAACCCATGTTCGACTCGAACATCGGCTGTTCGACCGTCCGTCGAATTGCGAACGATATGGGCCGTTCGCGCCAAATTCGTGTGGCGCGTCACGGCCCATAATTCACTGCGGCATCGCAGTGCATTGCTGGCTGATGATTGGCCAAGCATGCACTATGACCCGCATGCTTGGCCAATCACAGCGCCGTCAGTAGAGAGAGCTGTAATTGGCCAAAGCCAGGGTGGCTTTGGCCAATTATGGCTCAGGGGATTTAGTACACACCCCACACTATATAAGGCCGCCTGCACGGCGGCCCTGTGTAGTGTGTGTTCCGGTGTGCTGAGAGATAGAGAGAGAGAGAGACAGTGTCATTTGATTTGAGTTAGATAGATTAGGCAGAACAGTCAGTCAGTTAGCTGCACTTACAGTGTATTGTGTATATATATGCATCCCAGGTGTTGCATATATATATATACACTGTATTCAGTTTAGCTAGATCCGTTCCTGTTATCTTCTATCTAGACTATTTACATTTAGTGCAGTGTGTCCTGCTCACAGTGTTCAGCTAGATCCGTTCCTGCTATTTACATTCAGTGCAGTGCGTCCTGCTCACAGTGTTCAGCTAGATCCGTTCCTGCTATTTACATTCAGTGCAGTGCGTCCTGCTCACAGTGTTCAGCTAGATCCGTTCCTGCTATTTACATTCAGTGCAGTGCGTCCTGCTCACAGTGTTCAGCTAGATCCGTTCCTGCTATTTACATTCAGTGCAGTGCGTCCTGCTCACAGTGTTCAGCTAGATCCGTTCCTGCTATTTACATTCAGTGCAGTGCGTCCTGCTCACAGTGTTCAGCTAGATCCGTTCCTGCTATTTACATTCAGTGCAGTGCGTCCTGCTCACAGTGTTCAGCTAGATCCGTTCCTGCTATTTACATTCAGTGCAGTGCGTCCTGCTCACAGTGTTCAGCTAGATCCGTTCCTGGTATTTACATTTAGTGCAGTGCGTCCTGCTCACAGTGTTCAGCTACATCCGTTCCTGCTATTTACATTCAGTGCAGTGCGTCCTGCTCACAGTGTTCAGCTAGATCCGTTCCTGCTATTTACATTCAGTGCAGTGCGTCCTGCTCACAGTGTTTAGCTACATCCGTTCCTGCTGTTTACATTCAGTGCAGTGCGTCCTGCTCACAGTGTTCAGCTAGATCCGTTCCTGCTATTTACATTCAGTGCAGTGCGTCCTGCTCACAGTGTTCAGCTAGATCCGTTCCTGCTATTTACATTCAGTGCAGTGCGTCCTGCTCACAGTGTTCAGCTAGATCCGTTCCTGCTATTTACATTCAGTGCAGTGCGTCCTGCTCACAGTGTTCAGCTAGATCCGTTCCTGCTATTTACATTCAGTGCAGTGCGTCCTGCTCACAGTGTTCAGCTAGATCCGTTCCTGCTATTTACATTCAGTGCAGTGCGTCCTGCTCACAGTGTTCAGCTAGATCCGTTCCTGCTATATACATTTAGTGCAGTACGTCCTGCTCACAGTGTTCAGCTAGATCCGTTCCTGTTATCTTCCTACTGACAGGCAGGCTTGTCTGGTTACAGTATATAAAGCTACCTGAAGAAAATTACAGGTGTTCTTTTTGATCCTATTAGTACCACGGTCAGGCAGCTAGACTATTTACATTTAGTACAGTGTGTCCTGCTCACAGTGTTCAGCTAGATCCGTTCCTGTTATCTTCCTACTGACAGGCAGGCTTGTCTGGTTACAGTATATAAAGCTACCTTAAGAAAATTACAGGTGTTCTTTTTGATCCTATTAGTACCACGGTCAGGCAGCTAGACTATTTACATTTAGTACAGTGTGTCCTGCTCACAGTGTTCAGCTAGATCCGTTCCTGTTATCTTCCTACTGACAGGCAGGCTTGTCTGGTTACAGTATATAAAGCTACCTTAAGAAAATTACAGGTGTTCTTTTTGATCCTATTAGTACCACGGTCAGGCAGCTAGACTATTTACATTTAGTACAGTGTGTCCTGCTCACAGTGTTCAGCTAGATCCGTTCCTGTTATCTTCCTACTGACAGGCAGGCTTGTCTGGTTACAGTATATAAAGCTACCTTAAGAAAATTACAGGTGTTCTTTTTGATCCTATTAGTACCACGGTCAGGCAGCTAGACTATTTACATTTAGTACAGTGTGTCCTGCTCACAGTGTTCAGCTAGATCCGTTCCTGTTATCTTCCTACTGACAGGCAGGCTTGTCTGGTTACAGTATATAAAGCTACCTTAAGAAAATTACAGGTGTTCTTTTTGATCCTATTAGTACCACGGTCAGGCAGCTAGACTATTTACATTCAGTGCAGTGCGTCCTGCTCACAGTGTTCAGCTAGATCCGTTCCTGCTATTTACATTCAGTGCAGTGCGTCCTGCTCACAGTGTTCAGCTAGATCCGTTCCTGGTATTTACATTTAGTGCAGTGCGTCCTGCTCACAGTGTTCAGCTACATCCGTTCCTGCTATTTACATTCAGTGCAGTACGTCCTGCTCACAGTGTTCAGCTAGATCCGTTCCTGCTATTTACATTCAGTGCAGTGCGTCCTGCTCACAGTGTTTAGCTACATCCGTTCCTGCTGTTTACATTCAGTGCAGTGCGTCCTGCTCACAGTGTTCAGCTAGATCCGTTCCTGCTATTTACATTCAGTGCAGTGCGTCCTGCTCACAGTGTTCAGCTAGATCCGTTCCTGCTATTTACATTCAGTGCAGTGCGTCCTGCTCACAGTGTTCAGCTAGATCCGTTCCTGCTATATACATTTAGTGCAGTACGTCCTGCTCACAGTGTTCAGCTAGATCCGTTCCTGTTATCTTCCTACTGACAGGCAGGCTTGTCTGGTTACAGTATATAAAGCTACCTGAAGAAAATTACAGGTGTTCTTTTTGATCCTATTAGTACCACGGTCAGGCAGCTAGACTATTTACATTTAGTACAGTGTGTCCTGCTCACAGTGTTCAGCTAGATCCGTTCCTGTTATCTTCCTACTGACAGGCAGGCTTGTCTGGTTACAGTATATAAAGCTACCTTAAGAAAATTACAGGTGTTCTTTTTGATCCTATTAGTACCACGGTCAGGCAGCTAGACTATTTACATTCAGTGCAGTGCGTCCTGCTCACAGTGTTCAGCTAGATCCGTTCTTGCTATTTACATTCAGTGCAGTGCGTCCTGCTCACAGTGTTCAGCTAGATCCGTTCCTGCTATTTACATTCAGTGCAGTGCGTCCTGCTCACAGTGTTCAGCTAGATCCGTTCCTGCTATATACATTTAGTGCAGTACGTCCTGCTCACAGTGTTCAGCTAGATCCGTTCCTGTTATCTTCCTACTGACAGGCAGGCTTGTCTGGTTACAGTATATAAAGCTACCTGAAGAAAATTACAGGTGTTCTATCCCAGCTTAGTGCAGCTACAGGCCATTAGTATGTCTGGAAGGCCAAGAAGGAGAGGCAGACAGTCACAAGCCAATAAGAGAGGGCAAGCAGGCTCTGTGTCTAGTGCTGGTCGTGGAGACGGTGCATCCTCATCAGCACGTGGCCATGGGACACGCTTGGCCTTTTTTTCGGCAGCTGGCCGTGTTGAGCCGCAACATGCGGAAGACTTGGTCGAGTGGATGACCAAGCCGTCCTCATCCTCCTCATCCTCTCTCACCCATGCCCAGGGTGCTTTGTCTGGCAAAGCAGCGGCCTCTTCCCTCAGCTCAATGTCATCAGTGACTCCTTCCCTAGCTCCACCATGTCCTCATGAGGATTCCCTCGAACTGTTTGACCACAGTGTTGGGTACATGCTCCAGGAGGATGCCCAGCGTTTGGAAGGCTCTGATGATGATACTGAGCTCAATGAAGGCAGTAACATGAGCACGGACAGAGGGGGTGCCCAAGAAGGACAGCAATCTGGCAGTCATGCTCCCCCTGCTGCAGCATACTGCCAGGTTTGCTCCAGTGATGAGGAGGGAGGGGATGATGAGGTCACTGACTCAACGTGGGTGCCTGATAGGAGAGAGGAGGAGGAGGAGGAGGAGGAGGAGGAGGTGGCACATCACCAACTAGGCAGGATGCCCTCCAGGGGCCAGCCTAAGGGCAGCACATTGACTGCATCACACCCCAAAGCTCCACATGTGCAGGGCGCTGCAGTCTCTGCGCGTTATTCAAAAAGTTCTTTGGTGTGGGCCTTTTTTGAGACGAGTGCATCAGATCGCACCGCTGCTATTTGCAACATATGTCTCAAGCGTATCTCGCGTGGCCAAAACATCTCCCGCTTGGGTACCACATGCTTGACCAGACATATGTTGACCTGCCATGCAGTTCGTTGGCAAGCGTATCTAAAAGACCCACACCAAAGAACAAAGACGATCTCTCTTTGCTCCTCATCAGCTGAGATTTCCAACCCCACTAGACCTTCAGTCCTCTCTGCGACCTGCAGTGAGAGGAATGAAGGTGTAGAATTAGGTGTGTCACAGCCAAGTACTTATGGGCAATCTGCTTTTGGTACACCGACGTCAGATTGTACCAGGCAAATTTCCCTGCCCCAGCTGCTGCACCGCCGAAAGAAGTTTGCTCCCAGCCATCCACATGCCCAGCGGTTGAATGCTAGCTTGGCAAAATTGCTAGCACTTCAACTGCTGCCTTTTCAGTTGGTAGACTCTGCCCCCTTCCGTGAGTTTGTGGAATGTGCGGTTCCTCAGTGGCAGGTACCCAAACGCCACTTTTTCTCACGGAAGGCGATTCCGGCTCTCTACCGGCATGTGGAAGGCAATGTCCATGCCTCGCTGGACAGGGCGGTCAGCGGTAAGGTGCATATTACCGCTGACTCATGGTCCAGCAGGCATGGACAGGGACGTTACTTAAGTTTCACGGCGCATTGGGTGACTCTGCTGGCAGCTGGGAAGGATGCAGGACAAGGTGCAGTAGTGTTGGAGGTTGTTCCGCCACCACGCCTCCAAAATGCTGATTGTGACACACCTCTCTCCTCCACCCCCTCCTCTTCTTCTTCCTCCATGGCCTCTTCCTCGGAACCAGCGGTGCTCCGTAGGCGTTCAAGGGGCTACGCAAGTACGCAGGCCAAAAGATGCCATGCGGTGCTTGAGCTGGTGTGCTTGGGGGACAGGAGCCACACTGGGGCAGAGGTTCTGTCAGCTCTGCAGGGGCAGGTTCAGAGGTGGTTGACGCCACGCCAACTTAAGGCAGGAATGGTGGTTTGCGACAATGGCACCAACCTCCTCTCTGCCCTCCGACAGGGACAACTGACCCATGTGCCCTGTTTGGCTCACGTCCTTAACTTGGTGGTGCAGCGGTTCTTGGGCAGGTACCCGGGCTTACAGGATGTCCTGAGGCAGGCCAGGAAAGTCTGTGTGCATTTCCGCCGGTCATATAATGCCAGTGCTCGGCTGACGGACCTCCAAAAGGAGTTTAACCTGCCCAAGAACCGCCTAATCTGTGACATGCCCACCAGGTGGAACTCGACGTTGGCCATGCTGCAGCGGCTGCACACGCAGCAGAGGGCCATCAATGAGTACCTGTGCGACTATGGCACCAGGACAGGGTCAGGGACCTTGGTTTTTTTTCCCCACGCCAGTGGGCCATGATCAGGGATGCATGCACTGTCCTGTCACCATTCGAGGAGGCCACGAGGATGGTGAGCACTGACAGTGCATGCATCAGTGACACTGTCCCCCTTGTCCACCTGTTGGAGCACACGCTGCGTGGAATAATGGACAGGGCACTTGAGGCAGAACAGAGGCAGGAAGAGGAGGACTTCCTTAGCTCTCAAGGCCCCCTTTATCCAGACAGTGTTCCTGCGTGCCCGCCGATCACACAGGAAGAGGACGAGGAGGAGGAGGAGGAGGAGGAGGAAGATTGTGTCAGTATGGAGGTGGAGCCTGGCACTCAGCATCAGCAGTCTTTAAGGGATCAGTCCCAAGGAACACATGGACTTGTACGTGGCTGGGAGGAGGTGGCTGCGGACGTTGTTGTCCTTAGTGACCCAGAGGACTCCGGACCGAATGCCTCAGCAAACCTACGCTGCATGGCCTCCCTGATCCTGCAAAGCCTGCGTAAGGATCCTCGTATTCGTGGTATCAAGGAGAAGGACCAATACTGGCTGGCAACCCTCCTTGATCCACGTTACAAGGGTAAGGTTGCGGACCTTATCTTGCCATCGCAGAGGGAGCAGAGGATGAAACATCTTCGGGAGGCCTTGCAGAAAGGTCTGTGCAACGCGTTCCCAGAGACTGGGAGGTTACAAACTCCTGTTTCTGGACAACGTGTTGCTGAGGCTTCGGTCAGTCAAAGAAGGAGCGGTGGAGAAGGTGGCCGTCTGACCGATGCGTTCAGACAATTTTTTGGTCCGCAGCCCCAAGGTATGATCGGTTCCAGCAACCATCGCCAGCGTCTGTTTTACATGGTGCAGGAATACCTAGGGGCAAGATCAGACTTGGACACCTTTCCCACCGAAAATCCTCTGGGTTACTGGGTCTTGAGGATGGATCACTGGCCAGAGCTTGCACAGTATGCAATTGAGCTACTGGCCTGTCCTGCATCCAGCGTTCTTTCGGAACGCACATTCAGTGCTGCTGGAGGCGTGGTAACCGATCACAGGGTGCGTCTGTCCACCGACTCGGTCGATCGGCTGACCTTCATAAAAATGAATCAGTCTTGGATCACCACCAGCTACCAAGCACCTGATGCAGATGTAACCGAATAATTTTTTTTGAAATCTCAGATCCCTTCAAAGACTGCCTATGCTGATGCTGAGTGACTATCCCTGAGTAATTATCCTCTTCCTCCTCAATCATCACGCTGATAGCTTGTAAGAACATTTTTGGTTCTGGGCGCCACCACCAGTGCCTAAGGCACAATTTTTCAGCCCCTGTTTAACAGGGGCGTGTAATTACAATTTTTGATGTAATACTTTGCAGCAGGGCTCGTTCCTGCATTCCAACTAGAGTGTCTGTGAGGGGTTGCAGTGTTGTGGCACCAGCACCAGTGCCTAAGACCCAATTTTTCAGCCCCTGTCTAACAGGGGCGTGTAATTACAATTTTTGATGCAATACTTTGCAGCAGGGCTTGTTCCTGCGTTTCAACTAGAGTGTCTGTGAGGGGTTGCAGTGTTGTGGCACCAGCACCAGTGCCTAAGACCCAATTTTTCTGCCCCTGTCTAACAGGGGCGTGTAATTACAATTTTTGATGCAATACTTTGCAGCAGGGCTCGTTCCTGCGTTCCAACTAGAGTGTCTGTGAGGGGTTGCAGTGTTGTGGCACCAGCACCAGTGCCTAAGGCCTAATTTTTCAGCTCCTGTTCAAAAGGGGCATGTAATTACAATTCTTGATCTAATATTTCACAGCAGGGCCCTGTGAGGGCTTACAGTGTTTTGGCCACAGCAACACCTAAGGCCCAAATTTCTGCTGAGTATATAGGGCAGGACCCTACTTTCAAACATCTAACTTACAAACGACTCCTACTTGCAAACGGAAGGAGACAACAGGAAGTGAGATGAAATCTACCCCTAAGGAAGGGAAATTCTCTCCTGTAAGAGTTAATATGGGAAAACAATTTCTCCTTTCCACTGATGCTTTCCAATCCTTGTTCCACAAAAAAACCCAAATTTTCCAAAAACATTTTTCATTGGGACAAAAAAGTGAGGTGAAATCTTCTGAAGAGGAGGAAAGACGCAAAACAAATGTCACAGGGGTGATAACCCTTCCCTATGTTTTCCAAAAAGCTTAGAAAAGATTTTTTGGCTGGAGCTAAACACATTAAAAATGTTCAAAATTACAAACAGATTCTACTTAACAACAAACCTACAGTCCCTGTCTTGTTTGCACCGCCTGAATACTGCTGTTCAGAGTATATAGGGACCTTTCCTTATTTTAATTTGGGTGCGGGGTTCCCCTTAATATCCATACAAGACCCAAAGGGCCTGGTAATGGACTGGGGGGTACCCATGCCGTTTGTCTCACTGATTTTCATCCATATTGCCATGACCCGACATGACATTAAACCCGCAAGCAGTTTTAAATGAGATTTTTTCCTTTAAAAATGACATTTGGTGCAGGGACTGTTCTAAACATGGGAAACACGCGTCACTTTACAGGCATACTATAGACACCCCCCAGGTACGATATTTAAAGGAATATTTCACTTTTTTTTTTTTACTTTAAGCATCATTAAAATCACTGCTCCCGAAAAAACGGCCGTTTTTAAAAGTTTTTTTTGCATTGATACATGTCCCCTGGGGTAGGACCCGGGTCCCCAAACCCTTTTTAGGACAATACCATGCAAATTAGCCTTTAAAATGAGCACTTTTGATTTCGAACGTTCGAGTCCCATAGACGTCAATGGGGTTCTAACGTTCGTGCGAACTTGCGGTCCGTTCGCGGGTTCTGGTGCGAACCGAACCGGGGGGTGTTCGGCTCATCCCTACTGAAAAGTGAGGTATTCCGGGTATCCCATGTAATCCTACTTTAGCCATTAGCATCTATCAACCCCCGACTGGACCTTATCGAATTTCGCTGGGCACTGCCGGCTCTCATATGTGAACCTGTAAAGGGGTGGCCGAGTTTATTGAAAGGCACCAAGAGTCACACATGGGTGGCTCTGCTGACCTCCATTTTAGGAGTATTTCTTTTCTAGCATAGAGCAGGGAGAATGTCATGCAAAGCTTAGTATACCTGTCTTCCTGCACCTCACCCAAGTGACTTAGTAAGAGAGTTAAGGGGTCCAGCGGGATCTGTGTCCCACTCACCTTGCTCAAGGTATTAGTGACTGCCTCCCAATAAGGTCGGAGTTTGGGGCAGGACCAGACCATATGCAAGAATGAGCCGACCTGCCTACATCTAGGGCACAACAGGTCTCGTTGAGGGTATATGCGGGCTAGTCTCTGTGGGGTGTAGTAGGCCCTGTGGAGGAATTTGAGGTGAATAAATCTGTCTTTCGCCGCTATCATTAAGGGGATAAAAGTGGAGGTGCATTCCTCCCATTCCTCGTCACCAAGAGTCAGTATGTCTATCTTTCACTTGTCCAGAGATTGGGTCGGTTTAATGTCATGGGCTACCGTCAAGTAAAGGTATAGAGAGGAAAGGGGTTTCCCCATAGTACTAGAGATTAATAGACGCTCGATAGAATCCGACACCAAAATTATTGTTTTTGGAACTAGGTCTTAATTGCTAGTATCTGAATTCCCATGAGTTGGGTATCGAGTACGGGGTTTAAATTCCTGAAATGTCATGAGTTTACCATCCTTAGTGATATGTTTCAAAGTCGTGATCCCTTTCCTTGCCCATAGTGAAAGGTCCGGTAAGGTATTTAGATTCCCCCATAAGGACATGTGAGGGGATATATAAAAGGGTTTTTTATACACTACTCTAGCTTCCTGCTAGGCCCTTATCATGGTCTTCATAGGGGTGGTTACGGAGGGGTCAGTCTGCATCCCCCGAAATGCTGGGTTGCTAACAGCTGCATATGGCCCCAGGATGGCCGTTTATATGTAACTGCTGTTTTTTTTCTGGGCTGGGGGAAACACCAGCGCACGGTGACAAGGACGGCTGCCCAATAACAAATTTGGAAGCGCCAGACCTCCTCCCGAAAGGGGGAGGTACAATATTTGTTTTGCCACCCCGGGGGGCTTCCCAGCCCAGATAAAGGACACCAGCAACCCCTCCAACCTCTTGAAGAAGCTTTTGGGGAGATGTGACAGATTATTCCTAAAGAACTATAGAAATTTAGGTAGATACACCATTTTCAGTAGGTTGACCCTACCTGCAGGTGTCAGGAGGAGTGTGCGCCATGCTGCACATTTGGTGGTGACCTGTGACATAAGGGGCTGTATGTTATTGCCCATGTAATCTCCTATCTCACTGATAACCTTAATTCCTAGGTACATGAACTCCACCCATTTAAGCTGTGTCTGGGTATCGGGTCTAGTGGCTGAGGGGTGCAGGTAGAAAAGTACAGACTTATCCCAGTTGACGTGTATACCCAAGTAGACACTGAATTGATCAAATAGGGACAGCGCTGTGCGAAGAGATGTGGATGCATCAGCTAGATAAAGCAGAGCATCATCCGCATAATGAGACTTTTTCTTCAATTGACCCAACCTGTATACCCCTCACTTCCCTGTCCCCTTGGATGAGGGCGACCAGGGGTTCTAATGCCAGGGCAAACAGTCCTGAGGATAGGGGGCACCCCTGCCTTGTTCCACGGCTCAACTAAAATGGTTCCCATAGACAACCATTCGTGTGGACCCTAGCTTGCAGATTGGCATACAGCATCTTTACCCATGACATGAATTTAGGGCCAAAGCCAAATTTGGAGAGAACTGCCCACAGATATCCCCACTCAACGGAGTCAAAGGCCTTCCCTGCGTCTAGAGAGGCCACCAGCCCTGCGCCTACCCGGCCTGCTCTGGCAATGTGGGTAAAGAGTCTCCTTATGTTGATATCTGTGCCCCTACCCGGCATGAATCCTGTTTGGTTGGGGTGGACAAGGGCTGTTATAACTGTGTTCAGTCTGTTGGCTAATATTTTGGCTAGTATTTTCACGTCCACATTTAATAGGGAAATAGGCCTATAGGAGGAGCACAGGGAGGGGTCCTTCCCCGGCTTAGGGATCACTACTATGACAGCCTCTCCCATAGATTTGGGAAGGGTCTCTGATTCCTCGGATGTAACCATCATGGCGTGAAATCTAACGGCAAGGACATCCGCATACTGTTTGTACAGCTCTACCGGAATACCATCGGGGCCAGGGGTCTTGTCTGATTGCAGTGTTTTCAGTGCCCTGAGTATATCCTCTACTGTGATAGGCCCATCTAATCCATTCCTATAAGTGGCAGTCAGAGCTGGAATATCTATGTCCTCTAAATAGGATGTCAGTTTGTCCTCCCTATACGTCACTCAGGAACTATAGAATGATTGGTAGTATGAGGCGAAGCATCGGTTAATCTCTTCAGGGATATAACGGAGGTCTCCGCTAGGGCCAAGAATGTGGGGTATACTAATCCCACCTGACTGCTCTTTAGAGAGCCAGGCCAGAAGTTTCCCCAATCTCTCTTCCTGCTCAAATATGCGTTAGGATTGTGCAAATAGCTTCTTCTGGGTAAGGGGGGTACGGAGGGAGAGGACCTCCCTGGTCAGAGTCTGTAGTCGGGTGTAATGTTGGGGTTCTCGAGATCTAACATAGAGCACTTCCTGAGTGCCAACTTCAGATTCAGCTTTAATCAAAGCGGTCCTTCTCTCTTACCTAATCCTAGCAATGATGGTCTGGTACTGCCCTCTCGTGAACGCCTTAAAGGTATCCCACACCACCATGGCCTCTGCTGATCCCAGGTTGACCGCCCAGTAGCCCTCCAACTCTCTCCTAAATTGTGTGTCTACCTCCGGGTCCGAGACCCAGAATCTAGAAAGCCTCCAGAGTTTATCTGTGGGAGAGCCAAGGGTGCCTAAGCTCAAGAATAGATGTGAGTGGTCCGATATGCCTCTGGGCAGTATCTTGACCTCCTGGACCCTAGATAGGACCGACCTCCTAGCAAAAATTAGGTCAATGCAGGAAAAGGACCTGTGGGTTTTTGAGGGCTAAAGTCCTGCTGCCCACCAGATGGGTTTCCTGGAGTATGCAGATATGAGGGCTGTATGATTTAATAACTTGGAACACCAGTGACCTTTTGACTGGGGAATTCAGCCCCCTGGTGTTCCTAGATAGAATGTTAAGGATGGACATAAGTGCTAGAGTATTCAGGAGAGTTAGGATTATGTGGTTGAGACCGTGGTGGACTTGGCAGTAGGAGCCGGATGGAGCGATCATAATGCCAATGCAGTTCTGAGGTATTTAATATGGTAGTTAATAAACAAGCAATCATACATCTTAAAGTGTACCCATAAAAAACAAACCAGCAACAATTACCGCCCCCCACACCCCACCCATTCCCCCAAAACTGAGAAGGGCCTCCAACCCCAAATCCCAACTCAGCATGCTGGCTGCACAGGGGGACCCATGCAAGAGGTGAGCTGGACCCCTCCGGATCTTATTGGGGGGCTGAATCGAGTGCATAATTTCTCCACTCTGTTAACCTCCGCTAGTCATCATGAAGTCTGATGGGGGGTATGGCAGAGTCCTAAAAAAAAATGATCAGTCATTTATGCACCCCACATCAATAGGAGTATAATTCAGCAAGCAAACGTGAGCTCTACTAGATAGTTTTCTGTTGCCTTGGACAACAAAGGGAAGAGAAACGAGCTGAGTCTCTTGGCACAAGGGGCACAAACTTGTGTTGTGGGAAAAACAGGAACAGGCTTAAGCCTATGTATAACAGTGCAGACCACCCCAACAACCTGCTTCACAGTCCCAGTGAATGTTACCCAGGGGCTCTCCAGTGCCCCAGCAGGACAGTCAAAGGAGAAGGGGTAACTGGGGGGGAGAACTAGAAGGAAGTCTACTCAGAATGAGGGTCTCAGCGGGTGGCTGAGAGGCATACCTCAGGGGGCACAACAGGTGCAGGGAAGTTGACAGGTAGGCCGCAGGCCAGGGTGACTCAAAGTGAAGAGTTGGGAAGGGAGCAAAAACTCACTGATACCCTGATCAACGGATTGGTGGTAGGGAATCCAACCAGGCAGATGCTTCCCTCAGTGAGTTGAAGAAGCGGGTCGTCTCTCCATCCTGGACCCGAAGGCGCGCAGGGAAGAGCACACTATAACGGATATTGCGAGTCCTCATCACCACTTTCAGTGAATGAAACGATTTGCGGAGTTTTTGCGTCTCAACAGAGTAGTTCGGGAAGATCATCAGTTTGTTGTTTTGGTAGTGTAAATCACCAAGCAGCCTGGAGGCACAGAGAATTTCTTCCCAGGTCCTGAAAGTTCAGCATGCGGAGGATGAAGATTCTCAGGGGAGCTCCTAGAGGAACAGGCTTAGGTGGGACGCGGTGGGCCCTCTCCATGATGTAGTGGGGGGAGAAGCGGGCATCAGGAAGAAGAGTGCGCAGCATGCCCTTCGTGAAGCTTATCGGGTTCCCCCCTCAGCTCCCTCAGACAGGCCGATTATGCGAAGGTTGTTCCTTCTGTTCCTGTTCTCTGCATCCTCCGCCCTATACTCAAGGGCCTTCACTTTAGTCTGGAGAGTGAGGAGGGCCGCCGATTGTTCCAGGACATCGTCCTCCATCTGACCGATTCTCTGCTCGGTGTCCAGGGTTTGTCCATATTTTGACGTATGAGGCCTACATCCATCTGTATACTGCCTTAATCTTGGCGGTAAGGGTAGATTGGCAAGTAGCGATTGCCACCACCACCATCAAGCCATGGTGGCCTAGAGTCATCCGACTCCATGGGGTTTGTCTGCGAGGCCACGTGAGAGCAGCACCTGGATCACGTCTCCACGTGTTCACAGGGAGACGGCAGTGGAACTTCTGTGGTTGGAGGGAATATAAGCCTCTTCCCCTTACCGGACCGCGTGCCCAAGGATCTGCGCCTCATCCAGGTGTTGTCAGGGCAGAAATTAAGGGATTATATCTCGTGGATGCGGATAAATTCCAGAAAGCCAGCGGAGCTCGTGGAGAAAACAGATGCCCACGTCGCCATCTTGGACACACCCCCTCATGCTTTGCTTTCTTAATTTTCTCTATTACATCATTCCTTTTTCCCTTCTCTGTTTCATGCTTCACTTTGCTGTGCCATTCCATTTTTGTCATATTTGGTATATTGTGCATTCCCTGGTGAACACAAATACACCCTTCTTAGTACTGAAAATAGTTACTGCAGGTCACCTTAAAGTTGAACTCTTATATTTTGCTTTTTGTGGTTCCTTACTCCCCTCTTCATCAACATGCTAATAATATGCAGAGGATTAACCCTTTAGGTTCCACAGTGAGTATAACAAGCATGCTATGCTGCATATACAGACTGATTTTACTGTTGTGGGTTTAGTAACACTTTAACCACTTCCGGACTGCCGCACGCCGATATACGTCCATACTTTGAAGGGGAATATCGCTGTTATGGCAGGAGGTAGCTGCCATAACCCCAGTATCCTCTTCTTCGGCCGGTGGTTCGCTTTTCGATAAGAGTGGCCTCTAAGGCAGATTCTCCGTGAGATCACTTTTATCGGCGGCGGGAGAGGGCCCCCCCGCCGCGCTCCGGTGCCTTCCACCGCTTACCAGAGCCGTCCGCAGCGTCGGAGGCGATTGGATCTTCACCCTTGCTGGGTATTGAGACAAGTGAGGGAAAGATGGCCCCCAAACTTCTCCATAACATTGCAAGGCGGAAGCGATATCAAAATGTCACTTACGCCCATAGCTCTTGGGCCTTTTTTTTTTTTTTTATGACAAATTTTTTCTTTTTTTTTATTGCATTTTAGTGTAAATATGATATCTGAGGTCTTTTTGAACCCACATCTCATATTTAAAGTGGAGTTCCACCCACTTTTACAACTCTTCAGGATCCCTCACTAAACTGTGCACTGTAAACAAATTGGATATTTTTTTATTTTTTTTCTCAGCACCTACTGTATATCTGCTGTATTAATTTTTCACTTCCTCCTCCCTGGCCGCGGCCCATCGCATCATTTCCTGTTTGCAATGCCTTCTGGGAAGGGGAGGCAACTTCCTCTGAAACTGCCGTTGCTATGGAAACCTGACCTGAAACCTATTACACTGCTTGTGCTGCACTGAGCATGTGCGAGATCTGCAAGGATGAGATCCAGGAAGAAATACAGTCTGGCTTCAGATGCCCACACTTAAGATGGCCACGGCCTGCTGTAAGTTTATAAAATAACAAACTACTGCTATAAACTAACAAAACAGACCTTAGTTTACAGACTAACTTTACTAGAATACATTAGGCTTGTGTATTATAGGTGTATTTTTATTTAAAAAGTATAATTTCGGCCGGAACACCACTTTAAGAGGTTCTGTCATGCTTTGTTTCTATTACAAGGGATGTTTACATTCTTTGTAATAGGAATAAAAGTGACACAATTCTTTTTTTTAAAAAAAACAGTGTAAAAATAAAAGGTAAAATAAATAATAAAAAAAAATTTAAACGTGCCCTGTCCCGCCGAGCTTGCATGCAGAAGCAAATGCATACGTGAGTAACGCCCGCATATGAAAACGGTGTTTAAACCACACATGTGAGGTATTGCCGCGATTGGTAGAGCGATAGCAATAATTCTAACCCTAGACCTCCTCTTTAACTTAAAACATGCAACCTTTAGAATTTTTTAAACGTTGCCTATGGAGATTTTAAAGGGTAAAAGTTTGTCATTCCACGAGTGGGCGCAATTTTGAAGCGTGGCATGTTGGGTATCAATTTACTTGTCGTAACATTATCCTTGTAAGGTGCAAGTAATTATTGCGCTAACCTGTGAAGAAAAAAGAGAAAAGCTGCTACATACGAATGTGACAAAAATTAATGAGTGAAAGGAGGTGAAAATGTAGCACTAATAAATGAACAGTGCTAGATGCCCCAGTAGAAGTCCTAGTAGGACGAAACGCATAGGGCTTGGTTTCTCCGCCCCCATATTGCTTTTATATACCGTGATCACATTTTATTTGTATGCTGTTTTTTTATGAAGAATAAACAACCTACACCATTGGAAGCCCTTCTCCCTTTGTTTTACATATTGCCTGCTCTATGAGCTTGCCTGACCTTCCCACCTAGTAATCTATTGCTTGGTGGCTGTCTTTCCATCATTTGGATTCCATTGAGAGAAGACCGGATCTCTGAGGATATCGCTGATCGTTTTATACCCACTGAGTGACCCTCCAGGACCTTCCGGACCGTCCCTGTTCCATCGTGGTTCCATCCATCCATGCTCTTTTGACTTGGTGTCGCTGACATCCAGGTCCACTCTCTGGTAAGAGTACCCATCTTTATCAAACCATTGATGTCATTTTCTTCAGATACCAACCCAACTTCTCTTGGTTTTCCCTATATGAACAATTCTGTGTCTGTGGTAGACCTGTCGACCGTTGGGACTGATTTTCTTTAGGACTCCCTTACAGTCCTTTCATCTTCATTCAATGGGGATCTATTTATGCACATAACCTATTTATTTATATTGATGGCTATTTATGTAACGTTATTATTCATTAGCACTACTCATTGGTACATGGTTATTCATGTATTTACACAGTTTATTAGTAACATTATCCTTCACAATAAAAAAAAAATGGGCTAACTATACTGTTGTCTTTTTTTAATTAAATTTTTTTTTTTTCCCCCCAAAAAAAGTGCGCTTGTAAGACCGCTGCGCAAATACGGTGTGACAGAAAGTATTGCAACGACCGCCATTTTATTCTCTAGGGTGTTAGAATTTTTTTTAATGATGTTTGGGGTGTCACAGTACATGTTGGCATTCATGGCTCCCTAAATGAACTGTAGCTCCTCAGTACCGGCAGCACTCATGCAGCCCCAGACCATGACACTCCCACCACCATGCTTGACTGAAGGCAAGACACACTTGTCTTTGTACTTCTCACCTGGTTGCCACCACACATGCTTGACACCATCTGAACCAAATAAGTTTAGCTTGGTCTCATCAGACCACAGGACATGGTTCCAGTAATCCATGTCCTTAGTCTGCTTGTCTTCAGCAAAGTGTTTGCGGGCTTTCTTGGGCATCATCTTTAGAAGAGGCTTCCTTCTGGGATGACAGCCATGCAGACCAATTTGATGCAGCGTGCAGCAAATGGTCTGAGCACTGACAGGCTGACCTCCTATCTCTTCATCCTCTGCAGCAATGCTGGCAGCACCCATATGTCTATTTCCCAAAAACAACCTCTGGATATGACGCTAAGCACGTGCAGTCAACTTCTTTGGTCGACCATGGCGAGGCCTGTTCTGAGTGGAACCTGTCCTGTTAAATTGCTATATGGTCTTGGCCACCGTGCTGCAGCTCAGTTTCAGGGTCTTGGCAATCTTTTTATAGCCTAGACCATCTTTATATAGAGCAACAATTCTTTTTTTCAGATCTTCAGAGAGTTCTTTGCCAGGAGGTGCCATGTTGAACTTCCAGTGACCAGTATGAGAGAGTGAGAGCGATACCAAGTTTAACACACCTGCCCCCCATTCACAGAGACCTTGTAACACTAACGAGTCACATGACATTGGGGAGGGAAAATAGCTAATTGGGCTCAATTTGGACATTTTCATTTAGGGGGTGTACTCACTTTTTTGCCAGCAGTTTAGACATTAATACTTGTGTGTTGAGTTATTTTGAGGGGACAGCACATTTACACTGTTATACAAGCTGCACGCTCACTACTTTACATTGTAGAAAAGTGTCATTTCTTCAGTGTTGTCACATGAAAAGATATAATAAAATATTTACAAAAATGTGAGGGGTGTACTCACTTTTGTGAGATACTATATATAACAAGCATGAAAGATGTGAATGATGTTGGGGTGAAAAGGAGGAATTTTCCTTTAATTAGAAAATGCCATGGGCAAGCTGTCCTATATAGCACACTGTAGTCACCTGTATGTTATTACGTGTCCTGAGCAGCGGAGAGACATCATCACGGCGGGCAGCTGTGTGTGCTATACTTTATATACGCCAACAGCTCCATGACCCACATTTATCCCAACAACCCCTGTGGTTAACAAGTGACATCCCACTGTGTCTCCTATCATTAAATCTCACTTCCCACCCACCTAGGTCAGCCTGCCCCGGCTCAGTATAATGATACGCTAGGACAAAGTTCTTTACAGCTACTTGGCAATTTAGAAGGATTTTAAATGGTAATGCACCTTGGAAACCAATTTAATCAAGAAATAGATTCAGGGATATTTCTGCTTCTTTTCTTAAAAAAAAAAAAAAAAAAAGAAAGAAAAGAAGCTTTTATGTGTTCAGAGTTTGTGAAAAGAGCACCTAATGGGACATTTTGTGGCTGAATTCATTGCCTGATGGAGCACAGCTGGCTCCTACGGTGATTTAGAAGCAGTCTCTGGCTACCTAAACACAATTGCCAATTCTCTAACATACTGTATGTGTAAATGTACAGTATATCTACAGGCCTGAGAAATGGTTGGATTTCACAATCAGTAGCTTATATAAATGTCTGCTGATTTTCATGTAGCTCAGCGGCTCCCAAACTGGGGTACTTGAAAATATATATTTTTTTAATGGTGGCAGAGGGGAGTCAGGGACTTAATTTTATTTGTATTTACTTCATTTACATGGAGTCAGGGGCGTTGCTAGGTCTACAAAAGATCTGGGGCTAGAGCCCAAAGCAGCGTAGTAAAGAAAGTCATACGCTTGAGCGGGCATACACATGTATATATAGTAATATACGTGTGGGTGTATATATATATCCCCAGAGAGCCCCCCGCTTACATCAGGGTCCCCAGAGAGCCCCCCTTACATCACCTTACATCAGGGTCCCCAGAGAGCCTCCTCCTTACATCAGAGTCCTCAGAGAGCCTCCCCCTTCCATGAGGGTACCCAGAGGGCCCTCCCACTTACATCAGGGTTCCCAGAGAGGCCCCCTTACATTAGGGTCCCCAGAGAGCCTCCCCCTTAAATCTGGATCCCTAGAGAGCCTAGGCCTTAAAATCAGGGTCCCCAGAGAGCCTCTCCCTTACAACAGGGTCCCCAGAGAGCCCCCCCACTTACATCAGGGTCCCCAGAGAGCCTCCCCTCCCCTTGGGGACCCCTGCAGAGACTAGGGGCTATTGGCCTCAGATTCGGGGCTATAGCCCCAAAAGCCACCCCCTAGCAACGCCCCTGGCTGTGGCAGGGAAAAATGTGGAAGGTCTGCATAGTAATCCTGGGGCCTTGTTTTCCAACAGTCATACAATTGTCCTGGCTGCTAATGCAGGGCTGTTAACTCTGCAGTGTACATGGAGGGCACAGGAGTGCGATTGGGGCCCAGAGCACCTTAGAGAGGAGGCAGCGCCGGACTGGTTGCATATATTGCGCAAGCCTGCCAGAGCGGGCAGAAAGGTAAGTATTCCTGCACACCTAGAGGCTAAGTTTATTTTTGTTATTTTTTTGTTATATACCAATATATTAATAATGTACTGCCTAGCAGAAATGGAAAAGCGTTCCATATGTTCTAGGGCAGTCTTGCCTCATCCTCCAGTTTGTTCTACAGAAACCTCCTCCATGACTGTCTGGTATCCATCCCAAAGGACAGGAAAACTGTTAGTAGGGTGTGGATGTTCTCTGCATCCTCAGCACGTATTCAAACACATCCACCTCCCGCCACATCCACCTCTGCACCAGAAAATCCGCTCACCACTCCAGGAGAAATCTCCTCCCCGGTCTCCGCCCACTGCTCCAGTGCTAATGTATTTTACCCTTTACTCCTGACTGCATGAAATTTAGGGTTGCCAACTGTCCAGTTTTCAGCCGGACAGTCCGGTTTTTTAATGATGTGTTTGGGATTCCATCTACCTGAGACCCGGACACAAAATTCAGGCCGGACTGCACCAAGAATGACAAGTCTGCTTTGGATCGGATGTGTGTCTCCCCTCTCCGCCAACAGCCTGTCTCACACATAGCACAGTAGATCAAAGCTGCCTCCTCCTTCTCGGCTCTGCTACTGCTTCATGATGTAGCACCTTGTTGTTTAGGCAGGGTTGCTATTAAATTTAGTTGCCAGGCGATAGTTGCTTTGGCTAATTGTTAGGAGATCAATTGGTTCCTCTCTAAACCTGGACTTGTTGCACCCTTTCTCTTTTGTCGCTGGGTGGCACTATGCTAGTGACATTAGATAAGACAGGGGCTTTGCAAGCTCAGACATGAATGGATGGAGTGTCTCAGCCAATGGGCAGGGATGTTCTTTGGTACCTTGGCCTGCTGGGAGAGCCTATTTATTCAGGTGGAGTCAGGTGATCGGGGCTCTGTGCTGCCTGGGTGGACGTGTTACCATTTCATCTTGCATTACAACCGCCATGCCTTGTAACCCACTCTACACTGAAGGATGTCAGCTGTCCCTAACTCTGGAGGTCACCATTAGGCCTAAGGGGCCTATCCACCATTCCTGTCTTTATAAATTCTGCCAGAGCTGACAAGTTGTGCTTACCCTGATCTCTTCTGCAGTCCATTTGTTCCATTTGTATTGCCTTGTGGTCCTGTTCTCCTCTCAAAGCTCTTTACACCGGAGGCAGTCCAGTGCGTTTTCCATCTGCATCAAAAAACGTAGCACAGTGTTTTCTATGTAATCCTTTGAACCTAGATCACAACAGTGCAAGAGGACACCATAAAAGTGACCTAGCTTGTCCTAACCAGGGCCTTCTTCCAATCAACTCCTGCCTTGCCAGTAACAAAAACAGCAGCGACCCCAATAGGTCTTTTCAAGAGAAGTTCCCTGGTGTGTAGAATAAGCAAGCTGACCATAGAGATAATCTCTTTTCCAATCATTTACTGAACTAATAGCTAAAACATACCAATTTAGTCACCTATCAGTGCAGTGGCACATGGCTTTAACAGTGGCACAGAAAGTTAATGATAATGTAAGCAGGGTGCAGGCAGCTGCAATCAAAGGGAATGTGTTGTTGTTCAGTTGTTTAGTCATGTCTGACTCTTCGTGAGCTCATGGACCATAACACGGCAGGCTTTTCTGTCCTCTACTGCCTCCCGGTGCTTGCTTAACTTCATGTTCATTGTTTGGATATTGCTATCTATCTATCTTGTTTTCTGTCGTCCTCTTCTCCTTTTTTCCTTCCATGTTTCCCAGCATAGGGGTCTTTTCCAATGAGTCCTCTCTTTGCATTAGGTGGCCAAAGTATTTGAGTATCAGCTTCAGGATCTGCCCTTCCAGTGAATATTCACGGTTGATTTCTTTCAAGATTGACTGGTTTGATCTTCTTGCCCTCAAGGGCCTTCTCCAACACCATAGTTCAAAAGCATCAGTTCTTCGGCGTTCAGCCTTCTTTATGGTCCAACTTTCGCAGCCATAGGTTACTACCGGGGGTATTTTGCACTCTCCTTACCCTTACACTGGGAGTATACTATGTAAGTAAATTAACAAGTCTGCCCAGGGTAATGAAAGGTTAGTGCTAGCTCTGCAGTTCTCGCTCTTTCTGGGTTCTGCCTCTCTCACTGTGCTGTAAATAAAAGGTGGGAAGGGCACTGCACAGTGAGCAGTCTGCATGGGAAGAAGAGAGAGACAAGCCATAAAGATGTAATCTCCAGCTGCTTTACAGAGATGGCTTTGCGCCATCTCCAGCCACATGGAAACAGAAGGAAAAGGCTAACAGAAGAAGATGTAACCCTTTACAGCCAGAAGCCACCCAGAAGCCCCCTGGGGCTATCTTGCCACAGCATGGACTTGTACGGAGTAATGGACTCTTACCTGTCACGTACCTGAAGGGAGACTGAAATTACGAGGTCAGCCTCTCTTGTATCTCCAGCCCGGGTCCTGCTGAGGATGGAACAGAAGGAGCCGAGGGTCAGGAGGAACACAAGTGCCTGTAGATGAAGACCCGGAAACCTGTTGCAGGAAGTTGCAGCTGGTCACAGGACTGTAGTCGCAGACACTCAGGTGGAAGTGCTGAGCCAGACAGGACACAGGAGCAAGGTCAAAAGGATAGCTGGGTTCGTTAACAGACAGGCAGCAGGGTACCAGGACATCAGGCAGAGGCAAGGTCAGATGGGAAGCCAGGATCAGGAGCCAGGGATCAGGTATAACACAGTCCAGAAGCAAGGTCAAATGGAGAGCCGAGATCAGTAGCCAGATGTCAGATATAACAGAATCCAGAAGCAGAAGCCAAGGTCAGCAACGGGTGATCAGACAGAGAATTCACAAGGTTCGGGATATCAGGAGCACAGCTGAAAGAACAGTAAGCACTGATCAGTGGTTAAGGCACCCTTTAAGTAGGCTGTCTGACGCCAACGGGCGCTAGGGACGCGCTCCTGCGCATGCACGCTAGTCGCCGCGCATGCGCACAAGAGCACATGCGCATTTGCAGTAGCCCGTGTGTGCACATGCGCACAGGCACGCGCCAGGCGATTACTACTGGTTTCCTTACATTACCTTTGCAAGGGATGTCTGGGCAGTCACACTCTAGAGTAGCTAGTTAGATGGATGCATTGATTTGTGCTTGCACTCTGTTATGCTGCAGAACATTCAGTAAAGTTTGTTAACTGTTTCCTGAGCCTGGTCTGAAGTAAAAAAAGAGGTGTATGAGTGTAAGGCAGATACACTACATTACACAGGGTCAGTAAAACACATATGCAGTAGGGACGGAAAGTATTCAGACCCCCTTACATTTTTCACTCTTTGTTATATTGCAGCCATTTGCTAAAATCTGCTAAAAAAAATTTCACTCTTTGTTATATTGCAACCATTTGCTAAAATCATTTAAGTTAATTTTTTTTTTCCTCATTAATGTACACACTGCATCCCATATTAACAGAAAAACACAGAATTGTTGACAATTATCAAAAAAAGAAAAACTGAAATATCACATGGTCCCAAGTATTCAGACCCTTTGCTCAGTATTTAGTAGAAGCACCCTTTTGATCTAATACAGCCATGAGTCTTTTTGGGAAAGATGCAACAAGTTTTTCACACCTGGATTTGGGGATTTTTAGATCTCTCCAGAGAGGTTCAGTTGGGTTTAAGTCAGGGCTCTGGCTGGGCCATTCAAGAACAGTCACGGAGTTGTTGTGAAGCCACTCCTTCGTTATTTTAGCTGTGTGCTTAGGGTCATTGTCTTGTTGGAAGGTAAACCTTTGGCCCAGTCTAAGGTCCTGAGCACTCTGGAGAAGGTTTTCGTCCAGGATATCCCTGTACTTGGCCGCATTCATCTTTCCCTTGATTGCAACCAGTCATCCTGTCCCTACAGCTGAAAAACACCCCCACAGCATGATGCTGCCACCACCATGCTTCACTGTTGGTACTGTATTGGACAGGTGATGAGCAGTGCCTGGTTTTCTCCACACATACTGGTTAGAATTAAGGCCAAAAAGTTCTATCTTGGTCTTATCAGACCAAAGAATCTTATTTCTCACCATCTTGGAGTCCTTCGGGTGTTTTTTAGCAAACTCCATGCGGGTTTTCAAGTGTCTTGCACTGAGGAGAGGCTTCGTCGGGCCACTCTGCCATAAAGCCCTGACTGGTGGAGGGCTGCAGTGACGGTTGACTTTCTACAACTTTCTCCCATCTCCCGACTGCATCTCTGGAGCTCAGCCACAGTGATCTTTGGGTTCTTCTTTACCTCTCTCACCAAGGCTCACCAGCTCTAGGAAGGGTTCTGGTCGTCCCTAACGTCTTCCATTTAAGGATTATGGAGGCCACTGTGCTCTTAGGAACCTTAAGTGCAGCAGAAATTTTTTTGTAACCTTGGCCAGATCTGTGTCTTGCCACAATTCTGTCTCTGAGCTCTTCAGGCAGTTCCTTTGACCTCATGATTCTCATTTGCTCTGACATGCACTGTGAGCTGTAAGGTCTTATATAGACAGGTGTGTGGCTTTCCTAATCAAGTCCAATCAGTATAATCAAACACAGCTGGACTCAAATGAAGGTGTAGAACCATCTCAAGGATGATCAGAAGAAATGGACAGTACCTGCGTTAAATATATGAGTGTCACAGCAAAGGGTCTGAATACTTAGGACCATGTGATATTTCAGTTTTTCTTTTTTAATAAATCTACAAAAATGTCAACAATTCTGTGTTTTTCTGTCAATGTGGGGTGCTGTGTGTACATTAATGAGGAAAAAATGAACTGAAATGATTTTAGCAAATGGCTGCAATATAACAAAGAGTGAAAAATTTAAGGAGGTCTGAATACTTTCCGCCCCCACTGTAGGATATGAAGCAGGTCCATCACAAGGGGTTAACTCAGCAGGACAAGGAAGAGTAAAGACGTTGCTAAGGGTAACCAAGTGAAAATTCAAGACACAAAGTAATCAGCCGTTGAGTGTACCTGGTAACGTGACAGGTCCTCCAGTTGCGAGGGGGTCTATGTTCTGGTTCCCTACCTAGCGGTCAGTATCCCATAGCAACAAGTTCCAAACCCACATTACAGAGATCTATGGCCTGGTCACAAGGTACATGAAGTGGAAGGTAGTAGTAAGAAGTAAGGTAACAGAAGCTTTGAGAACATTGGCAAAAGTGTGTTGTGAAGGATGGCAATTATTTTTAAGGCCAATAAGGGTAATTTGTTTGTGTCTTCTGTTTTGTTTGTTTTCTGATACCATTCACCAAACCTTTTAGACACAATTTGTAAATTTTTGCTTTTGGGTTTAATACTGCTTTACGACACACTGTCCCACCTTTCCTAATCCTTCTGAGCTAAACTATACTAGTTACTTACTTACCTCATGAAGATTGACAAAATCCTTTCCAATTCTGACTTTTTGCTGTCAGCCCTCCCAGAAAAGGGCCATATCTTGAGACTGGAGGCATCAGTGAGATGGGCTGATACAAGTCTATAAGGACAAAGCAAACGTGGCCAGCTTTAATGGGGATTTTAATCAAATGATAAAAACAAAGTGTTGGAATATATTGTTTATATATGTTTGTGCAACAACCACATCAGCCAGTAGATGGTAGTGTTTATAAGTTTATAGCTGCATCTATGGTACGCTCTATGTCTTTTCTCTGTATAATAAATTTCCTGTTTCCTGTTTGCAGTTAAAGTATAACTAAAAGCCAGTATAGTTTTAGGGTGGGTTATCTGCATTTAGATCATGGGGCTCCAATTATACTTCTTTTAAAGACACTATGGGGACACACATGCGGGCTTTCATGTGTCTTGCACTGAGGAGAGGCTTCCGTCGGGCCACTCTGCAATAAAGCCCCGACTGGTGGAGGGCTGCAGTTATGGTTGCCTTCCTACAACTTTCTCCTATCTCCCGACTGCATCTCTGGAGCTCAGCCACAGTGATCTTTGGGTTCTTCTTTACCTCTCTCACCAAGGCTCTTCTCCCCCGATAGCTCAGTTTGGCTGGACGGCCAGCTCTAGGAAGGGTTCTGGTCAACCCAAACATCTTCCATTTAAGGATTATGGATGCCACTGTGCTCTTAGGAACCTTAAGTGCAGCAGAAATTTTTTGTAACCTTGGCCAGATCTGTGCCTTGCCACAATTCTGTCTCTGAGCTCTTCAGGCAGTTCCTTTGACTCCACGATTCTCATTTGCTCTGACATGCACTGTGAGCTGTAAGGTCTTATATAGACAGGTGTGTGGCTTTCCTAATCAAGTCCAATCAGTATAATCAAACACAGCTGGACTCAAATGAAGGTGTAGAACCATCTCAAGGATGATCAGAAGAAATGGACAGCACCTGAGTTAAATATATGAGTGTCACAGCAAAGGGTCTGAATACTTAGGCCCATGTCATATTTCAGTTTTTCTTTTTTAATAAATCTGCAAAAAATGTCAATATGGGGTGCTGTGTGTACATTAATGAGGAAAAAAAATGAACTTAACTGATTTTAGCAAATGGCTGCAATATAACAAAAGAGTGAAAAATTTAAGGGGGTCTGAATACTTTCCATCCCCACTGTATGTATACAGTATTTCTGTGCTTATCCAAAGAGACAGCCAGCATTAGCAGCCAAGATGCTTTTTTTAGGTAGTGGAACAATGGGTGACCGTAGCTCCAAGAGTGCCCCTGGTATTGTATCATGGTGCACTCTTGTCAAACACTAACTTAAAAAAAGGAACCTGTCCTGTAGGCACCTTGTGTAATCTGTTCCTGTTGTGGGTTAGCAAACCTAGAGGGAACATGAAAGGTTCACGTTAAAGTCTTCCAAACCACAAACTATGGCAAGCTGGGGTTATGAACTTGGAAAATGTGATGTTTTCAAAGCAAATGACTGTGATGTGCAAACCAGTTTCCAAGTTCATATGTGCACAAAAGGCCTTTGTTGAAGCAATGCAATGAATTTCCATGTCTTATTACAAACATCTGCCCAGGGATGGCTCTTTTGTCTGGCTCCAAATTCCCGTTCCTGTTCATACTCATTAGAATCGTAATCTTTTAATTGCAACGTAAATGTTTCATTGTTAATTATTTGTGCGCTGCTGTTTGCACTCCAGCGATAAAATAAAATAATTATATAAAGTGCCCATTTTTCTAATGGTGATGAGAAGCTGGAAGATATCATATTCAGCTAATGATAGAATTAAGGATGTGCATGCGGAATGCTAATGTTTCATAATAAATGTAAATTCTGGAAAAGGGAAGGAATATTTTATTTGCAATGCGTGCTTCTTGTAAATGCAGGATTTCCAATCCCTCTCCATACCAGACGGGCAACTGAGGATCTGGTGGCCCCAGACCTCTTCTAAAGGGCTTTATGTGGTAACATTTCTGATTGTGTTTATATTTTTGTCATCTAAAAGCAATAGGGAAGCTATTAAAGCAAAATCCTTTCATTCGGTGGTAGATGCATTTAAAAAGCAAATTGATGAATTTTAAAATGTTGCTTTCATAACTACTTGAAGCCTGCAGTGGGTAGACAAAAACAGAAATATTTCACTAACGTCACAAATCAGCATAGATTTATAAACCTTTTCATCAAAGTTTTACCTTTCATCATTAAAAAGAATCTTTGGACTCATTGACACTTGTGGTAAAGACTGCCGCTTCTCTGAAAAGAGATTTCCACTTGGATCGCTTTTAGGAAGCTTTTGACATGTCACCTCTTCACTACCTATTTTAACTACCTAAATGCCGCACTACTGCACCACAAACATGTGTTTTGTGTAGTAGTATTTGTTTTTTGTGTATTATTTACACACTCGATTTTGATTTCCATCATTGGAAACTAGGGATACACTGATACCATTTTTTTACAAAGAGTACAAGTACTGATACCTTTTTTTTAGTACTCACCGAGTTACTGATACCTACCGCAACTGTTTTGTTTACACTTCAGCTGTCAGCAATGGTACAAAGCATTGAAAAGTTATTTACAAATGAATGACATTTTTGTTTTTTAATTTTGCGCTTTTTTCAATGTGAAACGTGTAAATATATGTGTAAATATGTAAAAAAATTAACGAATAAAGTAAACAAAAACAAGTTTTAATTATTAATAGTTTATAAAATAGACATAAACAAAAAAAAAAACAGCAGGAAAATAATAATTAAATGGAGGAGGAGAATAAGGAGTTAATTAAGGCTGATTAGAGTAAATTAAGTTTTAATAAGGGGTTAAACAGATGAACGTTCAATAAAAAAAAATAAAAATGTTTTTCTCACTTGACAGGTTGCTTTAAATTGACTTCATCTGCAGACTGAAGTTCATCCCTTTGATCTGTCGATGAATAAACAGAAGGATACAAATAGAACAAATGTTTCTTTTTATCTTTCTGTTTCAGCGGCTGAGCAATGCTTTTGATAAACATTGCTGGCTGCTTTTCTTTTTTTTGACAGCTCCAATTGCCGGGACTTACTTTACATTTCAGCTGTCAACAGGGGAACCCCACTGACAGCCGAGTCATTAGTTGTTAAGGACGCAGCGGTTCCACTCCTTAACAACTGAGTCTGAAAGTATTGGTATCAGGTATTGGAGAATTTGCATGAGTACCGACACAAATGCTTAGAATTGGCACCGATACCGGTATCGGTGCAACCCTACTGGAAACTACTCAAAGCATCAACCTTCCATTGGAATCATCTCTTTTACATAGACCATGACCTTGTTTTACTGCTTGTAACATGGTTTAGAGCAGGGATGGGCAACCTTGGCACTGCAGCTGTTGTGGAACTACAAGTCCCATGAGGCATTGCAATACTCTGACAGCCACCGGCATAACTCCCAGAGGCAGGGGCTTTGTACTTTCACTACAGAAGGAGTGCCAAGGTTGCCCATCTCTGGTTTAGAGCGACGGTCTCAAATTGTGGCCCACAGGCCAGATGCTGCCTTTATACAGCCTGTAGGCAGGTGCCTACGTGCGGTGAATGTTGGCTCTGCTTTACCTTCCTATTGAGTCTGCCCGGAAGTTAGGAAGGGATTAAGGTTCCGGCTCCTGAGTGTGCATGGCCCCTTGTGATGAGCTATGACTAGAAAGGTAGGCAACCTAGCTGGGTCCATGGATGGGGAATTGCATGGAGGTCTGCTGCCACAAGTAACTCTGTTCTCACTTTGGGGGCTTCCCTTGGTGGGTATCCATTTGGGGTACCAACCATATTCTATGGAATTGCACTATTTATAAGGTATGATCTGGGACAGCCTGAAGTTAGGATGAACTAGAGTCATGTATGGAGGAAATCTGAGAGAGCCTATTTCATACTAGCTTGTAACGGCAAAAGTAAGTAGTGTTCTGAAGTTTCAACATGGTGCCTGGTCGGAAGTTGCTTGAAAAGGTGTAAATACATGGTGTGTTAAAGAACAGTGCTTAGTGTGAGGATGAAGAGAAGTCAATGTGGATGAATTCCAAAGGTCTAACCTTCAGTGGAAGGAGAATAGGTTAAAGTGCCGTTGCTTGGGACAATTGAAGTAATGTTGGGTGCTTAATGCAGCATACACACGACTTTACGGCATACTTGGTCCGGCGTACCGGATTTTGCCGAATAAATTCGATCGTGTGTGGGCTCCAGCAGACTTTGTTTTCTCAAAAGTTTGACAGACTTAGATTTGAAACAAGTTTCAAATCTATCCGACGGACTCGAGTCCGATCAAAAAGTCCGCTCGTCTGTATGCTAGTCTGACAGACAAAAACCGACGCTAGGGCAGCTATTGGCTACTGGCTATAAACTTCCTTGTTTTAGTCCGGTCGTATGTCATCACAGACGAATCCGTCGGACTTTGGTTGATCGTGTGTAGGCAAGTCCGTTCATTCAGAAAGTCCGTCGTAAAGTCAGTCGAAAAGTCTGCCGGGCAAAGTATGCCGTAAAGTCCGGTCGTGTGTACCCGGCATAAGCAGTCAGCCAGCGGGAGTCACAGGGACATGGCATAGGTGCTGAAAGGCTTTGGTAGTAAGGGGATTTTCATGCTAAGCCCCATCCCCCTCCCACATACAGGGACTGACATCACGGCACAGGGCATCCCATGTACCTAGCCTGAGGTGTCACAGAAGAGAAGAAGAGAGAGAATGAGAGACCTCACTGGAACAGCTCGGGAACAAGTAAGGAGATGATCTCTTGAGTCAGGGAGATGTCTTGTGATGTCACTGGGAGTAAGGTCACATGTCATACTGTGCTGGTGGAGTGGGGTACAGACTCCTTGGTACCCACTCGGAAATGTGGAGAATTTACAGAGCAGCAAAATATGAGGTGTATATATTAAATAAGAGGATTGTACAGGAAGGGTTGCTGTGCAAATGAAGTATACTCGCTTCTAAGTCAGAGTGCGGCCTTAACAATGATTTCATATGACAGTGCCCTGTGTAGTACAGGTATTAGCGAGCACTACAGTGCCCTCTGGGCACTATTCTTCCCACAGACACCCACAGTAAGGCAAAATTCTATCCAATGACACCAACAATGGGGCACTATTCCTCCCACTGGAACCAACTATGGGACATTATTCCTTCCACTGGCATGAACAATGGGGCACTATTCCTCCCACTGGCACCAACTATGGGACATTATTCCTTCCACTGGCATCAACAATGGGGCATTATTCCTTCCACTGGCACCAACAATGGCGCATTATTCCTTCCACTGGCACCAACAATGGGGCACTATTCCCTCCACTGGTACCAACAACAGGGCATCATTGCTCCCACTGACACCAATAATGGGCCACCCCCCCAATACCAACAATGGGGCACTTTCCTTCCCACTGACACCAACAATTCGGCATGATTCCTCCCACTGATGTCAATGATGGGGCACTATTCTTTTTACTGACACCAACAATGGGGCACTATTCCTCCAATAATACCAACCTTTGAGAATATTGCTCTCATCAATACCAATAAAGGGGCACTATTCCTTCTCCTACTGACCACAAGTATTATGTAATTATGTATTATGTAATTTTCTTGCTTTCAATTAGGCCTGGACTGGGACAAAAAAGAGCAAAAAGCATTTAAAGTGGAGTTCCACCCAAAAATGTGTTTCGGCAATATTTATACCTCACTTAAACGGTTAACGATACAAATATAAGTGATTAAACCTTTGTCTATATAAAAATAAAAACGAGTGATAACAGGGAAAAAAGATAAACAATTACATTTATTTACACAGAAAAAGAAGGTTAGAATGATTAGAATTTATCATATATCTCTATAGTGTTTGCTCTAGGCTGCAAAGTTAATTTAGGCATAAACTCATAAATGTTTGCAATGGACATATACAAGATATACAAAGTCATAAGATAAATCCTAGGATACAAAGAGGTTATAAAGAAAAATAGACATAGATTTTTATATACTTTACACAGACAGCATATCCCTCAGATGTTCTCGGGCTGGACTGTTTGTAACCATTTAGCCCACTCCCTTTTATATGCATTCTCCACCAATCAACAGATGCCACATATTGATTGGGTCAGAGATGTCACAGAATTCATGCTCGGACATTGCTGTTACAGTGCGACCCCCTCGGTGCCTACCAGTCTATGAATTAATGAACAATCTCCTTTGATCTCCCAGCCCAAACAGTCCCGACAGTAGTATGTTAATGGCCCCCTGGTGAGTTGATTACCACCTAGGGGACCTTTCCTGGTTCCCACTAGTGTATTGGAAGCATGTTAATGGCCCCCTGAAGAATGAATGCCTTAAGGTCTGCCAATACCCTTTGATCTAATCAAGGTAACTACATTTCTTAAGGTGAGCTTTGTTCTATCATGATATTAAGAAACATATTCCCATATATAAAATATATACATACCCACACATAGATACCCACATATACACGTAGATATATATATATATACATATACATCCTATGGGGCAAGGCAGTTTAAATTGGAGTCCTTGCAATGGTCCACTTGAATCTCATTGATATAAATATGATATCCAATATCTCCATCACATTTCCCCCTGAAGTTCATTCTTGAACTTATGTCCTCCTTCAATGATCTTGCACCCACCCACAACAGCCCAGAAGCCCCGACCCTTCCCCACCACCACTGCGGCCTCCTCTTCCTTTCTTGAACACACCGGAACTCCTCAAAGTAGGCTTAAGATAGCAAAGAAATCCTGGTCCTTTGGAGACTTCACATCCAAACCATGAGTGTCTGTATTGCAATGTTTCATCGCCCCTCTGCCTTGGAGGAGCGGAACTCCAACATTGATGGCGGGATCCTGGCATATTTAGTCCTGTATCTTTGTAAGACCATGTAATGGTTGCATCGATTGGATCGGACCGCGAGACAGCACTTTTCAGCATGGTGAAGGAAAGTCCCGGAAAGTCTTATTCGTGACACATTTATCTCAAGAAATAACTTGGTGGTCGCTGCTTCTTCAGGTAGGGGTCGGGTGGGCCTCCAGACAGTCGTGCATGAATACAAAAAGAGAGAGGAGAACGTTAGTGTACAGATATTGGAGAAATGCCGGACAGGATCAGAGTGTTGGCCATTAAGACTAAATACTCATAAAGGGTGTAATGTGGACGAGTAGAGTGGGTTCCCCACCGGGTACAGAGTCTGAGCAACAGCCAGTATCATCCATGGCCCTTGATGGTAGGGATAGACAATACTGTCTGTTATTGCCAGGTCCCTGGGTTCACCACACCTGCTCACGGGGCTCAGGTTAAAGTAGTAGGTAGACTAGGGGAGGTGAAATTACATTAAGACATAAAACTGGATGTCCAGAGATACTTCAGTTAAAATATGGTCTTTTTTAATAAGTCTTTTTTAAACAAAAATGATATGACTGATGTCTTAGTTACATTATCTTGAGAAGATAGATGATAGAAATCAATAGAAAAAACTCAGAGAGCATAATGTTATAGAAGAAAAAGGAATGGAAGAGAGGTGAGTAATGAAAATGAACAGGAAAAATAGTGGAAATGAAAAAAAGAAAAAAAACGAAAAAAAAACTACAGATTGAACGCTGCTCCAACCAAGACTGTTAAAGAGCCTTGAATCTGTATATATAAAAAAAATGATTACATTGGTTAAAAAAAACATAATAAAAAAATGAAAAACAAAAAAAACAAAACAATCTAAATAAAAAAAAAAAAAACCTCCTCTCCCATTAACAGTATTTTTGCAGGTTAGGTACACAGATATTAACAACAAAAGGGAGAGAAAAATAATTTTAAAAAATAATCATAAAAAAAAAATAAAAAATGATTAAAACTTTTGGAATTTAGGTAAACCTGACTGCACTTTATTACTAAAAATTGAAGAGGCTTATCCCTGGAACAAGAAAAATATAGTTCTAGGGTCCTCTCTTAAATGCGCAACTTCTTTGTACTGGTCTGGATTGGATATGGCTTCCTCAGAGATTTGTTTCTGAGTTAGTGGCCTTTCCGTTCCTTGAGAGAAGATACCTCGTTGAGGTGCACATTCTCATAGCTTTGGCATTCATTCTCCTGATAGTAATGCACATTATTACCTGCATCAGGAAAAGCAATAAGGCTGCACAGGTTAGGACAACAACAGGGTGGAGCAAAATGTTCAGGAAAGCTGAAGCGTTCGGACTATACCCAAATAAACTTTCCCACCAGGAAATCTTAGCGTCTGCGTCTAAAGCGTGGGATACTGGGGTGAGTCGTATGGTGGCTTGTTTTTCAGCATCTCTTAGTACATTTAATATTTCATCCTTTAGTACATTTAATATTTCATCCTGTTGTCCGAAATCCATCAGCCAAGCTTTTAAGTCAGCCCCAAATACCAGAGGAAGTTTCTGTAGGTGTAAGGGGATGTCAGGTTTGCTATAAAACCTTTCTTCAGGGGTGATCGGGGTACAACCCAGTGTTCCTGCTATACCCATGCCACGGGCCAGAGGAGGTGTACTATAGACTCCCCTGAAGTAGTGTACCCTGCTGAGTATCATTTAACCTGATGCTGAAAACAGTGCATCATTAGACATGTGATACTAGCACCAGTACCCTGGTCTCCAGTCTCAAGTAGTCTCCATTAGACATGACCCCCCCCCTGTGCCAGCATTGTTGCCTTTTCCCATAGTACAACCCCTACCTTCCTCTAGCACTTATCAGTACCAGTCATCTGAGGCTGTCCATACTCAAACCATCAGAACGAGATGGACTCCAGGGTATAACCCAGTAGAGTCTGATAGGATAGTACCCAGATTGACCGTGATATCTGCACAATGTTCCATCCCTGCCAGTAGGGATGAAAACAGTGCAAGTAAGATTTTTGATGATCCTGGAACTGAGTCATCCGTCAATCTATTACGACTCATAGGCAACCTGGATACTACCCCCCCCCCCCTGTCTGTCCCTGCAAAGTGATGCTGGACAAAGCAAGTTGGCTTTCCTAACCCCTTCCCTGATATGTAGCACAAGACCCCCCCAATGTGATCCTAAATAGCTCCAGCTCCATAGTGTTTTAAGGTACCCAGTGCCCCACCTCCAGCTCCACAGACAGTCTCCATTAAGCCTCTCTTTCCTAAAAATGGTAAATAGTCAGAATACCCGGATTGAAAACCACCTGCCACCAGGTACACTTGTCTCTTCATAGAGGCTGCACACCTTATGGGGCACTGGTCTTCCTGTCATGCAGGACACAGACCACTAGTTAAGGTACGCAAGGAGTCTAGGACAGGAAGGACACCTATGGGTATCCACTGAGGAGAATACAGCGTGCCCATACAACTCCATCCCTGTGCCTGGATTTCAGAGACCATGCCCAGGGTATACAATGCACCTCTACCTATGGTTAGGTTCAAGGAACCCTCTAGTTCCCTGGTTAACGTTACATTGGTATTCCTTAGGACACAGAAACAAACTCGTCTATGTCCCAAATAATACCCAGGTGCTTCCTTCCCAGCAATGACCTCTCCATCCAGAACACAGAGTGCAATATACACAATCTTCCTGCACAACTCTTCTCCAGGCTCTCCCAAAACTATACACTCTCAACTGGTATGTCATCAGGCAGGCCCTCATACTACATAATATTACTATCTGAAGGAAATTGGAAAACAAAAATTGCATAATGTGTATCCAACTCGAGGAACTTCTGCTACCAAACACAACTGGCCAAAGGGCAAAGAAAAATCCCTTGCAGCACTGAGACGCCGGGATCACTGAACAGTAGTGGGTACACGAGCCGACCCTTTAAAGCCAGGAAACCCAATTATCGAATCTGAGAAATAAAACACCAATAAAATTTAGTAATAAATATTCCATTTTCCTCCTAGAAACAAAATAATCCAATGGTTATATACCTGTAACAAGACATTAGCATATGAAACACAAATATACATTACATTACATTACATAAACAGTGCACTTTTTTTAAGATACCAAAAAAATTGTTGAGCTCAACTTATCATTAATATGTATTACTTAATACACATTAATACCACGTGGATTTTTTGTTTTATGGTATACCAATAATTCCAAAAAAAAAATTATTCACCACGGTTGAAAAAAATTAGCAATCCGTAAAAAAAAACCTAGTACAGATAATTATCTTGGCTCAGATCATTTGCATGTCAATACAGTTCGTTGTACCTTTTCACAGACCTGGTGAGAAAGAAGGGGGGTCATTTGGGTGGGCTGTCAGCAGCTGAGAACAAACATCACAAAACACAAAATATATTGCATATTCCACACACTCCCACAAATGGCTAGGTTATAGATGAACTCTAGACATCACACATATCAGCATGTTTTCTATAATACCCGGTACTTCTTCTTAAACCCATAACATCTGTTTGGTAAGGTTGGAATTCTTTCAGAGATCCATCCCATTTCATTAGCCCCTTCTCAGGAGTTTGGAATGGGACCCCTGACCCAGGTGGTCCATACTTCCTACCTCTAGGCCATGTGGCGAAGCGTGCAGAGTACACTTCAAAATCACGTCTTGTGGTCCTATATGGATTATGCTTAACGACTTTTTGACTGGAACTGGATAGACAGAATCTCGCGATGTGACCCAGTAATCCGCATAATTGGCATTTTATCTTATTTAAAGTGGTACAACACCTCTTAACAAAGGGCTTTGTTTTAGATGACTGTGGGATGGACTTTTCTGCACTCGTAGCTTTTACCTGCGGCTTACAAAATATAGGGGCAATTTTTAAAGAGCTCTTACCTTCCTGGGATTTATTCTTGTTGATACATACCTTAGGTGTGGAGGACGTTTCCCTGAATTCAGACATACCCAAATCAGTTACCTTGTTATCTTCTCTATCTGAAAACTGATCCAACGGCTCCTGGCAGCTGACAGATAATGGTTTCACCCCACCTTCTGCATCCTTCAGTCTCTTTCCCAACTGGAGAATGTCCTCCTGTAATCTTTTGTTTTCTAGTACTAATTGCTGGTGGATAGCCTCTGAATTTAACATAGAAGCTTCTAAAGTACTGATGTTACCTTTGGTGATTTCTAGTTCTTCTTTTAGGCATGTATTTTGCACTTTCAAATGTTCATACTATTTCGCTAACCACCTGGCCGCAAAGATTAGCGGGGGTTTCCCCGTGCGCTTATTACAGCTTCTTTCAGTGAGATTTAATTTCACATCCTCTCCCGTCAGCGGGACAGAAAGTGTCCCTTCTGCCTGGAGACCTTCCTCCCTTAATGCCAGCATGGCCATTTCGTCTCCTTGTCCTGCTACTCTGCCTTCTTCTTCTTGTACCTCCCCATCCCCCTGTAATCCACATTTTACTGAGGTATCGGACTTGTGTTGTGGCTCTACCTTTTTGTCCACCACTGAAAGGTGACAATTCATGTCAGCCCCTGAGCATTCAGCTGACAAGGACTGGGCAACTGCATAAGGCCCAAGTCCTGACAACTGCTACTTGTCTCCCTGAAAATCACTGTCACCCCTTGATGGGGGTTGTGATGGTTTACGCTTGTCCCTACGTTCAAGCATTGTTTGGAATGATTTCTCCTTAAATCCCATAGTAATAACATTCACTTCCTCTGTTTTATTCGCTGACTCCAGCATCCATATAAATAAAGTATCTTTTTCATATGGTCGTGTCATCTTTCTGTGATGAGCACGGTACAGATCTTCCCAAGCTTTTGGCTTAAAAGTACCTCTTTTAAAATACTTCTTCCCAGTCCAACGATCCCAATCTTGCAAATATTTCACAACCCAAGGTCCATATTTATCTATCATCTCTTCCCTCGGGGTCAAGTGGTAGGGTTCCCCACGGTTAGACGCCCTCTTTGAAGCGATTAGATTACCCATCCTTTACGGACTCCGGACCTTGAACTGATTCCCCCAACCTTTTTACAGGTTGCCTTTACTTCAGAGGTAGCTACTCTCTGACCAAGAATTGGGTTGACAGGTACTGCCCCTGTCACCCTTGCCGATTTTTTTTCACTACTTGCCAGGCCAATTATCTGTCCTGGCTATAGTCCTTCAAAAAATTAGCCTGGAGATTTCCCAAACTAAATAATAGTTTAATCCCCCCGTGGACTTTTCTGAAGTACTCTAAAAAAAAATGCTTAACGAAAGGTTATTACTAATGATTAGCACGAACTTAGATAATCAGGACCCTATGCGTGCTTGTAGTACAGGAGGTAGTTAACTGATGCACACCTAATTGCAATACGATTTGTAGGAGTTACAACATTACAGATCTAATCACAAAGCTTACGATTCCCAGTTAGTAGTTTACACAGAAAGATAGATGCATACATCGAAGATCATTCAGTGTGTACTAGGCCCACAGGTGCAATTCGATCTCAAAGACCGGGAAGCGTCTTGACCTAGACTCATGCAAGGGTCAACCAGAAGCGCTTGTTGGCAGAAAGGACCAGATCCTACTTCTTTCCACTGCCTTCAAGCGTCCAATCAGAGCCTCTTATCATTCACGCAGACACCCTGCTGCAGTTTTGGCCCAACCGAGCAGGATGCCTTCTCATACACTCTCAGTACAATTTTATTTCACTTATACTGTTCATATCAGTCTCATCAAAGTATTAGTACAGACAAAAGGTTATATATATATAAACAATGTTCAAAGAAGCTTGCTAGTTTGGGTGTTCATACAGGGGCGACAGACATACAAACAAAGACATAAAAATGCTTACCGTTTTTGGAGTTAGACTTGTCCTCCCCCCGCAAAACCACAAATCACTCAAACGTGAAGCTTCCTCACACGGGGCACCATTTGTTTCGGCAATATTTATACCTCACTTAAACGGTTAACGATACAAATATATGTGATTAAACCTTTGTCTATATAAAAATAAAAAACGAGTGATAACAGGGAAAAAAGATAAACAATTACATTTATTTACACAGAAAAAGAAGGTTAGAATGATTAGAATTTATCATATATCTCTATAGTGTTTGCTCTAGGCAGCAAAGTTAATTTAGGCATAAACTCATAAATGTTTGCAATGGACATATACAAGATATACAAAGTCATAAGATAAATCCTAGGATACAAAGAGGTTATAAAGAAAAATAGACATAGATTTTTATATACTTTACACAGACAGCATATCCCTCAGATGTTCTCGGGCTGGACTGTTTGTAACCATTTAGCCCACTCCCTTTTATATGCATTCTCCACCAATCAACAGATGCCACATATTGATTGGGTCAGAGATGTCACAGAATTCATGCTCGGACATTGCTGTTACAGTGCGACCCCCTCGGTGCCTACCAGTCTATGAATTAATGAACAATCTCCTTTGATCTCCCAGCCCAAACAGTCCCGACAGTAGTATGTTAATGGCCCTCTGGTGAGTTGATTACCACCTAGGGGACCTTTCCTGGTTCCCACTAGTGTATTGGAAGCATGTTAATGGCCCCCTGAAGAATGAATGCCTTAAGGTCTGCCAATACCCTTTGATCTAATCAAGGTAACTACATTTCTTAAGGTGAGCTTTGTTCTATCATGATATTAAGAAACATATTCCCATATATAAAATATATACATACCCACACATAGATACCCACATATACACGTAGATATATATATATATATATATATATATATATATATATATATATATATATATATATACATATACATCCTATGGGGCAAGGCAGTTTAAATTGGAGTCCTTGCAATGGTCCACTTGAATCTCATTGATATAAATATGATATCCAATATCTCCATCACAAATGGAACTTCCACTTTTTGGATTCCTCCCCCCCTCCAGTGTCGGGGGAGGAGGGAGCAGATACCTGTCTAATACAGTTATTTGCTCCCACTTCCTGGCATAGATCACCGCTGCGCTTGTGGTGATCTATGCCACTTCCGCCGCCTACACTGTCCTCCCCCGCTGTATTCTGGGAGACACAGAACACAGCAGGGACCAGAGAGGACGCGCAGCAACTCGCGCATGCGCAGTAGGGAACCAGGAAGTGAAGCCTCAAGGCTTCACTTCCTTATTCCCTTACAGAGGATGGCGGCGGCAGCAGCCGAGAGCCGACTAATGGATCGGCTTCGGTTGCCGACATCGCGGGCTCCCTGGACAGGTAAGTGTCCATATATTAAAAGTCAGCAGCTACAGTATTTGTAGCTGCTGGCTTCTAATATTTTTTTCTCGGCTGACCTCCGCTTTAAGAGTAAGCAGCCAAATTTTCCAGGAACCGTTGGGGGTTCGGTAGGAATTTGCGGGTGTGGCTGGTGTCGGTGTCCACCACACTGTAATGTGCAGGGGACACTGTGATATAATGGGGACGGCACTGTAAAATGGCACTGCAATGATTATAGTGCCCCTTTACAGGCAGACCCCTTTATATTACAGTGCCCCTGAAATTATCCAATTACCCCCCCCCCCTTTTCTCTGTAATCACAGTGCCCCCTTTTATTCTCTGCTCACTGTGCAGATCTCCAGCTCCTCCTGCCCCCTTACATCAGAGTCCGCACAGACCCCCCTTACATCAGAGCCCCCTTATATCAGAGTCAGCACACAGATCCCCTTACATCAGTGTCCTCACAGAGGTCCCCTTACATCAGAGTCCGCACAGAACCCCCTTACATCAGAGCCCCCTTATATCAGAGTCAGCACAGAGGTCCTCTTACATCAGAGTCCGCACAGAGGTCCCCTTACATCGGAGTCCGCACAGAACCCCCCTTACATCAGAGTCCGCACAGAGGTCCCCTTACATTGGAGTCCGCACAGAACCCCCCTTACATCAGAGTCCACACAGAGGTCCCCTTACATCGGAGTCCGCACAGAGGTCCCCTTACATCAGAGTCCGCACAGAGGTCCCCTTACATCGGAGTCCGTACACAACCCCCCTTACATCAGAGTCTGCACAGAGGTCCCCTTACAACAGAGTCAGCACAGAGGTCCCCTTACATCAGAGTCCGCACAGAGGTCCCCTTACATCAGAGTCCGCACAGAGGTCCCCTTACATCAGAGTCCGCAAGAGGTCCCCTTACATCAGAGTCCACACAGTCCCCCTTATAGTCTGCAGAATTTCCACTTACTGTAAGGGTGAGCTCTGTGGACCCTAATGTAAAGGGGAATTCTTATTTAAGGGGGGATCTCATGTAAAGTGGTGTTCTGAGAACCCTGATTTAAGGGGGAATGCTGTGGACTCTGGTGCATAGGGGAGCTCTGATGTAAGGGGTGTCTCTGGTCATCAAAGCCCCCCTCTTGCATCAGAGTCTACAGAGCACCCCTTAAATTAGTTTTACACACTGGGAGGCAGGAAGCTGTCTGTAGCATTTATCTTCTGAGTTAAAACGTCCTTCACGTCTCCCCGAGTGTGTGGGCGGGGCAGACACAGAAGTAGAGGGGCGGGAGAAGGAGGAGCAGTCCGTCCGATCGGAGAGCAGAGAGCTGAACTGTCAGCGTCGGCTCTGAGGCTGAGCTGTGTGTGTGAGAGAGACACACAGCTCAGCCCATGCAGCCGCTAAAATCATTTGTAGTTCCGCCGGAGAAGACACAGGCATGGCCACATAGCGGTAGGTGAGCGGTGGCCGCGACCTGTGTTAACCCTGTCCAGGCTGCGGTCACCGCTTACCTCCTGCTGTATGGCCTGGACATCAACAGGCCACAGAGTAGGTGGCCCCGGCCCACTGGGCAAATGCCGGTCTGCCCTATGGCCAGTCCGGGCCTGCTTCCAATGACAACCAAGCCTCAGGCATTGTTGACTCCCACTGACACTGGAGAATTTTCGACTTCACAAACAAATGGCAACCACCTCAACCTATAACTAGCCATTGCAACAAGGACCATATGGAAGGGCAATGTACATGAAAAACAAATAAAAATGACCAGCTCCCTTACCAGCCAGCCTGCAAAAAAACACAAATTGACCCTGTCTAACAGTTCATGTTAAAAACAAGGGGTTTAGTAGCGCACATTTGCCAATACATGTGTAAGCCATGGTGCCAACGTCAAGGCACCCCAGTTTACTGTGGTCCTAACTCTATAATTCTGAGAGTCTCCCAAATTGGAGTGCATACACAGGATAATTTCAGCTGGCTTTGTGCCCTTGCTGGATGTCACGTGCGTTCCTATACCTTTAAGGAGGGATGGGCTTCCTCCAGGCAAACCTGCCCTCAATCTATCCAACTGCTATATATGTGCTCCAGTTTGAGAAACTTTAAAATATTCTGATACATTTTTTTTAGAATAGTTGTGTTTCTGATCATAGGAAAGTTTAAGTGATACCCTTTATTGGCTAATTTAAAATGGCATTAAACCCAAAACCAAAAATATAATATATTGAAAAAAATTTTTAGGCTTTTTTCTCCTCTGTTTTCACCTGGTGATCTGGCCAGTAACATACCTTCTGTATCATGCTGCGTACACAAGATCAGACATTCCGACAATGAAATCCTGGGATTTTTTTCTGATGGATGTTGGCTCAAGCTTGTCTTGCATACACACAGTCGCACAAATGTTGTCGGAAATTCCGAACGTCAAGAACGCGGTGACGTACAACACAGACGATGAGCCGAGAAAAATGAAGTTCAGTAGCCAGTGTGGCTCTTCTGCATGATTCTGAGCATGCGTGGAATTTTGTGCGTCGGAATTGTGTACACACGATCGGAATTTCCGACAACGGATTTTTTTGTCGGAAAATTTGAGAACTCTCAAATTTTTTTTGTAGGAAATTCTGACAAAAAGTGTCCGATGGAGCCTACACATGGTCGGAATTTCCGACAACAAGCTCCCATCGAACATTTGTTGTCGGAAAATCCGATCATGTGTACGCAGCATAATGCCATGTACACACGGTCGGAAGATGTTCGATGGGAGCCCTTTGTTGGAAATTCCGACCGTGTGTAGGCTTTATCGGACATTTTCCATCGGAATTTCCGACACACAAAATTTGAGATCTGGATCTCAAATTTTCCGACAACAAAATTAGTTCTAGGAAATTCCGATCGTGTGTACACAATTCCGACGCACAAAGTTCCATGCATGCTCAGAATCAATTATGAGACGAAAGCGCTCGGTCTGGTAAAACTAGCGTTCATAATGGAGATAGCACATTCGTCATGCTGCAAATTTTAAAATCTTTTAAATGCAGCGCATTCTTTTCTTCTTTAGAATGCTAGAATAATGAAGTTGTTTTGCTGCTCATATTCACACAGAGTTCTGACAACCTGATTTCTTTATTATTTCTCGTGATCTCATGAATAATTGTTTTTTTTTTTTTTCGTCAGATCTCCATAATAATGTTTAGAATTTTTGGTTATAGTGGGGTTTTTTTTGTTTTTATAGTGATCTCTATAATTTTTTCTTTCATTTTGTGTGTCAAGTTACCACAACACCATTATTACCTTGTATTTTTCAGCCTCAAGGAGGTTGGTTTGTGTTGGTGTCCCTTGTTAATTTGACATTGTATTTTTGAAATGTACCTGCCTACTCACAAACAAACTGTCCTTTATGAAGTAAAACACATAGGCAAGTATTTGTGAAAAATAAATAGCCATTTATTCTGGGTCATAACCAAATAAAGAGGAAGGCAACGCTGGAGAAGCTGATGAAATTTGCGAAGCCTTTGTACCCCAGGTCACACATCTATTATTTTACAGTCAAAATTGGTGGCCTGAGGAGTCCTTATAATAGTGAGCACAATCTGGACTCCAAGAGATCAGGAACAGCAGCAGATGACATATCTGTCCCCAGGCTGTGGTCTTACAACAACCTGTGTCTTTTTTCAGGTCAGACTGAACCCAGGCCATCACTCTCTTGTCTTCCTTCCAGGCTTGCTTCCAGGCTGTGGCTCTGGTGTCGTAGTTGTGGCAGAAGGTGGAGGAGGAGGAGGACCATGGTTGAACAAATGTGGCTTTGACTTGTGAGTTCGCCCTTCGACCCCTTATTTAGGGCTTGTAGCATAACTTCCTCACATAAGAGGCGTTGTCCCTCCTCCATTTCCAGCATTTTGCAGACTGCCATGCAGGCATAGTCCTCTAGAATATTAGAGGGGATTCTGAGGGCCGCAGTAGCCTTCCAAAATAGGCCAAGTGCTGCCTCCTCCAGGTTATTCCTTTTCCTAGGACTTTGTAGTGGAAGGAGGAGGGGAGGGATCTGGGATTTGGGCAGGCTACTGGGCCCGGCCACCTCCTGGCTGCCACTTTCCTCCACCACCTCCTGGCTGCCACTTACCCCCGCCACCTCCTGGCTGCCACTTTCCAGCAATGACGAGGAAAGCCCGGAGCCACAAATGTCCCGATCCCGGAGGATATTGAAGGCCTCAAATATGGCCTTTATATAGATGGTGGAGACGGTGGACATCTTCAAGAAGGCCGACTATAACGGGAAGCATGGACCATACCCAAACCCAAATGTGAGAAAGGCCAAGATCATTACTAAAGTTGTGAAAAGTCTGCAGAAGAATTTTGGGGTACGGCGATCCAAAGATCAACTGAGGAAACGATGGTCAGACCTCAAATTGAGGGAGCAGGATCAGTACAGAAGAATCAAGAGAGTGCTGCAAAAAAGTAAGTATTTTATCGTGTGTTCTTATTCTTCTTATTACATTCATGCTGCTCCATGTGCTTTTCTTTACTGTTGTACTGTATAAAATGGCAATTTTCAGGGTCATGGGCACAGTAATCGTTCGCAGTAAACATTGTTCGTTCCCCCACTAAGACGATGTTTTTTGCACATGTAGATTAACTACATTTGGTCATGCCTATTTGTCTTAAAAGAAATTTAGTATATTGTTGTCTAGATGGGTTTGTAACTAGAATGACATGTAAACTTGATTCAGTGTAAGGAGAGGACACTCAGCAGCTGTTTACACATCTGGACACAGGAGCACCTAGTGTGGGACAACAGAACAAACTTTTTAGGGTGTCCCACACAGGTGCTCCAGTGGATATTAGGGGTGTCTTCATGTGTGAAACATTACCCAAAAAGGTAAGTATTCCAGCTTGAAGAAAGTGAAAAAATCATGTGCTCAGCTTTGAACTCTGCCAAAACAGACAATTGTACGACACTTCCAAGCAATGTTTCATATTACTATATCTTGCATCAAATATCTGTGTGCTAAGTATTTTTTTTTTATTCACATAAGGGAGAAAAGACTCGGAACGTCTGAGGTCACCAGGGACCCCCAACCTCCTAAAGAAGGGAAAATCCAAAAACAACAACCAGAGGATATGGAGGAAGGAGACTTTTATGAAGTGGGCCAAATAGTGACCAGTGAGTGTCTGAGACCACAGCTTCAGGTAATAAATGTATGCCTGCATTTTTCTAAAACATGGTGTTTTTTTTTCTTTTAGGTGATGTGGATATTGTGGAAGAAGAATCTCATTTCACAAGTGCAAGTGCCCACGTCCTTGATCATGGTGTGGAATCGGGATTTACAGAAGATCAAGGAAGACATCAATGATGTTGAAAAAAAACTCAAAAACATCATTGATGTTTTTGGCAGAAATGAAAACACACCGACATTTCTAAAACTGTTTCTCTTTTTCTAACTTTTCACCAAAATTTTGAAAGCCAAATTTTGAAGATGCACACAATGTGTCAACATGTGCTATCTGCCATAACGGGATATCAAGGTACGCGTTTTGAGGGTGCAACCTCTTCCTCACAAATATGGTAGCTGAGAGGAAGGGGTTGCACCCCCGAAACATGTCCATTGATCCCCCATGATGGGAGCTAGCACTTGCTGACATTAGGCATGGAATCAGGAGGGAAATCCCCATTTTGATTGTCAATTTGTGTGCATCTTCCAAATTTGGCCTTCACAGGGGTGACATCACCCCATCTGATGAAGGCAATATCAAAACAGTTTGGACATACTAATATCTGATATTGCCTTCACTTTGTCAAAGTTGAACTTTGAAAGTTCCTGAGTTGTGTATTGTTTTATGGTTTTAAACATGCCTGTTTTAACACAAAAAAGGCTATTTGTACTGTCCAAAAAAAAAAAAAAAATGTCCTTACTAAAATATGTTGGTTGTTTCGCCATTTTTCGCCATTTTTCGCCAAATTGTCAATCTGGTATTTGTTGGCACTATTTACATACCAGAAATTAATAATATAAGCTGTGGAGCCATGCAGACACCAACCGCTGGATTCCATATTAAATCACATAATGCATATGCTAATGGTTTGCTGATGCAAGACAACACTTCTTTGATTTAATACAATATCCTACTTTTTAATTAAACTAGAGTTTAGTTTATTTACTTTATTAATTTGTGTAGTGACAATAAATTCCACAGCTCTTTACAGAATACCCAAATCATTAACACTAGTCCCTTGCAGCAATAGATCTTACAGTCTAGGATGTGCAAGGAAATTTGAGAAAGCTAAACAGTTTACCCGCTCTGATGTGATCTTGCTAGCGGTTTAGACATTAATGGCTGGGTGTTGAGTTATTTTGAGGGGACAGCAAATTTACACTGTTATACAAGCTGTACACTCACTACTTTACATTGTAGCAAAGAGTAATTTCTTCAGTGTTGTCACATGAAAAGATAGAATAAAAAAATTTACAAAAATGTGAGGGGTGTACTCACAATTGTAAGATACTGTGTATTGGGGTTGATTTACTAAAGGCAAATAATCTGTTCACCTTTGTACTGAAGTTTTTACTTTGCAAACAATACCCAATCATATGCAAGGAAAATGAGAAAAAAGTATCTTTGCTTGCACATGATTGCATGATGAAAGTCAGCAGGGCTTCATCTCATTCAGGGATAATTCCCTTGCAAAGGTAACAGCTTTGCAAATCTTTCTGTGATTTCCAAGTAATCCTGGGCTATATTAATACTTGTAAGACAGAAAAAGTGGCGCTAAATGGCGGTGTAGCTCCTAGCTAAAGTGCAAAGTGATAATCTAGTGTTCCAACAAATAATATGTGTACATCAAACAAAATGGATAAAAATGATCATGGAAAATCTCATCAGTGTGAGAGAGTGAACATTCAAAATCCCTGTACAGATATATCAAACGCACAGCAATATATATAGTATGAAAAGCATGATCTCTAAATAATAGTCCATAGATATTCCCAAGACAGGACACCGTGCAGGAAAGGTGAGGTCTCTGGAAAATAATCCACCAAATCAATCAGTGTTAGTGACTCCTCTCCCCTTGAAATCCACACTCACCAGCTCCATATGCCTCACACTCTCGTGTTTTGGCAAAAAGGCATAAGCATAAGGTTGGTCAATGGAGGGTCAAAGGATCCAGATTCTTTAGTGATCCGAGTGTTACCTCAATTCATAAAAAAGAACTCAAGATAGTGTGATACCGTAAAAAATGTAAAATTTATTCAACTTAAAACTTCAATCATTGCACTCACATGAACAACTCTTGATTCAAGCCAAACTGACACTGCAAAGCACTTCCAAATCAAACCAAATCCTCCTCTGTGAAACGCCCAGCACCACTGTAAAGCTGAAGGTCACGGCGGACCTCAAGAAGCAGCGATGGATAAGTTCTCACCCCTCTCCGCTGACAATCTAAAGATGTGGATCACCTGCTGGCGACACAGCCCAAGGGGCAGCTCCTCTGAAGCGTTTTGAAGGCTCCCGCCGATGCACGGAGATCCACAGCAAAGTCCCGTCCGTCGCTACTGACTACTGATAGGTGCCGTACAGCCACGCCCCGACATGTTTCGTCATATCAGACTTCCTCATGGGATTGGCTGTACGGCACGGCACCTCCTCCCCTTATACTCCTTGCGTCTTTCGACGTAATAGTATGCAAATTTATGTTCGCCTTCCCAGATGCCTCTGCGGCCCTCAAAAGCAGCGATGCTGGGCCGATCACGTACATCAAAGAGTAGCTGAACTGTAAAAGTATCTTGACAGTGACTAAGCACAGTATAATCAAAATATGATGCATGGATCCGGTATTGAAACTCAAACAAAGTAAGACGAATTATTATACATTATAGATATCATTCATTGGATCTCAATCGGCAGTATATCCCCAACCCATTGATTAAACACTCCCCATATAAAGTCTAGAATCATAGAACTGGGGTATTGCATGATAGAGTTGCCCTAGCGGTTTGTAAAATATGGTCAGACGAAACAGCCCATACATTACCCGACCATGGACACGAATTGGGGCATTTTCCTGAGTAAATCCTTCATTCCCCCTAACTGATGATAAGAACTCGCATAAGTCTACTCATAACTCATTCCCTATGTCTATATTGTGTGACAACTCTAGTGTGTAAACAATGTTAAACCCTTAGTGTATAATTGTGAGTAAGTGAAAAGTTATCGTACCACTGGCCAGTAGAGTGAGCCATCTAGTGGTGAAAGTGAAAAGTGTCTTCTCCATGTTTCAAAGAGTAATTTCCATTGAATTGAGCCATACAATTACCCCCCTTATTCAGTGAGAACACAGCCCCCTAAAAATATTGGTGAGCTATGTCATAGTGAATATTGGTGATGTGCCCTGTGCCTACACACATAAATATTAATTAGGCCAATATTTCTAGTGACGTTTATATATACAAAAAAATGAGTGATAAAAAAGCCAAAAATCAATCTAAAAAAAGACAGTAGTTTCTCTCAACAATAATCAAGTGTAGTGAGTTCTACAGAGGAATGTGTAGAGAGGGATGTGAAGACCACTTCCCTTGGGTGTATGGTTCAAACATCACTGATGAAACAGTTCAAATCTACCTCAATATTTAGGCCCCTAGGGGCAAGGCTTTTCAGACGAAATATCCATAGGGTCTCTCTTTGTGAGAGATCCCTAACTCTATTAGACCCTCTCCAAGCTGGATAAACACAATCCAATCCACAAAATTGTGCTAGGGAGGGGTCTTGATGGTGTTTATCTCTGAAGTGTAAAGATACACTATGGTATTTGTAGCCATTTCTGATGTTCGTAAGGTGCTCGGATATTCGAACTCGGAGTAGTCGTTTTGTCCGACCAACATACAGTAGCCCACACGGGCACCATAAGAGGTAGACAACATATGAGGAATTGCACGATATATATTCCTTGATCTCAAAGTTTTGCTGGTCTGTGCTAGTGACAGTAGTCCTCCCCCTATTGGACACCCTCACAGTTTTGCAACATACACATTTCCTACATGGGTAAAAACCCTGTAGGTTAATTCTTAAAGTTTGTTGCCCTGGTGGGTCCAGGATCTTTCTCACCACTCTATCCCCAAAGTTTGGAGCCTGTTTATAGACGAACCTGGGTGATGAGGGTAAGATTTGGCCTAAGTGTCTATCCCTTTCCAAGATGTGCCAGTGCTTCCTAAAAATTGCCTCAATGTCCTTGTACTGGAAATGGAAGCCTGTGATGAACCTAATTGGTTGTTGAGTAGTTTCTTCTGGTGGGCGCCTACTTCTAAAACACTGGTCTCTTGGTATAAGTGCTACTTCCTGTATTATATTATCCAGTCCCTGTTCACGGTAACCCTTTTGCATAAACTTATCCTTTAACAATTTGACTTGGGTATGGTAATCCTCCAACTCGGTACAGTTTCTTCGTACCCTGAGTATTTGTCCCTTCGGTATATTACGGATCCACGTGGGGTGATGTCCACTAGTGATGGTTAAATAACTGTTGCGATCCGTAGGTTTGAAATACGTCTTAGTTTTCAGACCATCGGTGTGTATTTCTATAATTAAATCCAAAAAGTTGACAGAAGTGTCACTGATTTGGGATTCTAATTTGATACCATTGGGATTATTGTTCAAATGTCCCAGAAATTCAGTCACTGACTCTCTGGATCCCTCCCAAATAAACATTAAATCGTCTATGAAACGACGATAAAACTTCAACTGAGGCCTATGGGTGTTGAAGACTCGTTTGTCCTCCCACTCAGCCATAAACAGGTTGGCGAGGCTGGGAGCATATTTAGCTCCCATTGCCACGCCAACCTGTTGTGAAAAGAAAAAACCGTGGTACCAAAAATAATTATGGGACATGCAAAACAAACTTTAAGAATTAACCTACAGGGTTTTTACCCCATAAGTAGGCTCTCCCTGGGGTTTCATAATCTGATCCGCAATAACTATATGACCACTGACAGGTTGAATAACCTTTAACCACTTTAGCCCCGGAAGATTTGGCTGCTCAATGACCAGGCCATTTTTTGCGATTCGGCACTGCGTTGCTTTAACTGACAATTGCGCGGTCATGCGACACTGCACCCAAACAAAATTGACGTCCTTTTTACCCAAAAATAGAGCTTTCTTTTGGTGGAATTTGATCACCTCTGCGTTTTTTATTTTTTGCGCTATAAACAATAAAAGGACGGAAAAAACGCAATATTTTGTAAGTTTTGCTGTAATAAATATCCCCATTTTATTTAAAAAAAAAGCTTTTTCTCAATTGAGGCCGATATGTGTTCTTCTACATATTTTTGGTAAAAAAAAATCACAATAAACGTATATTGATTGGTTTGTATGAAAGTTATAGAGTCTACAAAATAGGGGATAGATTTATGGCATTTTTATTATTATTATTTTTTTTTTACTAGTAATGGCGACGATCTGCGCTTTTTATTGTGACTGCGACATTATGGCGGACACATCGGACAATTTTGACACATTTTTGGGACCATTGGCATATATACAGTGATCAGCGCTAAAAAAATGCATTGATTACTGTAAAAATGTTACTGGCAGTGAAGGGGTTAACACTAGGGGGCGATCAAGGGGTTAATTGTGTTCCCTGGGAGGTTATTCTAACTGAAGGGGGAGGGGACTGACTAGAGGAAGTGATAGATCGTGGTTCCTAGCTAATAGGAACACACGATCTGTCATTCCTCGCAGAGCAGAACAGGGATTTGTGTGTTTACACACACTTCTGTGTTCTCTCCCTCGTGCTCGCGATCACTCGTGGCTGGTGGTCATCGCGACTGTCGGCCACGAGCACCGGCCCCCACTGCTGTGCAGCGGGCACCTGCGCACACCTGCTATCCCGATCCCGCGTATAGCTACGACGAGTTGGGTTCGTACTGACCTGCCGCAGTATAATAACGGAAGTAAGAGGAAGTAAAGAGGAAGTAAATCCTGATGGGTTTTTCCCCCTGCAAAGTAAAATCATAATGGGCTAGTATGCATCACATACTAGCCCATTATGTTGCACTTACCTGCAAACGAAGCCCGCAATGTTCCCTTTGTCCTTGCTGGCCGCATCCATCTTCACCCCTCTTCCTTCTGTGGCTGCGAACTCCTGCTCTGTGACTGGCTGGAGTCGCATGACGTCACTCCCGCGCAGGCCCTTAAGAAACATCACAATCGTATTACATCGGCGCAAGTGTATATGGCAAATATCTCCTAAACAGTACAGGTTTAGGAGATATTTCCAGTACCTACAGGTGAACCTTATTATAGGCTTACCTGTAGGTAAAAGTGGTGTAACTAAGTTTACAACCACTTTAAAATCTCTTCACAATGGCATCTGAAAGTTGGAGGGATATATTAGGCAGCAGGTAGACATGTTGTCTCCAAAGTTCATGTTTTGAAAGCTGAAAAAATGGGCATTGCAGTTTGTTGTGTATGAGGCTGCATAACCGCAGACTGGTCATGGTACCCATACTGACCCGTGTCCACAGACAAAAACACCTACAATGTGCACATGAGCAAGCATCAGCACTGGGCCAAAGAGCAATAGAAGGAGGTGACCAGGTCTGATGAATCACATTTTATTTTGCATCATGTGGATGGCCGGGTACATGTGCATCACTTACCTGGAGAAGAGATGGCACCAGGATGTACTATGAGAAGAAGGCAAACCACCAGAGACAGTGTGATGCTTTGGGCAATGTTCTGCTGGGGAACCTTTAATCCTGCCATTCATCTGAATGTTACTTGACACATACCAACTACCTAAACATTGTTGCTGACCAAGTACACCTCTTCATGGAATTGATATTCCCAAAATATTCAAAAATGGTTCAAGAATGGTTTGAGGAACACAACAATGAGTTTGACCTGTTGACTTAGCCTTTAAATTCTCCCGAATGAGCATCTGTGGGATGTGCTGGAAAAACAAGCCTGATCCATGGAGGCCCTTCCTCACAACTTATAAGACTTAAAGGATCTGCTGCTGACAGTTTGGTGCCAGATACCACAGCATACCTTCAGATGTCTAGTGGTGTCCAGGATACCACAGCATACCTTCAGATGTCTAGTGGTGTCCATGATACCACAGCATACCTTCAGATGTCTAGTGGTGTCCATGCCTCAATGGGTTAGAGTTGTATTGGTGGCAAAAGGGGGACCTACTCAATATTAGGTGGGTGGTCATAAAGCTATGGCTGATTGGTGTACACCAAGGAAACTCTCTATGAAGGCAAATACATTGGGATGAATATGTACAAAGCACTTTTATAGAGGAGACTCTATAAGGATGAGGAAAATACACCAGCTGGTTTCTATGGAAACTATTCGGGCACAGATATTGAGGTGAGCTCTGTATAGGGGGAAACCATGTACAGTGTATCTTGTAATCTCAACTGTGATTTATGGTGGCCATATACATACTACTAGCCAGTGGACTGAACAAAAAAAGGAAAGGATTCCTACGGTATATTGCCAAAAGGATTGGGACGCCTGCCTTTACACGCACATGAAATTTTATGGCATCCCAGTCTTAGTCCGTAGGGTTCAATATTGAGTTGGCCCACCCTTTGCACAAGGTTTAGGAGTGTGTCTATGGGAATGTTTGACCATTCTTCCAGAATTGATTTGTGAGATCAGGCACTGATGTTGGACAAGAAGTCCTGGCTCGCAGTCTCTGCCCTAATTCATCCCAAAGGGGTTCTATCGGGTTGAGGTCAGGACTCTGTGCAAGCCAGTCAAGTTCCTCCACCCCAAACTCACTCATCAATGTTTTTATGCACCTTGCTTTGTGCATTGGTCCAGATCATTTGGTGAAGAGGGAATTATGGTTGTTTTTTAGAGGTTGGGCTTGGCCTCTTGGTCCCAGTGAAGGGGACACTTAAGGTGTCAGCATACCTAGACATTTCGGACAATTTCATGCTCCCAACTTTGAGGGAACAGTTTGGGGGTGGCCCATTTTTGTCCAACATGACTGCGCACTAGTGCACAAAGCAAGGTCCATAAATACACAGATGAGTGAGTTTGGGGTGGAGGAACTTGACAGAGTCCTGACCTCAATCTGATAGAACACCTTTGGGATAAGTTAGGCTCGATTCACACCTATGCACTTTTAGTGCTTTTTGCATTTTACAGATTTGCACTATGGTCCATTTAACATGATTTTCTATGGAACACGTTCTGTAATACAAATCTGCAAAATGCAAAAGCACTAAAAATGCATAGGTGTGAATTGTGCAGAGAATGCAAGCCAGGCCTTTCGTCCAATAACAGTGCCTGACCTCACAAATGCGCTTCTGAAAGAATGGTCAAACATTCCCATAGACCTTGTGGAAGAAGAGTTGAATCTGGTATAGCTGCAAAGGGTGGGCCAACGCAATATTGAACCCTGAAGACTAAGGTCTGGTTCACACCTATGCAGGTTGCAGTTTTCATATTCTGGGTGCATTTTGCATTTTTCAATACACGTTTTTGATCCATTGAAGTCTATGGAACCAAAAATCAGAAAAAAGTCCCTGGCCCTTTAACCACTTCCCACCCGGCCTATAGCAGAATGACAGCTGGGCGGTAGTTCAGTTATCCTGACTGGGCGTCATATGACATCCAGCAGGATAACAGCCGATGCGCGCCCGTGGGGGCGCGCATAGCGGCAATCGGTGGTGTGGTGTGTCAGTCTGACGCACCGCTACACCGATCTCGGTAAAGATCACGGCTGATCACGATGTAAACAGGAAGAGCTGTTGATCGGCTTTTCCTCACTCGTGTCTGACAGACGCGAGTAGAGGAGAGCCAAACGGCGGCTCTCCTGACAGGGGGGTTCTGCGCTGATTGTTTATCAGCACAGCCCCCCCTCTGATGCCCACGAGGGAAGCCACCAGTACCACCAGGGAACCAGGGAAGTACCTAACATGTGGATGGCCAGGTACATCTCCCATGGCCATCCACATGTGCAAATTAATGCCCAACATATGCCACAAATGGGCACTGACTGGCACCTCTATGGCACAAATAAAATCAGTGATGCCCAGCAATGCCACCCATCAGTGTCATCAGTGCCACCCATCAGTGTCCATCCGTGCCACCTATCAGTGCCAGCCATAAGTACCCATCAGTGCCACCCATAAGTACCCATCAGTGCCGCTTACGAGTGCCCATCAGTGCCGCTTACGAGTGCCAATCAGTGCCGCCTATGAGTGCCCATCAGTGCTGCCTATGAGTGCCCATCAGTGCCACCTATGAGTGCCCATCAGTGCCGCATACCAGTGCCACCTATCAGTGCCCATCAGTGCCGCCTATCAGTGCCCATCATTGAAGAAGCAAACGTACTTATTTACAAAACAAAGAAAAACTTTTTTTTTTTCAAAATTTTCAGTCCTTTTTTATTTGTTGCGCAAATAATAAAAATCACAGAGGTGATCAAATACCACCAAAAGAAAGCTCTATTTGTGGGAACAAAATGATCAAAAATTTGTTTGGGTACAGTGTAGCATGACCGCGCAATTGTCATTCAAATTGCGACAGCGCTGAAAGCTGAAAATTGGCTTGGGCAGAAAGGTGTATAAGTGCCTGGTATTGAAGTGTTTAAAATGCACAAATGCGAGCGTGACCCAAAGGAAACTATGTTAAATGGACTATAGTGTGTTTCTGAAAAACGGAAAACAAACTAAAAAATGCATAGGTGTGAACCAGGCCTAAGACTGGGACGCCATTAAAGTTCATGTGTGTGTAAAGTCAGGCGTCCCAATACTTTTGGCAATATAGTGTATATCCACAGAAAGCATGTTGATAAGAGGAGTTCCCTCTGCTGTAACATTGTATTCTGACAGTAGTTCAGCAGCTCCTGCTGATTGAGAAAAGTTTTCCAACTTGTCTGTTCATCAAACTTTTGACTTCTGTTGAACAGGGAAGGCCATACAGCGATCAAAATTCCTCCGGTTCCTGCTGAACCAGCTACATTTCAATCAGTCAATGGCCGGCTTTAGTCATACCCTTTTAAAATCACCCACTGAACTATAGAAGTACTTTCTTTCCCACCATGTGTTCCACTTTCCCAACCCAGAGCCTTACATACACAAAGAAATACCTTTGCCGTGTTTTACTTGCTAACACAACAAATACTTTGTCTTATCTCATTGGTTTAGTTTAATCAATCGTTCTCTTGTAACAATTGAGCGTATCAGCCAAAAGCTGCCAGCAGCTGTCCGCCGTTCCTCTTAACCCGAAGGCTCAGAATCCCTCGAGCCCCCCGTTGCAGCTCATTTAAAAAGTTCTCCTGTATCGCAGTCACAACATTTCGTCTGTATGAAAGTGTTTTACCTGCCACAGCACAATTACCAGCGGCATGTATTATTAATGAACAGTGCTCCGCTCCGCACATCCAGGTCACTCGCTGCTGTGCTGACACAATACACAATGAATTCTTCCTTGCTCGTTTTAGCAAAGCAAACTGTTTTTAATGTAACACAAGAGAAGAGATGTAGGTGCCGTTTAGAGGTCTTGAAATCAAATGCACACATCTATCCGCCATGAAAAGGCCATGCTCTGTGGAAGGACAAGGAAGACCTCCAGCTATAAAACAAGCCTGTTCATAAAGGACACTATCTCTGAAATCGATTCCACTCTTGAGCCTAATCCGGAGGGTGAGAGGGACAGTCAGGGAGGCTCATTTGTTAAAAACCTAACTGTGAAGTAGAACGGGCAACTGCAGAATTAAAGGAAGCAGGACAATTATAAAAAAAAACAAAAAAAAACAAACTTAAGTTTCCGAACAAAGGTTGTCATCCTTTAAAAGGTGGTAACAATTTTGGTTCCCCAATGAGCTCCGGGCTGACCTTCTTCTTCTTCTCTCTTTATTTCTTTCTTCTCACCCTTTTTTTCTTCCGTTACTTCTTCTCTTTCCTCTGTTATCTACATGTAACATATATTAGGTTGTTTTTAAAGCCTTATACAGTTCTATGTTCAATGATAGTCTCAGGGATTAGTGTCAGGGGCCTCCCCGCTTCTCCTACCCATTATTTTCCTCCTACTCTTCCCCCCACCCCTATTCCCCTGTACCATGTCTTTGCTCCTGTCTTCCATTATATATAGCTGCATTCCTGGTAACTGATAGGAAATATTTGCTCCCTGATCCCTCGTAGATCAGGTTTATGTGCTTTTGTATTTTTTGACAATGATGGATAGTACAACTTTTGAATATCAACCTGAGACCATTTTTTACTAATGTATGTCCTTTTTTCTGATGTTGGATTTTGCATATTTTCTCTGTTCATATGTTATTTACCTGTGGCTTGCTATGATGACAAGCTGAGAATTGGCTTTGTTCACATGGTATTATTGTTGATACCAGATCCTTTCAATAAAAATATTGAAATATAAAAGGTGGTAACATAGGACAACCCATTGTGATAAAGAGTGAGAACAGGGTTTATATTACAAATCCAGACAATACGGGTATTAAAAACATAACCCAAGAGAAGAACACCCCCTCACACCTCCACAGGTCTCTACTTACCTCCACCGATGCTTCTGGCCTCACGTGTGGTCTGCATCTCACCCAGCAGAAAGCTAGTGCTGAGATACTGCCATCATCGTCTATAGATATGGATGGTGTTTGCACTATACTTGTATGTTTAATTCAAATTTATGTAACATAAATGGAAAATGAAGCGCCACACCATTGCCAAGAGGTCCAGATACAACTTTATTCCAATAAAAGTCAGGAGGACAAGCCGTAAGGTATCCAACGTGTCCTCTGGGGCAGTGGTTCTTATCTCCTGTCCTCAGGACCCACTAACAGGTCAGGTTTGCAAGATAACTGAAATACATCGCAGGTGATATCATTTTCTGCTTAGTGATTGCTGCATTCTAGTCTGCATCTCCCTAAGATAATGCTTAAAATCTGGCCTGTTAGTGGGTCCTGAGGACAGGAGTTGAGAACCACTGCTCTGGGGTGTAGAAGCTATCTGCCCTGGAACCAGATCATTTATATCAACATCAAGATATTAACTCAAGAGATAAAGTGATAATTCTCCCGCTCTACAAGACTCTGGTCCGGCCTCACCTGGAGTATGCTGTCCAGTTCTGAGCACCAGTCCTCAGGAAAGATGTACTGGAAATGGAGCGAGTACAGAGAAGGGCAACACAGCTAATAAAGGGTCTGGAGGATATTAGTTATGAGGAAAGGTTGTGAGCACTAAACTTATTCTCTCTGGAGAAGAGATGCTTGAGAGGGGATATGATTTCAATTTACAAATACCGTACCCCACAATAGGGATAAAACTTTTCCGCGGAAGGGAGTTTGACAAGACAAGTGGCCACTTATTAAAATTAGAAGAAAAGAGGTTTAACCTTAAACTGCGTAGAGGGTACTTTACTGTAAGAGCGGCAAGGATGTGGAATTCCCTTCCACAGGTGGTGGTCTCAGCGGAGAGCATCGAGAGTTTCAAGAAACTATTAGATAAGCACCTGAACGACCACAACATACAGGGATATACAATGTAATACTGACATATAATCAAACATATAGGTTGGACTTGATGGATTGTGTCTTTTTTCAACCTCCCCTATTATATACATATATATATATATATATATAATGATATATATATATATATATATATATATATATATATATTCATTTATGCTACCAATACCACTGAGATAACCCTATGGGTCCAGCACTTTTTTTCCACTTTCCTCAACTATTCAACTGTATGGGCATTGTGCACAGGCCAGGCTGCAGGCAGTGCAGAAGGTTGCAGGCATATGAGGTGGTAAGTGTGTGTTGGTGGGGAGTGGGAGTGTTAGTACACCTCTTTTCCTATATTTTATTTTTTTGTACCGGGGGGGGGGGGGGGGGGGACACCTGAAAGTTTGACGGGGCTGGTGAAAATTAAAAAAAAAAGGACTTGTAGTTTAAAGAGACTCTGTCAATTAGCCTATTTAGGCCGAATTGACAGGTTATTTTGAAAATGCAACCCTCCATCAGCTGATATTCACCATCACAAAGTTCCCCTGCCACTCTTTTTATTGGTCAGAGTTGGAAGACTTAACTCTGTGTAAACGTCATGTCAGATAGTCCTGGCACACTCAGTGGTTCCATCCTCCAACCTTTATTTCACTACAAGAGTGGTGGTGTGCAGTGGTGAAGGAGTTGGAGGATTGCATCACAACGCGTTTCAAGAGACACAGGCATCTGACACTCCTGGAAGTGCTGAATTCTAATGGAGGCTGCAGTGCTGGAACATAAGGAAGGTAGGAGACACTGGCCACCAGAGGGAACTTTCACTTAAATTTTTTAAGAACCTAACAAGGTCACTTTAATGCCCAACTGAACCTTCAGTTTAAACAATAATTCCGGGGGCGCATGCGCGGCGCAGAGGAAGATGGACGCCTGACACTGTAGCTCCGCTCCACCCGGGACTCTATAGGCTTCCTGAGGGCGAAGCGAAGGAAATCTCGGGGCTCCTCTCAGAACACCTTAACTCACTATCTCCTCCGCGCGCGGGAACGCTACAGCATGTCTCAAGATGGCACCGCGGGAAGAGGGGATTCTCCGGCTCCATCCACTCCATCGCGGCCGGACCCCTCTCCTAACAAACACGGCACAAGTGAGTACCACCCCACCCTCTCTAAGGCAGACTTGGATAGCAGCCTGGAAGCCATGTACACCAAACTGGCGACCAAATTCCAAACGGAGCTGCATAAAACCTCCCATACTCTATCGCAAGAGATAGCGGCCCTAGGCTCACGTACCGAGCTGCTCGAAACCAAACACGATGAGCTAGCCCTGGCATATAATGACCTCAGTCGGGATCACAAATCTCTAGCCTTAGCCCTCAATGCAATTCAGGCCCAAGTCGAAGATCTCGACAACAAAAATAGGCACAACAATCTAAGGCTCAGAGGCATCCCTGAGTCAGAGACAGAATTAATTCCAGCAGTGATTCGTTTATTCAAGTCACTTCTCCCAGATTACGAATCTGCGGCCTTCAAGTGTGATCGCATCCACAGGGCTCTCCGCCCTAAACCACCTGATGACAAGCCCCCCAGGGATGTGATCCTCTGTATGAAGGACTTTCTCACTAAGGAGGAAATCCTGAGGGCGGCCCGCAATAATCAACGGATTACTCTGGACAATCACACTATTCAGATTTACCCGGATATTTCCCCAGCAACCCTTGACAGACGCAGAGGCCTGAAAGAAGTCACTACAGCACTCCAGTCTGCTCGTATCCGATACAGATGGGGATTCCCGTTCAAGCTGCTGGTTCCCCATAACGGTACCACTTTTGCCGCTTCCTCTCTTCAAGAGGGCCAAGAAATCCTGGTGAAGCTTGGCCTCCTGGATGCTGCTGCAATACGTCGCCTCCCATCAACACCCCATCCAGCTCCCATCTGGCAAACCCCACCACCCAGGAGAGACAGAAGGAGGATTCGCTATGAAGTTGGAGAGGGCCTCGCAGAACAACTACGCTAGAATTTCCCTTGAGACGTTCAGCACCACAAATTCTCTTTTCCCACAGATGGTGGCTGTCCCTCGGTGCCGCGATATGTTCTCCCCACCCAGCAAAAGTCTCCTTTTTGGTTGTTTTTTTTTTAAACTTGGGGCGCTGTAAGCCCTACTGATTACACGATCTGCAACCCCACTATGGGGAGTTGCAGTCCTGCTGGGTACGAGACCTAGTTGTCTCGCTTGTGAACTTTTTTTTGTTTTTTTATCAGGTAAAGGTTTTTTTTTTACAACCTTCACTGATCCGGTTTGGACGTTTGAATTTATGTCCTTTTCTAGTAGCCTGATTCTAGGCCTTTTTCCATTTTTGGTTTTGTGTTTTTATGAAAATTTTCTCCTCTTTTTTCCTTTTTTTGGTCAGTCAGCTCAGAACCCTAAACACTGGTTCTTTATATATAGTGCAAATGAGCCTTGTACGTTTAAGATTCATGTCTTTTTATTTCGTTTCAGTATATACTATGTCTGCCTTAGATTGATTGCTGTAGTGGCGGTACCCCTGCTTGGCTTCTTATACCCCAGGTCACGAGCTCAGCTTACCTCCCACACAGGGTTTACCCTGAACCTTTTCTGTTGTGATAGTTCGACTATGACACATCATGGTTATCACCTGTATTTCCCATAATGTGAAGGGATTCAATCCCCCTGTCAAAAGACGCAAAGCCTTTGATCTATACAATCATTTGAGCGCCAAGATTCTCTTAATTCAGGAAACCCATTTCTCACATTCTTCACACCCAAAATTCCTTCATAGGAATTTTCCCCAATCATATTACTCCCTTCATTCAACCAAAAGCAGGGGTGCCGCCATTTTATTACATGCCTCCTTACCAATGGAGGTAAAGCATTGCTATAAAGACAAGGATAGCAGGTTCGTCATTTTTAAGGGGATGATACACAACAAAGAAATAACCATAGCCAGTGTTTACGCCCCTAATGACGCGCCTGCATCCTTTTTTAAATCCTTTTTTGACAAATTGGTCTCCCTGAACTCGCCCCATATGATAATAGGGGGTGACTTCAACCTAGTGGCTAACCCAACACTGGATAGAACCTCCTCCACGATCTCCTCTAAGGCCTTCCCCAGGTCTCTATCACAGGGTCTGGTTGATCACCAGCTAATAGATACCTGGAGAACGCATAACATGGGACTAAAAGAATACACCTTTTACTCGCATCCCCATAATAGTTACGCTAGGTTGGACTATATTTACACTACCCCCATCATTTTAGCCAACTCCTCGAATGCCACGATCCACCCTTGTGTCTGGTCGGATCACCATGTCACCTCTTTCACCACACATTTTATAGGCCTGGCTCCCACCCCACACACCTGGAGACTAAACAAAGCTTTGCTCTTGGATTTAGTGGCTGAATCCGAGACTGCCAAGTCCTTTGAGGAGTATTTCTCCTTTAACGACCTCCCAGAAACCCCACCTGCTATAATATGGTCTGCCTATAAAGCCATTATAAGGGGAAAGCTTATCAGCATTGCCTCTTCCCATAATAAGATGCATAGACAAAAAATCCTTGACCTCACGTCAGAATTAGATCGCTTATATAAAAACACCGCCATGTTAGGCTTGGAGTCTACTAGAAAAATCATCGACCAAAAGAGTCTGGAATTAGACTCTCTTCTATCCTCTAAGACTGAAAAAGCCTTTAGATGGTCCAAATCCAAATTTCTGCTGCATAATAATACCACTTCCACTCTTTTCGCCAGAAAACTTAACCAGTCCTCCCGCCCCACGCATGTGTACAAACTGACCTCTGCGATGGGTCTTCCCACCTCTCATCCCAAAGAGGTGCTTCACATTTTCGAACGCTTCTACTCCTCCCTTTTAGCACCAGTCCAAACCCCACCCACCAGTGCAGAAGACACTTGGTTTCAAAATGTCCCTATACCTTCCCTCTTTCCCACACAAATAGAGAAACTCAATGCCCCCATTACAACCTCAGAAGTCCTTAAAGTGATCAAATCCCTGAAAGTCGGCTCTGCCCCTGGCCCTGATGGTTTTTCAGCCATATACTATAAAAAATTTGCCACCCTTCTAACCCCCAGTTTAGTTCAGTTATTTAACTGGGTCCTACAAGGGGGTAGTTTCCCAGATGAAATGTTGCTGGCGAACATGTCATTGATCCCCAAACCCAATAAAAATCACTTACTTCTCCAAAATTATAGGCCAATTTCGGTCATGAATAATGACCTAAAGATTTTTAGCAGAATTCTGGCGGACAGGTTGGCATCCATTATTTCTTCCCTCATTTCCCCCTTCCAATCGGGATTTATACCCCACAGATTTATAACTGATAACATTAGGTTGGCCACTAATATAATTCAGGATGCGAATCAGACCTCCAGGAGGCTCTTCATGCTCAGCCTTGACATACATAAGGCGTTTGATAGCGTCTCCTGGAGCTACCTTTCCATCCTCCTACAACGTATGGGCTTCTGCAATGAATTTTTACACGGGTTTCATGCCCTCTACATTAATCCCAAAACTCGTATTAAGATCCCAGGCTGCTATTCGGAATTTTTCCCAGTGGGTCGGGGCACTAGGCAGGGGTGCCCACTTTCTCCCCTGGTTTTTGCCCTTGCCCTGGAACCCCTAGCAATTGCTATACTTACCAACCAAGATATCTCAGGGTATACCAAAGGTGCCTCTACATACAAATTTTGCATGTACGCGGACGACGCCCTCATGTTCTTAACTAATCCCCACATCTCCCTACCTAATCTTCTACAGACCCTGTCAAATTTTGCTGGAATCTCTGGTCTTAAGATCAACGTCACAAAATCGGTGGCCCTACCGGTGGGATTTTCTCCACCTGAACTCCAACATCTTAAGAACACCTTCCATTTTTTGTGGGCAGATGCCCACCTATCATATCTGGGCATCTGTCTGACAGGAGAATTCAGCAAACTTTTTGAATTTAACTACCCTCCTATGATCTCCAAACTGAAAAGAACCCTGAAAATGTGGTCTCAGCTTCACATCTCATTCATGGGTAGAATTACAGCCCTCAAAATGGTGATCCTCCCCAGGTTACTCTATCTCTTTAGATCCCTCCCAATCAGAGTATCCAAATCCTATCTACTAACCCTTCAAGCACAACTTAATAAATTTATTTGGCAAGACAAACCCTCCAGATTTGCCCAGGGACACCCTTTACCGGTCTTCTAAAAAAGGGGGCTGGGGGTCCCTCAAATTTGGCTATATTACCTAGCCAGCAGATATGCACAACAAGCCCAATGGAACATTCAAAACTCCAAGGTCCCGTGGGTCAAATTTGAACAAGACTCTATTTCTCCCCTATTTCTTACTGGGATTATGTGGTCCTCTATCCCCTCCCTCCCGGATATTTCCTCTAAAAATATGGTTGTGTCCCTGGGTTTAAAACTTTGGAACTCATATAAGCATAGATTCAGCCTCTCTTCTCAGTCCCCTCAGGGAGCTTCATTTCTCGGTGACCCTAGATTCCCTCCGGCATACTTCCACCCTGAGTCATTTCAGGAGTGGACACAACACAACCTAATCACTTTGGGCGATTTCCTGGTTAATTACAAATTCCCCACATTTTCATCATTAAAAGCCCGCTTCCATATTCCAGACAAGGAATTCTATTGTTTCCTCCAGATACGTCACTTTTTTCAACAACATTACCCCACCCCCTCAGAGGTAGACACGACCCTATATGAGGATCTGTGCCGTGAGGCCCCCCGGCAGCGGGGCCTTATCTCACAGATCTATAAACTTTTAGAATCAGCCGAAGATGTTCCGACCCTGAAATACAGGTCTCAATGGGATCAAGAACTTAACCTAGATCAGGATGCTATAGACTGGGAAAGAGGTTGGTTAAATATACGCAAATGCACTAAATCCCTAACCATTAGGGAGACAGCCATAAAACTCACGACAAGATGGTATACCCCATCCCGTATCCACACAATATACCCACAAACTTCACCTAAGTGTTTCAGGGGGTGCACACTTTTGGGTTCATACATTCACATCTTCTGGGAATGTGAAAAACTTCAACCTACCTGGAAGGAAGTTCTGACACTGGTGGATAAACTAGTGGGTCACCCTATTAACCTCACCCATCTCCACTGCATTTTCTTTCAAGACATCCCTGAAATACCAAAACCTCTCTTGAGGTTAATTCACTCAATCTGTATAGCTATGATCTGGTGCACAGCTCTTCACCGGAAGTCCGCTGTTATCCCATTCGCACAAATTATCTCACGAATTGATTGTATGATGATATCTGAGAAAATACTCCATACCTTACATGACTCTATTCCTGCATATAATGCCAAATGGAATCCATGGTTCTTACTAAGGCTTCAAGACTGACCGTTCCTGACCAAAATTGCTGTTTCTAGTTTGATTTTTCTTTTTTTTTTTCTCTTTTTAGTTCTATAGATATTACACACCCAACCTTTTAGGGTATAAGCTCTCCTTTTGGTACTTTGTGTAATTCAGGAGTATATCAAGTCAGATAAATGATTCATATTGTGACAGATCACTCTGTACTTGTATCCTCATGACATATATATTACCCTGAAGGTACTGAATACTCTTATTTTCATTGTATGTGAACTTTTCCTTTATCTTTAATAAAATCTTTTGAAAACTAAACAATAATTCCAGGCATGGTTATTTTATACATAGTTACATGTAACAATGTATGAGGTGTGTCTAAAAAGTTTGGGGAATGGTCCGATATCTCAACGGCAACATAGGCCAGGTGCAAGGGCATGCACATGGCTATCGAGAGACACACGTCGAGAAGCGCCACTTAGCATGGAGTACACATGACCGTCAGGGTAAACCCGCTGCAGGCAGTTGAACATAGTCAGTGTGAGAGGGAGGGTCACAGTGCAATGGAGCAACGAGTGAACATCAAGTTCTGCTACAAATTGGGGAAAATGGCAACGGAGACGCAACATAAAGCAAAATGGATGGAAACCTCTGGAGATTTCATTACCATGTGTGGTATATGCATAGTTACATTGGTACAAGCTGGGCTAATTTAACTATGTATAAAATAGCCATTGCTGGAACTCTTATTTAAATCAGTTAAATATTGTAAATGTCAAGTGCATCAGAATAAAATATGTCATACACTTTGTTTTCCTTATAAAAGTCTGTCCCCTTGCAGCAACTGCAGAGAAGAACCCTTGCACTCTGGAGGCAGTGATTTCATTGCAGAGGTCACCCCCTACAGAGTCTGGTTCTATTGCTCTGTAATCGATTAGTCATCAGTAAAGGTCATGATACTGATTAAAGCAGTAGTAGTGTTTTTTGTTTTTTTATTTGCAGCCTGCAAGGTAAAGCCATAATGTGCTAGTATGATTTGCATACTAGCACATTATGTAAAACTTACCTGTAAACAAAGCCATCCAGCATCGTGCTGTCACCACTGAGAGGGCTTCCATCGTCACCCAGTGTTCCTTCCGGGGTTTTGCGGACTCCGGCTGAGTGAGTGGCCAGAGCAGCTATGACGTCACTCCCACGCATGCACGCGGGAGCCGCCGCTTACGGCACAGGACACTGAGGGGACATCCCGGGTGGCCATTCCTTCAGAGCACATGAGCCGGTGATGTCACCGGCTGCATCTAAAGTAAATATCTCCTAAATGGTGCACGTTTAGGAGATATTCAAACTACCTATAGGTAAGCCTTATTATAAGCTTACCTATAGGTAGAAGTCAGAGATGGGAGTTTACACCCACTGTAAAAAGCACTGGCCCTGAATCCAGAGGGAGTGTGTCAGACCTCTTCAATGAGATCACCTTCCCCAGAGAGATTCTGCAGCATGCTGGAAGGTCACAAGCTTTTCAACCTTGGCTGTGGCTGCTTTCTAAAGAAAAACAACTGTAATGCCCTGTATACACGATAGGATTTTCCGACAACAAATGTTGGATGTGAGCTTGTTGTCGGAAAGTGCGACCATGTGTAGGCTCCATATAGAACATTTGTTGTTGGAATTTCCACCAACAAATGTTTGAGAGCAGGTTCTCAAATTTTGCAAAAATAAAACTTGTTGTCGGAAATATCAATCGTGTGTACATAAGTCCGACGCACAAAAGTTTGCGCATGCTCGGAATCAAGCAAAAGAGCTGCACTGGTTATTGAACTTAATTTTTCTCGACTCGTCGTGCGTGTTGTACGTCAACGTGTTTCTGACGTTCCGACAACATTTGTGTGACCGTGTGTATGCAAGACAAGTTTGAGCCAACATCCTTCGGAAAAAAAATCCACGGTTTTGTTGTCAGAAAATCCTATCATGGGTGGAGCTATAGGACCTAACGTCACCATGCACCAGCTGGCTGGCCTGAGCCGCAGCTGTGTATTTTGTTTGAATTGTCTGCTATCGCTTGTTAAGATGTCAGTTGCCCATCATATGGAATAAAGGAACCTTTGATTTTAAACCTACTGCACTATGAAGCCCTTTCACTTCCTTTTATAATATACTCCATGAGTGCACCTACTCTGATACGGGTCCTAGGGAGAGCATTGCAGCATTTGGAATTCCAGGTGGAGGAGAGGATCCAGATGGATGTGTGATTTTACCGCCCCTGCCTGAGTGATCCCTCCTGTATGTGCCCATAAGATCTCCGTAATAGAGATCCTACTGATCTGGTAAGCGGTCCTCTGGCATTTCATTATTTCTTGGCTGTCTTTTGGGAGTATACGGTGAAAAGAACTATCTGCCTTCCTACCGAAGGACTTACTCCCAATGGAGTTATACTGAATGTCATTCACAGTGCCATCTTAAGAGCATTATAGGCCCCCAATACAGTGCACTGGGGCCCTGTCTACACAATCACGCACGATTGCCCATCAAATGTAGCTTTACTGTGCCCGTGAATGCAGCCTCACTGTGCCCATGAATGCAGCCTCACTGTGCCCATCAAATGCAGCCTCACTGTGTCCATGAATGCAGCCTCACTGTGCCCATCAAATGCAGCCTCACTGTGTCCATGAATGCAGCCTCACTGTGCCCACCATTGCAGCCTCACTGTGTCCGTGAATGCAGCCTCACTGTGCCCACCATTGCAGCCTCACTGTGCCTGTGAATGCAGCCTCACTGTGCCCACACCATTGCAGCTTCACTGTGCCCATGAATGCAGTCTCACTTTGACCACAATTGCACCCTCACTGTGCCCATGAATGCAGCATTACTGTGCCAATTAATACAGACTCCCCATCGCCTGGTAACACACGCACACACACAGCGGGCATCTCCTCCTGTGTATCATGGAGCTGGCTGGGTCTGTGTTCGGCGACCACATTGTAACAAGTAACAACTGGATTCTGCAACCTGTATATAGCACATGTCGGGATTCTGCAACCTGTATATAGCACATGTCTGGATTCTGCAAACTGTACATAGCACATGTCTGGATTCTGCAACCTGTACATAGCACATGTGCGGATTCTACAAACTGTACATAGCACATGTGCGGATTCTGCAACCTGTATATAGCACATGTGTGGATTCTGCAACCTGTATATAGCACATGTCTGTATTCTGCAACCTGTATACAGCACATGTCTGGATTCTGCAACCTGTATATAGCACATGTCTGGATTCTGCAACCTGTACATATAACATGTGTGGATTCTGAAACCTGTATATAGCACATGTGTGGATTCTGCAACCTGTACATAGCACATGTGCGGATTCTGCAACCTGTACATAGCACATGTGCGGATTCTACAAACTGTACATAGCGCATGTGCGGATTCTGCAACCTGTATATAGCACATGTGTGGATTCTGCAACCTGTATATAGCACATGTCTGTATTCTGCAACCTGTATATAGCACATGCCTGGATTCTGTAACCTGTATATAGCACATGTCTGGATTCTGCAACCTGTATACAGCACACGCCTGGATTCTGCAACCTGTACATAGCACATGTGTGGATTCTGCAACCTGTACATAGCACATGTGTGGATTCTGCAACCTGTACATAGCACATGTGTGGATTCTAAAACATGTACATAGCACATGTGTGGATTCTGCAACCTGTACATAGCATGTGTGTGGATTCTGCAACCTGTAGATAGCACATGTCTGGATTCTGCAACCCCCCTTATTAGGTCAGCTTCCTATACCTGGGTGGTGGTGGACAAAGCAATTACCCCCCCCCTTCTCTGTCAGACCAGCACAGTCAGGGTGGCAGGGCAGACACAAACACTCCTCCAGCCTCTTCTCACAACCCACACACTCCCCCTATCACCAGCTCACCTCGGGCTCTCAGCTTCAGCTGGGGAGGTCCGGACTCTGGAAGACTGTGTGGATACAGTGTGTAACAGCAGCCGCACCCACGCTGAACGATGACACATTCAGCTCGGCTGCTCAGCAGTGGTGGGTGGAGCTAGCAGGGGAAAGCTACTAAACAGAGCAGCCAGAGCCAAGGATGCCCTCGGGATTCTGTCAGACAGTGTCACCTGACCTGGGTGCAGAGCGCACCCCCATCGAAATGCCACCCGGCCACTGACTGGAGCTGTCAAATCTAAGCACTGATGTTGGGGATGGGCAGAGCCCCGCCCATCCCCGACATCAGTGCTTAGATTTGACAGCTCCACTCACTGCGGCCACACGTCCCCAGCTTGCCCACCAATTACTGGATGTTTACATTTGGGGCTAATGAGAAAACGAGACCCGGGGCTTTTTGGGGACGCTGGGCAGGTGGGGCCCCCTGGGCAACTGCCCTGCGTGCCCATGCGAAAAGACAGCCCTGGTCATTCACTACGAACATTTTTAAACTTTTCTATTCATTAATTAACACATGTTGATGATACATTTATTTTGCACATATTTGTTTGCACATTTTTTGGTTGCGCATCTAATTTTATGTTATACACATATATTGTTTGTAAAGGGCATAATGCTGCGTACACACGGTCGGATTTTCCAACGGGAAATGTTCAATGTGAGCTTATTGTGGGAAAGTCCGACTGTGTATGCTCCATCGAACATTTGCTGTCGGAATTTCCGCCAACAAATGTTTCATAGCAGGTTCTCAAATTTTCTGCCAACAAAACTTGTTGTAGGAAAGTTCGATCGTGTGTACACAAGTCCGTCGCACCAAAGTTCACGCATGCTCTGAATCAAGCAGAAGGAGCCGCACTGGCTATTGAACTTTATAGTCCCGTCGTACGTCTTGTACGTCACCGCGTTCTCACGTTAGGAATTTTTGGCCAAGATTTGTGTGACCGTGTGTATGCAAGACAAGTTTGAGCCAACATCCTTCGAACAAAAATCTACGGTTTTGTTGGTGGAAAATCCGATCGTGTGTGTACGCGGCATAAGACTTTTTGTTGCACCTAAAATGTAATTAGCTAATTTAAACTAGTTTTAATGCTCACTGCAGGACACAGACAACAATCAATACCTGACAGCCTTCCCTACTCCAAAATGAAAAGTTCTGCCTTTAGCTACACATTATTGTTTGTGCACTGCGTTCAGGCAGAATTGATTGGCAGACATACCAAAAGAGCGCTAGGAATGGCAAAAGACAATCACTGTTCAGCATTACTAAGCAGGAAGCACAGTCTGCAATTGTAATTAGAAAATGACTGCCCCATATACATACTGCATATGTCCAAACTATACATAGAAGTATTTTTTTTTCACAAGCATTGATATGAGTATATTCATTTGATATTTTTATTGATTTTGATATTTATTTTTATTGATATTTATTTCTATTGATATTTTATTTTATCGACATTTATTGATATTGATCAATAATATTATATATTATATTATTATATATAATATATAAATATATACAGTGGGGACGGAAAGTATTCAGACCCCCTTAAATTTTTCACTCTTTGTTATATTGCAGCCATTTGCTAAAATCATTTAAGTTAATTTTTTTCCTCATTAATGTACACACAGTACCCCATATTGACAGAAAAACACAGAATTGTTGACATTTTTGCAGATTTATTAAAAAAGAAAAGCTGAAGTATCACATGGTCCTAAGTATTCAGACCCTTTGCTCAGTATTTAGTAGAAGCACCCTTTTGATCTAATACAGCCATGAGTCTTTTTGGGAAAGATGCAACAAGTTTTTCACACCTGGATTTGGGGATCCTCTAACATTCCTCCTTGCAGATCCTCTCCAGTTCTGTCAGGTTGGATGGTAAACATTGGTGGACAGACATTTTTAGGTTTCTCCAGAGATGCTCAATTGGGTTTAAGTCAGGGCTCAGGCTGGGCCATTCAAGAACAGTCACAGAGTTGTTGTGAAGCCACTCCTTCATTATTTTAGCTGTGTGCTTAGGGCCACTGTCTTGTTGGAAGGTAAACCTTCGGCCCAGTCTGAGGTCCTGAGCACTCTGGAGAAGGTTTTCGTCCATGATATCCCTGTACTTGGCCGCATTCATCTTTCCCTCGATTGCAACCAGTCGTCCTGTCCCTGCAGCTGAAAAACACCCCCACAGCATGATGCTGCCACCGCCATGCTTCACTGTTGGGACTGTATTGGACAGGTGATGAGCAGTGCCTGTTTTTCTCCACACATACCGGTTAGAATTAAGGTCAAAAAGTTCTATCTTGGTCTCATCAGACCAGAGAATCTTATTTCTCACCATCTTGGAGTCCTTCAGGTGTTTTTTTTAGCAAACTCCATGTGGGCTTTCATGTGTCTTGCACTGAGGAGAGGCTTCTGTAGGGCCACTCTGCCATAAAGCCCCGACTGGTGGAGGGCTGCAGTGATGGTTGACTTTCTACAACTTTCTCCCATCTCCCGACTGCATCTCTGGAGCTCAGCCACAGTGATCTTTGAATTCTTCTTTACCTCTCTCACCAAGGCTCTTCTCCCCCGATAGCTCAGATTGGCCAGACGGCCAGCTCTAGGAAGGGTTCTGGTCGTCCTAAACGTCTTCTATTTAAGGGTTATGGAGGCCACTGTGCTCTTAGGAACCTTAAGTGCAGCAGAAACTTTTTTGTAACCTTGCCACAATTCTGTCTGAGCTCTTCAGGCAGTTCCTTTGACCTCATGATTCTCATTTGCTCTGACATGCACTTTGAGCTGTAAGGTCTTATATAGACAGGTGTGTGGCATTCCTAATCAAGTCCAATCAGTATAATCAAACACAGCTGGACTCAAATGAAGGTGTAGAACCATCTCAAGGATGATCAGAAGAAATGGACAGCACCTGAGTTAAATATATGAGTGTCACAGCAAAGGGTCTGAATGTGATATTTCAGTTTTTCTTTTTTAATAAATCTGCAAAAATGTCAACAATTCTGTGTTTTTCTGTCAATATGGGGTGCTGTGTGCACATTGATGAGGAAAAAAAATGAACTTAAATGATTTTAGCAAATGGTGAAAAATATAAGGGGGTCTGAATACTTTCCGTCCCCACTGTATATATATATATATATATATATATATATATATATATATATATATGATATTGATATTTATTGAGTATTGATATTAAGATGTTTATATTTTCATGCCTATATAAAAAAAATATATGACTTTAAGGCCTGAACAGCACTGTGTGTTGTACATTTTTTATATTACTGATCTGTGAATATGAACGTTTAAATAATTCATGGTCAAATAAATCTGCCTGTGAGCTCTGAACACCCACCATAACATCAGCGCTGTTTGGTGGGCACGCATATTTTGTCCCTAATGGCAATTTAGTAGGCACTAGACACATTCTGCAATGCTTCACTTGCTGATAATAAAAATAGACAATGCATATTGTGCCACCATCAGCTACTGGTTATGTGTAATTAAAATTTATATCCATCAAGAAGTCTGTATTTGCCTCGTAAAACTGGACATGTGCGGAGGAGACAGCGTCTCTGTACAATGCAATTTAGGACCTTGTGGCTGGTAATTTTTCTAGACTGAGTACTTGTAAGCTGCTGATTATAAATTCTCTTGTATCACTCTAGAGGCCCGATGTTCTCATTATTTTCCTGCTCTCTGAATTCTGGGTGCATTCTGCTACTAAAATTAGCAGCTTACTCTGAATAGGTGATATGGGCTGATGAATACATAAAGGGAGGGCAGTGAAAGTGAAAATGGGATGTTAAAGGAAACCTGTACTGAGAAATATGAGTATAGTCATAACTGAACTCCAAAAGGGAATGCTAGTTGCATGGCGGTCATTCTGTCCTAGTGACCTGAAACAAGTATGCAGAAAGTAAAGTAAAGCTAGATTAGAACTGGCTTGCATACTTCTTCCAGGTCAACGAGAAAGTATTTTAAGTTTAAATCAGCTAAATACATTCCAGCTGCATCCAAACAAAAGGGGTTTAAAGCGGAGTTCCAGCCATATACATTTTTTTTTAAGTCAGCAGCTACAAACACTGTAGCTGCTGGGTTTTAATAAGGGCACTTACCTGCCCAGGGAGCCCGCGATGTCGCCCCCCCCCCCCTGAGGTCCAACCGTAAGGGAAACTGGCAGTGCAGCCTTGCAGCTTTACAGTCGGTTTCCTACTGTGCATGCGCGAATCACGCAGAGCTTTGTGAATGGCCTGATTGTCTTCTGGGACACACACAGGTCCAAGAAGACAGCGGGGGGCTCGCCGCACAAGAGCAAGAGGACATGACGTCCTGAAATGGAGGTACACTTAGTAAAAAAAAAAGGTAAAAAAATATCCAAAAATGAGCGGTGGAGGGGTAGTCTTTAGTTTAAGACAACCTTTCAAATGTGAGTGGAACTCCTTTTTAAAGTCTTAAGCCTCGTACACACGATCGGATTTTCTGACGGGTATTGTGTGATGACAGGCTGTTGGCGGAAAATCTGACCGTTTATACGCTCCATCGGACAATTGTCAGGTTTTCCACGGACAAATGTTGGAGGACAGGCTTTAAAATTTTCAGCGGACAAATGTCTGTTGTCGGATTTTCCGAGCGTGTGTACACAAGTCCGTCGGACAAAAGTCCAAAGTACAAACACGCATGCTCAGAAGCAAGAACGAGCCAGAAGCGATCGGTCTTGTAAACTAGCATTCGTAATGGAGAATTAACATTCGTGACGTGGCAAATTATGAAATCTCGAAATGCAGTGCACAATTCTGTTCTTCTCTAATGGGATAATAATGAAGCTGCTTTGCTGGTGATACTGATGGAGTTATTGCAAACTAATTTTCAAAGGTTTTTTTTTAAATAATATTATTATGCTTGTTACTTATTTTTTTTGGTGCAAGTTACCACAACACCATTATCCCGTCATTTTTAATATCAAAGATATTGGTGTCCCTTGTTATTTTACATTGTATTTTTTAAAATGTAACTGCCTACTCCCAAACTGTCACTTGACGTAAAACACATAGCCAAGTATTATTCTACACAAATTTTTTATTGAGCATTAAAAAAAGAAAACAAATAAAATTAGACATGCTATCTGCTAATAGAAATTAACCAAAAAGTGCATTCTATGCATCCAAAAATATAGAAAATATACCAAATCAAATCATTATTCAACCATAAAATAAAATAAAAGCCTCATGCATGTGTCCTGCTTCTTAATAGGGGGGTCAACAATGCCAAGAGTTGGTGAAAGCAGGGGTCCGTCATCCGGTGATAATTCCGAAAATCATCTGGATTATTCTCCTGGAGCTCCCGCAGCAAAGCCATATGACATAAATGGTCACAATTAATAAAGCAACCAATTTTTGGTCCAAGGAATCCTCCTCCTCTTGTTCCTGGACTGGACTTGGGTCAAAGCAATAACTCCAAGGCCAATAATAAATAACACGTTATCTCCTCCGATTCCGCAACATGGCTGGTTGACGAACGGCCGTTCAGAAACGAACTGAAAAGCGCGATATGAAAAGCGCAAAATGAAAAGCGCAAAATGAAAAGCGCAAATCAACACTCACCAAACTTCTACTAACACGAGATTAGCAGAGGGAGCCCAAAGGGTGGCGCTAAAGAGCTGAAAAAACACGTAGTATGTCACTACGTTCTTGTTTATTGGCTGACAATTCTTTGCCATTTGTATGCGAGACAAGCCTGGCCAACACACAAAAGTCTAAGGTTTTGACTGTGGAAAATCTGATCGTGTGTACGAGCTTTACAGAGGTCTGGTGCATAATCTTTCCTGAATCAAATCTAGAGCTCTGCAATTAGCAAAGCAGATGTTCTCCACTAATTGTAGAGCTCTAGCTCTGACTCAGTTGGGGGTGTGTTGGACCTTTGCAAAGAGATTACGTCTTCCACACAGAGAGCAGCGATTCCACTCAGCAGCATGATGTCAGGAGACAGGCTTTTCTAATCAGGCTGTGGCTGATTTTTAAAGAAAACAAACTAAGATTCTGCAAACACATTTGGCAAATTTAAACTGAGAGCTCAGTAGAGCTTTAGGCAGAACCATAGCATGGATAGGCAGGTTCTTCTTCAGACTGTGGCATGACCATGGGTAGACAGCTTATTTAAACTGAAGTATGGCCATGTGTAGGAACCCTATTCTTCAGTGGTAGCCCATCCATAAGGAGCGCAGGGGAGTCGCCACCCTAATCTATGCTTCCGGCCCCTAATATACATGCAGGACGCCGGACGCATGGATTCCAATGGTTTTTTTTTGGGTTTTTTATAATGAAGTACGTGATTAATGAGGCTCTAATTTGCTTAAAAAAGGGTGGGCTTGGGGAGCAGAGCATTGCACCCTGAGCCCACCCAGTTGTGTGACAATAGCGCATTAATATTCACTATTGTCTTCCTGAGTCTCCTCCCGGCCAATCAGGACCTGAGACCCGATTGGCTGAGAGGAGAAGTGATCATATTGGCTGCGGAGGAAGAGAAGATGTAGGGGAAGCCACCGTGATGGCAAGGAGGAGGAGACGCAGGATGAAGCCGACAAGGAGGAAGCTCTGCCCGCGACCTAGATGGGGTATGTGTGGGGCTTGTGGGCTGATGACTGAGTGACGAGGGGGGGGTGTCCACCCAACCAACTGAACGACCTACCACCCTGGGGGGGGTGCCGGGCGGTTTTGCTGGCCCCCCAAAAAATAGAGCACCAGCCTCCATTGATATCTTAGTGTGACTATGGGTAGGTAGCTAATTTTTTTTAAACTATAGTATGACCATAGGGTCTATGACTAAGCCCCAGGCAAATGTATCAAGGTGTGTGGTGTGGTGGAAACATGTAGGCTGAGGTCACTCCTAAACGTTTATTCACCTGGGCTGGTCAGGAGTAGCAGCGATCCTTTCCTCTTTACAGCAGTAACATAGTCATTCACTCACAGCTGGGGAAGATGAGATTTGCACAACAGTTTGCAGAACACGTACAGCTAGACTGGAATGGTCTACAGCAGGGGTAGGCAAAATGGGGCCCTCCAGCTGTTGCAGAACTACAAGTCCCATCATGCCTCTGGGAGTAATGGTAACTGCCAGCCTTGCAATGCCTCAAGGGAAATGTAGTTCCACAACATCTCGAGGGCCCCAGGTTGCCTACCCCTGTTCTACAGTTTAGGTTTATGGCTGTGGGACCATGAAGTAACTTTAGCACAAGTACAGGTAGACTTGCACAGTCTATAGGTTTATGGCTGGGGACCATGAAATAGCTTTCAGGTCCAGCACAAAAGAGAGACTCCACTCACACAATCCTGAGAAAAAGTCAGTCCATATGTATAGGTGTGGCCTGCTGTAGACTAACTCAGCATCTAAAGGTGTCACATACATTGTGGCAGAGTCTGACATGTAGAGGGAGGCCTCTCATACAGCCCCGGCTCTGAGACCTCTGATGTTGCGACAGTGGCCTCGAGAGCGCAGTGAGGTATGAGTGCCTGTAAGATGTTCTGTCAGCCGCACCAGGTGCGTCGCCAGGAGCCGGTCAGATCACTGGAACAGTGGATAGTAGCAGATCCCGGGCTAGGCAGATGCTTGATGGGCAGGGAGCAGATGGCTGGTGTGAAAGGATTGGTAACACTCAGCAGGTGAAGAACCAACAGGGACCAGGTAGCATGCAGAGCGGAACTGGGAATAACAACATTAGTAACGGGCGTGCGGGTTCACAAATACGCATTCACGCACGCAGTTATGCACAGGCAAATGGCACCTGTAAATCTGCACCTGCGCACCCACAGACGTCTAGAAGCTTAAGCTGTACTAGTGCCAGTGCCTTCCTGACAAAAGGTGCTGTGGGCAAGCCACCCCTCCTCCTCTCAGTTCACAGATCCATTCCCTCAGGAGTGAAAAACACAATCTCATCAGGGCTCCAGACTATTTAACAGCATCCCAGCCACCAACTGAACACTTGGCTTTGAACCAGCATGAATTCTTACACTTTAACAATGTCAGAGATTTTTTAGGATTAAAGTAAGGTGTATGATTAACCAGTTATACCAAGCAGGTGCTTGTGATCATCAACTTCATATGTAGGTTGAGACACAGTCAGTAACTGAAAAAGAAACAGCCTAAAACTGGGTGGGGAACAGCCAAACTCTGCAATAGGGTGAAGTTGTGGAAGGCAGTTTCAAGTCACAGGCCTTACACCTTGGGGAGACTGAGCACAGCAACAAGACACAAGGTAGTTATCTTGCATCAGCAAGGCCTCTCCCAGGCAAAGATTTCAAAGCAGACTGTGGTTTCAAGATGTGCTGTTCAAGCTCGTATAAAGAAGCACAAAGAAATAGGCAATGTTGAAGACTATAGATGCAGTGATCAGCCAAGGAATGCAACAGATGAAAGACACATCATGCCTACTTCCCTTCAACAACGGAAGATGTCCAGCAGTGCCATCAGGACACCAGTGGGACCCAGGTCAGAGAAGTCTGTCCAGAAGTGCTCTTCATGAATTGTGTCCAAAAAGCTATACCTCTGGAAACAAGGATAAGCGACTCAACTATGCACGGAAACTGGTGAACTGGGGTGCAGAAAAATGGCAGCAGGTGTTCTGGACTGATCATATCATCAGTGAGCGATGCGGATGTTGTCCCCGCACTAGGGTGAATCTGTCCAGGTATGAACTGGCTGTTGGTCTCCAGGAACAAAGAGCCCCAGGTGCTGGCTAATGCTAGTAAAGGCTGTGTGCAAATGGGAAAATCCGGACAACCGCACTCCAGGAAATTATAATCCAAACTTCTTTATTTTAAAATCAGGAACATGTCATACAGTACATCAAAGGCAGAGTGTACAGACAGGCAGCTGCCTGTCTGTACACTCTGCCTTTGATGTACTGTATGACATGTTCCTGATTTTAAAATAAAGAAGTTTGGATTATAATTTCCTGGAGTGCGGCTATCCGGATTTTCCCATTTGCACATATCATCAGTGAGGCGTTCAATTGGCCTCAAATTTATTCTTCAGCAGGACAACGTTCCTGAAATATACAGTCAATGTCTTTCAGAACTATCTTCAGCTTAAGTGTCCTGGAAGTGATAATTCGGTCCCCATAGAGCCCTGATCTCAACATCATTGAGTCTGTCTGGGATTACATGCAGAGACAGGGGTACATTTACTAAAACTAAAAATTTACTAAAACTGGAGAGTGCAAGATGTGGTGCAGTTGTGCATTTTAGCCAATCAGCTTCTAACTTCAGCTTGTTCAGTTAAAGTGTTACTAAACCCAGGACCCTGCATTCACTATATCTGGTCTACCAGAGTACACAGAACATAGAAATGCAGTTATTCTAGTAAAAAATAAAACGTGACTGATTTCTGTGCAGAGCTGCACCATATTTTGGCAAATCAACCCAAAAAAGGATTGGAGGTAGCTTTCATCCACAAAAGTTCTGTGGTTAGTTCTCCAAGATGTTTGGAACAACCTACCTGCCAAGTTCCTTCAAAAACTGTATGCAAGTGAACCTAGAAGAATTGATGCTGTATCGAAGGCAAAGGGTTGTCACACCAAATATTGATTTGATTTGAATTTCTCTTCTGTTCATTTACTTTCCATTTTGTTAAATAATAAAATTAAACTATTTACACTTCTATTTCTGAAAGCATTCTTAATTTACAGCATTTTTTCACATCTGCCTAAAACTTTTATGCAGTAGTGTATATTACCATAGAACAGCGTTGCTTTTTAAAAAGAAATGTTTCATCTACAAACGGATTTTGGTTCCATAGTTAGCAGCTGGCTCCAGGACAGAACTTGCCAGCTTTCATAGGTAAGCTCCGCAGCTGTGTGGAACTGAATTACTAGAGCTTGGAGCTCACATTCTTCAGCTGATCCTCTCAATGGTACCTTACATGACTGCCATCCATTTAACAGGATTTTGTAGGTCAGTACGCAATTCATCTTGTAGTCGCAAAACAAATGCACTTATATTAAATGTCTGAGTGGTTGGAATACCGTAATAGTCCAATACATTTCCATTTTGTAATCCAAAAGTCCAAAAAGTTAGTTATATAATCTTAGTGCTTGTCTTGTGAAACAGCTCAATGTGAAGAAATTCCATTTCTACATTTTATCATTGTACTTATATCAATTTTATGCATGCAATACCTGAAAAAGGGAAAGATGGTAAATTTTTGTTTTATGTGGATTCGTTATCCTGAATGATCTTAATGTATCATATTCTCTCTTTCAGAGATAAACAGACTGCTATATCTGTATTTAACCAAAAGAATCAAGAAAAATTATGTATTTTTTTTTTCTTTTTCTTTTTTGTTGCACCCACAGAGCTGATATAACTGAAAAAATTATCCTTAGCAGAGCAGAACTGCTTTAACACTGATTTAGATTTGTAATTATTCCTGCAGCTGTTTTAAACTGCAAATGAGGCTTCAGACGCATCCTGGAACTAGACAGAAAGGTTTGTTTCATTTCCGTCTGGAACGGGTTGGGCTCATCTTCACCTGTGGAGTCATTTTAGAGCTGGTGGTGTGGGAACAGCGTGGCTCCCTCTGGTGGTGCAGTGCAACGTGGCTCTCTCTCTCTGGTGGTGCGGTACAGCGTGGCTCACTCTTTCTGGTGGTGCGGGTACAGCGTGGCTCTCTCTGGTGGTGCAGGTACAGTGTGGCGCCCTGGTGGTGCAGGTACAGCATGGCGCTCATGGTTCTCTTTGGTGGTGCGGGTACAGTGTGGCGCTCATGGCTCTCTCTGGTGGTGTGGGTACAGCATGGCGCTCATGGCGCTTTCTGGTGGTGCAGGTACAGCGTGGCGCTCATGGCTCTCTGGGGGTGTCGGTACAGAGTGGCTCTCATGGCTCTCTGGTGCTGCGGGTACAGCATGGCTCTCTGGTGATGCGGGTACAGCGTGGCCCTCTGGTGGTGCGGGTACAGCGTGGCGCTCTGGTGGTGCGGGTACAGCATGGCTCCCATGGCTCTCTGGTGGTACGGGTACAGCGTGGCGCTCTCTCTCTGGTGGTGTGGGTACAGCGTGGCTCTATCTAGTGGTGCTTGGGCTATTAGTTCCCCCAGCACAGTCCTCTTTCTTTTTCCATGTCTCCTGTAGTACCTGCTTGTTTCCGGGTTTTCTCTTTTCCCCCCAGCAGAGTGCATGCTGGGGACTGTAGCCCTCTCCCTGCTGAATTCAATTGGGCCTCCTATCTCTGGGACTACATTTCCCATGATGCCCCACTAGTTCTTTCTGATTGGCCCTCTGCTGTGGCCAATTGGGAGAGAAGAACAAGCTGGAAGCTTTCTTCTCTCCCATCCCATGCTGCCAACAAACCCGACATGAGAAAGAGGGAGAGGGGGGGGGAGGCATCCTGACAGCAGCCCAAAGGAGGAGGAGCAGTCCGTAGGGGCCTAGAGCTGAACTGTCAGCGCGGCTCCGAGGATGAGCTGTGTGTGAGAGACACACAGCTCAGCCCATGCAGCCGCTAGTTCCGCCGGAGAAGGCACAGTCACGGGCGCATAGCGGTAGGCGAGCGGTGGCCGTGGCCTGTGTTAACCCTGTCCAGGTCGCAGTCGCCGCTTACCTCCCGCTGAACATCAACAGGCCACAGAACGGGCGGCCCCAGCCCACCAGGCAAATGCCGGTCTGCCCTATGGAATACTTTTATGCTTCTTCAGGGAGTGGGGCCCTCACAAATGTAATTTAGGTAAGAGGCTTGTTTGTTGGTACCCGAGAACACAATGCATAGCCAATGGGTTTTTTTTGGCCCAATCTACAGATGTATTGTCAGGCCATTTGTAGGATGGCCCATAAATAATAAAAAAAATCCTTGATCTTAACAATTTGAAGGATAATTTTAGAAGAATAATGTCTATCATCATATCCAGTTTTTCAGCTTCTTGCTGCAGACCTGTATTATATACATAGTTACATAGTAGGTGAGCTCGAAAAAAGGCACATCAAGTCCAATCTATGTGTGTGATTATTTGTCCGTATTACATTGTATATCTCTGTATGTTGCGGTCGTTCAGGTGCTTATCTAATAGTTTTTTTAAACTATCGATGCTCCCCACGGAGACCACCGCCTGTGGAAGGGAATTCCACATCCTTGCCTCTCTTACAGTAAAGAACCCTCTATGTAGTTTAAGGTTAAACCTCTTTTCTTCTAATTTTAATGAGTGGCCACGAGTTAAACTCCTTCCACGAAAAAGTTGTGTCCCTATTGTGGGGTCACCCAGTGCCAGCTCAGGACATTGTGCTGCCTGGTACCAAGAATGAAATGCTGCCCCCCCCCAAAAAAAATCACGCCCACCAAAATGCCCCCACATCCATTATTTTATATCATGGTAACTAAAGTGGACCTGTCATGGCTCTATACATGTATATAGAAGTATAAAGAGGACCTGTCATGGCTCTATACATGTAATGGAGTATAAAGAGGACCTGTAAAAATACAAACCGCAGAGGTGACCAAATACCACCAAAAGAAAGCTCTATTTGTGGGAAAAAAAGGACATACATTTTGTTTGGTTGCAACGTCCCACGACCACGCAATTGTCAGTTAAAGCGACGCAGTGTCATATCGCAAAAAGAAATAATGAAGTGCAATATTTCTATTATTACATTGTTATATAAAATAGAATAGTTCAACTCACCATAATGCAGAATCAGTGGGAGCCCTGAGCGTGTCACTTACCACGACATAACTGGCCTCACATTGCGGATTGTCACTTGCCATGACGTTACCTGCCTCACATTGCGAATTGTCACTTGCCACAACGTTACCTGCCTCACATTGCGGATTGTCACTTGCCGCCTGCCTCACATTGCGGATTGTCACTTGCCACCTGCCACACATTGCAGATTGTCACTTGCCACCTGCCACACATTGCGGATTGTCACTTGCCACCTGCCACACATTGCGGATTGTCACTTGCCATCTGCCTCACATTGCGGATTGTCACTTGCCACCTGCCTCACATTGCGGATTGTCACTTGCCACCTTCCTCACATTGCGGATTGCCTCCTTGCCACGACACCACCTGCCACACGTACCGGATTGTCGCTTGCCACGCCACCGGGCACACATTGTGGATACTGTTCACCCTGTACTGCGCAGGCGCGGAGGACAAAGGAGATGCCGAAAGTCTCCGAACATCAACAGCGGGAGCGTGTGGCACAATGTACTCTGAAGCGCAGGCGCCGTGGAGAGCTCATGAACAGCTGTTCATGTTCGGAGACTTTTGGCATCTCCTTTGTCCTCCGTACTGCGCAAGCGCTGCGCCTGCGAACAGTATCCGATGGAGGACCTTTCTCAGCGGATCCTCCCAGTGGGATCCGCAGCGGAGTGGGCGGAATGGGCTGGCTAGCGGGCGGAAATTTGCCGCCCCCCTGAATGTGCCCCCTGGAACCATGGCTCCATCGGTAGGGCCGGCCCTGGGGTAACCAGTATGGTGTTTGTATATTGAAATCATATCCCCTCTCAAGCGTCTCTTCTCCAGAGAGAAAAAGTTCAGTGCTCGCAACCTTTCCTCATAACTAATATCCTCCAGATCCTTTATTAGCTTTGTTGCCCTTCTTTGTATTCGCTCCATTTCCAGTACATCCTTCCTGAGGACTGGGGCCCAGAGCTGGACAGCATACTCTAGGTGCGGCTGGACCAGAGTCTTGTAGAGCGGGAGAATTATCGTTTTATCTCTGGAATTAATCCCCTTTTTAATGCATGACAATATTCTGCTTGCTTTGTTAGCAGCAGCTCGGCATTGCATGCCATTGCTGAGCCTTTTCCATCCTAGATTCTATCTATGTCACTGGGAAGTTTTCCATTTATTCAGGTCATGGTATAGATAGTAGTGTTTAGTCACATTAAACAAGGAAGAAAGTCACCAGTAACCAAAGGCAAAACCTTTTTAGTTTTGGATAGAGTGGAGAGGGATTAGACCACAGTTTTTTTTGCGGTTTGTGCCCCAGATAGGTAGATTCACCCACTCTATTTGTCCTGTTTACCGTTATCATTAAAAGTGGAAGTACAAAAAAATTCAAAATTTTGGTTTGTCATCAGAATAGTAATAGAGGAGAAATCTTCCAATAGGGACACTAATTCTGGTGACCCTGGTGACACCCCGGGAATCCTTCACTGACAGGGGCTATAAATCTCCCTTATGCTATCCAAGTTGAAAAAAAAAAAAGTTTTACCTTTAGTTACACTTTAAAGTTCAGTTGAATTTAACTAGAATACCTCTCTAATTACCACTCTTTATTATGTTTAAAGCAAATCTATGCTTTGCCAATAGGACTTGTATTTCTGTATTTTCCCATTCGGCCGTTCGCAGAACACCCGAATTTGCAGGGTGTTCGCCCTGACGAACAACCTGCAATGCACTGAGCACTGCACAGTGTATTCTGCGCCCTGATTGGACAAAGCTTTGCTTTGGACAAAGCTTGTATAAGTTGTCCACTAAAGTATTTGAAGCAGATAAGCACACATATAGTACTGAACCTCACTGGGAATGAAGAGAAAATGAAGGCAGGATACAGTATATAGCTCTCAGTTCCTGTTAAGTGCTGTGCCACACATTAACATGCATTGCGTTTAGGCAGTTCATTCATTTTAAATGTGCTGCAAATGAACAGGAAATGACCAAAAAATAGACATGCTGTATTTTTTTCCAATGCAGCGCACCACAAAGCGTTACTGTGCATTGTGGTTTGCTGTGAGGCATGTGTGTCGGAGCTGCATTGCGTTGAGGTGTCATAGAAAATGAATGGCACCAGAATGCACTAATGCATAGTACCCCAATGTACCTGATCTCAAAAGTGTGCTTCAGTCCTCAACAATAACTGCTGAACCAGGGGTGGATCCAGAGTCTAGTCTCGGGAGGGGCATTGCCAGAAAATACGTTTTTTGCGGGCAATTTATCAGGGAAATGGCTGACAGTGGCGCTTCAATCATCCTGGCACCATGGTTGGTACAGTGTCAGGATGATTGAATATTGAATATTTCTATTAATACATTGTTATATAAAATGAAATAGTTCAACTCACCATAATGCAGAATCAGTGGGAGCCCAGAGTGTCACTTGCCACCGTCGCTTGCCATGTCACCTGCCAGAAGTTGCGGCTTGTCACTTTGCCATGTCACCTGCCATAAGTTTCGGATTGTCACTCGCCACAAGTTTCGGATTGTCACTTGCCACGTCACCTGCCACAAGTTGCAGATTGTCACTTTCCACGTCACCTGCCACAAGTTGCAGATTGTCACTTGCCATGTCGCCTGCCACACGTTGCGGATTGTCACCTGCCACGTCGCCTGCCACATGTTTCGGATTGTCACTTGCCACGTCGCCTGCCACACCTTGCGGATTGTTACTTGCCACACATTGCGGATTGTGATTTGCCACATCACCTGCCACACATTGCGGATTGTCACCTGCCACACATTGTGGCTTGTCACCTGCCACACATTGCGGATTGTCTTGCCTGCTACAATTGTCACTTTCCTGCTAAGGTGGGGATTGTCACGTCCTGTGTGCCAGAGTGAAGTCAGACATAGAGAGATGATGTCATCTCTCTGCTCCCTCGCCCGCCGGCCCGCTGATTGGCCAACCGCCCACTCACCTGCCGACTGGCCCACCCGCTCACCCACTGAGCCACCCGCCTGTTCACACACCCACCTGCTGTGCCGCCCACTCACTCACCCACCCGCCAAGCTGCCTACCCGCCGAGCCGTCCGCTCACTCACAAGCTGACTGGCCGCCGCTCACCTGTAACTCAGGGGGGGAGGGGGAATTGCCCCATTGCCCCACCTGGATCTGCCCCTGTGCTGAACAACTGGCTTAATGGTCTGTACATGGCATCATCCATGTGGAGAAGAAAGTCAGGGGGCCCTCTACATGAACTTTTTCAGAACCAAGTATCATTTTATGGTGCTACCCTGTTTTCCCGAAAATAAGACCTAGCATGATTGTCAGTGATGGCTGCAATATAAGCCTTACCCCCCAAATAAGCCCCACCCTGTTTCCCCGAAAATAAGCCCTACCCTGAAAATAAGACCTACAAGGACTTTAACTAGGGCATATTTGGGGGGTTGGGTTTATATTACAGCCATCACTAACAATCGCACTAGGTCTTATTTTCGGGGAAACAGGGTAAGTAATCTGTATGAAACATGGTAATTATGATTAGAAAAGCAGTAAAATGAATCCCATGCAGCCAGCAATGATAGCTTCCCAAAGCAAAAATAGATTGCCCCCCCAACAATAGACTGCTTGCAACAAAATACCACCTCGCAAAAAACAGTTTCACCCCAGGAACTATAGACCCCACCAGCAACAATAGACCCATCCCACAACAATAGATCCCCAGCAACAATAGATTCTCCAGTAGCCAACATTAATAGACCCTCCAGCAGTCAACAACAATAGCCCCTCCCATAACAGTAGATCCATCCAAGCAACAATTGACCCCTGGCAACATAATACCCCCCAGCAACAATAGATCCCCCAGGAGCTGGCATCATTGGACCCTTCAGCACAACCCACTACCCCCCTTGCCACTGCATACATTCAGTGCTGGAGGTGCTGGAACTGCATTCCGCTGGGTTCCCGCTGAAAAAAGCCCTGGGTACATAAAAAAAAACATATTTTTTGTTATTCACTGTGAAATCCCTTTCACTGAGTTCATTGACGGACATAGCTCTTCAATTCTTGACTATAGGTTTATAGCGCCACCTACAGGAGTAGGACACTAGACAGAAAAAGAACACAGCACCACCTATGGGCAGTCCTAGCTGGAAGAAACCCCCTCTCATCTATAGGCAACCTAGTAAGTCACAAAGCAGTGTGAGGAGACAGAAAAAAATCAAAAAGATTGTTGGGTGCTGCGTCCGTCAATTAACTCAGAGAAAGCACAGCTCTTCTGTTCTTGACCATAGGGGTGTCCCAAAGCAGTGCCTCGATGAGCAGTGGGCAAGCCAAAATAGACTGAGGCACTTAGGAAAACATGCCAACTACCCACACAAACCCCTTCTCTTGGGGGGAACAAGGAACCTCATCAGTGGCCTGCAAAATCTTGCAGCCCAAACAAGCATCAGCAAATGCCAACACAGCAATTTAGTAAAAATATGCACAAACGACTAGGCAACCACTGTGCAAACCCAAACAGACACAAACGCCAGATGTAGGAAAGCCCAGGAGGCTCCAATCGCTCTGGAGGCGTGTGGTGTGGCAAGGAAGAGCAAAGACCAACCCATAAAAGGTAGAAATCCGAACAATCATCAGCCAAATCCCTCAGGAAATAATGGCTTAGGAGGCCACCAGGCCAATTCGTTACCTCTCCATGATCACAATAAAAACAGAGGGAATCTGGCCTACGGAAGGAATCTGTAGCAGCCAGGCATACGCGAATGGTTCAGATAATAAGAGCGCAGCACAACCTCTTGAGGGTGCGAAAATAAGGGTCACAATGCAGAACAATGCCCTCAACCTGGTGAAAATCTGACCCCATCTTTGGAAGAGAGGAGGGGCACGGATGGAGAACCCTTTAAATCCTGTGTAAGACCAAGTGGAAAAAAAAAAAACATCACTCCCTATGGGAGTGAAGGTGACCCAAAAAAGAAAGTAACTTCCATAGAAAGCATAAGTAGAGGAACGTCCCAAATACTCTCTGGCTTGCCTATAGCATAAAAGGGGGTTTATACCAGCTAGGACTGCCCATAGGCAGTGCTGTGTTGTTTTTCTGCGTAGTGTCCTACTCCTGTAGGTGACGCTATAACCCTATGGTCAAGAATAGCGCTATGTTCGTCAATGAATGTAAGAGAAAAAGATTTTTTTTTTTTTTTATAAATCTTTATTTATAAAAGACAGGATATCTCATTGCAAGATAAAACTTATAAAACTGTGAGTATAGATTCACATCCATCTGGATGAACGTTTTTTTAGGTGATAAACCAGTCCTTTTTTCTTGTTATTTAACAAAAAGAATGAGTAACATAGGGAAAAAAAAAAGGAACAAGAACATCGATGTTATCAGTCATGTATATTAAATACTAGACAGTCACTATTTATCTGGTGTAGCTAACATTGATAAGAAGAAAAAGGAAAAAAAAAATACACCAACAGTGTGCCAGGTAACAAAAAAATAAAAGCATGTTTGTCTTAGTCCCGGGACTATAAAAGCCGGACAGGTCTTTCCCAGGGTTTAGGCTAAGTTCAGTTGTGCAGACAATCTATAAGGTTGGCCGAGCGGGGTCCCGCGGAGAGAGGGGGGCAACATACGCCTCCAACTAACCTCTCTCCGCGCTTCCCACCTCCCAGCCCCCCCCCCCCCCGAGAAAAAGATTTTTAAATTAGTTGGCAAGTTAAAAACAAAAGATGTTGCTGCTCTTGCGGGTTGAATGATGTCTGGTATCATTTATTCCACTTTCTGTGAGCCCAGGCTGTCATGCACACACTCCCTGTGGACATATAAGGGACACCTACTGCCACTTGTAGAGTAAAGTGGTGGGGGAGATAATGTTAGAGGGAAAAAAAAGTGTGGATTTAAAAATCCATATTCAATATTAAATACTGAACTATTTTTATTATTTATCCCTGACTAGATTAAAGAAAGAAAATATATATACAAAAACATTATATTAGGTGTGCCTTACCATCCAGTAGAATTAAATTAATGTCACATTCATGTCTAGAGAAGATTGTATATGGCAGTGTCCCTTGAATTTAGTTCATATTCAGTGTATGTTACATTATAACTCAATTCATGCAGCGATGGATTAGTCTTGACAGGTAAGAGTTATGAGCTTTACTGAATAATGAATTGATTTTAGCTTTAATTCAGCTAATCATGGCATTTGAGAATTAATTATTTGACATACAGCAGCAGATGTAGACTATTTTGTGGTGTTCATTTATATCATTTATAAGATTTACTATGTACTGTAGCGGTCTCCCCGACTTCCAAGGGCCTAATGGTGACCCCCCAGGAGAGCTGACATTCCTCTTCAGGGTGAGGGTTACAAATAGGGTTGTCCCGATACCGATACTGGTATCGTTATCGGGACCGATACCGAGCATTTGTGCGAGTACATGTACTCGCACAAATGCTCCCAATGCCTAATCCGATACCTGCACTCGGAAGTTGGTGGGCGGAGAGGGCAGAACGGAGATCGTTCTGGCAGCAGTAGAACTAAGGGTAAGCTGGCCGGGGCAGGGATGCAGGGCGCCTCCGCGTATTCTGTCCAAAACGGTGACTGGAGCCGTCACATTCGGTAAAGGAAGTGACGTTCCGTGTCTCCTTCAGAGGGTAAACATCACGCCTCCCATCTTGGTACACCCTGGACTCGGCTGCAGTAGGCCAGCAACAGACATCTTGTTACAACCAGCCCATTAAAGTTCGGGCTGGGTGTAACAAGATGTCCGCTGATGGCTTACTACAGCCGAGTGCAGGGTTTACCAAGATGGGCGTCACAGCATAATTTCTAGATGATAAATGTTAAATGACATGAATGATGAGAGGCAAGGAAGGATTTTGCAATGCTATATGCCATAATATAGAATTATAATCATTTATTATGCAACTGCCCATCAGTGCCTGCCCATAAGTACCACCTATCAGTGTCATCTATCAGTTCCCATAAGTGCCGCCTATCAGTTCCCATAAGTGCCGCCTATTAGTGCCCATCAGTCAGTGCAAGCATCACTGCCAGCCACCTGTCAGTGCCAACCATCAGTACCCAGAAGTGCCATCTATGAGTGCCCATCAGTAAGTGCCATCTATCAGTGCCAGCCACCTGTCAGTGCCACCTATCAGTGCCTATAAGTGCTGCCTATCAGTGCCATCTATCAGTGCCCATAAGTGCTGCCTATCAGTGCCATCTATCAGTGCCACCTGTCCGTGCCTAGTCAGTGCCCATCTTTCAGTGCCAGCCATCAGTGCCAGCCATCAGTCAGTGCCACCTATCAGTGTTCATAAGTCAAACTGTCACATGACATTAAAAAAAAATATTGGTAATCGGTATCAAGCGAGTACTTGAAAAAAAGCTTCGGTACTTGGTATCAGGACAACCCTAGTTACTAGGCATAGTGGGTGTGGTGCAAGGTGAAAAGATTGGGTGCCAGTTACTTTTTGTAAAAATGAACAAAGAGGGAGTTTTATTTCTCTTAGCAGGAACATTAGGGAGAGAGGGACTAGGGCACAGGACACCCTTAGGCAAATGCAATAGCAATCAAGGCAAACTCTGCAGACAAAAATGGAATTAGGCAGACTTAAAGTGGTGTTCCGGCCGAAATTATACTTTTGAAATAAAAATACCCCTATAATACACAAGCTTAATGTATTCTAGTAAAGTTAGTCTGTAAACTAAGGTCTGTTTTGTTAGTTTATAGCAGTAGTTTGTTATTTTATAAACTTACAGCAGGCCGTGGCCATCTTAAGTGTGGGCATCTGAAGCCAGACTGTATTTCTTCCTGGATCTCATCCTTGCAGATCTCGCACATGCTCAGTGCAGCACAAGCAGTGTAATAGGTTTCAGGCCAGGTTTCCATAGCAACGGCAGTGTCAGAGGAAGTTGCCGCCCCTTCCCAGAAGGCATTGCTAACAGGAAATGATGCGATGGGCCACGACCAGGGAGGAGGAAGTGAAAAATGAATACAGCAGATATACAGTAGGCGCTGAGAAAAAAAAAATATCCAATTCGTTTACAGTGCACAGTTTAGTGAGGGATGCTGAAGAGTTGTAAAAGTGGGTGGAACTCCACTTTAAGTTGACTTGTAGCAATCTGTATCTCTGTATCACAACACCAATGGAAATTTAGATAAAGGTTTCAAACAACTCCAACATGATATGGAGAAACAAATTAGGTCATGGTGGGATATCGCCTCATTGAAGAAGTACATAGGTAAAAACCTCACACCCAGGAGACTCAGAAGAGACGTAAGCCCCAATGATGGTGTGGAAGACTTGAATTTATTGGATGAATGGTACCAGGTCTTCAACTCTTGTGAAAAAAAAGTTAATGCAACTTATGATTAGAAGGAGGCAAACCAAAAATACATTATTGGAATCTAAGATTGCAGAGTCAAGGGACATTATGGTGACATTCAAGGATTCCAATGAATATCAAGAGAAAGACTAAAAATTACAAACGTATTTATCCAAATATGATGGTGAAATAAAACAGAAAAAACTGAAAAAATAACAAAGGGACCTAAAGGATTTAAAAAAATTATAATAAAGTATATAAATGGCAAGAAGAACTAATTCCCCCAATGTCTAAAGAATCCTCAGTAGAGAGGGAAATAGAAATTTGAGAAATTTTAGCCCAAATGACTACCAACCATAGCTCCAATCCACAAATAACAAAAAAAGACACCAAACCACAGAATAAACCTAAATCCAACCAGCCAAACAACTACCCCCGTACCCCCCAATATTCTGTACCCACACAAAATAGGTTTGCCTCATTGGCAAACAGAACACCTGAATATCATGAATATTATAACTATGATAGGAACTATTATCCCCCTAATTTACTAAATTTACCTATCAGTTGGTAGATCATAAATCTACCAGCGCTACATACTCCCCCCACTACAATAGACATTGTCCCCAACGTCTGTCCAAAAATAATGATAATATCTCCCAAGCCTGGGAGTAGGTATTTGAGTTTAAAACTTGGATAGATAGAGAAGGAAAGACAGTGGAAAGACATTATGAGATTAACATCTATAAAACAATATGTTCACGTCCGTAAACATAACCATCCTATGACTGTACACAACCTCACTATCTAACTAGCTGAAAAGCCTCACAGCTTGATAGGAGATCAAATGGTTCCTAAAAAGGAAAACATGTTAAACACACACATATATACTGTACAACTTCAGGAGCAAAGCCTCATTTAAAAATGAGACTCTCTTCCCATTAATCTATTATCAAAAATAATCTTTAGGAGTCCATCCCTGTATAAAAAAATTTTTCACATGAAAGAAATCCGGCCAACAAAAAGAAGTCCTTGGATTCAAAACACTGAGATGAATATCCAGACCTTGATCTCTTTATACTAACACTAACTAACTTCAAAGTTCTGTTGTCCATAGTTACCAATAAAACCGGGGATCTGGCAAGGTCAGTGTCTTTCCCAGTTTATCCACTGTGGTAATGAAATATATAACGTCATCTTTTCCGGGCCTGCAGGTGACCACTTTGTCAGCATAGATGTGCCGACCAAAGTTCCAGTGCATAAAACATCCACTAAAATGTTCATCCATTTTAACAGAACATCCAGTCTTTCAGAAAGGCTTAGGCACAGACAAGTAGTCCCAAACAGCTTCACTGTACCAAAGTTACTGGTTAACTTCAATCACTTGCATTACATCCTGAGGGACATAGGGGAACTCCAAGCCATACTCTGTAGCTACACGCTTGTTTAACATTCTCTGCAAATGTGCAAGCTTGGGCAAAGATCTGTTCCCCATGCCAGGAGGCACACAGGAATCCAATGATTTGCTCACCATAGACCCAGCCGGTGTCTGTAGTGAATTAACAACTTTCAACAAAGTCTCATTTACAGTGCTGTGTGACTCCACACAGGGTGATGTCTTCCCAGAACTCAGCGCTGTCCATTCAGGGAAAGTCATAGCAGAGGCGACATCCTCGCCTTGTGACCATAACAGTTCTTGTGACATAGTCTCAAACAGGTCATCATCACTGGAAAGATCCGACCTGGATTCTATTTCCGAATCTCCCAACTCTTCCACTGGCAGATATTTATTTACAGTCCCAGATACATTCCCCATCAGCTGCTTACCCGTTCCTGTCGTGGACTTTTCTGGATCCAGTTCGTGTAACCTCGGGGGTAGGCCTCGGCCACGGCCGCGGGAAGCCTTCACATATCCTACCTTCCTTGTACAGGTATAACAGAGACAGGCGTGGTGGACTCAGAATTCAAAGCAATGTCCACTGATGAGATGGCAACAGCAGTGTCTCTCTCCGGAACATTCTCGGCAACAGGCAAAGTGACGGCCTGACACTCTCTCTCCGTAGTAATAGCAGCTTCTACTGTGGCGATACCTGTTGCCCAATCCATCCGATAAGCACGGGGCGACATGGTAGGCTGCTCCACCACAAACAAATACTCTCCACATTGCAGACATCGGCCAAATGGACGGAGATGTATGGCTAGTCCTTCACATCTATGGCAAATCATGCATACATTTGGCTGTAACAATAAGGTCCTGGGATGTGTGACCTGAACGTGGTGTGGCAACGGAATGGGGTACTAATATTAGCAGAGTACTCAGCAAAACATATGGGGCTCTAACATTTTTTAACTACTAAGTACCACAGCATATGTTAAAACAGCCTGTGCTGGCAGTACAAAGGAGAGTCCTACTTACACAAATCAGTTGCCAAACTGTCAGACACACCCCACTGAACACTGCTCCAATCAACAGAACGACTCCAAGAGTGAGAGCTCTCTTGATTAGAGTCACGTTCATTGGGGTACCTGTCAGACCACTAGAGAGCTGGGCAGCTGATTCGAGGTTGAATGATGGCCAACCTTCCTGTTCTTTCTGTGAGTCAACATAGAGGCCTGGGCTCACAGTACTGCTGCACTGAGCAACTTTCATACATCATTATATGAGCACCATTCAATGCTGCGAATTCCACTGCACCCACCAAGCAAGAAGAGGAAGGACCCATGAAGTCACCAGTCTGGCCAGAAGATAGCCCAAATTAGGGTATTTATTTAGGTAGTTTAAAAAAAAGAGATGGGAGGGTAGAAGAAGTAGAAGGAGTGGGTCTGGAGGTTGAACGTGGGTTTTAAGTATCTAAGGTCTTTATCTTGCATGCACACAGAAACTAGGGCCAATTTAGACAGGAGCCATTAAAGAGGAAATCCTGTAGCTGCTGATTTTTAAATCAGGTACATACAAGTCCAGTTCAGTGCTGTCCTCCCACAACCACTTCTTCTCACTGCTGCAGCTCGCTGATCCTGCCATCTTGAATTTGCAAGCCAGCTGTAATTTCCTGACAAATATTACATGTTATGATAGCGATATACATATCCTTGAATGGTGACTCTAGCGTACGAGACGGAAGCGCTCGGTCTGGTAAAACTAGCGTTCGTAATGGAGATAGCACATTCGTCACGCTGCAAATTTTGAAATCTTTCAATGCAGCGCATTCTCTTCTTCTTTTTTAATGCTAGAATTATGACGTTATTTTGCAGCTGATATTCACACAGAGTTCTGACAAACTGAATTCTTTATTATTTCTTGTGATCCCATGAATAAAAATTTTTTTCCAGAATAATGTTTTTAATTTTAGTTTATAGTAATCTCCTTTTTTTTTTTAGATCAAGATCTCCTGTTTTTTTATTTTTTTTCTAGTGACCTCCATAATATTTTTTTTTTCATTTTGTGTGTCAAGTTACCACAACACCATTATTATCTTGTATTTTGTAACCTCAAGGAGATTGGTTGGTGTTGGTGTCCCTTGTTAATTTTACATTGTCTTTTTGAAATTCACCTGCCTACTCAAACGGTCCTTTTTTAAATGTAACACATAGTCAATGATTTTAGACAAAAAATAGACATTTATTAGGAGTCATAACAAAATAAAGAGGAAGGCAACGCTGGATAAACTGATGAAATTTTCAAAGCCTTTGTACCCCAGGGCACACATCAACTATTTTACAGGCAAAATTGGGAGCCTGAGGAGTCCATTTAATAGGGAGCACAATCCCGTCCAGGACTCTGAGAGATCAGGAACAGCAGCAGATGACATATATGTCCACAGGCTGTGGGCTTACAACAGCCGGCGTCTTTTGCCAGACCAGACTGAACCCAGGCCATCACTCTCTTGTCTTCCTTACACGCTTGCTTCCACGCTTGCTTCCAGGCTGTGGCTCTGGTGTTGGAGTTGTGACAGGACGTGGAGGAGGAGGATGGTCCAACTCACACAGGTGGATTTTGCTTGTGAGTTCGCCCCTCAACCCCTTATTTAGGGCCATATATATCACTTCCTCACAAAAGAGGCATTGGCCTACCTCCTGAATCGATCCATTTTATCTCTAAGACACAACACAAGACAAACCCTAATGTCAGGCTAAACTCGCATAATCTTGTCCCAATATAGGCCTCAATCTCTAAGCAGCATAGGCCACTGATGCCCCAAGTTAAAATTGTACCTTCGTTAGAATGATCGGCGCTTCCGCTACTCCATCCTCTGCTCACAGACCGTACATGCGATGCACGCGTGTTACGATTTATATACAGTGCGCATGCGTGAAACTCCGCCTGCCCCTGAAGACAGCAGCAATGACGAAAGCCCGGAGCGATGAACGTCCCGATCCCGGAGGAGATTTAAGGCCTTTAATATGTGCTTTGTATAGATGGTGAAGATGGTGGACATCTTGAAGAGGGCCGACTATGATGGGAAGCATGGACCTTAACCAAACCCAAATGTCAGAAAGGCCAAGATCATGACTAAAGTTGTGAAAAGTCTGTAGAAGAATTTTGGGGTACGGCGATCCAAGGATCAACTGAGGAAACGATGGTCAGACCTCAAATTGAGGGAGCAGAATCAGTGCTGAAGAATCAAGAGAGTGCTGAAAAAAAGTAAGTATTTTGTCGTGTGTTCCTATTCCTCTTATTACGTTCATGCTGCTCCATGTGCTTTTCTTTACTGCTGTACAGTTTAAAATGGCAAGTTTCAGGTTCGTGGGCACAGTAATAGTTCGTTCACCCACTAATACGATGTTTTTGGCAGATGCAAGTTAACTACATTTGTTCAGGCCTATTTGTATTAAAAGAAGTTTAGTACATTGTTGTCTAGATGGGTTTGTAACTAGAATGAAATGCAACCTTGGTTCAGTGTAAGGAGAGGACACTCAGCAGCTGTTTACACATCTGGACACAGGAGCACCTAATGTGGGACATCAGAACAAACTTTTTAGGGTGTCCCACACAGGTGCTTCAGTGGATAATAGGGGTGTCTCCATGTGTGAAACTTTACCCAAAAAGGTAAGTATTCCAGCTTGAAGAAAGGGAAAAAATCACGTCTTCAGCTTGGAACTCTGCCAAAACAGACAATTGTACGACACTTCCAAGCAATGTTTTATATTCCCATTTCTTGCCTAAAATACAGTGGGGACGGAAAGTATTCAGACCCCCTTAAATTTTTCACTCTTTGTTATATTGCAGCCATTTCCTAAAATCATTTAAGTTCATTTTTTTTCTCACTAATGTACACACAGCACCCCATATTGACAGAAAAACACAGAATTGTTGACATTTTTGAATATTTATTAAAAAAGAAAAACTGAAATATCACATGGTCCTAAGTATTCAGACCCTTTGCTCAGTATTTAGTAGAAGCACCCTTTTGATCTAATACAGCCATGAGTCTTTTTGGGAAAGATGCAACAAGTTTTTCACACCTGGATTTGGGGATCCTCTGCCATTCCTCCTTGCAGATCCTCTCCAGTTCTGTCAGGTTGGATGGTAAACTTTGGTGGACAGCCATTTTTAGGTCTCTCCAGAGATGCTCAATTGGGTTTAAGTCAGGGCTCTGGCTGGCCATTCAAGAACAGTCACGGAGTTGTTGTGAAGCCACTCCTTCGTTATTTTAGCTGTGTGCTTAGGGTCAACAAGTCGTCCTGTCCCTGCAGCTGAAAAACACCCCCACAGAATGATGCTGCCACCACCATGCTTCACTGTTAGGACTGTATTGGACAGGTGATGAGCAGTGCCTGGTTTTCTCCACACATACCGCTTAGAATTAAGGCCAAAAAAGTTCTATCTTGGTCTCATCAGACCAAAGAATCTTATTTCTCAGCATCTTGGAGTCCTTCAGGTGTTTTTTAGCAAACTCCATGGGGGCTTTCATGTGTCTTGCACTGGGGAGAGGCTTCCGTCAGGCCACTCTGCCATAAAGCCCCAACTGGTGGAGGGCTGCAGTGATGGGTGATTTTCTACAACTTTCTCCCATCCCCCGACTGCATCTCTGGAGCTCAGCCACAGTGATCTTTGGTTTCTTCTTTACCTCTCTCACCAAGGCTCTTCTCCCCCGATAGCTCTGTTTGGCCGGACGGCCAGCTCTAGGAAGGGTTCTGGCCGTCCCAAATGTCTTCCATTTAGGGTTATGGAGGCCACTGTGCTCTTGGGAACTTTAAGTGCAGCAGAATTTTTTTTGTAACCTTGGCCAGATCTGTGCCTTGCCACAATTCTGTCTCTGAGCTCTTCAGGCAGTTCCTTTGACCTCATGATTCTCATTTGCTCTGACATGCACTGTGAGCTGTAAGGTCTTATATAGACAGGTGTGTGGCTTTCCTAATCAAGTCCAATCAGTATAATCAAACACAGCTGGACTCAAATGAAGGTGTAGAACCATCTCAAGGATAATCAGAAGAAATGGGTTAAATATATGAGTGTCACAGCAAAGGGTCTGAATACTTAGGACCATGTGATATTCCAGTTTTTCTTTTTTAATAAATCTGCAAAAATGTCAACAATTCTGTGTTTTTCTGTCAATATGGGGTGCTGTGTATACATTAATGAAGAAAAAATGAACTTAAACAATTTTAGCAAATGGCTGCAATATAACAAAGAGTGAAAAATTTAAGGGGGTCTGAATACTTTCCGTCCCCACTGTATACCTTTATTTTATTCACATAGGGGAGAAAAGAATCAGGACATCAGAGGACACCAGGGACCCCCAACCTCCTAAAGAAGGGGAAGTCACCACACCACAACCTCAGAATGTGGAGGAAGGAGAGGTTTATGAAGTGTGGGTGAAATAGTGACCACAACAGGTGAGTGTCTGAGACCAGAGCCAAAAAAGTAAGTATTTTGTCGTGTGTTCCTATTCCTCTTATTACGTTCATGCTGCTCCATGTGCTTTTCTTTACTGCTGTACAGTTTAAAATGGCAAGTTTCAGGTTCGTGGGCACAGTAATAGTTCGTTCACCCACTAATACGATGTTTTTGGCAGATGCAAGTTAACTACATTTGTTCAGGGCTATTTGTATTAAAAGAAGTTTAGTACATTGTTGTCTAGATGGGTTTGTAACTAGAATGAAATGCAACCTTGATTCAGTGTAAGGAGAGGACACTCAGCAGCTGTTTACACATCTGGACACAGGAGCACCTAATGTGGGACATCAGAACAAACTTTTTAGGGTGTCCCACACAGGTGCTCCAGTGGATAATAGGGGTGTCTCCATGTGTGAAACTTTACCCAAAAAGGTAAGTATTCCAGCTTGAAGAAAGGGAAAAAATCACGTCTTCAGCTTGGAACTCTGCCAAAACAGACAATTGTACGACACTTCCAAGCAATGTTTTATATTCCCATTTCTTGCCTAAAATACAGTGGGGACGGAAAGTATTCAGACCCCCTTAAATTTTTCACTCTTTGTTATATTGCAGCCATTTCCTAAAATCATTTAAGTTCATTTTTTTCTCACTAATGTACACACAGCACCCCATATTGACAGAAAAACACAGAATTGTTGACATTTTTGAATATTTATTAAAAAAGAAAAACTGAAATATCACATGGTCCTAAGTATTCAGACCCTTTGCTCAGTATTTAGTAGAAGCACCCTTTTGATCTAATACAGCCATGAGTCTTTTTGGGAAAGATGCAACAAGTTTTTCACACCTGGATTTGGGGATCCTCTGCCATTCCTCCTTGCAGATCCTCTCCAGTTCTGTCAGGTTGGATGGTAAACTTTGGTGGACAGCCATTTTTAGGTCTCTCCAGAGATGCTCAATTGGGTTTAAGTCAGGGCTCTGGCTGGCCATTCAAGAACAGTCACGGAGTTGTTGTGAAGCCACTCCTTCGTTATTTTAGCTGTGTGCTTAGGGTCAACAAGTCGTCCTGTCCCTGCAGCTGAAAAACACCCCCACAGAATGATGCTGCCACCACCATGCTTCACTGTTAGGACTGTATTGGACAGGTGATGAGCAGTGCCTGGTTTTCTCCACACATACCGCTTAGAATTAAGGCCAAAAAAGTTCTATCTTGGTCTCATCAGACCAAAGAATCTTATTTCTCAGCATCTTGGAGTCCTTCAGGTGTTTTTTAGCAAACTCCATGGGGGCTTTCATGTGTCTTGCACTGGGGAGAGGCTTCCGTCAGGCCACTCTGCCATAAAGCCCCAACTGGTGGAGGGCTGCAGTGATGGGTGACTTTCTACAACTTTCTCCCATCCCCCGACTGCATCTCTGGAGCTCAGCCACAGTGATCTTTGGTTTCTTCTTTACCTCTCTCACCAAGGCTCTTCTCCCCCGATAGCTCTGTTTGGCCGGACGGCCAGCTCTAGGAAGGGTTCTGGTCGTCCCAAATGTCTTCCATTTAGGGTTATGGAGGCCACTGTGCTCTTGGGAACTTTAAGTGCAGCAGAATTTTTTTTGTGACCTTGGCCAGATCTGTGCCTTGCCACAATTCTGTCTCTGAGCTCTTCAGGCAGTTCCTTTGACCTCATGATTCTCATTTGCTCTGACATGCACTGTGAGCTGTAAGGTCTTATATAGACAGGTGTGTGGCTTTCCTAATCAAGTCCAATCAGTATAATCAAACACAGCTGGACTCAAATGAAGGTGTAGAACCATCTCAAGGATAATCAGAAGAAATGGGTTAAATATATGAGTGTCACAGCAAAGAGTCTGAATACTTAGGACCATGTGATATTCCAGTTTTTCTTTTTTAATAAATCTGCAAAAATGTCAACAATTCTGTGTTTTTCTGTCAATATGGGGTGCTGTGTATACATTAATGAAGAAAAAATGAACTTAAACAATTTTAGCAAATGGCTGCAATATAACAAAGAGTGAAAAATTTAAGGGGGTCTGAATACTTTCCGTCCCCACTGTATACCTTTATTTTATTCACATAGGGGAGAAAAGAATCAGGACATCAGAGGACACCAGGGACCCCCAACCTCCTAAAGAAGGGGAAGTCACCACACCACAACCTCAGAATGTGGAGGAAGGAGAGGTTTATGAAGTGTGGGTGAAATAGTGACCACAACAGGTGAGTGTCTGAGACCAGAGCCAATTTGTGTTTAGTACACACTTTAAGTCCACCGATCGGAATGGATTTATTCCTACTGATAGCTGTCATCATGCCCCTTGGATCAGATCAGTCCCCAAGAGCCAGTTCCTGCGATTACGGAGGAACTGTAGTGACCTTAATACTTTCAAAACCCAAGCAGCATCTTTGAAGAGTAGATTCTTAGAAAAGGGGTATAAGCCTTTGGATCTGGATAAGGAAATTGATAACGCCAGTTCAGTGGATCGCCAATTACTTTTAGAGGATAAACCCAAGCAAGCCAATGAGGACTTTAAATGGTCCTTCATGACATCCTTCTCTATCCAACATAAACATATTAGAAGAATCTTTGAACACCATTGGGACGTTTTGAAAACTAACAAGATCTTGGGCCCCAGACTGCCTGACACTCCTAAGTTAGTTTTTAGAGGAGCCCCATCCCTTCGTAATAAGTTGGCACCTAACGTGGTCAACCCTCCAACTAAACCTTCTTTTTTTCATAACCTGATTGGGTTCCACCCTTGTAAAAAATGCTTAGTTTGTCAATATAATACCAACGGGAGACGTACCAGTTACACTTTTTCCTCTAGGGTAAACGGCCGTACCTACAAAATAAAACAGTTTTGCACATGTGCCACGACGGGGGTAGTCTATCTTTTGACTTGCCCCTGTGGCAAACAGTATGTGGGACGGACGATTAGGTCCTTTACCACGCGTGTTTCTGAGCATATTAATCTCATTAAGGCAGGTAGTACCAAACACACTGTGCCCCGTCATTACAGGGAGTTACATGATCGAAACCCTGAGGGCACACAGTTTCTTATCATCGATAAGTATGTGGCCCCCTGGCGGGGGGGTCAACACTTAGGGGGGTCTCCAGGTTGGAGACCTACTGGATTTATGAATTGGGTTCCCACTTTCCGCAAGGTGTTAACGTGGAGTGGGACATCAACTCATTTATCAATCAAGCATAGTTATATTTGTGACTCTCCTATTTTATTTTATTTTATTTTATTTCATTTTATTTTATTCTATCCATTTCATTTTTTTTTTTTTTTTTTTTTTTTATTATTTAATTTTATATTAAACCTTGTAACATCAGGAACTAATATTTTCTACAGGTGCTTGTCATTGTTGGTTTTTCTGATATCAACCCCTTTACTAATTTTTGGATTTAGTTCCCATTTGACAAATGTTATCCTTTGTACAGGTCTTTATTGTTAGTTCCTTTATATGTGTTAGGGTGCATAGGCTACGTGGGATGCCCCTCATTGGTAGTGTCACTAACATGTTACGTTACTCAGTCCATGTTACGTTATGCCTTTACTCAACATTTTAATAATACTTTCGGACTCCTGTTAAACAACAAATTTTTTGACCTATGGTATAGGTTCTTATAATTTCTCCTTTCACCACCTTTGCTGACACTGGCATCCATCGCCAAAGCGCTGTGATTTATTTCCGGCCTTTTCTTTCCAATCACGGCTCTCCATATAGATCACATGCCACTGTGAATGAGAGGCTTGGTTTGGCTTCGACAATGAGGGCTGTGATCTGGGCGGACTCTGGGTGTGGTTAGCCACACTCTTCACAATTGGTAGTAATGTGAGACCAGGGGGCGGGGTGTTATGGTGCCTCGACCCATGGGATCCACTGCTCAAAACGAGGCGTGGTGCGGCGGCGGACTTCCTTTCCGTGATTTCCGCTACTGCGCACGCCCTCAACACTCGGCTGAATAGAGGGGGCGGAGCGTGACGACGCTCCGTCCTATGCAATTTGGCCGTGCCGAGAAGGAGGCTTGGATTTCCATTCCGAATACTTCCGGATCGGCCGGCCACAACATTAGTATCAATTTAAGTCTATTCTTATTTTTGACCCTGATATTTTAGAACAGCGGTACAAATACCGCTTACTTTGTTTTTTACAATATATATTACATAAGGTCTACACATATTTACTTGAGAACCGGAAGTGACGTCAGTTGGTCACTTCCTGGGTTGTGACACTCCCAGTGGGGGTCATTTCTTGTTTAAATTGCGGTGGAATAGGGGGGTCCACACCCCAGATGAAGGCTGGTTAGCCGAAACATGTTGGGTGGACCCCCTATGATCACCGCGTTTGATACCATTTAAGCTGTTTACATCTTTATATCATGTGAGTGTTCCTTTTCTATTATTTTAATAAATGCATGCTTTTTAAACGATATCATGCCATGTGAGTCTTCCTTCTCTCATGGTTTCAATTAAACATCCGGTTGGCCTGCTGATACGTCTGGACGGTTGAAGCTGTTGACAGACCCCCCCTCTCCCCTATTTGAAGCTGTGGATACCCGATGTTTTATCCTGCTAGCCTCGGTGGATAAACAAGCTCTCTGTGACTTGTAAGACGTATGTCTTTTCAAGTCCCCTGCTTCCGGTAAGCCTCCTCAGATGCTATGGTGATGGTTTTGACACACACTTAGACGTCACATTGGATTTGGTGTTTTACCGTTTCACCCACCAGTGATACTCCGTTGTTGTCCTCATCAGCTAATCCTCAGAGACTGTTGGTGGCGGTTTTTGATTTTTATCAAGAACACATTTTAATAACATATATGGACTTTATTCACGGTTAATTTTTTATATATACATTTACATTTTGGTTTTGTTTTCACTTTTCACAGGTGTATTGTTATTATGCTTTATATGCTACTTTGTAATATTTAGTACATTTCTTCCCATTGAGTCACCTTTTATCTAATTTTTTGAAGTATTTTTGGTTTACCTTCTGGCCATTGCAAGATGGCTCGAATTTAACTCTTATGTTCTTATATATTTTTACACATAGCGCTACACTATATTTATATTTGAAGTCACCACACCACAACCTCAGAATGTGGAGGAAGGAAAGGTTTATGAAGTGTGGGTGAAATAGTGACCACAACAGGTGAGTGTCTGAGACCAGAGCTTCAGGTAATAGATGTATGCCTGCATATTTATAATACATGGTGTGTTGTTTTCTTTTAGGTGATGTGGATGTTGTGGAAGAAGAATCTCATTTCACAAGTGCAAGTGCATGGGAGATCATGGTGTGCAATCGGGATTTACAGAAGATCAAGGAAGACATCAATGATGCTGAAAAAAGACTTAAAAACATCATTGATGTTTTAGGCAGAATATAAAATACACCAACATTTTTGATTTTTATTAGAACTTTTCTAAAAAATGTTGAAAGCCAAATTTTGAAGATGCACACAGTGTGTCAACATGTGCTATCTGCCGTCACGGGATATCGAGGTACGCGTTTTGTGGGTGCAACCCCTTCCTCGCAACTCAAGTAGCTGAGAGGAAGGGGTTGTACCCCCGAAACACGTCCATTGATCCCCCATGATGGGAGCTAGCACATGTTGACCTTAGGCAAGGGATCAGGGGTGAAATCCCCATTTTGACTCCCAATTTGTGTGCATCTTCAAGATTTGGCTTTCACAGGGGTGACATCACTCCATCTGATGAAGGCAATATCAACACAGTTTGGACATACTAATGTCTGATATTGCCTTCAATTTATCAAAGTTGAACTTTCCTGAGTTGTGTATTGTTTTATGTTTTGAAAAACATGCCTGTTTACCACAAAAAAGCATATTTCTACTGTCCCAAAAAAAATATATATTCCAAAAAATATGTTGGTTTGTTCAAAAACCCTTTTCTAAACGCACACGTGAATGTGCACAGTGTAAATCTTTTTTTCTACTCAACAATGCGTGGCTTCTTCTTTCAATGCTCAATAGCAGTTTTTTGCTTAAGTTGTTGTTTAAGGTGACAATGGGGGTAATTTACTAAAGGGAAATCCACTTGCACTACAAGTGCACTACAAGTGCACTTTCAATGCACTTTCAAGTGCACTTTTGCAGTGCACTTGTAGTACAAAGCGGATTTTACTTTAGTAAATAACACCCACAATGCTTAATAATTTGCATCAATCAGGCCATTTTCGTAACTCCAAAAAATAAATTCATGGTGCAGAAAATGATGAATATTTTAAGCATTAATGCATTACACACATTAACAACAAAAACAAAGTGATTGTCGCCTCATGAAATTAAAGAAATTACATTTGCACTATTAAAGAAAATGGGCAAAAAACCCCACATTGGATAACCTAGGAGACAGCTAAAAGAAACACAAGCAGTAAATCAAAGGAAATATTATTTCATTTTAAAATACAAATTTATTTAAAAAAGGGTTCTTAAACATTTTCTGGCATATCAATGGCCCCCCTACCCGCAAAGTACTCCATCTATTTTTGATGAACCTCGCAGGCACTTTGGGGGGGCAAGCCAGGACGGAAAGCTTCAAGCGCCGTCAGGGTTTGGTCTTGAAATCTGGCCTCAGGCCTAACTGAGGCCACATAGTTCATAGAATTTCTCCTTAAAAAGTTGTGGAGAATGCAGCATGCAAGGATTATATGGTTAACTTTATATTCTGCCATGTTGATTGGCATAAGGAATAGGCGGAACCGGCTGGCCATTATCCCAAAAGCATTCTCCACCTCTCTTCTGGCTCTGGCCAGCCGGTAGTTAAAAACCCTCTAGTCCTGGGTGGGGGTCCTCATGGTGAACGGCCGCATCAGGTGATCACCCAGCCCAAGCGCTTCATCAGCGACAAAGATGAACGGCAGACCAGCCTTGTTGTCTTCCGGAGGTGGCAATCCCAAGCTACCACTCTGGAGCCGCTCGCAGAACTCGGTCTGGCCGATGACTCCACCATCCTACATCCGGCCATTCTTCCCCACATCCACATAGAGAAAGTCATATGTCGCCAACACCACCGCCAACATCACAATACTAGTAGCCTCCCTGATGGTATTCTTGAGTGTGGCTCGGGGTTAAATTTCAGCACCGTTAGCGGTAACCCCGAGCCACACTCGGGATTACATCTCAGGTTCCTGGTGCGGTACACTTACCTTGTCCCCAGGATCTTGCGATGTCCCCCCCGCTGTGTCTGCGGGCTCTGTCCTCTGCCTCTCTGTGCCAGGCTCTGTTACCTGTGAGCGTCGCGACGCACAGGGCGCAGCCTGGCGGCAAATTCAAAAGAATGTAAAATTCATAACACATACAGTACTCTAATCTTACAGATTAGAGTACTGTATGAAATCATTTCACAATCCCTTTGTCCCCAATGCTTTGGCCCATGCCCTGCATGCAGTTTTATATTTTTTATACTGTTCTTTCTGCCTGGAAACTGGAAATTGTCCATAGCAACCAAAAAGTGTCCCTTTACGTCAAAAGTGGCTTTACACCAGCTAGTAAATTAGAACACTTGCAGAATTGAGCGATAGTGAATCGCGGGGAAATTTATTTTATTATTATTATATATATATTTTTTAAATTATTTATATTTATTTATTATATTATAATTTATGATTTTGTGTTTCAAACTTCATCATACCTGGGATATCTACCAGACTCTTGGTGGACAGATCTAAGTGTGTTATTGCTAAGAATTACAGGCCTACAATATAAAACGCCAAATCTCTATGCAAAATAATTGTACCGCTTTGAGACGCAAAAATCTGAAATAGTTATACCGCCAGGGAGGGCAAACCCCTTGTAGTTGTAATAGTATGACCCCAAGTTGGGGGGTTGGACTATGTGGATGTGTTTCCCATCTATTGCACCTTGAAGTTGGGAAAGTCCCACCGCTGGGAAAATTGTGAAGCCACAGTCTGCCATTCCTATGGCGTTGAAGGAAACTGTGGAGTGAAACAAGAAAAAAATGAATTAGGACTTTTGTACATAACATTGCAAGCAGATTAGACACAAACATTCTTGGCCAACATCAGTATAACATTTATTTAAAGGAGTATTTAAATTAAAAAATCTAAGGTCCGCTTATCAGATTCCTCACCCCCTCTGATGGCCCGTTGTAAAAAATTTTAGGGGGGAGATGTTTTGGACAGGTAACCCTCTCCACTTCATTGAGAGCTGAATGCATAAATAATGAGTTTTACTTTGGCTAGCCCCTCCTTTACTTACACTATTGGCAGCCCACTGGACAGGTAAGAAGTGTCATAATACAAAAATATGAATACACACTGTCCAAGTTGAAGCACATTTTTACATTCTGCAATACCTATCAAGATAATAGGATAACAAAACTTTAAACAGTACCATTTGAAAGTATTCAGGCAGGCCCTTTCACTACATGCTTTGGTGAATTCATCCATAAATATGACCACAAAAGAGGTAGGTATAGTGTGTATGGGTTTGGCAAAGTCAACAGATAGAGTATTGGTATCGGTTGACTTAACGTGTGGGGGGAGGGAGGGTTCCAAATGATTTTGTAACCCCCCCAAAAAAACCTCTGGCACTCTGCCTGAATTTAAGGACACAAATAACATTTGTACATATTTTAGGGGGTTTTAGGGAAAAGCACTACTATGGAGCTGACAAAATACATTGTTAAGTGACTAGGCTAGGTGTGTATAGGCCCAGGATAGCATGCTGGGGTGGTTAGTGAAGGCAAATATGCATGAAACAAAAGACAAAAATGGAGCATTAAAAACTCCCAGCAGGCATGAGGACAAAGAGAACATTTACAGCATATTACAATCATGGTAATTAGGGAATGATGAAAGAAATACAATATATTAGCAAACATTAAATACATAGAATGTGATGTTAAAGATGAAAACATACCTTAATATAGTCCTTCTGCAGGACCTGAATGATGGCAGAACAGGTCTCTGGAATAATGATCCCCAGAGCCTGGGGGGGAGATGTCTGTTGAGAACTTGATGTCCTGCAGACTTCTCCCCATCGCCAAGTACCGCATGGTGGCGACTAGCCTCTGTTCAGGAGTGATGGCTTGCCGCATGCAGGTGTCCTGCTTGGTAATATAAGGGGACAGCAAAGCCAACAGACGGTGAAAAAACGGGGTCCGTCATCCTTAGATAATTCCTGAAATCATCAGGATTATTCTCACGGTTCTCCTGCAACAAAGGCATATGAGAAAATTGGTCACGCTGGAGCAACCAATTCTTCGTCCACGAACTCCTCCTCGCCCTGTTCATGGACTGGGCTTGGGTCAAAGTTAGAACCCCAACACCAAGCCCCTACACAGCACGAACTCTACGATGAGTACGTACCCACAACATGGCTTCAAAATGGTCGGCTGGTCAGAACTAACTAACAGAACGCACTGAAAATCATAAAGGCCTGAAAAGAGCGAGGTGAAATTCAGAAACGAGCGGACAAGAACGCACTGAAACTCAAATACGTACTATAAATAGCACACACTGGAAAAAAGATGTGAACTGAGTACACGCACTGAAAAACAGATACGAACCCACAAGCACAAACTGAAGAGCAGTAACAATCTGAAAAGCACGAGGCTGAAAAGCTGGCTATTGAACTTCCTCTTTATGGTGCCGTCGTACGTGTTGTACGTCAGAGCTTTCTTGACGATCGGAATTTCTGACAACATTTGTGCGACCGTGTGTATGCAAGACAAGCTTGAGCCAACATCCGTCGGAAAAAAATCCCAGGATTTAGTTGTCGGAATGTCCGATCGTGTGTATGCAGCATTAAGGTGGTCAGGATGTGGAACTCCCTTCGAGAGTTGGTGGTGTCAGCAGAGAGATCAAAAAACATTTAGATGTTTTTCTAGGCTAACACAATACACAGGGATATGGAAAACAGTAGTCTCACACACACCTAAGTTAAACTGGATGGATCTGTCTCTTTATTCAACCTTGCCAACTTTGTAACTCCCGACTGCACATCTGTGGGATTGCAAGGTGCAAGAAAACTGGTCCTCCAAGCCTCCTGAGATATGTGACATGTCCCAGGAGGCTGCAAGCGGGGAGAGTGACATAATTCTCACCTAGGCAAGAAATGAGGAAGGGGGGAGCGGGTACCTATCAAAAAAGGTACCCTCTCCCAGTTAAGAATAAAAATAAAAATACCATTTAAAAGTGTTGGGGAGGTTTGAGAAAACTGGAGCACCTGGAGTAATCCAATGCAAGAACAGAGAGAACATGCAAACTCCAAGCAGAGAGTGTCCTGACCAAAATTCAGGATTGTTACATCAGATTAAAATACCAATGTATTCTTTTGCTATCTTTTTTGAGAGGTCATAACCTTCTGAAGAAAGTTTTTGTATCTATGTCTCTGCCATCTTTCTACTGCCTTCTAGCTTATTAATTGTCAGCACTCTCGTTTATTTATGTCACATTCCTGCCTTTGTCCTGCTATGAATGGTGACATTTTAGAAGGAATGTTATGTGTCAGTTTGTGTGTCTATTGAACATAGAAAACAGACTAACAAATGGAATTGTTATTGAACGGGAGCCATAATGGAAACTATTAGACTGTTCTTGTTCTAGTTACTGGAAATGAATTTTTAACAAGACTTATGGGAGTTGATTTACTAAAACTGGAGGTGGACCATGAAAAAGTAATACGCAAAAAATGATTGATTTAACCAACAAGTGCTTTTTTTTTTTTTATCAAGAATACTTTTTTTTGTTATACTGTCTTTCAAACTACATTTCTTTATTAGAGGTCTATATATCAGACCTAAAAGAGGAACAAATGAGAAGGAAAGGGGGCCAGAGGGATTTGGTTAAAAAAAAAAGGATCCAGTCCCTCCAAATCATGGACAGATGGAAGCTATGGAATGCTATTCACCTGGCTGTATCTGTGTCAACAATGACCTAGAACAAGTATACAGATCAGGCCTTCTCACAATACTCTAGACCTCACCTGCTTCATATTTGAACTGGGTCAATGACCCAAAAAGTATTAGAACCAGGGACAGCCAGGGAACTGGCATTTCCCGAGGGAGGTCAGATGTGGAAGCCTCTGCGTTTCTTTCATGAGATGTTTATTGAGTAGGGAAGGACTATTTTTGTTGTTGATTATATCCCACCGGGGAGATTTCTCTTCACTTCCTGTCCCGGAGATAGAAAATCTCTTCAAAATGAGGGGAATCCCTTAAAATTGAATTACACTGGATCTGAGCACCACAAACCAAAAACGCTGTTTAATTCATTTTTATTATTCAAAGCAACCCCCCCCCCCACCCACCCATTCATTCATGTCTCCATGCTTTTTTTTGCTGAGAAATCACTTTGAAAAACACCTCCTAGCATCAAGGGCGTAACTAGAAATCACAGGGCTCCATAGCAAAATGTTGTATGGGGCCCCCCCTGCAAACAGCCCCCCCCACAAAAAAAATTAACTAATGCTATTGAACAACAGATTACCACACCCATGTGGCACAGTACCCAGGCAACAGCTTATATTAATTTCATACAACAAAGTATGCAGTATAATGTATGCAGCCTCTGAGGGACACACATTGCTGACCTCAGTGGCGGTGCATCCATAGAGGGCGCAGGAGCGTTGCCCCCTCTCTCCTGCACCCGTCAATATCCAATAGATAGATTTATGAATCTATTTATTGTCGCTGCTGCCGCCCCCTATTCAGGTGTCCGGCCCCGACAGCAGCATTTGATGGGAACAGTGGCAGCGTTTGATGGGCACAGTGGTGGCAATTTATGGGTACAGTGGCTGCGTTTGATGGCATAGTGGCTGCGTTTGATGGCACAGTGGTCGCTATATGCAGCTGCGTGTGTCGGGATAGGGCCGGACTCACGGGGCCCTGGAGGCTTAACAGTAAACTTACATTTCTCATCCTCACCCAGGGGATCCAGAGTCTAGTCTCGGGAGGGGCACTGCCAGAAAATATGATTTTTTTTGGGGGCAATTTATTTAGGAAATGGCTGGTGTTAACGCTTCAAACATCACGGCACCATGGTCGTTATGGTGTCAGGAAGATTGAAGTGCATTATTGCTATCATTACATTGTTATAGAAAATGAAATAGTTCAACTCACCATAATGCAGAATCAGTGGGAGCCCCGAGTGTCACTTGCCACGGTTGCCTGCCACACATTGCGGATTGTCCACTTGTCACACGTTGCAGATTTCACTTGCCACAAGTTGCGGATTGCCACTTACCACGTCACCTGCCCCAAGTTGCGGATTGTCACTTGCCACAAGTTGCGGATTATCCACTTGCCACGTCACCTGCCACAAGTATCAGATTGTCACTTGCCACAAGTTGCGGATTGTCACTTGCCACGTCACCTGCCACATGTTGCGGATTGTCCACTTGTCACACGTTGCAGATTTCACTTGCCACGTCACCTGCCACAAGTTGCGGATTGTCACTTACCACGTCACCTGCCACAAGTTGCGGATTGTCACTTGCCACAAGTTGCGGATTGGAAAGGGGAGGGGAGAGAAATTGCGCTCGGTGTTCAATTTAAAAAGTGAAAAAAAAAAACGTGAAGTGAGTCCTGCAGCTAAAACACAATAACCCCAATACAAGGGCACACAAACTAAACAATATATAAAACAGTGTAGCGCTGGACTGATAAAAATACGCATATATTAGTGTATGCGAGTAAACCAGGACCCATAAATGTGTAAATAAATGCACAAGAAAACCATATACCACTTAATCTAGAACAATTCAGTGTCTATATGCGTGTAATGTGACACTAAAAATTAATCGAGTGCACCCACGTATATCTAAAAACGAAAAATGATGTATAAATATATACAAAAATGGTGAACTTAAAGTGAGTTATGTGGACCAATGTGGCAACAAAAATTGAATATACATCGACATATGATAAGGAACTCTAGTCACTTATATACTGTTAGTTGATCCTTATGCTTAGTGATCACAATGAAAAATTGAAATAAATAAATTAGGGCAGTCCCAAAAGTTATGAACAAAAGTCCCAAAACGTAGTGACACTCCAACACAAATGCTGGTTCAATATTCCACCGCAGCTGTTGCCCACCACCAAGGGATTAAAGTTGGAGGCTTACCGGACAGCCTGCGACCACCCTTATTCAGGGGAGTCAAAACAGGCTCAGTAGGGATGTGTGAATCCAGAAGATGTCCTCGCCAATGATCTCCACAAGTTGCGGATTGTCCACTTGCCACGTCACCTGCCACAAGTTGCGGATGGTCACTTGCCACAAGTTGCGGATTTTCCACTTGCCACGTCACCTGCCACAAGTTGCGGATTGTCACCTTGCCACGTCACCTGCCACACATTACGGATTATCCACTTGTCACGTCACCTGCCACACATTGCAGATTATCCACTTGCCACATCGCCTGCCACACATTGCTGATTGTCCACTTGCCAGGTCACCTGCCGCAAGTTGCGGATTGTCACTTTCCTGCTAAGGTGGGGAATGGGGATTGTTACTTCCTGTGTCCCAGTCTGAGTCAAGGCAGCAGAGAGATGATGTAATCTCTCTGCTGCCTGCACAGTTAGTGAGGGCGGAACTGCCAGGATGCAGGGTGGGCGCCGGGCGGTGAGAGATGATGTCATCTCTCTGCTCCGCCACCTGCTGATTGGCCAGTCCACCCATTGAGCCCCCCATCTGGCAGCTTCCCGTCCGCTCTCTCACCCACCCAGCTGTGTCCGCTCGCACATTCAGTGTGACTGTGCGAGCGCCGAGAGGACGGGCAGCTCGGTGGCTCACCCGCCGCCCGCACTGCACGCCGACTCACCGGGCCCCACTCGGCTGCAGGCCCCACTTGGCTGCGGGCCCCATTGCACCCGCGTGAGTCGCTATGGCGGTAGTTCCGCCACTGCCTAGCATCTCTGGCCATGGCCATCTTAAGTAAGGGTAGCATTTACTTCATTGAATCCATCTGCTTTTAGAACGGGTATGCAGGCAGGAGGGTGTGTTTAGTTGAAAAAGCCCCTCCTCCCTGCCTGAAGACTCCTGGGAAGTATGACATCATTTGCCTAGGCCTAGAAGTAACTGAAGAAATGTAAAAAAAAAGTTTAAAGCAAGTAAATATATATATATATATATATATATATATATATATATATATATATATATATATACTTTCATATCTATTTACTAGCAGTGGTGATTGAAAGAGTGAAGTTCTGCTGAGTTGTCATAGAATGGGGACCTGCACTGTATTGAGACAGGAGAATAAAGGAAATTTTAAAGTGTATGTAAGGTTACTCTCTTTTTTTTTTATTTTATTTTTTTTTTTGTTTTAAATTGCGGAGCGGTTGGACGGTTTAGAATTTTATTACTGTCTATGTCCCTGCTAGGTAGATTCATACTTCTGTTTTTCCTAGTCCCCATAGGTCATCAAAACAGAAAATTAGGGGGAAATTCAAAGTTGTTACCAGAACAAGAGGTAAGGGAAATTCCTTGATTTTGGATACCGGTTTCAGGAGATAACTTTAAAAGATGGAAATTTTCCTTAGTTCAGGGGAAATTCCTCTTGATACATCTCTGGGACAGGGAATTAAAAGAGATGTATGGGATTTTTTTTTTAACCACTTAAGGACCGAGCCTCTTTTTGAGATTTGTTGTTTACAAGTTAAAAACAGTTTTTTACTAGAAAATTACTTAGAACCCCCAAACATTATACTTTTTTTTTTTAACATACTAGAGAATAAAATGGCGGTTGTTGCAATACTTTCTGTCACACTGTATTTGTGCAGCGGTCTTGCAAGCGCACTTTTTTGGAAAAAATACACTTTTTTGAACTAAAAAATAAGACAACAGTAAAGTTAGCCCAATTTTTTTTATATTGTGAAAGATAATTTTACACTAAATTGAAAAAAATTACAGTAAATTGATACCCAACATGTCACGCTTCAAGAGGAGGTCTAGTGCGATAATCATTGCTCTCACATCCCTTGTAATAGAAAAAAAATATGACAGGACCTCTTAAATATGAGATCTGGGGTCAAAAAGACCTCACATCTCATATATACACTAAAATGCAATGTTATAGAGACGGTGGGGGCCATCTTCCCCTCACTTGTCTCCATACCCAGGAAGGGGGAACATCCGATAGCCTCCGCCGCTGCCCATGGATCCGTTAAGCGGCAAAGGAGCGCAGCCCCTCTCCCACCGCCGATAAAAGTGATATTGTGGCGAATCCACTGGAGAGACCACTTTTATCTGAAAGCGGACTGCCGGCCGAAGAAGAAGAAGGATACCGGGGTTATGGCAGCTATCTTCTGTCATAACAATGATATTCTTCTTCAAAGTTAGGACGTATATCAGCGCGCGTCAGTCCGTAAGTGGTTAAGATTCATACTTACCTAGGTGGATGGCTGCATCTGTTCCCAGCTGGCTCTAACACCACTGAGAACCGAGCGATCTAACACCGCCAATCACTCGGACGGCCAGCTCTAGGAAGGGTTCTGGTCGTCCCAAACATTTTCCATTTAAGGATTATGGAGGCCACTGTGCTCTTAGGAACCTTAAGTGCAGCAGAAATTTTTTCGTAACCTTGGCCAGATCTGTGCCTTGCCACAATTCTGTCTCTAAGCTCTTCAGGCAGTTCCTTTGACCTCATGATTCTCATTTGCTCTGACATGCACTGTGAGCTGTAAGGTCTTATATAGACAGGTGTGTGGCTTTCCTAATCAAGTCCAATCAGTATAATCAAACACAGCTGGACTCAAATGAAGGTGTAGAACCATCTCAAGGATGATCAGAAGAAATGAACAGCACCTGAGTTAAATATATGAGTGTCACAGCAAAGGGTCTGAATACTTAGGACCATGTGATATTTCAGTTTTTCTTTTTTTATAAATCTGCAAAAATGTCAACAATTCTGTGTTTTTCTGTCAATATGGGGTGCTGTGTGTACATTAATGAGGAAAAAAAAAATAACTTAAATGACTTTATCAAATGGCTGCAATATAAGAAAGAGTAAAAAAATTTAAGGGGGTCTGAATGCTTTCCGTCCCCACTGTATATACAGGGCAGATGATGTATATCTGCAGTCAGTGATGATGGAGGAATACAGGAAGGAAGAAGGGTGTATATAGCTGTATACAGGACAGATATGATCTTTCCTATATCTGGCACCCCCCTTCACTGATCATACCTGTATGCACTCAGCTGCCCCCCTCATCTGTATATATGTCAGGCCCCTACACACACATCTGTAAGCACACACACAGCTCTGCCCCCCCTCCACCCCACCCTGTACACAAACAGCCTTTCCCCCATTCACTTCTACTCACAAGGTGGTCTTCCTTGTCCCAAGTCTTGTTTCCACATGTCCCTGTGAAAATACATTACAGCACACACGAGGGGCGCACATACAGGAAGCAGCCAGAGGTGGAAGTAAAGAGCTCAATGACAGAGCAGCAACTGCTGTGGAGCCGACTCGCACAAACCCAGAGAGTCAGCACAGCTACAGATGCGGCCACGGACCCTTGCCGTTTCCAGGGGGGGGTCACTCACCCCCCCTTGCCCCTACCAGCAGATGCCTGTGGCAGGAGAAGCCGCCTCAGGCTCTTAGCGGCCTGCTGAGAGGCTGTGCCGGGTGCGCGCCCAGGCATGTGACCAGATTCTGACTCCATTGTTTGCGATTTTGCCCAAGCCTGGACCGGCTCTCTGACCTCAGCACAGTGGGCTTCGGCCTGCTGTCGGTTGAAAATGAGTCAGAATGGACTGCACTCCTGTGATCCATAGGAGAAGTACAGCCAAACGAGCTTTGGCTGTACTTCTCCTTTAAGGGAAATTTTTCCGAAGGGACAGTGATGGCAAGAGATAACTTGACAGAGTTTTAACCCTTCCTTATTTTCAAAAAATAAATGAATAAATAGAAAGCTCCACATACAAACCACTTCATCTCTCAGCCCCCATTCACCCCGATGCGGCTTTGAAATCGCGCTACTTCAGCACGATTTCAAAGCTGCACATCAGTGCAATTTGCACTGCCGATTTCATTGCAGCTTGCAACTTTATTTAACAGAATTCTGTGCAAGTCGCAATGAAATCAATAAAAACTGCAGGAACCTTTTTCATGATCACTGTGACATGAGTCGTGGTGATATGAACAGTTTCATTGCCGGCAATGGGGCGCGACTTGTCATGCGATTTGGAACTGTCAAATCGCAAGACAAATCACACCGGTGTGAACGGGGGCTCATCCTTATATACCCATTATGGATTAGAGCAATTTTTACATTTCTGCTATGAGGCTTTTTATTTGGTGAGAACGTTGTCATTACTTGCGATAAAAAAAGTAAAAAAAAAAAGTTATATATATATATATATATATATATATATATATTTTTTTTTTTTTGAGACAAGCAAGACTTTCTCCTTGTGATACTGTCTTGAAAACATTATTTTATTTTCCATGCAATCTTTAGACAAAAAAATTAAAAAGTTAAAAAAATGCACCCTTTTATATTTTAACCACTAGGCGCCCACGCTATACCCGAAAGACGGCTACAGCGCAGCGCTCAATTGCGGGGAAGGTGTCCCTGGACGTCCTCCTGTTTACTCGCTCCCCGCGCGCCACCGCGTGCACGCATCGGGGAAAACCTGTGTTGGTCGTGTCCCTTGGACACAGCCAATCACAGATCGTGCTAAATGGCCAATCACAGCGACCATTTAGCACTCGATCAGCGTGTCCAATGTGGGATGATCTCAAGTGTAAACATTTGAGATCATCTCTCATTGCCAGGCTCTCCCTCCTCACAGAGACAGCGTGTGAGGAGGGAGCGCGACCTGTGATGCAGCTTGTGAGTGAAAACAGTAAAAAAACAGTAAATACAGTGCCCACAGTACCTATCAGTGCAACCTGTCCCCAGAGCCATCTGTCCCCAGTGCCACCTATCAGTGCCATCTGTCCCCAGTGCCACCTATCAGTGCCATCTGTCCCCAGTGCCATCTGTCAGTGCCATCTGTCCCCAGTGCCCCCTGTCAGTTCCATCTGTCCCCAGTGCCACCTGTCAGTTCCATCTGCCCCCAGTGCCATCTATCAGTGCCATCTGTCCCCAGTGCATCTATCCCCAGTGCCACCTGTCAGTACCATTTATCATCAATGCCACCTGTCAGTGCCACATGCCATATGTTATCAGTGTCACGTGTCATCAGTGGCACGTATCAGTGCCATCTGTCATTAGTGCCACATCAGTGTCACGTTTCATCAGTGCCTTGTATTAGTGCCATCTGTCATCAGTGCCACATATTAGTGCCATCTGTCATCAGTGCCACATATTAGTGCCATCTGTCATCAGTGCCACATCAGTGTCACGTGTCATCAGTGGCATGTTTCAGTGCCATCTGTCATCAGTGCCACATCAATGTCACGTTTCATCAGTGCCACGTATTAGTGCCATCTGTCATCAGTGCCACATATTAGTGCCATTTGTCATCAGTGCCACGTATTAGTGCCATCTGTCATCAGTGTCACATGTCATCAGTGTCACGTATTAGTGCCATCTGTCATCAGTGCCACATCAGTGTCATGTGCCATCAGTGCCACATATTAATGCCATCTGTCATCAGTGCCACATCAGTGTCACGTGTCATCAGTGCCATGTATCAGTGCCATCTGTCATCAGTGTCACGTGTCATTGTCCTGGTGCTCCAGGGCCTTCAAAAGTGTAATAGGTAGTTAACAAGTTAGATGTGTAATTTATGCTCCTAGAACATGTGATGGTGCTCCCTACATGTTGGGCCTCTCTATGTGGCTAGGCTGTGAAAAAGTCCCACACATGTGGTATCGCCGTACTCAGGAGGAGTAGCAGAATGTATCCTGGGGCGTCATTTGTGGTATACACGTGCCATGTGTGAGAAATAACCTATTACAATGACTATTTTGTGGAAAAAAAATCTTCATTTTGCAAAGAATTGTGGGAAAAAATGACATCAAAAACCTCACCATGCATCTTACTAAACACCTTGGAATGTCTACATTCAAAAAAAGGGGTCATTTGGGGGGGTATTTGTACTTTCCTGGCTTGCTCTGGTTGCAAGAAATTAGATAGGCCACCAGTACATCAGGTGATCAATCTTTTATGATTTGCACCATAGCTTGTAGACTCTCTAACTTTCACAAAGACCAAATAATATCCACTAATTTGGGTTATTTTTTTACCAAAGATATGTAGCAGTATGAATTGTGGCCAAAATTTATAAAGAGAAATTAGTAATTTGCCAAATGTTATCACAGAAACTAAGAAAAATGCATTTTTTTTCTAAATTTTCGTTTTTTTTTTCATTTATAGCGCAAAAAATAAAAAACCCAGAGGTGATCAAATACCACCAAAAGAAAACTCTATTTTTAAGAAAAAAAGGACAAACAATCCATTTGGGTGCAGTATTATATGACTGAGTAATTGGCATTCAAAGTGTGAGAGCGCTGAAAGCTGAAAATTAGTCTGGGCAGGAGGGGGGTTTAAGTGCCCAGTTGTAAAGTGGTTAATGTTAGTTAAAAAAAAATTGTGTTGCTGCAGAAAAAAAATATAAGTGTAAATTTGCGGGGAAAAAAAAAAATGAAGAGCTGCCGCAGTGCTTTAGCTTTGCGACAACCCTTCGTTGCCGGCTTTGGTAGGGGGCAGTGTGGTGCGCTATTCAGAGCATCACATAGCTCCCTGTTTTGTTTTTGTTTTGTTTTGTTTTTGTTTTGCTTCCTATGAATTTTATTTGAAGTGTAGAAGACGTACACTTCATTCACGGCAATGTACAGCAGTGCGATGCAGCAAAATGCAGAATGCCCCAGGTTGTGTTGCAGTGTGAATGAGACACATAGGAAACAATTGTATCCTGTTGGTCCCTGCAGTAATGGACGGTAAAACTTCTGTCACGACATACAGTATAGTGTGAATTCACCCACAATCTTATTCTATATTTTTTTTTTTTTTTGCCATTTAATTTGATGGTACAATTACAATTCTGATACAAAGCATAGTAAAGCTCTTTACAAATTTAATATAGGCACTTTTTTTTTCTAATTTTCATGCATTTTTTAAATTTTCAATTCAACACAAGATCATTAAAAGAACAAAGTCATAAAAAACAAAAAAATAAAAATGAATGGATAAAAAAAATAGAACTAAACAAAAATCAGTAGAAAAAAAAAAGTAGTTGCTAAGGATAGATGGATGAAGAATCTTATGCACCAGTAATGAGAGATCTATACTTACCTGGAAGGACACATATTAAAGAGCATAATGACCCTATATAAAGGGGTAAAAGCGTGTTTGACCTGATATATATTAGGTCCATCTTGAGAGGTGAGGGCAGTATTATAATGGTGGAGGGATAAGCACACTACAAATACAAGCAAGCCCAAATTACCCACTGGTGAGGAAAATTTTATATATGCACACTTTTTGTATTCTTCTATTATTTTCTGCTGCTAAAATATAGCATAATAATGAAAATGGACACAGGACAATGATATATTTTTTTGAATGGACTGTTTATAATTTTAATTTCAATTATATTATTTTTGATGTGATCCACATTGATTATGAATTTCACATACTGTATTTATGGCACATAAAGCACTTTATTGAGCATTTGAAAATTGTTTGGTATTCTACACTAATTGCAATTTACACTTTGAGGATTATAGTAAATAGATTATTGCGCAGGCACAGTTTGTTATTCAGTTTGTTATTCTTACGCTGTAATATATAGGTGAGGTGTGAATCCTATGTTTTGTGCCAGCAGCAGTATCTTATGGTTATATACTTTCACTGAGCACATACTTGTTAGCGCTGGAGTATTTTATATAGTTATTTCCAATATAATAGTAATGATTGATACATTTTATTTCACAATTGAGCAGTATGAATGAACCTGTCGGAATGGGCAGATGTTGCTGCAGTGTCAGCTGGTGTTGGATGCTAAGTGGACTGATGATGTCTCTACTGTGGCGATGTGACAGTGCTCAGGCCCAGCAATTGGCTGCTAAACCCGAGCACTGCCATGTGGGAGAAGGTAACTCTCTCCCTAATATCTGTATTCACCAGTTATTGTTCTGCAGGGGCGGAATGGCCCTGGAAAGTATTAGGGCCCTTTCACACAGGCTTTCCGATCAGGTACGCCTGTCAGTTTTTTAGGCGGTAAAATTACATCCGCCGATATCCGATCTGATCCTGTCCGTGAAATCCAGACAGATGGAGACCCTATTTTCCATCCGTCTGCAGAATCGGATGGGATTGGATCAGATGAAAACGGACAGGCGGTCCATTTTCATCATATCTCCATAGAGGACAACGGGGCTTTCACAGGTCCATCTCCGCACAGTGAGCGAAGACGGACCTGTCTTCCGCCTGCTCAGCGGGAATCAGCGGATTGATCCCTGCTGAGCAAAGTGGAGTCCGTACATGGACAAGCCTGTGTGAAAGGACCCTTATGCCCTGTACACACGGTTGGATTTTCCGATGGAAAATGTGTGATAGGACCTTGTTGTCGGAAATTCCGACCGTGTGTGGGCTCCATCACACATTTTCCATAGGGATTTCCGACGCACAAAGTTTGAGAGCTTGCTATAAAATTTTCCGACAACAAAATCCGTTGTCGGAAATTCCGATCGTGTGTACACAAATCCGACACACAAAGTGCCACGCATGCTCAGAATAAATTAAGAAATGAAAGCTATTGGCTACTGCCCTGTTTTTAGTCCCGATGTATGTGTTTTACGCCACCACGTTCAGAACGATTGGATTTTCCGACAACTTTGTGTGACTGTGTGTATGCAAGACAAGTTCGAGCCATCATCCGTCGGAAAAAATCCATGGATTTTGTTGTCGGAATGTCCGATCAATGTCCGACCGTGTGCACAGGGCATTAGTATGTAAGGGAGGGGTCCCTTTACAAAGACGCTATCATTGTCTGAATAAGCAAGGTCACACAGCTTCTTTGAGTAAATCTTTTATTATGAACTAAGCAGGAAGCAAATCCTAAATATGTAATGTTATATAAGAATAATAATAATGTAGCAAAGTCCCAGGCCCCTCAAGGCCTAATGGTGACCTCCAGAGTTAGGGACAGCTGACATCCTTCCGTATAGAGTGGGTTGCAAGGAATGGTGGGTGTAATGCAAGAAAGGGTGGGCGCCAGACACTTTTAGAATGCAAAAAGAGATTTATTGTCTCTTAAACAGAACGGTAGGAGAGAGGGTTAGGGCCGGGACACCCTTAAGTAGATGCAAGGTTAAATGTCAGACTCCGAGACTTCTATAGGTAGACAGCTATAGCGGTGAAGGCCTCCAGTCGGACAACACTTCTGTATAGGTAGGACCACTGTCTCCTATGGCAACAAGCTTGTAGTAGTTATTAACGGCAATTGAAGTCAACTATTTGAAATACGAACAGTTCTTAGTTTACCCCACCCTCACATATTGTGAGTCTTCACTCAACGAGCTCCCAATCTCTCTCACTAGACTTCAGACCCACTAGCCACTGGATCCCCCTGAGTTCTTCCACTGGTAGCACTCAGTATCTTCCTCAAGTGTCACCCCTGCTGTACTGCTGGGTCCCTGGCTTGGCACACACAGATTCTCTTCAATCTTTACCCCTGCGGACACACTAGGTCTCTGGCTTTGCACTCACTGATGCTCCACAAGTGTCACCTCTGCTATCCTGCTGAGTCCCTGACTTGGTACTTGCTGAAGTTTTCCTACTTCTTCACCGTCCCCAGCTGGCGAGAAGTCTGCTCTGGTACTGGCCTCAGCTTACTCACAGTAGTCTCTGGTAACAAGGTGGATGGTCCCATAGTGGCGACAGCTTCCCCTCTACCTCCGATCACAACGGGTTCCCCAGCCGGCATAACCGTTACTTCTGGTTGGACTACAAGCCCCCAGTCCCAACCCTACGCTGCTTTTCCTGCTTCTGGATAGGCCCTCAGACAGTCTAGCAGCCAGATGTCCCCGAGATAGGCCTTAGGTTTTGGGCCTAGCAGCCGGGGGAATAAGACACACATCCACCCAAACAGCGGTCCCCAGTGGCACAGAACCCCGATCACCTGACTCCACCCACATAAATAGGCTCTCCCAGCAGGCTGAGGGACCCAAAAAAATCCCTGCCCATTGGCTAAGATAACCATTTCTTTATAATCTGTCCTTGCTATGCCCTTGTCTTATCTAATGTCACCAGCTACCAGGCCAGGAACAGAAGAGAGAAGTGCAGCAATTCCATGCCCACTGCTGCGGCTATGTCTGGTCTTGTCACACTGGCAATGCTAAGCAGCTTGCAATACGTGTCATTTTTGGGTAGCAAGTTTACTGCTTCATTTCTCTTTAGATAGCCTGGTTCCATAGGAGTTTTCATTTCCCTTGCATATGGAATTGTTCCAAGATTTGAGAGATTTTCTGAGATTGGTTGTGAAGATAACGTCCATCTTCTTCTCTCTCTATTTGGATTCCCATATAGTAGCTAATGTTCCCTAGTTCCTTGATTTACACACAAGGTTGTCTTCTTGCTCAAACCCTGGTGGTTGCTCCATGTAGGAATCTTCCTTAAAGCGGTGTTCCACCCGCAATTTTTTTTTTATAGTCAGCAGCTACAAACACTGTAGCTGCTGACTTTTAATAAGGACACTTACCTTCCAGGGAGCCTGCGATGTCGGCCCCCCGGGGCTGATCCGTCCTTCAGATCGGGTGCAGGCGCTGCCATTCAAATTAAGGGAAACAGGCAGTGGAGCCTTGCAGCTTCAATGCCCGTTTCCTACTGTGCATGCGCGAGAAGCGCGGCGCTTTGTGAATGGCCTGGCAGTCTTCTGGGACCCACACATGTCCCAGAAAATATCGGGGGGCTCACTGAAGAAGAGGATATGACATCCTGCGCTGTGGACTGGATGGATCAGAAGTACAGGCTGTACTTCATAAAAAGGTAAGTTAGAAGAAAAAAAAATTATTATAATTAGCCAAAAACGAGCAAGAGATGGTCTTTCATTTAAGACCACCTCTCAAAAGCGGGTGGAACTCCGCTTTAATGTCTCCATATAGGAAAGCAGTTTTAACATCTAGGTGTTTCACTTTCATGCCCTTCCAGGCAGCAACACTAAGAAGCGCTCTGATGGTGGAGTGCTTTACGACAGGAGCGAATGTTTCATCGTAATCTTCACCGAATTTCTGGGAGTAACCCTTGGCAATTAGTCAGGCCCTGTATTTGTGGATAATATTACCTTCTGCGTCTGACTTTACTTTGAAAGTCCACTTGATTCCTAAAGTTTTACGGTTAGGAGGGAGCTCTGCGAGTGTCCAGGTTTTATTTTCTTGAAGTGACTTTAATGCCTCGTACACACGGTCGGACTTTCTGGGAATCTAGGTCCGACGTTCTTGCCGCCGGACTTACTGAACGGACGGACTTGCCTACACACGGCCAGACTTTCCGGAATACGGTCTTCCCGACTCACTTCCGCCGGACTTTCAGAATGAACGGACTTGCCCACACACGGACAAGTCCGTTTATTTTGGACGTGACTCGGGTACGACGGGACTAGAAAAGGAAGTAAATCTCGCTGCTTATATCCTTACCTTGCGAGCCCCGTCACGGGGCATCCCAGGCCCTTAGGTCTGGTATGGATTTTAAGGGGAACCCCCTACACCGAAAAAACGGCGTGGAGTCCCCCCCTAAATCCATACCAGACCCCGATCCGAGCACGCAGCCTGGCCGGTCAGGAAAGGGGGTGGGGACAAGTGAGCGCCCCCCAGAACCGTACCAGGCCGCATGCCCTCAACATGGGGGGGTGCTTTGGGGGAGGGGGGCACCCTGCGGGGCCCCCCCACCACTAAGCACCTAGTCCCCATGTTGATGAGGACAAGGGCCTCTTCCCGACAACCCTGGCCGTTGGTTGTCGTGGTCTGCGGGGGGCTTATCAGAATCCGGGAGCCCCCTTTAATAAGAGGGCCCCCAGATCCCGGCCCCCCACCCTATGTGAATGAGTATGGGGTACATGATACCCCTACCCATTTACCTAGGGAAAAAGTGTCAATAATAAAACACACTACACAGGTTTTTAAAGTCATTTATCAGACAGCTCCGGGGGGTCTTCTTCCAGCTTCGGGGGTCTTCTTCCGACTTCGGGGGTCTCTCTGGTTCCTCTTCTCCTGGTGTCCGGTTGATTCTTCTCCGCTCTCTCTGGCCTCTGCTCCCGATGTTCCAGTTCTTCTGCCGACTCCTCCTCTATCTTCATGCCGCTCTTTTGCTAGCGGGGGCCCGGACTTCTGGCTTCTTGGCTTCTTGACTTCTTCCCTCTTCTCTTCTTCCGATGTTGACACAACGCTCTCTCCGGCTGGGATGCTCTCTGAGCGCTCCGATGTGACTTATATAGGCAGAGACTCCGCCCCCTTATGCCATCATAGTCCCTGGGCATGCTGGGACTGTGACGTTTTAGGGGGCGTGGTCAACCCCACCTGGTGACCATGCCCCCTAAAACATCACAGTCCCAGCATGCCCAGGGACTGTGATGGCATAAGGGGGCGGGGTTTCCGCCTATATAAGTCACATCGGAGCGCTCAGAGAGCATTCTAGCCGGAGAGAGCGTCGTGTCAACATCAGAAGAAGAGAAGAGGGAAGAAGCCAAGAAGCCAGAAGCCAGAAGTCTGGGCCCCCGCTAGCAAAAGAGCGGAATGAAGATAGCAGGGGAGGCAGCAGAAGAACTGGAACACCGGGAGCAGGGGCCAGAGAGAGCGGAGAAGAACCAACCGGACGCCGGGAGAAGAGGAACGGGAGGGACCCCCGAAGTCGGAAGAAGACCCCCGAAGCCGAAAGAAGACCCCCGGAGCTGTCTAATAAATTACTTTAAAAACCTGTGTAGTGTGTTTTATTATTGACACTTTTTCCCTAGGTAAATGAGTAGGGGTACCATGTACCCCATACTCATTACTAAAGGGGGCTCCCAGATTCCTATAAGCCCCCTGCCCGCAGACCCCGACTACCAACAGCCAGGGTTGTCGGGAAGAGGCCCTTGTCCTTATCAACATGGGGACAAGGTGCTTTGTGGTTGAGGGCATGCGGCCTGGTACGGTTCAGGAGGGGGGGCGCTCGCTCGTCCCCACCCCCTTTCCTGACCGTGATAAGAGGGGAAGGAAGGAGGAGGAAGGGGAAGGGGCTAGCTCAAATGTATAGAGAGGTGAATGAAAAATGAACAAATTTGCTGAGTTACCACATATGTGCTAGTATGGTACTAGCCCTTTTGCACTGAGATTTTTCTTTTCTTCTGTTTCAGTATTTACATTATATTTTTTATGTGCTAGTATGATACTAGCCCTCATGCTCATTATACCTTTATATTTTGTATAATTTGTTTATTTTTCATTCACCTCTCTATACATTTGAGCTAGCCCCTTCCCCTTCCTCCTCCTTCCTTCCCCTCTTATCACAGCGCAATCACCATTTACTTTATTCATACCACTTTTGTCTGTTTGGATCAGCCATTTAGGTGTTGCAGCAGTGCCCCTTAGCATAAGTATTTCTGACAGCGCAGGAGTTTCTTCATCATTTATCCCTTTCCTGACTGGCCGGGCTGCGTGCTCGAATCGGGGTCTGGTATAGATTTTGGGGGGACCCCACGCGGTTTATTCGGCGTAGGGGGTTCCCCTTAAATTCCACAGCAGACCTAAGGGCTTGGGATGGGAATTTGTTTTTCCTATTGCAGCGAGCGCGAGATGCAGTACTCTGCCCTTGCGCCGTATCTGATCCATCGGACCAGCATACAGACGAACGGGCTTTTCCGTCAGGAACTGAGTCTGGCGGAGTTACGACGTAAAGATTTGAAGCAGGCTTCAAATCTAAAGTACGTAGGATTTCCGACCGAAACGGTCCGTCGGAAGTCCAATGCGGACCATACACGGTTGGATTGTCTGTCGGATTTGGTCCGGCGGCGTCCGGCGGACAAGTCCGGTCAAAAAGTCCGACCGTGTGCATGAGGCATAATTCTTCTTCTGCTGCCTTTCTCCATTTATTGGCTTCACATTTTGGCAGTTTTTCTATGCCTTCCCAGGATGTTGGTTCAATTATGCTGTGTGCTTTGACAGTGTATGACAGCTTGCGGGGTTCTATCCCCTTTGTAGTCCGAGTGGACCCCCGGAGCTGTCTAATAAATTACTTTAAAAACCTGTGTAGTGTGTTTTATTATTGACACTTTTTCCCTAGGTAAATGAGTAGGGGTACCATGTACCCCATACTCATTCACATAGGGTGGGGGGTCGGGATCTGGGGGCCCTCTTATTAAAGGGAGCTCCCGGATACCGATAAGCCCCCCGTCCGCAGACCCCGACAACCAACAGCCAGGGTTGTCGGGAAGAGGCCCTTGTCCTCAACATGGGGACAAGGTGCTTTGTGGTGGGGGGGCCCGCAGGGCCCCACCCCCTTTCCTGACCAGCCGGGCTGTGTGCTCGAATCGGGGTCTGGTATAGATTTTGGGGGGACCCCACGCCGTTTATTCAGCGTAGGGGGTTCCCCTTAAAATCCATAGCAGACCTAAGGGCCTGGGATGCCCTGCGCTCACCGCAATAGGAAAATTTGTTTTTCCTATTGCAGAGAGCGCGAGATGCAGTACCCTGCCCTTGCGCCGTATCTGGTCCATCGGACCAGCAAACAGACGAACGGGCTTTCCGTCAGGAACTGAGTCCGGCGGAGTTATGACGTAAAGATTTGAAGCAGGCTTCAAATCTAAAGTACGTAGGATTTCCGACCGAAACGGTCCGTCGGAAGTCCAATGCAGACCATACACGGTCAGATTGTCCGTCGGATTTGGTCCGGCGGCGTCCAGCGGACAAGTCCGGTCGAAAAGTCTGACCGTGTGCACGAGGTATAATTCTTCTTCTGCTGCCTTTCTCCATTTATTGGCTTCACATTTTGGCAGTTTTTTTATGTCTTCCCAGGATGTTGGTTCAATTATGCTGTGTGCTTTGACAGTGTATGACAGCTTGCGGGGTTCTATCCCCTTTGTAGTCCGAGTGGATCTTCTGACTTTAGGCAGTTCAGCAGGATCTGGTGGGGAACTTGGTTTGGTCAAAGTGAGTTCCACCACTTGTTCTGACTCCTGCACAGATTCGCTTTGGTTGACCTTTTCTTCTGGTTTGCTTAGCATATCTACTTCACAGCTTTCAGGGATCAGTGTTTTTGGTGATGGGCTTTCATCAAGATAAACACTACGGCTTGTTGTCACTTTGCTAGTCTTTGGGTGTAGGATTCTGTAATCCTTAGTTTGCTCACTGTAGCCTACTAGAATGCCCTCTATGGCTCTGTTCTCCAGTTTGGATCGCTTTTCACTTGGAATATAAGCATATGCTCTACATCCAAACACTCTGATGTGCCCTATGACAGGCTTTGATCTATGCATAGCGTTTTGAATGGAGTACTTTTAATGGCTCTTGGGGGTAGTCTGTTCTGTAGGTAGGCTGCAGTCATAACTGCTTCTCCCCAGTATTTGTGAGGTAGGTTGGCATCGGACAACATGCATCTGGCCATTTCTATAATAGTGCGATTTTTCCTTTCTGCTACACCATTTTGTTCAGGAGTGCATGGTGTGGTTGTCTAGTGTACTATTCCTTGTCTCTTCAGGTATGAGGCCACTTCTTTGCTTATGCATTCTCCTCCATTGTCGATGCATATTATTCCTGGTTTGCGTTGGAATTTGATGCTAGACATGGCAACAAACTCTTGAAGTTTCTCTGATGTTTCATTCTTGTGTTTCATCAGATAAGTAGTTGTGTACATGGAATAATCATCGATGAAGGTCAGTAGATATCTCTTCCCGCCTGACGTGGGAGTTTTCATTGGACCGTATACGTCACTGTGTATGAGCTGCAGGGGGTGGGTAGTTTTTCTTTGAAACGTCTGTGAAAGGGGAGCACGTGTGGCTTTTGGTTCAATACAGCATTTGCATTTCATGTGCACTTTGCAAGGCGCTATTGTCAAATCTTCTGATAAGCCTCTCTTTATAATCTTCAGTAAAGCTACTGGACTCCTGTGTCCCAGCCGCCTATGCCATAAATCAATAAATTTGCGGTATAGCTCATTAGAAAACAATGGCTTGCCTGTCTTGAATATAGGTGATCATCCAGTTTTCCTTTTGCGAGGAATCACATATTATTGTGAATTGTGCATTCATCACCCTGGAACTTAACTGTGAGACCGTTGTTTGCAAGACTTTTGACTGATAGAAGGCTGCCTTCTAGTTCTAGAACATACAGCACTTTTTTTTTTTTTTTTTTTTTTCTTTTTTTTTTTTTGTCACGTCAGTCGACCATTTTGAGAGGTGCGAATCAGCTTTACAGCTCATAGATTTTCCATCTCCTCTCTTTTGTCTCATCATTGTGACATTTAGTCATATCAAAAGGAAAATAAATTACAACCGACAGTTGATGAGTCTAACATCATTAGCTTATCCCCCCCGGGGGGCTCCCTAACCGAATAAAAAGTGTCGGCTTCTTCTTGGTGCTCCCCGTCTCCCCTTCCCACCCTTCCACCCACGGCCCAACCTCTCCAGGGTCAAGTACAACCATCTCTCCTTCTATATTCTAGTCCTAGATCTGTGTTCTACACCACATTTTTTTGAATTTTACCCATTGTTCCCACTCCTCAGGACCCGTAGTGCCTTTTCCCTCTATTGCGCGGGCCCTACTCTCCAGAATGTAAGTCTCTTCAACAGCATCTATCCATTCCCAAATCTCCGGGCTCTCCTTCCTCTGCCAATTCTTCGGGATTGTTTGCTTCGCAGCGTTCAGGAGATGTGGTACTAATGACTGTTTATATTTTTTAATGTCTCCACCTCCCCCATGGAACAAAACCTCCCATGGATCATCTGTTATGTCTTTTCCGGTTATTTCCTTAATTAACCCGCATATCTCACCCCAGAAGGCTTTTATTTTAGGGCATGTCCACCATAGGTGCGACATTGTTCCTATCTCCTGGCATCCACGCCAACAGTGCGCCGTTCTATTTTGATATTTGCATACTATCTCTGGGGTGAGATAGCTTCTGCTTATGCATTTATAATTCATCTCTGCCGTACGTGCGTCCAGTGCCGAATTACAAATCATATCCAAAATTCTCTTAATTGTGTTATCATCTTTCTTTGTGCCTAATTCCTTCTCCCATTTATCTATGAATGGAGGTATCTCCAGCTGGTCAATCTTCATCAGGGCTTTGTACATTTTAGAAACTATATTTCTTAGGTCTTCGGTGTCGCATAACCTCTCGAATTCCATAAGTTTATCCCCTGCCCTAATCGGGCCTGGTAACCTACTCACAAAATGGCACAGCTGGAGATATCGCCACCCATCTAACCCTCGTGGCTCCTTTCCAGCTCTAATCTCGTGCAATGTCATGACTTTACCCCCCCTAATAATGTGTCTTAATTGTGTCTTACCCCAAAGTGCATCCTTTCCTTCTATATTTTCTAATCCCGGTGGGAAAAAATTATTATCTACTAGTGAGATTAGTGGTGAGTTGTAGTTTCCAATCACTTTCTTATATACCCTATCCCAAATTTTAAATACATTATGTGTTATAGCATGTGTGTCTTTGTCAAAAATTCTAGCTTGTGGAGGGTTCCATATCACACTTCCAAGTGGTGCTTTACATAAGAATTCCTCTATTCTAACCCAGTGTTTTTCATTTTCTCGTTTTGCCCATTCGGCCATTCTAGACAGCACTACGGCATTGTAGTAATGCTGAATATCCGGAACTGCCAAGCCTCCGTGTGTTTTCTTTTGTTTTAGGACCCTGAAAGGGACTCTCGGTTTTTTATTTTTCCATATAAAGCTCATTATAATTTTTTTTAAATTTCTCAAATAATATAGGGGAAGGGGAAGTGGAAGTGGTACCATCTGGAATAGATATGTGATCTTGGGGAGTAGGAACATCTTAATGACGTTTATGCGTCCTATCCATGAGAGGGCTTTCCGGGCGTAGTTTTTACAGTCAGTTCTTATAGTGTCTAGTAAAGGTAAATAATTTATTGTATATGTTTTCTTATTTGATCTAGCCAGCTTTACTCCTAAGTACTTTAGTTCTTCGGTCCATCTGAAACTATTTTCTTTTTTCAATGTATCTATTTCTAATTTATTTAAATTTATGTTTAATATTTCTGATTTTGCGAAATTTATTTGGAAGTTAGACAGCTCTCCATATTCCTTTAGGGCGGTCATTAACTTAGGTAAAGTGGTTTTAGGGTCAGAGACATAAAACAGTACGTCGTCAGCAAAAGCTGCGACCTTATGTTCGTCTTTGCCGATCCTAAAACCTCTTATTTCTGGGTCTGCCCGTATTGTTGCTAAAAGAGGTTCCAAAGAGAGAACAAATAGCAACGGAGACAGGGGACACCCCTGTCTCGTTCCATTTGCCATCTCAAAGGGCTGAGACATTGCTCCGTTCACTCCTACCTCCGCCGTGGGGTGTTGATACAGGGTTTTGATCCGTTGGATCATCTTGGGTCCCAGACCCATATTCTCCAGTGTCAGGAACATGAACCCCCAGTCTACCCTGTCGAAAGCCTTTTCGGCGTCGATCGACAGCAGTAGTCCTGGGGGTCCACCCTCCCCTGTTTTTTGGAGCATGAGCAATGTCCTGACCCCATTGTCCTTGCCCTCCCTTTTAGGGATGAAACCCACCTGATCTGGGCTAATCAGAGCATTCATTGATCCCTTTAGCCTCTCCGCGAGTATTTTTGCGTAGAGTTTCGTGTCAGTATTAAGGAGAGAGATAGGACGGTAACTTGAGCATAGTGTTTTTTCTTTTCCTTCTTTGAGTAAGATCGTGATGGAAGCCTTTAGGGCCTCTTTGCTCATCTCGTAATCCTTACCTAACCCGTTAAAATACTGGCACAGCCTGGGGATCAAGACTTCTTTGAATGATCTGTAGTAAATTAATGTGAATCCATCTGGACCTGGACTTTTCCCCAAAGCCATTCCTGCTATTGCTTTGCTCACTTCTTCTTCTGAAATTGGTGTTTCCATGCACTCCCTTTCTTCTTCTGTGATTTTGGGCAGCATTGCATTTCTTAAATACTTATTATTTCTCTCTCTACTTTTATTGAACTGGGTAACGTGTTTTGGAATTAAATAAAGCTCCTGGTAGTATTTTTTAAATACCTCTGCTACTTTCCTGGAGGAGTACTCTATGTGGCCATCTTTGGTCTGGATTTTTTCTATAAAATTCCTGGTTTTCCATTTTTGTACTGTTTTTGCAAGATGTTTGCTCGGTTTGTTGGCCCATCTATACCTGTCTCCAAGGGTCTTCCTATATTTTGCTTGAACCTCTTGATCCATTAAATTTTTCAACTCTGTTCTTTTAATTATTATATGTTTGTACGTGGCTTGTGACGGTTGTCCTAATTGTATCTTGTGTTTCGATTCTAAGCTGGCCAGTTCTTCTATTAATTTTTGGCGTTCCTTACTTTTCTCTTTTTTCCTTCTTGACCCTAGCTCTATTAGTACTCCTCTTATATAGGCTTTATGGGCCTGCCATAGAGTACATCCAGAAATTTCTCCTGTGTCGTTTTCCACGAAATAATTCTTCAATTCCTTATTGATTCTATTGAACCCATCCTCCCACCTTAACAGTTCTTCGTTTAAACGCCATTGCCCCAACTGTCTATTTTCTTCGCCTATTTTTATTTCCATGTTCATGGGTGCATGATCTGAGTAAGTTATGTTTCCTATCCAGGAATCTACCGCCTTCTCTATTGCGCTATGGTCAATCAGACCGTAGTCGATCCGGGAGTATGTCCCGTGCACAGGGGAATGAAACGTATAGTCACGTTTCTTAGGGTGTTGTATTCTCCATATGTCAACTAATTGCAGGCTGGCTAATTTTTGCCTGAACTTTCTTAGTTGCCCACTGGTCTTCCCCTGTGCTCGGGCCGTACTGTCCAAACCCGGGTCTATACAAAAATTAAAGTCGCCCATTACTATCAAGTGCCCTTTTCTGAACGCTGTCAACTTCTCCAAGATTTTTAACACATAATCCACCGGATTTTTGTTTGGCGCATATACATTGGCTAGTGTGTATTCTTTCTCATTTAATCTGCCTCTCAGGAATAAGTATCTGCCTTCTGTATCTACTAATCTATCTTCAAGCGTGAACCTGACTCTTTTTGAAAATCCGATGGCCACGCCTCGTGTTCTACTTGAGATGGTATCTCCTTGGTACCAGATCGGATACTCCCCCGAGAATAATCTTATTCTTGATTGGTGTGCAATATGTGTTTCCTGGAGGAATACCACCTCTGGACCAAGCAGTCTAAGCTCATTAAATATACTTCATCTTTTGTGGGCTGCGTTTAAACCTTTAACGTTGTATGTAGTGTATTTTATTGTGGTGGATGTCATTTTACTGTATCCCTACCATCACCCTCTATCTTTGTACCCTGGAGAGTTTTTACGCGTCTATCTGTCTTGTACCCTGGAGAGGTGACCCTTAATTCCAAAATTAAACTTAAAGTGCAACTCCTTCCCATCACCCCCACCCCTTCCCTCCCCTCCCGCTTTCCCCCTCCCTCCCTCCCTCCTCCCCCCCCCTCCCCCCTTTGGTCTCAACTAGACCCTCAGACCAATGTGAGTCGCAAGAATCGTAACCCTCCATTGGTCTCCATCTCTAAAGGTGGATCTGTTGGTGTGCCGGCGGCCGGTCGATGTTTCCCGGCTTCCAGATGTTCTTGCAGCTTCCTGTAGCGCCCATCTTTCCTAATCTCATTGCTAGTTTCCCTCCCTCCCTCCCCATCCCCAAAATCCCCCCCTCACTTCATTTTTATAGCAGTCATCTTCCCAATTCTATCCACCGATCATTGGACCAATCTATTGTTGTAGGGACCTGTAGGTCTAATTTCATGCAAAATTCTTCTAACTCCTCTGGGAATCTCAACCTAGCTGTTCTACCATCTTTATAGCCCAATAGACATGAGGGGAATCCCCATGTGTATTTTATGTTTTGTTTTATCATTTGATCCAAGAGTGGCTTCAGGAGACGTCTTATTGTTAAGGTATCTTTGGCTAAATCAGCAAACACTTGAATCCTGGCTTCTTCATATAGAAGTGGAGTATGCCCTCTCAATTTTGACCATATTTTTTCCTTATCGACGTAATATCTGAACCTCACGATAATATCCCGGCTTCTTTCTGTTCGACTAGCGTCCAACCTTCCTACACGGTGCACTCGTTCAATTTTTGGGAAGTCCTCCCCTCCCAGTTCCAAGAGGGGGGCAAATAAGTCCGCCACTGTCACTCTTAAGTCCTCGCCTCTTTTTTCTGGAATGCCACGTATTCTCAGGTTCTGTCTGCGACTTCTGCTCTCCTGGTCCTCGAGTCTATAACATATTTTTATCTGGTTTTGTTGAGTTGTTTTAATTTGTTCTTTTAAATCAGAAATTTCCCGTTCCTGTTGGTCGATTGTGTCTTCCGCTCTCTCAACTCTGGCTAAGAGATTACCCAGATCTGTCCTTAACATATTAATCTCTGACTTGATTGAGGCTTCCAGGGCTTTAAACATCTCTGCAATTTCATTTTTGGTGGGGAGTTCTGGATCCAGCCTGTGTTCCGACGATCTAGCTGTTTCAAGAGCGCTTTCGATCAATGACGACTCTCTGGATGTGAGGGGCGTCTGGTCCCCTTTCCCGTTTTGGCCCTTCTTCTTCTTGTCCGCCAGGGTTAACGTTTGGGCTTCTTGGTGAGCGCTTCCAGGGCTCCCCCCTCCAGCAAGGTACTGCTTGATTGAGCACCCAGCAGCACCACCGGATGAGTTGTCCTTGGGCGTCTTCGGGGGGGCCCCTTTTCCTGTTTTGGACGTATTTCTGCTCATTATTATGTTCCCTGTAGTTTATAAGAGGAGTTTGGGCGTCTTTGTCTTGTTGGTGCCAATGAAACTTTATTAATCCAGCCCTAGTACCGTTTTATACTTTTGCCCTTGTCTTCTCGCCACTATTCTGTTCTTGAGGGGTGAGAAATCTGTTTCTTGTGAATAGGCTCTATAGGAGCAGGTGTCACAGGTTACTAAAGAGTGCTCCCAGCTTCTCTGCTGTTCCAGAATATGATAGCGAAAATTTTAAGAGAATAGTGTGTTTTTAATAACCTTCACAGGGGACCTTAGCGTCTAACTATAAAATCTACAGCCTCCCCCCTAGGGCAAGGTATAGCCGGGGGAGATAGTCTGTTATTTAAAAGTGTTTTAGACCTATACCCTTTGCCCTGCAAGTCCTGACTCACATCCAGAGGCCCAACGAATGATGGTGTAAATACTGGTGATCTGCAAGGGTGGTTACAAATGCTGGGCTGCCCTAATGCTCCTGTATTTTACCAGAGTATTTAATTTAGTTTAAGCTGGTGTACCAGGGTTTCTCACGTTCCTCTGTTTGCCGCTATTGGTCCTCGTTTGTTAAGGTGGCTTTACCAGAGATCTCTGATTCCCTTTCAGGGGTTCCAGGACCCTGGCCGCGGTGATTGGTTTTGCTGACTAGGTCAGACCGTATCCCTGAATCCTGCGTGTACCCCACCTAGAGTATAGCCTATGTATTTGAGATATGGCTTGACTTAATGTAAACTTAAAAGTCGTCTAAATGTGTCCTTTCTCAATTTTATTGAGGTTTCAGATATACGCTAGACCGGGATGGATATAGCAGTGTTGCAAATGTAAAAAACGATACCTTGCCAAGTGTTGTCTTTTTGTTCAGTTATGTATACCCGCAATTCCACTCTCGTCTTTGCGTCAGTTAATGAGACGAGCATCATCCCGATGCTCTTCTCACGTGTTTTAGCTTTAACAGAGGGGAACAGCCATTGCTGCAGAAGTCCAGCTAGATCCCGAAGTGCACCTCCCAGTGTTTTTACCAGTGCTGTAATTTATTATCTTAACATTCTGTCACTTAACCGAGTATCATATCCAGACAATATTACCAGTCCCCTTCTAGAATGTCAGGCAGAAGGTAAATCCCTTGTGGAGTTTTCCAGCCAATTTTCATGCTTTATCCCTCTTCTATGGTTAATGTCCCATATTCAATACTCTTCTTACCTTTATGAAGTCAGGCCGGGATAAGTACCTCTCACCGTCAGACTATCAGCCAGCGTCTACACCTGCCAAGGCGACGGGTCGACATCAGCTGCATGTGTTTTCCCTTAAGGGAATCCCTTGATGGACGCGGCGCGGTTAGAAGGTCCCGGTCAGCTGATCGCTCCGATGCTAAGCCGCGCCGGTCCTCACGCTCAGCGCCAATAAGAGGAGGGAAGTGGGGAGAGAGAGAGAGGGGAGCGGGAGTCCCCGTTGGAGCGGGAGCCTCACTCCGCTGTACCGCCAAGCCCGGCTCCCTCCGGGTAACAGCTCAGGACGTTTGGCTGCGATGTTAAGGCATCTCTCTCCATTTCCCCGCCACACCGCACCATCTGTCCTGTGCGCTCAGGACGCCCAGGGAGCGAGGCCGCCAGGACGCCAGTTCACCGCCACACCCCCAGATCCTCCCCTCCCGACAGACGTCTCACGTCATCCCCATACAGCACTTTCTTTACAAGGATACTCTGCTTGCCTCCTTGTGGTGTCATGCAATTCAGGAAGCCCTGGCCTTTGCCTTCGGATGTGATGCTTTTCCCGTTGGCTAGGAAAACTTTGTCTTCTGCATTGTAATCAATGTTTGTGAAGAAGGTCTCATCGCTAGTCATGTGGCTTGTTGCACCCAAGTCGATGCACCAGCCGCGTGGCTTGCCACTCTTTGTCACTTTAAAGGTGCCACTTCATGATGTGTCTTCAGTTTCCTTTGTGATTGCTTTGACTCTTTCTTTTGTGGATAGCTTTCGCTGCTCGGCTTTGTCATCATGGTGCGTATTTTTCTTTCCTTCTGTCATATTAATCCATTAATTTGCCTTTCACATATTACAGTGTCAGCTTTTGCTCAGGTCTGGTTTCTAAATAGTTAATAAGAGCAGTATATGTCTTTAGAAGGTTGCAGAGGAGCAGGGCAACAATGCAGCTGCTCTATGATCTCTAGCATAGCTGGCAGGAAAGGCATAGCCATGCAGCAGGAATTGCATGGCAGACACGGGCATTCACATCGCGTCAGCTCGCGCCTGTCACCAATATTGGCGCCAAAGGGGCTATTTAAAGTGAGCGCACCCAAGACTCCTTGCTGTTTGGTCTGCAGCTTCTGTGTGTCTGAAACCTGTTACCTATGCTGACCCCTGATCTTGAAGCCAGCTTGCTCTCACTTACCTTGTCTGCTTGATACCCTGACTTCGGCTTGTTTTGGACTTCTCTTCTGCCTACTGCTCTGCCTGATCCACCAGAATGCTACCGACCCGGCCTACCTGACTCTGCATCTGCCTGCTGCAGTTCTGCTCTGCAAATCGCACCAGTTTCTGTCTCATCTGCGATCCAGTCTGCCACAGCCCTGGTCTACCCAGCCCTGCCGGTCTGCCTGTTTCATCACCAGCCACGAACATCCAGCCATATCAAATACTGGACTGATCCTAGGCTCTCCTGTGTCACCGTGCTTCTGTGGCTACTGTCTCAACCTCAGGGTCCCACAAGCCGGTGTGGCAAGAGAGGCTCTCCTCTACACGTCAGGCTCACGATCCAGGTATGTGACAATAGCATTCACATGGTCACTCATTTGACGGCCTTCTTGTAGTCTTATCTTGTACAGCTTTCCTAGTAAAAATAATTTGCTGTTAAGGCTTGAACCCTCATGCAGCTTCTGTAATGAAGTCCACATACCTTTGGCTGTTTTCTCTGTTCTTATGTGGATAAGCTGGTCATCTTCCACTAGTAAGCTTATGGTTGCTTTTGCCTGCCTATTTTTCCTGTCCCATCCCTCTGCTGCTCCGTCTGTGAGTCTGTCTTTATTCAGCACTTGCTAGAAGTTATCCTTGTTCAAAAGCATTTCTAGTTTAAACTTCCATAGCTGGTAATTGGCATTGTTCAGCTTTGCAATTGCAAACTTCACATCTGAACCACTTGCCATCTTTCAGCAGTTTGTGTAAAGTACTCACAGCATACCTCCCAACTTTTTGAGAAGGGAATGAGGGACACCTACTAGCAAAAGTATGTAGGCATAGGACACACCCCCTGCCACGCCCCCTTAAAGGAGAATTATACAAAAATAATTATTAGTTAAACCCACAAGTGTTTTTTTTAACACTTCTATTCCTTTATATTGGCTTTTGAAATGTACAAATGCAACAAATTAAAAACTGGGTGAAAGGTTTAGCACTGGGAAATACTTTTTGATAGATGAATAGTGCATTTTATATACAGGTATATGCATCAGACCAAATGAGGGACAAATGAGGAGGAAAGAGGGACAGAGGGACTTTGTTCCAAATCAGGGACAGTCCCTCGAAATCAGGGACAGTTGGGAGCTATGCTCTGGGTGCTGCTGGGTTTGCTGGGTGCCTGGGCCCATAACCTATTAGTAGGTTATTGAATCATGCGCTTGGAAGCTTGTTCAATGCAGAGAATACTTTACTTTCATGGAGGATTAGCAATGCATGTCTTATAACTTTAGGAAACATGACACAGGAAAAAATAACATACAAGTACATGCACTTAACATAGACAGAACATCCTGTTATTACTTTACCATAAAATAACACACTATAACACTGCAGCGCCACCAGCTGGGTAGAAAGGTATAATGCATATATATATTGTCAGTTTATAAAAGCGACTTTACATTACATGCTGTTGTTCTTTTCCAACACCCCAAACAGTATATGTTTTTTTTTTCACAGAGACCCTACAGAATAAAAAAAGTATGTATGTATGTATTGCTTTATTTGGTGGATTTTTGTGTATTAATGAATGTATTTAATGCATATTATAGCTCTTCAAGGTACACATATTGCTAATTAGCTGGATGAATGAGTACTAATCTACTCTGAGTGGAGGGCCCTCTTAGTTTTAGGTTTATTTTGTATTGAATATAAAACAATAACATGTATTTTATTTATTTAATTATTTTGCAAAAAACATAATATGATTATTATTATTATTTTACAGGATTTATATAGCGCCAACAGTTTACGCAGAGCTTTACAATATAAAAGGGAGACAATACAGTTATAATACATTAAGATACAGGAGGATTAAGAGGGCCCTGCTCAGAAGAGCTTACAATCTAATAGTAATATGGCATTTATATTACTAATTATCGATTTGTTAGCCTGGGATTTAAGATCTGTTTTTGATAATCTCTCTGTTCTTATTTGGAATTTTGGATTCCGATCTATGACTGATACTCTGTAATAATATACTGTACATAGTTCACAGGTGCAATCTTCTCAGTGGATGAGAGATATAAAACTTCCTGAAGCTTATATAAGTCTGTTAAAAAAAAAGTTGTGCCATGGTTTTATAATAAAAAAAATAATAATGAAAAAGCTGTGCTATAGTTTTATAATTAAAAAAGATAATAAAAAGAAAATGATAATAAAAGAGCTGTGCCATCATTTTATAATATGTTTTAAATATAAGAGCTGTGCCATAATTTTAAAATATTTTTTATAATAAAAGAGCTGTACCATGATTTTATATTATTTTTTTTAATATAAGAGCTGTGTCATAATTTTATAACTTTATTTTTATAATAAAAGATCTGTGCCATGATTTTATAATATTTTTTTTAATATAAGAGCTATGTCATAATTTTATAATTTTATTTTTATAATAAAAGAGCTGTGGCATAGTTACAAAGTCACATAGTAGGTGAGGATGAAAAAAGATACAATTCCATCAAGTCCAACCTATGTGTGTGATTATATGTCAGTATTACATTGTATATCCACATCCTTGCCGAATTCCACTTCCTTGCCGCTCTTACAGTAAAGAACCCTCTACGTAGTTTAAGGTTAAACCTCTTTTCTTCTAATTTTAATGAGTGGCCACGAGTCTTGTTAAAATCCCTTCTGCGAAGAAGTTTTATCCCTATTGTGGGGTCACCAGCATAGTATTTGTATATTGAAATAATATCCCCTCTCAAGCGTCTCTTCTCCAGAGAGAATAAGTTCAGTGCTCGCAACCTTTCCTCATAACGAAGATCCTCCAGACCCTTTATTAGCTTTGTTGCCTTTCTTTGTACTCGCTCCATTTCCAGTACATCCTTCCTGAGGACTGGTGCCCAGAACTGGACAGCATACTCTAGGTGCGGCCGGACCAGAGTCTTGTAGAGTGGGAGAATTATCATTTTATCTCTGGAGTTGATCCCCTTTTTAATGCCTGCCAATATGTCATGATTTTATCATATTTTTTTAATATAAGAGCTGTGCCATCATTTTATAATTTGATGTTTATAATAAAAGAGCTGTGTCATGATTTTATAATATTTTTTTTTTAATAAAAGAGCTGTGCCATGATTTTATAATATGTTTTAAATAGAAGAGCTGTGCCATAATTTTTTTTTTATATAATAAAAGAGCTGTGCCATGATTTTATAATATTTTTTTTAGTATAAGGGCTGTGTCATAATTGCATACTTTTATGTTTATAATAAAAGAGCTGTGTCATGATATTATAATATTTTTTTAATTAAAGAGCTGTGTCATGATTTTATAATATTGTTTTTAATATAAGAGCTGTGTCATAATTGTATACTTTTATGTTTATAATAAAAGAGCTGTGTCATGATTTTATAATATTTTTTTTTTATAAAAGAGCTGTGCCATGATTTTATAATATGTTTTAAATAGAAGAGCTGTGCCATAATTTTAATTTTTTTTATAATAAAAGAGCTGTGCCATGATTTTATAATATTTTTTTTAATATAAGAGCCGTGTCATAATTTTATAATTGTATTTCTATAATAAAAGAGCTGTGTCATGATTTAATAATATATATATTATTTTAATATAAGAGCTGTGTCATAATTTTATACTTTTATGTTTATAATAAAAGAGCCGTGTCATGATTTTATAATATTTTGTTTAATAAAAGAGCTGTGTCATGATTTTATAATATTTTTTTTTTAATAATAAGAGCTGTGCGATGATTTTATAATATGTTTTAAATATAAGAGCTGTGCCATAATTTAATATTTTTAATAAAAGAGCTGTGTCATGATTTTATAATTTTTTTTAATAATAAGCTGTGTCATATTTTTATACTTTTATGTTTATAATAAAAGAGCTGCGTCATGATTTTATAATATTTTTTTAATAAAAGAGCTGTGTCATGATTTTTTTATATTTTTTTTAATATAAGAGCTGTGTCATAATTGTATACTTTTATGTTCATAATAAAAGAGCTGCGTCATGATTTTATAATATTTTTTAATATAAGAGCTGTGCCATAATTTTATATGTTTATGTTTATAATAAAAGAGCTGTGTCATGATTTTATAATTTTTTTTAATATAAGAGCTGTGTCATAATTGTATACTTTTATGTTTATAATAGAAGAGCTGTGTCATGATTTATAATAATTTTTTTTTAAATAAAATAGCTGTGTCAATATTTTATAATAAAACAAATGTTATAATAAGTGTGTCATGTTTTTTTGTTTGTCCCTGGAAATCGAGATCCAGCAGATCACAGTTGTCTTCTGCTAACAGGGAATAGTCAGGTTCTGTGACACATCTGTGATTCACGTCTAGCACTAAAATGATAGTAAGAGGAAAATCCATCCCTGAATCATTCCCTTGACATGTTCATGTGATATATTAAGATATAAGAAGATGGTTATTAAGGCAATTCTCCAAGGGGCACAAAAGGCTGCTAATGAAAACATTGCAGAAGACTGAGATCACACGCGGCCCCGTCCTTTTCCACATCTTCATGAGAAGTTTACAACCCGCTATAAACAACAGCAAAAAGAAATCCTCCTATTCCTGATGAAGAGGTTATAAATTAGGCAGTAAAAGAGGCCATCAATCTTGTAGAGAAGCTAATTACTTTCACTTTGCCACTCATCTCTGCTGAATTATGTGGATGAGGACACGTTCCCATGAGGAATTATGCCCACGAACCAAGCTCCCATAGTAACTGTAAATTGGCAGATTTGTAGGTTGGGCTGAGATACCCGTCCTTTGCAGAGGTCAGAGGCTGGACCCTCCTATCTAAAAGGCCCCAGCAATGGCCCTCCGATGCTCCTCCTTTTTGGTGCATTGATTGCTAAAACTGTCCTATGCGTCTGAGCGTTTGTTGAAGGCCTGGATAAAAATGCAAGAATGAACGTCAGGCTGGCCTGATTGGGTTTGGAAGGGGAATCAGGACGCAAAGGGTTAAATTTAAAACTGTGAGTATGCAGGCTAGAGTGCAGGCCGAACATAGTTGCACAGATGTGTGTGGAGGGGTGTATCATCGATATGTGTATTTCTTTTGGTGCACATTGACCCAAAGGAACATGGGGCCTACTATGCACTCACTTACTGCACACATTGGGATCCTGGACAGCAGGGATTGCCTGTGGTCTCTGCATTCTTCCACTGCCTCCAGAGCAAGCCCCCCCATCATTGGTTGCTAGGATGCTGGCTGCTACCCAGCTGCCTGCACCTTAGCAACCAATGATACTGCACGGCCCACTCATGAGTACCACAGCCTAGTCCAGTGCTTCCCCCAGCATTCAGAAAAGGAATAGAAGGAACTCATCTGGAGTCTGCCTCTGTCCAGCCCTGCTCTGCCTCCCGCCCTCTGCCAATCTGACGCACTGTAATAAAGAATGCTCACTGAAGAAAATTAAAGTGGTTGTAAGCCCATTTTTTGGACTTCTACCTATAGGTAAGCCTAGAATAAGGCTTACCCATAGGTAGTGGAAATATCTCCTAAACGTGCGCCGTTTAGGAGATATTTTACTTGTAGTCTGCCGAAAATTCCAACGGCGCATGCACGGGGAAGAAACTAAACTAAGTGCCGTTTCTTCCCTAGCCTGTGCCGTTAATCGCGGCTCCCATGCGCATGCGCGGGAGTGACGTCACGCGGCTCCGGCTAATCACAGAGCCGGAGTCCGCGGCCCGGAAGGAAGAGGGGCCAGAAGATGGACGCTGCCTACACAGTGGACATCGCTGGATTCTTTTGCAGGTTAGTGGCACATAACGGGCTAGTATGCGATGCATACTAGTCCATTATGCTTTTCATTTGCAGGCTTTGCAGCTAGCAAAAGAGGAAGTAAAACCCATCAGGTTTTACTTCCTCTTTAAGGTATTCCAATGCCAGGCCAGTTGGGCAGACATCATTTTACTAGCCTACCATGCTGCTCATGCAGGGCCGTCTTTAATATCATTTGGACCCTGGGCAAAAGTTTTCTTGGGCCCCCCCCCCATGCAGTTTTACTCTCCACCTGCTCAGAGACATACCCTAAATAGCAGCTAGACTTAAAATCAGTTACTGTATCAGATCAGGCAGCAATTGTGATTGGTTGGCAGCAGTTACAGCTATCATTACTGCTTACTGACTGGCTGCTAGAGGTTACAACACACATTACGGCTCACTGATTAGTTGCTAGAGGTTACAGCAAATGATTTCTGCTTGTTAATTGGTTGCTAGAGATTACTGTACAGTAATACTGCTCACTGATTGGTTGCTAGTGGTTACAGCACATCATCTCCTCACTGCAGGGGAGCATGATATACATATGAATGCCGCCTTTATTTACATACCAATGCCGCTGGCCGAAGCTATTTACTTAGTAATGCCGCCACTATTTACATATGAATGTGGGTTATTTACATGTAAACACAGGGTCTGCAGGTAAGTCATCTGTACACAACAATAGGGCAGAGCTGGGCAGCATTGGTATCAGCACTTCACACTGAGATATTGGGACACAGCATGGGGCTAAAACTTCAAGTGACAAGGGAATTTAAACTGGTATAGTTGGCAAGTATGAGGCAGCTGCTTTGGGCCCCACAACAATGACAGGACCCAGGGTAGCTGCCCCTTTTGCCCTGCCTTAAAGATGGCCCTGTGCTCATGGATGTGGCAGGCATGTCTCCTGGAGTCTCCTGATGCAAAGGAGGGATCGTATATCGTTTATGTGAACCTTCATCTTGTAAAACAACCCATTTCGTTTTTAATAGAAATGAAAGCCAAAACATGTGTGTAGATATAAAAACATTATAAATACTTTTTTCTTTTATTTTTTTTTTATAAATGATCACATACCATCTGTTCTTGGCTGCATAAGGAGCCAAGAGAGCTGGGAGAGGAGAAACAGCAGAACACTAATCTTCTAGGTGAGTGGCTGTGCAGGGTGGAAAGAGTGTCAGCACAAGTCTGATCATTGGAGGAGAGCAGGCTGTGTTCTCAGCAAATCTAGAAAACTGACCATGCTGTGCTCTTATGCCTAGTGTAGTCAGCTTTAAAATAGGAAAGCAGAAGAACTGACAGGGATTTCACACAAAGGAAGCAATACAAGGAGAACAGGATACCTTTTCAAACAAGTACAGCAGGCACAAATCAGAAATATGAATTGTTGGGTTTTTTACATATTTTTTTAATGTAAAGGGGGGACCCTGATATAATGGAGGGACTGTAATGTAAAGCGGGATTCTGAGGGGGGACTGAGGACTGATGAGGATGTAAAGGCTCCCAAGAATGGTTATATCCGATCAGTGCCTCTGCTCAGAACAAAAAGGCACAGGTTCTGTTTAATCGTCCCTCTTTAAGTCATTCTCACTGCAACACATAATCTTGCTATACCCACCAATTGCCGGGCCCAGGGCGCACTACACATCCCGCAGAATTTATTTCTATTTTCTATCCCAAGGTGCTCCAAGACTTTTGTTATCCTAGTCATGCTCACATTTTGTTTTAATGTTTTTGCTGTAAAGCCCGGCAGATTACCCTTATGGGTATTATTAAGATTTACATATTCTTCATACTGTTTAATTATTAACCGAAATGAGCCTGGGCACGGGAAGAGGCCCAACTCATGATCTTGCACGCAGGCCCAATGTTTCTAAGCCACTAATAAAAAGGCACCACTTCCGTTTTGTAAAATACAAAAATACAGTAAAACATAATAAAAAAGCCGAAAAGGGAAATTCGAACAAACTGCGTACGTGTGATTGTTTACAATTTGCATAATTTATTCTGGTATGTGCAGTATTTATAGTCAATGTAAAAAGAAGATCTGCAGAGTCAGACACCAAAAAAATAAATGAGCAACATAATTGTTAGTAAATTGCGTGCAGAACGACCACTATACGTACAGGTTTCGGTCTGAACGGAATCTACTGTGATACAAGGAAACAAGGAAACTGTGGTTTGCTGCTGTTTCCCTGAGTTTGTCTCTGTTTCCCATTCAGTCATATGACATGTTATAAGCTACTGACTTCAAAGAAATGTTCATTATTCAGACATGCATTGTGGCTTAGACATCAACCACAGAGCTAAAGAGGAACTCCAGACAAAGATAAAAAGCCCTGGTTAGGTCAGGTGTATATTTGCTGAAAATAGCTTAAGTTCCTTTGTACACTGTGATACATACCCATATTCATTATTATTATTATTATTATACAGGATTTATATAGCGCCGACAGTTTACACAGCGCTTTACAACAACATTAGGGCAGACAGTACAAGTACAATACAATTCAATACAGAAGGATTCAGAGGGCCCTGCTCGTTAGAGCTTACAATCTAGGAGAACATATATATATATATATATATATATATATATATATATATATATATATATATATATATATATATATATATATATGTATATATATATATATATATATATATATGTATATATGTATATATATATATATATATATATATATATATGTATATATATATATATATATATATATATATATATACACACTATATTGTCATATTGGGATGCCTGCCTTTACACACACATGAACTTTATCGGCATCCCAGTCTTATGCCGCGTACACACGGTCAGAATTTTCGACAGAAAAAGTCCGATGGGAGCTTTTGGTCAGATAATCCGACCGTGTGTATGCCCCATCGGACTTTTTCTGTCGGCATTTCCGACGGACTTAGATAGAGAACATGTGCTAAATTTTTGTGTTGGAAATGCCGACGGAGCTTGTCCCGTTGGCAAGTCCGACCGTGTGTACGCGGCATAAGTCCGTAGGGTTCAATATTGGGTTGGCCCACCCTTTGCAGCTATAACAGCTTCAACTCTTCTGGCTGTCCACAAGGTTTAGGAGTGTCTCTATGTGGGAATGTTTGACCATTCGTCCAGAAGCACATTTGTGAGGTCAGGCACTGATGTTGGACAAGAAGGCCAGGCTCGTAGTCTCGGGTTGAGGTCAGGACTTCGTGCAGGCCAGTCAAGATCCTCCACCCCAAACTCGCTCATCCATGTCTTTATGAACCTTGATTTGTGCACTGGTGCGCAGCCATGTTGGAACAGGAAGGGGCCATCCCCAAACTGTTCCCACAAAGTTGGGAGCATGAAATTGTCCAAAATGTCTTGGTATGCTGATGCCTTAAGAGTTCCCTTCACTGGAACTAAGGGGCCAAGCCCAACCCCTGAAAAACAACCTCACACCATAATCTCCCCTCCATCATTTGGAGGGGTGGCTCAATACTTTTGCCAATATAGTGTGGATAAGCGAGTTTGGGGTGGAGGAACTTGACTGGCCTGCACAGAACCCTGACCTCAACCGGATAGAACACCTTTGGGATGAATTAGAGTGGGGACTGGGAGCCAGGCCTTCTTGTCCAACATCAGTGCCTGACCTCACAAATGCAATTTTGGAAGAATGGTCAAACCTTCCCATAGACACACTCCTACTCCTACACCTTGTGGACAGCCTTCCCAGAAGAGTTGAAGCTGTTATAGTTGCAAAGGGTGGGCCACCTCAATATTAAACCCTACGGACTAATGCCCCGTACACACGGTCGGATTTTCCGATGGAAAATGTGTGATAGGACCTTGTTGTCGGAAATTCCGACCGTGTGTAGGCTCCATCACACATTTTCCATCGGATTTTCCGACACACAAAGTTTGAGAGCAGGCTATAACATTTTCCGACAACAAAATCCGTTGTTGGAATTTCCAATCGTGTGTACACAAATCCGACGCACAAAGTGCCACGCATGCTCAGAATAAATAAAGAGATGAAAGCTATTGGCTACTGTCCCGTTTATAGTCCCGACGTACGTGTTTTACGTCACCGCGTTCAGAACGATCGGATTTTCCGACTTTGTGTGACCGTGTGTATGCAAGACAAGTTTGAGCCAACATCCGTCGGAAAAAATCCTAGGATTTTGTTGTCGGAATGTCCGATCAATGTCCGACCGTGTGTACGGGGCATAAGACTGGGATGCCATTAAAGTTCATGTGCGTGTAAAGGCAGGCGTCCCAATACTTTTGGCAATATAGTGTACATATAAATAAAAGTCCGGGCAAGTCCTACATACCATCTGAATTTTTAATTATGCTGGCAGTGGGAGTTTCTGTACTGGCTGCTGCAATGGAAAAGAAATTGAAAGCAAACATTTATTATCTTGAAGCTTACCTATTTTATAGATGTGATGGTTGCATTAGTTTTTTTTAGACTTTCTTCTATTTTTATCTGGGGATCCAGCCAGTAAGTTTCTGGTTTTTCAAAAGAACAAGCTCTCTTGCAGTTGTATCAGTTACAGGGATGAGAAGACAAGCCATTTACCACTGACAGGGGGTGCTTATAATGATGGGTTTTATTAATTTATGTAAAACCTTTATACCAAAAAGAAAATAACTGTTTGCTGTACCTGCTTAAAAAATTATTAGCTGGAGTTCAGCTTCAATTCAATGACACTCCCCTCCCCCCAGACTGACAATGCTGCTGTCCAAAGCGGCCCTCTGTGCTTTTTCATCTAGCGTGGGGGCAGTCTAATATAGGAGGTGTCTTACTGGACAGATAACCAGGTGAAAACAGAGGGGAAAAGCCTTTAAAAAAAAAGAAAACAAATGCAGCCACCACATCTAATGATTTGCAAGCTGCAATATATTACATTTAGTTTAGGATTTAATACCACCTTAAAGAACTTAAAACTATGTCCAGTTATTGTTGCTGTCTGTGCCCCCCCCCCCCCCCCCCCCCACCTTTGCCCTTTACTGTCTGGGTGACTTCCCATCCCAGTGACAAAAACAGAAAGTGACGAAGATTTCCAAAACAGGAACTCAGACAGTAATAGAAACCTCAAGAATGATGATTAAAGCATAGATTGTGAATCCTGCTATTAAAGTGATTGTAATGCCGTGTACACACGGGCGGACTTTTAGACCGGACTGGTCCGTCGGGACGAATCCGTCGGACAATCCAATCGTGTGTGGGCTTCATCGGACCTGCAACGCAATTTTTCGGTTGAAAATCAGACGGACTTTAGATTTGGAACATGTTTCAAATCTTTCCGACGGACTCGAGTCTGATTGAAAAGTCCGCTCGTCTGTATGCTAGTCCGACGGACAAAAACCGACACTAGGGCAGCTATTGGCTACTGGCTATCAACTTCCTTATTTTACTCCAATCATACGTCATCACGTACGAATCCATCGTACTTTGGTTGATCGTGTGTAGGCAAGTCCGTTCGTTCCAAAGTCCGTCGAAAGTCCGTCAAAAGTCCATACGGAAAGACCGTCGGACCTTTGATGCGGAAAAGTCGGCCCGTGTGTACACGGCATTAGGGTTCGTTTTTTGTTTTTGTTTTTTTTATAACAAACATATCATACTTACCTCCACTGTGCAGCTCGTTTCGTTTTTCGAGTGGCCCCGAACCTGCTCTTCTGGGGTCCCTTTGCGGCTCTCGCAGCTCCTCCCCACATCAGAAAACCCCCTAGGAGAAGCGCTCTCCAGAGGGGGTCACCTTGTGTGCGCGCTCCCAAGTCCAGCATTCAGTGTCCATAGCCGTCAAATGTATGACTCAGCCCAGTCCCCTGCGTCATTGGATTTGATTGACAGCAGCGGGAGCCAATGGCTGCGCTGCTATCAATCTATCCAATTAAGAGCCGAGAACCCCGGGCAGAGGGAGAGCTTGTCAAGTTCCAGGGCTCAGGTAAGTAAAACGGGGGGGCTGGGGGGCCGGTCACTGCCAGGTGTTTTTTTTTCCCCTTAATGCATAGGATGCATTAAGTCGAAAAAACACGAAGGTTTACAACTCCTTTAAGTAGCAGAACGGCTTACCAGACAAACCCAGCATCAGCATTTGTAAGCCTTAAAGCGGAGTTCCGCTTAAAAAAAAAAAGAAAATTAAAAGTCAGCAGCTACAAATACTGCAGCTGCTGACTTTTAATAATCGGACACTTACCTGTCCCAGGGTCCAGCGATGCGGGGGATCGAAGCCCCGCTCATCTCCTCCTCCGCTCGGCGGCGCCGGCATTTTAACTGTGGTCGCCCGGCTGTGGCTTCACAGCCGGGCACTCACTGCGCATGCACGGGCCGCACAATCATCTGGGACCTGTCACATGTCCCAGATGATTGCCTAGAGGGAGGGGGGAGAGGTGATATCCCTTCCTGCGCCGAGGGAAGTGACGTCAGGAGCCCAGGCGCTGAAGGAGGCAGATTATGAAGGACCACATAGCAACAGGCAAAAAAAAAAATTTCCAAATCTTTTTTATTTATTTTTTTTTCATGCACATTAATGACATTTTTTTTTTTTTTGGGTGGAATTCCACTTTAAGGGCTTATTCACACTTGCGGCCAAGGTGGGGGTAAAAATAGGTGGTTGAGGTGTATTTTAACCACCCTCAACCCCTCACAGTGGCCAGAATGGGTTGTACATCTGCTGCAATGTATTGCTTTGTGGCAGCGGTAAAAATTATACCCCAATGCTGTATTTCACGATCAAAACAATTGAATAGGGCTGCGAAGCAACCATCCCGTAACCATGTGCAATGCAACCGCCACAGCAACAGCGACTAGGGCTGTTGTTAGTGTGAAACATTCCTAAGTCATTAAGGGGTTGGAGAAGTGTTGATAAAATCTAGTAATAGAAAGCTGACAACCATTCTAAGGCCGCCTGGTCAGTAGGGGATCTCTCTGCTGATCCCCGCCGCGTAGGCGGGTGACAGGTTAATGTCCTCTATGCTGATGCAGATAATGTCTATGCTGATGTCGGCTCATGCAGATACAGGGGATATCTCCTAAACCGGGCAGGTTTAGGAGATATCCGGGATAGCTACAGGTAAGCCTTATTATAGGCTTACCTGTAGCAAAAAGTGGATTGTAAGTGCTAACAACCACTTTAAATTGAAAAAAAGTTTATTAAAACAAAAGTGCATACAGATATTACAAGGTATTCATATGTTTGCATCCACACAATATAATATGATGTTGTATTATGTAATTATCTATATTTAACTTGTATTACATTCGTTTTAGCTTTCTCTTTGGGGTCTGTGCATAAAAATAGTAGGCTAACAATCACTTTAAACTGCCCGGTGCCTTTTTTTTTGTATGCGGTTTACTACCGCTTTAATGCATTCCTTGCATTAAGGTAAAAAGTGTTTAGGCATCAGCATTCCCCCTCACCCCTCTTTCACTTACATGAGCCCTCATTTGATCCAGTGCTGTGCTGTGTCCGTTTACAGCTCTTCTCTCCCCTCACCTCCATCTCTCGCTGGCTTTGCTGGGGCATCGGGAGCCACTGGCTCCTGCTGCTGTCAATCAAAGCCAGTGAGGAGGAAGCAGGGGGTGGAGCCGAGCCAAATGCAGGGCTTGGGAAGCGGCTAGAGAGGAGAGGCCAAGAGTGCCGGCGGGGGGACCCAAGAAGAGCATAGAGCAGTGATGGCGCACCTTGGCACTCCAGGTGTTTTGGAACTAAATTTCCCATGATACTCATGCAAGCTGCAGTGTAGTTGAGCATCATGAGAAATGTAGTTCCAAAACATCTGGGGTGCCAAGGTTTGCCATCACTAGCCTAGAGCATGTAAGTATAGACATGTTTGGTTTTTTTTTTTTCTTACCTTTACAATCTTTTTAAGCCTTCGCAACACAGTCCAAAGTAAAAAAAGTTTTTTGCTGGAGTTCCACTTCCCTCTCACCTATCTGAAGCTGAAAGCGTCTGTGTCACGCACGGAGAGTTCATACACAGGTCAGCATTTTCAGTAGGATGAGTTGAGACAAATAATTGGATCCTTAGAGAATGGAAGTCCAAGGCTTCTGTCATACTGCAATGGAGAAGCTGACAGGACCAAGGACTTGCTGCTGTAAGGGATTCTATAGCCGTGTAAATCAGAGGGCACCGGAATGGAGAGCACCCGGAACCAGCCAGCTTACTTTTCTCAGTTCAGGCTATTCTTTTTTTATTATCTTGCCGAAGCAGCCATCATCAACTCCATCCATCAGTACATGTTATTCCCAAAGCATTATATGCAGTTGTTCAGAATCAGTGCAAGAAATACTTTTGTGTTTCAATGGTTTTTATTGAAAGTTTTCAAAACATTTTTAACATTTAGGTCTATACTGTATATCATATCTCAGTTATATTATACAGTGTGCCTTTCTAGAAAAGTAAATTGTTATCTTCCGGCCTGCACATCTGTTACTGCGTATTGCTCCAATACAGAAAAGGATAAAGTGATAACACAACCGAATAACATTTCCGTGGTCTAAAAGATAGCTATGAATATCCTCTGGTTTCCCCGTCCCTCCACAATTCTCCATACAGGAGGGGGAGGAAGGGGGGAGACCAGTGGCGGTTTGTCCATTAGGGGCGCTCGGGCACCGCCCCCTCTTTTCAGCCACCCCCTCTGTGCACTATGGATAGATTCATGCATTGCGCCCTCTATTCAGGAGTCCGACCCCTTTTTGGGTGCCAGGCACCTGAATTACAGCGGCAGGGGGTGTTTTTGAAGCACCTGACTAGAGCCATAGGCTCTAATAGGCGTCAAAATAGGTGACCTGCGAGCGCAAACCATTGCGCTCGCAGTGCACCCAGGTGTGTTAGCAAAGCAAATGAATATTTGCTTTGCTAACACAGAACCGTCTCTCAGCCAATCAGGAGGCCCGGATGTAATAACGGGCACCTAATTGACTGAAGGCAGAGCCGATCCCATTGGCGCCAAGGAATACAGGAAGAAGACACGCACGTGCTATCGTCCCACAGCTCGCCGCCTGACCAGCTGCCTGACACGCCACCACGATGGGGTAAGTGCCAGGCAGACGGCGGGGGGGGCACAGTGGCTGCATATTATGGGCACAAAGGCTGCATTTGATGAGCACAGAGGCTGCATATGATGGGAACAGGTGGCTGCATATGATGGGCACAGGTAGCTGCATATGATGGGCACAGGTGGCTGCATAGCACAGGTGGCTGCATATGATGGGCACAGGTGGCTGCATATGATGGGCACAGGTGGCTGCATATGATGGGCACAGTGAGGCTGCAATTGATGGGCACAGTGAGGCTGCAATTGATGGGCACAGTGCGGCTGCAATTGATGTTTTTGTTTCAGTATTTTGCAGAATTTTTCAGTTTGCTTGTGTAGCACTGACCCCCAAAGGAGCTGCTGATTTATTTGGGCCTGTACTCTGCTTTATACCCCTTTGAATATCTCAGTCCCCCTGACACAACTGTGGTGTAATAATGTGCAGTTAGAACGAAATCACAAAGACAAGTCCACGATACTCAATATAATATACCTGTTTGTAGTTACCTTACCCTCCTCTTGGCTGGTGATGAAGAGTAAAACAACACTCACACAGTTGTACTTAAATAATAACCGTATTTACTGTAGTTGTATTAGAAGGGTTAAACTACAATGGTTGTACTGTCAGACCAACATAGCATGACAGACAACTTAACTTTACAAAGGTACAATACAGGTGTATAATGTCTGAAATAATATATGAGAGGTATAACAAAGTAAATAGTATACCGTCAGAGTGAGTGTATCTAACTCTAAGCACTGTCCTATTTCCTGCGTGCTTAAGGCTGTACTAAATCAAATGTTTAACTTGATTAAGTATAATACAACACTAGGGAGCTCCCTCCTTTAGTATCACACTACCCCAATATAGTAAAGTAACCCAAGGACTTATGTGTTACTTAACAGTCCTTCTTTATCTTCTTTTCTTCTGCTAGCAACAAGGTAATTTTGTAATCCAATAGTTAATGATTCCTTAAAGTGGAGTTCCACCCTTTTGCATTCCTCCCCCCCTCCGGTGTCACATTTGGCACCTTTCAGGGGGGAGGAGGGAGCAGATACCTGTCTAATACAGGTATTTGCTCCCACTTCCTGGCATAGATCACCGCGGTGATTGCGGTGACCTACGCCACTTCCGTCGCCTACCCCGTCCCAAGGATGGCGGCGGCAGCAGCCAAGAGCCGAAGGACGGATCGACTTCGGCTCCCGACGCCGCAGGCTCCCTGGACAGGTAAGTGTCCATATATTAAAAGTCAGCAGCTGCAGTATTTGTAGCTGCTGGCTTTTAATTTTTTTTTTCAGCAAACCCCTGCTTTAACAAAGTAACCTGATATATAAAGCAAAGTCCTGATGCAGTAAAGCTATAACTAACTTTGATGCAGTGACTTAGTGTTGAATCCTCTTGACTTTGCTTGTGGGACTATGGGTCCCAGAAACTCTGTCTTGGGTAAACTGATGTATGAAAGTGCGTCAAGAAACTTGTGGGCCTCAGCCCTCTCACCCCACCAGGACAATACTGTCAGGAGACTCCGCTCTGATGTGCAGGGTCCTTCCTCCGGCCGGCCGGCACTGCTGCGATGCTCCGCTCCTGTCCTCAAGACACTCCGGAACTCCCAGATGACTACGACAAGCTCCTCTGGCTCCTTCCCAGTCTTGCTCTGGCGGCAGTCCAACTCTGTGGGATGTCACAATACCGCTGCTTGGATCGCTGTTCCGTGGGGGTAGGCCGCACTGTGCTGGAGACCTCACACAGATCCTCCCAGGCTGGCCATGCGTGTCCAAGAGACCTACGATGGCCGCTCCCAGCCCTTTTATAGGCTTCCCACAATGCAGTTCTGTCACCTGAGACTTGTGGGAGTCACTGTGCATTGTGGGCAGGTCAAGTTAATGTCCAGATATAAACAAACAAAAACTTCCAGGTCAACTTGAAAAGCGAGAAGAAAATAAAGATTGTCCTTTTGCACTTTAGCCGCTAGATGGTACCAGAGGATAAGATATACAGTGGGGATCGAAAGTTTGGGCACCCCAGGTAAAAATGTGTATTAATGTGCATAACGAAGCCAAGGAAAGATGGAAAAATCTCCAAATGGCATCAAATTAAAGATTAGACATTCTTATAATATGTCAAAAAAAGTTAGATTTTATTTCCATCATTTACACTTTCAAAATTACAGAAAACACAAAAATGGCGTCTGCAAAAGTTTGGGTACCCTGCAGAATTTATAGCATGCACTTAAAAGAGTCTGCAACACCCCCAAAAATTTTGGGCCAAACCCTTAGCTTTCAATACATAAAATAGATAATCCCATGACAAGGAGTCAAAGGCCTTACAAAGGTCTAATGACAGCAGCATGCCCTTCCTGGGTCCGCGATTATCCCAGTTGGACTGATCCGCTGATATGATATTTATTAATCGTCGGGTCTAATCAGGAGCCTGACAATTGGGCACAAACCTCACCTGATCCGGATGGATGTAACTGGATAGGAAAGTATTCATTCGGTTTGCCAAAACTTTGGTTATCAATTTAAGATCTACGTTAATTAGTGAGATCGGATAATAGTTGGCACAGTCCCCGTGGCCCTTCCCAGGTTTAGGGATGACATGGATAAAGGCTGCATTTTCATGCATAGTCAAAGCCGAGCCTTTCTTCAGGTCATTAAAAAAGGAGCAACAACTCTGAATACTTCTTGTAATAGTGATCCAAAAATCCATCAGGGCCAGGTGCCTTTGTGGGGTGCAGACTCTTGACAGCCGCTTTGATTTCTCCCCCAGTAAAGTCTCCCTCCATCAGTTCTATATGATCGTTTGCCACCTTAGGTAAAGGTACTGTATGTTCCTAAAATACTTATCAGCTAGAGCTGCGGAGAAAGCGTTCGGTGAAGTGTATAATTTAGAGTAAAAGGTACAGAATTCCTGTACCACCAGTTGTGGATTCTGGGTCAATTTGCCATCACGCAAGTGTAGCTTTGGTAAGACTGGATTGTAAGGGTGAGGTGTCAGTTTCCTAGCTAATAAGGTGTTCGTTCGGCTTGTCTTCCAAGGTGTAGAATCGGTGTCTGGACCAGCGAAGATACTTCTCTGCTTTGGTAGTGAGGCTAAGGTTTAGTGCCGTACATGCTGCGTCAATTTTCTGTCTCAAGTGTAGCTGGGGGGTTTTATTTTGTTCTCGCAAAAGGGCCTGTAGATCAGTCTCTTGTATGGTTTGTGTATGTATGCGTTTTGTCCTAGAGGCTAGTTGAATCAACTGTACTACAACATGTACTTGGGAATAATATGTGTAATCCCTAGTGGTTGGGTGGAGATCTCTCCAGTTATTTATTAGGTTGTAAGAGTGTAATAGCCTAGCCAGTTAACAACCCTGTTTCGGAGTATGTTTCAAAACTGGTTTATATGGATTAGACCTATCCAGGGCTTGGTCCAGGGGTGTCTCCTCCTATTATGATCTGACCCGTTGCATGTGGGATCAGAGTCGCTAGCATGGTTTCAAAAAACTTTACCTGTCCACCATTAGGGGCATAATAAGAGACTAATGTGATAATCTGTTTGTTGATTTTCCCAACCGCCATGATGTACCTCCCCTCTGTATCTTTCCTGACCCTGTCAGGGGTAAAGGGAACGTGTTTAGCAATGCATATCGCGACTCCTCCTTTTTTCTCTAGGCCATTGGAAAAGTGACACAGGGGATATCGGGCATTAAGGTATTTAGGTGCGGAGGTCCGGGAAAAACGGGTTTTCTGTAAGAGCTCCCCATGTATGATATTGGGGAAAAGCCTTTGGCCTTTTGGTTGGAAAATTTAAGCCCTGCATATTATGGGTGGAGAGAGATAGAATAAGGCTCTGTTAAGTGCTATTAGTTAGTTAGTGTGCTATACTGTGCTATTTTGCTTCAATTGTCAGTGCAGAATATTAGTTTAGTGTCAGTCTAGGGATAGTGTGAGTGTAGTGAGGAGGACCATCATTCAGCTTTGCATAGTGTGCAGCTAGAGTAGGGACAGCTAAGATAGTTTCACTGTAGTGTAGTGAGACCGTGTCATTCATACATACATTAGTGTAGAGTAGGGACAGCTCAGATAGTTTCAGTGTAGTGTAGTGAGACCGTGTCAGTAATCTTTACATTAGTGTATAGCTAGAGTAGGGACAGTTCAGATAGCGTCAGTGTAGTGACAGTTGAACACCATCTATTTGATTGCGTTACTGCCAGTTTAACGCAGTTTAGTTCTGTGTACGTTACTGCCAGTTTAACGCCATATAGTTTTGTGTGCGTTACTGCCAGTTTAACGTCATATAGTTTTGTGCATTACTGCCAGTTAAACGCCATATAGTTCTGTGTGCATTACTGACAGTTTAACGCCATATTGTTATGTGCGTTACTGCCAGTTTAACGCCATATAGTTTTGTTTGTTACTGCCAGTTTAACGCCATTTACTTTTGTGTGCGTTACTGCCAGTTTAAAGCCATATAGTTTTGCCTGCGTTACTGCCAGTTTAACGCCATTTACTTTTGTGTGCGTTACTGCCAGTTTAACGCCATATAGTTCTCTGCATCACTGTACGTTTGGCGCATTATATTGCAGTATATTATAGTTTATCCGTGGAGTTTGTCTGTGTAGTGTGAGTACTCAAATTAAAGTGCACCAAACACCTCTTTACATTGATTAAAGTTTACTTTTTGGGTTTAATACCGCTTTAATGATGATGTCTATGAGGTCTCAGGGATGAGCCAACCAAACCTATGAGTAACCCAACCCCCAGTTTCAAGCTTTTTTTTCAGGGCCCTCAGCTCTCTGCACACAGCTGTCACAATCTGACCACTACCCAGACGTAGAAAGTCAGCTGGACCTGTACTAAAAAGTCATCAGAGGGGCATGCTGGCTACATTCCCTCTAACTTTACCATTACACAAAAAAGTAATTGAATCTATACCAGCAATCTGCAAGGTAGCACACATCTTTATGGTTATATTTAATAAATAATTTTTCTCTTAACAAAAGTAAGTTTCATAAAGTTTTGGAGTCAGTAAGGTGTACTTTATTGCTGGGCTCTTCTAGGTTGGCTGACTTTGTGATTTAAACCCGTTAATGTTATTTAAACATTAAAACCCTGCAATATATAAATTCTTAGCTGGAACTGACAGTTTTGTTCTTCTAACATATCACTTTTAATGTGTTCTAGGTTTGCTCTTACTGTGCCCGATCTGGAATTTATAACCATCCTGAGTATACGGAAATGTTCTTAAACGTATTAACTTTACCATATTTCTTAGTACTTACAGGGCTGTAAATAGTGTTTTGGCATATATGTTTTATTCAAAGTGCCCTGTCTTCTGGTTAAAATTTCATTTTCATTTTCTAAATTCACACCTACCCTTTGCTTTTACTTCTCTTTATACTTCTTAAGATATTTGCATTAAAAACAAAATGGTCATAAATGTGCCAATGGGTTCCAAAGTGATGTTTTAGTACAGTGATGAGACGCCCTAAGAGGATGTCTCTTGTTGCACGTATGTAAAGTACACCCAGTGTGCTGCTTATCAAAGTTTAGAATGGTACTACTGAACAGACTTCATTCCTAAAACTAGGCAGGAATTTACAGTGCCTTAAAAAAGTATTCATACCACTTGAAATTTTCCACATTTTGTCATGTTATAACCAAAAACGTAAATGTATTTTATTGGGATTTAATGTAATAGACCAACAAAAAGTGGCACATAATTGTGAAGTGGAAGGAAAATGATAAATGGTTTTCAATTTTTTTATAAATAAAGTGGAACCTTGGTTTACGAGCATAATCCGTTCCAGGAGAATACTTGTAATCCAAAGCACTCGCATATCAAAGCGAGTTTCCCCAAAGAAGTCAATGGAAATGAAGATAATTCGTTCCACATTGACTTCTATTGCATGCAATACCGCATGTGGCCAGAGGTGGGGGGGGCGCCGGAGAGACTCGGAAATACTCGGAGACCGCTCGGATGCCCTCGGAATCCCTCGGAAAGGCTCGGAAACACTCAGGAACGGAGTATTTCCAAGTGTTTCCGAGTGTTTCAGAGTATTTCCTAGTGGCTCCGAACGGCTCCGTGTGTCACCGGCACCCCTGCACCTCTAGCCAAATGCGGTACTGCACACCAATACCTGAAGACCACTCGGATGCCCTCGGAATCCCTTGGAAAGGCTCGGAAACACTCGGGAACGGAGTATTTCAAAGTGTTTCCGAGTCTTTCCGAGTATTTCCTAGTGGCCCCGAACGGCTCCGTGTGTCACCGGCACCCCCGCACCTCTAGCCAAATGCGGTACTGCACACCACAGAGGCTTGAATCCTGCTTGTTTTGCGAGACAACACTTGCAAATCGAGTCAGGATTTTTTTTTAATTAAAGCTTGTATTGCGAAACGCTCGTTAACTACGTTACTCACCCGAGGTTCCACTGTATCTGAAAAGTGTGGCATGCAATTTGTATTCAGCCCCCTTTATTCTGATACCCCTAACTAAAATCTAGTGGAACCAATTGCCTTCAGAAGTCACCTAATTAGTAGAATCTACCTGTGTGTAATTTAATCTTAGTATAAATACAGCTGATCTGTGAAGCCCTCAGAGGTTTGTTAGAGAACCTCAGTGAACAAGCAGCATCATGAAGGCCAAGGAACACACCAGACAGGTCAGGGATAAAGTTGTGGAGAAGTTTAAAGCCGGGCTAGGTTATAAAAAAATATCTCAAACTTTGAACATCTCACGGAGCACTGTTCAATCCATCATCCAACGATAGAAAGAGTATGGCACAACTGCAAACCTACCAAGACATAAACAAGAACAACAGCAGAGCTGCTTTGATAAACTGACCATATAATATATATGCATTATACCTTTCTTTGCCAGTAGGTGGTGCTGCAATGTTATGGTTTGTATTCTATGCGATGAGAGGAAGTGGTTTGTCTTTCCTCACTATGTACTTGTATTGTTCTTCTTCCTGTTCCATCATGATAAAGATATCCTCCCTGAAAGTAAAGGTGTTCTGCTGCATACAACAAGCTTCCAGCACATAATCATTTCAATAACCTGCTAATAAGGTAGACCTGTTGTTTTTCTGTGAATGGCATAACAGGTTCTTTCTAAAGTATGTGAAAATCCTGTTGATCTACAAAATATAAGTATTGGAAGCAGGGGCGGACTGACCATTGAGCCACTCGGGCACTGCCCAAGGGCCCTGGGCCACTAGGGGGCCCCATAAGGGTCGCCAGCCTCAGTAAAACCAGGGACAGTATTATACATTTGTGTTTTTGTTTACATCTGTGTGTACATGTATGTGTATACTGTGTGATTGTATACTGTGTGTATACTGTGTGGCCCCATAATCTCTGATTGCCTGGGGGCCCCATAATCTCCTATTGCCCGGGGGCCCCATGAGTTATCAGTCCGCCCCTGATTGGAAGTACTGTATTCCAGGTTGTTCGATGTTTGTTACTAGTTGAATTCCCCACCCCCCTTTTTCTTTTTTCTTTTATGTTGTTTTGTTTTATTTTTCTCCTGAAAACATGCGGTATTATACATTAAATATACTTATTATGTACCTGAATGGCTATACAGTTATTAAGGAACGACTTTGCATTGATTTGTAAATCCTCTGTTTTCAAAGACTGAATGCCTAATTGTAATGCCTTGTGTTTTAGTTCAATAAACAATTTATTTAATTAAAAGAAAAGTGTGTGGAACTCAAAATAACATTTATTACCTGATAATGACAATTCAGATTCAAACATGTAAACTCCAGCTTTCCAGCAGAAGTTTGAATTTGAGTTCTTGGACACTTTGTGGTTGATTTACTAAAACTGGAGAGTGCAAATCTGGTGCAGCTGTACATAGAAACCAATCAGCTTCCAGGTTTTTTTTTTTTTGGTCAAAGCTTAAAGCAGAACTCTGGGATTTTCAAAAAATCCCCCATTAGTACACCGCCCCACACACACACAAAACACCAAACAGTTATCACATTTGTGACATTGCTTACCGTTTAAGAGAGATGATTGATTGAATTTTGAGGAAGTCAGCTTTGTGATTAAAAAAATATAGCCTGTATTCTGCCAGGGAGAATCTCTTAGAACAGCGATTGCATCATATCCTCTTCTCTCTCTCTAACTGTAAACAGCCTACATTTCCCATGAATCTGCATATTAATTAATATTTAATGCATTTAATATAAATGCAAACCAGTGCAGCTTATCAGGGACCACCAGCGCCGAATGTCAGGGACCACAAGTGCCGAATGTCAGGGACCACCAGTGCCAAATGTCAGGGACCACCAGTGCCGAATGTCAGGGACCACCAGTGCCGAATGTCACGGACCACAAGTGCCGAATGTCAGGGACCACCAGTGCCGAATGTCAGGGACCACCAGTGCCGAATGTCAGGGACCACCAGTGCCAAATGTCAGGGACCACCAGTGCCGAATGTCAGGGACCACCAGTGCCGAATGTCACGGACCACAAGTGCCGAATGTCAGGGACCACAAGTGCCGAATGTCAGAGACCACAAGTGCCAAATGTCAGGGACCACCAGTGCCGAATGTCAGGGACCACAAGTGCCGAATGTCAGGGACCACCAGTGTGGTGTCACCAGTGCAGATTATCAGTGCCCATCAGTGTGGTGTCACCAGTGCAGATTATCAGTGCCCATCAGTTCTGTGCGGTGACACCAGTGCAGATTATCAGTGCCCATCAGTGCTGTGTCACCAGTGCAGATTATCAGTGCCCATCAGTGCGGTGACACCAGTGCCTTATCTGTGCCCATCATTGCGGTGTCACCAGTGCCTTATCTGTGCCCATCAGTGCGGTGTCACCAGGGCAGATTATCAGTGCCCATCAGTTCAGTGCGGTGACACCAGTGCAGATTATCAGTGCCCATCAGTGCTGTGCCACCAGTGCAGATTATCAGTGCCCATCAGTGCGGTGACACCAGTGCCTTATCTGTGCCCATCATTGCGGTGTCACCAGTGCCTTATCTGTGCCCATCAGTGCAGAGCGGGGGATAGTTACAGATTCCCTGTATGACAGAGCGCCTCTCGGGCTGACAGGTCTGTATGTGAGAACGCCGCTCATGGTACAGCCCCGCTTCCCTGCACTGGAATTGTGATAGACAGCGCAGAGCGCACTGTTCTAATATGCAGGGAGGCGGGGCAGTACGACGAGCGATGTTTGCACATACAGATTTGTCAGCCCAAGATGCGCTCTGTCCCGATTATATGTAAGTCTCCCCGCACTGGAGTGAGAGATGGCGGGCAGGCGGTGGCTGCAGGGAGGACGGGGACAGTGCTGGCAGGGAGGAGGGAGCAGAGGAGGAGGACACCACCTCTATGGGCGGCACAGACCAGGGGCTGTGAGACCCCTCCGCCCACTACAGCAAGCCAGGTGGAAGTATAACTCCCTGCTCGCTTTCAGAGGACTACAAGGGGGCGTGTCAGACCGCTGGCTGATGTTACTGGAGGGATAGCACCCAGCGATCTTACAAACAGGAAATCACCAGGCAATAACGTTTTTCAGCAAGTTCAGCAGGTTATTGCAGAGGAACTACAGAGCTCAGAAGAACATGGCTGACACATACCTCCCAACATTTTGAGATGGGAATGAGGAACACCTTCTAACAAAAGTATGTAGGCATAGGACACGCCCCCTGCCACACCCCCTTAAAGGAGAATTAACAAAAAAAGTTTAATTAAATCCACAAGGACTTTTTTTACCACTAGTATTCCTTTATATTGGCTTTTAAAATGTACAAATGCACCAATTTAGAAATTGGATGAAAGGTTTAGCACTGGGAAACACTTTTAGAAAGAAAAAAAGTGCATTTTATATACAACTATATGGATCAGATCAAAACGAGGGACAAATTAGGGGGAAAAGAGACAGAGGGACATTGCTCCAAATCAGGGACAGTCCCTCAAAATCAGGGACAGTTGGGAGCTATGCTGACATAGTTCGTGAAGGTAGAAGATCAGCAACGACAACATGGGAAAAAAAATTTGCCCGGAGTTCTTCTTTAATTGAACAAGCTAAAGTTAGAAGCTGATTGGCAACCATGAACAGCTACATCAGATTGTGCACTCTCAAGGTTTTAGTAAATGTCCCCCTTTGGTACATAAGGTCATGAGTTATTGTAACTTGGATTATATTTACAGAAAGTGGCCACAATCAGGTACTCTGTGCTTCAGTGCCATACCACACCTTGCTATGTTATACCTGAGCTCAAGTTTCCCAGCTGAATATTTTTATTCATGTGGTTTGCCATGTTCCAGCAATCTCCCCATCTACCTAAGAATCTCAGATGACTGAAACTTTGATCGGAGTGGAAATAATAGTTGCCTAAGTAAAAGAACCCGAGTTTTAACTTTTATGTGTAACATGAGGATAGGTAATCTCAACACTATTGTTTAGAAGAATGGTATGATTCAAAGCCAGCTATGATATTCTGTTATGCACGCAGCTCAGAGGTTTATTCCCGGCAATGGTAATATATTCCACTGCTTGTAAAATTTTCCATAAGCTAGCACTTCTCTCTGTCTATATGAGTTCTCATAACCACTTTGAAAAATGTAAAAATATATTAGGATAGTGTTCTACACCGTGGTGGCTCAGTCAGGGCTTAGCAGAAATATACTGTATTCCAAAAGTTTCTTTCAAGAATTATTTTCATATGTAATAACATTTGCATCATCAAAGAAAGAAAAGTTTTAGGCCATTTTCACGCCTGAGTGAAAAGTTTTATACAATATCGAAGCATAACATTTTTCCCCTGCGCTTTTAACACATTGTTCACGCAGCTTTTTTTACTAAGTAAAAAGAGCTAATTTTGGGTGTTAATATTATATCCATTTTTCACCTGCCGAAGGTAAGAAGCTGGCTAATGTGTGTAAAAAAAATGTAGGCGGTACATACATGCACATTCCTCAAACCCTTTTAAGACCCGGCAAGGACAAATAAATACCTACCGATCTGCCAAAAAATACACTCCGCTCCTGATTCTTGTTGCTGGCTGACAACACACAGCATTTTGTGGACTGAAATCACAAAAAATTGTTTCAGCCCAGCTCAGTTGTCATTTGCTAAACTACTAAAGTTCTCCCCCTCTCCTTATCTCCAAAGCATAGAGAGTAATTATTCTGTAATCCACAATAAGAACAGGAAGGGCTGATTAGGATCTTTAAGATAACACTGGGAAAGTCAACAGGAAGCATTAAACAGAAAAAAAAACTTAAATGGCATGTTAATACAATAATAAAACAATAGTAATATACATATACATATATATACCCTGTTTCCCTGAAAATAAGACCTAGCGTGATTGTCGGCGATGGCTGCAATATAAGCCCTACCCCCCAAATAAGCCCTAGTTAAACTCCTTGTAGGTCTTATTTTCAGGGTAGGGCTTATTTTTGAGGAAACAGGGTAGGGCTTATTTGGGGGGTAGGGCTTATATTGCAGCCATCACCGACGATCACACTAGGTCTTATTTTCGGGGAAACAGGGTATATATATATATATATATATATATATATATATATATATATACATATACACATACATATATATATATATATATATATATACATATATACATACATATATATATATATATATATATATACATATATACATACATATATATATATATATATACATATATATATATATATACATACATACATACATATATATATATATACATACATACATACATATATATATACATACATACCCATATATATATATATACATACATACATATATATATATATATATATATATATATATATATATATATATATATATATATATATATATATATATATATTATTAAGCTGGTTGGCAGAAAAAGATCATTACATGCTAGCCCCATTTGCAGGTATATATATATTATATTATATATATATTATAAAGCTGGTTGGCAGAAAAAGATCATTGCATGCTAGCCCCTTTTGCAGGTATAGGTAAATAAATCATTTAACATTTCAAATAAGTGTCCAGGGATTTGTGTTTAAAATCCAGTAATACACTGACTGACCCTGCATTGGACATATTCAGTTGCTCTCTATTTTTCGTCACTGTGCAGAATTTGTAGAGGCCGATCTGCTGACAGCCTGAAGATTTACTGCTGCTTGGTCAGATTTTTCCGCCGCAATGTCGCAGTCCCGCTAAAAATCGCTGATCACCGCCATTACCAGTAAAAACAATAAAAAAAGTCCCTAAATCTATCCCCTATTTTATAGACGCTATAACTTTTGCGCAAACCAATCAATATATCAATATAATTGCGATTTTTTTACCAAAAATAATTTTTTTTGATAAGTATTATAGCAAAAAAGTAAAAAATATTGTTTATAGCACAAAAAATAAAAACCTCAGAGGTGTTCAAATACTACCAAAAGAAAGCTCTATTTGTGGGGAAAAAAGGGACATACATTTTATTTGGGTACAACGTTGCATGCCCGCGCAATTGTCGGTTAAAATAAAGCAGTGCTGTATCGCAAAAAATGGCTTGGTCATTAAGGGGGTAACACCTTCCAGTCCTTAAGTGGTTAAAGTGGTTGTAAAGCCACAAAGTTTTTAAAACATTCTGTGTGCAGCAGCCCCTCCTAATACTTACCTGAGCCACCTCTCAATCCAGCGATGGCCACGGGAGCCTTGGCTCTCCAGGGACTCGCACTCCTGACTGGTCTTTGGCAGCAGTGGAAGCCATTGGCTCCAATCAATCACAGTCAGTGAGCCAGGAGATGGAGGGGGCAGGGCCAAACTGTGGCTCCGGGTGTTTTTTAGCAACTATGCTGTTGTACTTCCAACACCCCTTCTTAACAGCATGTGCTTTGTCAAATTATATTCAGCTTCATCTGGATATAACGGTGACGTTCCTTCAACAAAGGCTTGGTGAGTGCATCAGCAGTCATCTCCTCTGATGGGCAGTATTGAATGTCAATAACACCTTGCTCTTGATTGTCCCTCAGTAGGTGAGACTTGACGTCAATGTGTTTGGTCCTAGGATTGACCCTTTCTGATTGCGTAAGCTTTATACAACCCTGGTTGTCTTCAAAAATGGGAATTGGCTATGACATGTCTACTCCAATGTCCACAAAATTTTGATGAGTCCATATCGCTTGATGACATGCGCGTGCTTCTGTGATGTACTTTTCATCAGTTGAAGATAGAGCGACAGTTGCTTGCTTTGACTAGACCAACTTATGGTTCCTTCCCCATACTGGAAGATGAATCCACTTTTTGGATTTGCGGTCTGTGCAGTCCCCGGCCCAATCAGCATCCACACATCAGACCAGTTTTAGATGGGATGTTTCTGGTAACCGTAACTTCATATGAATTGTTCCTTTGAGGTACTGCATCACTTTTTTCATTGTGTTCCAGTCACGCTGACAGGGAGCTGAAACTTTCCTGCATAGTATGCCCACTGCTGCTATGTCTTGTCTTAGTCTTGTCACAGTGGCAACATATAGCTTACCAATTGCTCTTAAAAACGTGTCATTGTTGGGTAGCTGTTGGTTTCTGTTTCATTGCTCTTTAGACAGCCTGGTTCCATAGGAGTTTTCACTTCCTTTGCATCTTGCATATGGAATTGTTCCAAGATTTCACAGATTTTCTGAGATTGGTTGAGAAGATAACTTCCATCTTCTTCTCTTTCTATTTGGATTCCCAGATAGTAGCTAATGTTCCCAAGCTCTTTGATTTCAACATTTTCTTTCAGCTTGTGAACTATCTGACTGTACTCCCCTTCTTCTTCAAAGCAGTCTACAATGTCATTGACATAGAAAAGGATGTCCATCTGTCTTCTTGGAATAGAGATAGGGGTCTGCTTTACTTCTTGAGAATCCCTCATGGTAAGCACTTCATTCACTTTCTCATTCCACATCCTTACAGATTGCTTAAGACCGTAGCTCTTCTGAAGTTTACACAAGGTTGTCTCCTTGCTCAAACCCTGGTGGTTGCTCTATGTAGAGATCTTCCCTAATGTCTTCAAATAGGAAAGTAGTTTCAACGTCTAGGTGTTTGACTTGCATGCCCTTCCCGGCTGCAACGCTAAGAAGCGCTCTGATAGTGGAGTGTTTAACGTCGGGAGCGAATGTTTCATCGTAATCTTCACCAAAATTCTGAGAGTAACCCTTGGCAACGAGTCTGGCTTTGTATTTGTCTATATTCCCTTCTGCATCTGACTTTACTTTGAAAGTCCACTTACTCCCTATAGTTTTGCAGTTAGGAGGGAGCTCTGTGAGTGTCCAGATTTTATTTTCTTGAAGTGACTTTAATTCTTCTTCTGCTGCTTTTCTCCATTTATTGGCTTCATGTTTTGGCAATTTTTCTATGTTTTCCCAGGATGTTGGTTCAAATATGCTGTGTGTTTTGACAGTGTATGACAGCCTGCGGGGTGATATCCCCTTTGTAGTCCAACTGGATCTTCTGACTTTAGGCAGTTCAGCAGGATCTGGTGGGGAACTTGATTTAGGCAATGTGAGTTCCACCTCTTGTTGTGACTCCTGCACAGATTCGGTTTGGTCGACCCTTTGGTTTGCTTGGCATATTCACTTCACAGCTTTCAGGGATTTCTGATGATGGGCTCTCATCAAAATAAACACTACGACTCATTGTCACTTTGTCAGTCTTTGGGTGTAGGATTCTGTAACCCTTAGTTTGCTCACTGTAGCCTACTAGAATGCCCTCTATGGCTCTGTTCTCCAGCTTGGATCGCTTTTCACTTGGAATATAGGCATATGCTTTACATCCAAACACTCTGATGTGCCCTATGTTATTCCTGGTTTCCTTTGGAATGTGTTGCTAGACATGGCAACAAACTCTTGAAGTTTCTCTCATGTTTCATTTTTGTGTTTCATCAGATAGGAAGTTGTGTACCTGGAATAATTATCAATGAAAGTCAGTAGATATGTGTTCCCGCCTGACGTGGTATATTTTATTGGACCACATACGTCACTGTGTATGAGCTGCAGGGGGTGGGTGGTTTTTCTTTGAGATGCCTGTGGAAGGGGAGCACGTGTGGCTTTTGCTTAAATACAGAACTTGCATTTCATGAGCACTTTGCAAGGTGTTATTGTCAAATCTTCTGATATACCTCTCTTTATAATGTCCTGTATAGCTTCAGGACTTCTGTGCCCCAGCTGCCTGTGCCATAAATAAACACATTTACTGTATAGGTCATTAGATACTCTATTGGCTTGCTGGTCTCTGGTGATGAGCCTGTATAGGTGATTATCCAGTTTTCCTTTTGCGAGGAATTGCTTGTTATTGTGAATTGTGCATTCACAGCATACTGTGCTTACCTTGTGATGTAATGCAGTTCAGGAAGCCTTGGCCTTTACCTTCAGATATGATGCTTTTCACGTTTGCTAAAACTTTGTCTTTTACCCTGTAATCAATGCTTGTGAAGAAGGTCTCGTCGCTAGTCATGTGGCTTGTGACTCAGCCACATGACCAGCGACGAGACCTTCGACACAAACATGACTCTATGCACCAGCTGTGTGGCTTGCCACTCTGTGTCACTTTAAAGGTGTCACTCCATGATATGTCTTCAGTTTCCTTTGTGATTGCTTTGACTCTTTCTATTGTGGATAGCTCTAGCTTTCGCTGCTTGGCTTTCCAGATCAATCCTTTTTTAAGTGACCAGTCCTTTTACAGCAAAAACAGGCTCTGATTTCTTTATTGTGCCTTTGTCTTAATGGTGCATATTTTCTTTCTTTCCTTCTGTCATATTCATCGATTAATTTCCCTTTGACATATTCCAGTGTCAGCTGCTGCTCGGGTCTGGTTTCTAAAGCCTTAACAAGCCTTAACAAGAGCAGTATATGTCTCTGGAAGGCTGCAGAGGAGCAGGGCAACAATATGGTTATCTTTGATGTTCTCTCCAGTGGCACACAGCTGCTCTATGATCTCTAGCATAGCTTTCACATGGTCACACATTTGCTGGCCTTCTAGTCTCATCTTATATAGCTTTCTTAGAAGAAATAGCTTGCTGTTTAGACTTGAACGCTCATGCAGTTTCTGTAAGAGCAAGAGATCCTTTTTCACAGACCCACCAAAGACAGATAGCTTAATCCTTTCAACCTCGGCTAGGAGATAAACTCCACAGGAACAGCCCAGTAGTTACATATAAGGGGATGAAAAAGGATCACTTGCTCAATTAATGGACCGTGTGATGAACAGGAGCTGTGGAACTGACCTTTCAGTGATTTGTTCAATGTGTATATCCCATACACTGGCGGCAAGAGTCAGTAATATTGGGTGTTGGTGACGGTTCTTCTATTTCCTATTTCATTGGACTTTTTCAGATGGAGCTTTTCAGATGGACTACAATCTTTTGTGTTATTGAATACTTTATTTACATTTGTCTAATTAGCACCTTCTTTTAGCGCTACACCTATATTTTTTGTTATTGTACCCAACAATATTGTGTTGGCTGCTTTTGAGATATTTTGTTTTTTAGTTTGAGCGCAGCAGATTTTCTCTCTTTTTCATTAGGGAATAGCAATACATGTCTTACAGAATTAGGAAACATGACACAGGAAACAGGAATACACAAGTACATGCACTTAACATAGACAGAACATCCTGTTATTACTTTACCATAGAATAACACACTATAACACTGCAGCGCCACCTGCTGGATAGATAGGTATAATGCATACAGTATTGTCAATTTATTATCAACTATGCTGATGTACTTCCAACAGAAAGTTGGTTGCTTATTGTATCACGGGGGTAAACCTAGCATACAGGCACCTGCACTTGGTAATGTGAGTTGCGTGAGTGTGTTGCAGATTTGTCAGTAAGGACCCTTTTACACGTTGCGACTTTCTTCATTCAGCAGGGGATCCGTTGAATCGGAGCTCAAGAGAACAGAAGTTAGTTTTTGCCATCCATGCCTGTTCAGTTTGTGTCCACGTGTACACACAGACAGGGGTGTACCCCTGATGACTCTATGGGCAGCTGGATGTACACTGACTTCTGTCCATTTACATCAGGCTACCGCCGACCTGTCACATGTAGATCTGGAAAAAATAAAATGACATAGACAGATGTAAATCGACACAAATCTGTTTACATTAGCCTGCTTTAGACCCACATGGAGCCTTCGATCAGGTCCGCTTGAAAAACGTACAAGTGAACCTGAATGGAAAGTCTGTATAAAAGGGCCCTAAATCATTCATGCTTTAAAATTAGATATTGGAGAAAACACTGCACCATTAACTTTGGGGTTGATTTACTAAAACTGGAAAGTGCAAAATTTAGTGCAGCTTCCAGTTTTTTTTTGTCAAAGCTTAATCGAACAAGTTGAAGTTAGAAGCTTATTGGTTGCCACGCACAGCTTCACCAGACTTTGCATTCTCCAGTTTTAGTAAATAAACCCCTGTGTGTCCTGTACAGAGTTTCTGGAGCACCCAAGCATAGTACAGGATTTCTTACTAAGCCACATAGACTATGGCCTATGTTGTCATGACCACTAGGGTGGCACATAGCTGCCCAGACAGCTTTAAATTTATGCTGGTTATTTATAGGCTTATAGTAGCCACCAGGCAAACCTCCACCAAAGCCAAGTTAATGATAGTTTTTTAAGGGCTTTTTTTCTCGGACAATAGGTGCAGGAACTCGCCCCCGTCTGAGTCACCCCTTGTCTCTGCCCCCTACCCACCTCTGACCACCGTCTCTTGATTCCACCCACCTACCAGTACTGCCCCTTTTAGAGAATACAGAACCAAGTACCATTTTTTGGTGCTAAATCATTTGTATGGAACATGTTAATGATAAAAAGAAAAGCAGTAAAATATATCCCTTGCAGCCAGCAACAATAGAATCCCAGCAATAGATCCCCACACAACAATAGACTCCCCCAGCAACAATGGACTCCACCCCAACAACTATAGATTTCCTGCAGCAACAGTGAACCACCCACAACAAAATATCACACCCAGTAACAAAATATCCACCCAAGCAACAGATCTCCCAGCAGCCAGCAACAATAGATTCCCCATCAGCAACAATAGACCCTCACACAAAATCAGATCCCCACCAGTGACAATAGTTCCCCCAGCACACAAAATCAATAGACCCTCCAGCACACCCCACACCCCATGCTATTACATACATTCAGTGCTGGAGGTGCCGGAACTGCATTCCCCCGCGTTCCCGCTGAAAAAAAGCCCTGTTTTTTTTTAAACATGCTACTGGTTATTTTACTGTGATACTAACTGAGTCTCCGTGGACATGTAAGTATGCATGTATGTAAGTATGGCACAAATTGTGTCTCTGGATGTTTATGGTTACAGCATTGCTATATCAATTATGCCTCTCTTGATAAATTTGTATACATTTTCCCCATTATTTGGACAATCCTATTTTTAATACTATTAAGAAATTTTTAACTCAATGTGATTTCTTGACGTACAAATGGAACAGTACATGTTTCCCGTGTGCATGTGTTTCGAAGGGTGGGGGTGTCAATGTTCAAAGCAGTTTAGCAGAGTCCCCATTTACTCCCCATGCTCAGATGCAGACACGGGCCCCTTTATTGCCTATCCCACAACTCTCTGGTTCCTGGACACACTCAGGGAAGTTACAGTATCTCACAAAAGTGAGTACACCCCTCACATTTTTGTAAATATTTTATTATATCTTTTCATGTGAAACATTGAAAAAATAACACTTTGCTACAATGTAAAGTAATGAGTGTACAGCTTGTATAACAGTGTAAATTTGCTGTCCCCTCAAAATAACTCAAAACACAGCCATTAATGTCTAAACCACTGGCAACAAAAGTGAGTACACCCCTACGTGAAAATGTCCAAATTGGGCCCAAAGTGTCAATATTTTGTGTGGCCACCATTACTTTCCAGCACTGCCTTAACCCACTTGGGCATGGAGTTCACCAGAGCTTCACAGGTTGCCACTAAAGTCCTCTTCCACTCCTCCATGATGACATCACGGAGCTGGTGGATGTTAGAGACCTTGTGCTCCTCCACCTTCCATTTGAGGATGCCCCACAGAGGCTCAATATGGTTTAGGTCTGGAGACATGCTTGGCCAGTCCATCACCTTTACCCTCAGCTTCTTTAGCAAGGCAGTGGTCGTCTTAAAGGTGTATTTGGGGTCATTATCGTGTTGGAACACTGCCCTGCGGCCCAGTCTCTGAAGGGAGGGGATCATACTCTGCTTCAGTATCTCACAGTACATGTTGGCATCCATGGTTCCCTCAATGAGCTGTAGCTCCCCAGTGCCGGCAGCATTAATGCAGCATCAGATCATGACACTCCCACCACCATGCTTGACTGTAGACAAGACACACTTGCCTTTGTACTCCTCATCTGGTTGTCTCCACACACGCTTGACACCATCTGAACCAAATAAGTTTATCTTGGTCTCATCAGACCACAGGACATGGTTCCAGTAATCCATGTCCTTAGTCTGCTTGTCTTCAGCAAACTGTTTGCGGCTTTCTTGTGCATCATCTTTAGAAGAAGCATAGGGGATAGTGGTGCTGTCACTTGGTATGCATGATAAAAAAAGTCCATCCAACAAGTCCTTGTTATAAAGCTTTCTTGTGCATCATCTTTAGAAGAGGCTTTCTTCTGGGGCGACAGCCGTGCAGACCATTTTGATGCAGCTTGCAGCGTATGGTCTGAGCACTGACAGGCTGAACCCTCACCCCTTCAACCTCTGCAGCAATGCTGGCAGCACTTATACGTCTATTTCCTAAAGACAACCTCTGGATATGACTCAAGTTCTTTGGTTGACCATGGCGAGGCCTGTTCTGAGTGGAAACTGTCCTGTTAAACCAATGTATGGTCTTGGCCACCGTGCTCCAGCTCAGTTTCAGGGTCTTGGCGATCTTCTTATAGCCTAGGCCATCTTTATGTAGAGCAACAATTCTTTTTTTCAGATCCTCAGAGAGTTATTTTCCATGAGGTGACATGTTGAACTTCCAGTGACCAGTATGAGAGAGTGAGGGCAATAACACCAAATTTAACACAAATGCTCCCCATTCACACCTGAGACCTTGTAACACTAACAAGTCACATGACACCAGGGAGAGAAAATGGCTAATTGTGCCCAAATTGGGCATTTTAACCTTTTGTTGCCAGTGGTTTAGACATTTATGGCTATGTGTTGGGCTATTTTGATGGGACAGCAAATTTACATTGTTATAGAAGCTGTACACTCACTACTTTACATTGTAGTGTAATTTCTTCAGTGTTGTCACATGAAAAGATATAATAAAATATTTACAAAAATGTGAGGGGTGTACTCACTTTTGTGAGATACTGTATATTTCTCTCTTTCTATCTCTCAGAAGCTCAGAGAGGCCACACCTGATCGGGCAGAGCTAGATAGGCATGTGATCTGCACCCAGGTGAGAGGGCCCCTTTTAACAGAACTAGGGAGGCCAGAGCCTAATAGCACTCAGCTTCTCCAGAAGACCCAGCTACTGTGGGCAGCAGCTTCCTGATTGATACCAGAGTATTTCAGGTCTGGTGGGGTGATGTTTGGGTCTTGGATCCTTCCAGCTGTTCACCTGTGTTACCAGTAGGGTTTCCACCTCATCCCTTTAAACCCGAACACATATGAATTACACCGGTTCTGAGGCTAATGCGGGTAAGGCAACAAGTGAGTTTATTTACCACCTTAATCAGTGTAATTAAGATGTGTTCAGTTGTAAAGGGATGAGGTGGCAACCCTAGTTACCAGAGCTACCCTGGAGTCCACAAAGAGAGGTGCTGTTTATAGGGATAATTGCAAGTATTGCAAGTGTTCTGAGTTTAGTAAACTGCATGTTACAGCTACTCCCTGTCTGATCAGGGAGGGGAGAATGGATGGCGCAATGTAGCTGACCTAGGTGAGAAAGAAGTATTTACCCAGCCCTGCTACAGGACCCCCACTCATCACAGTAATGGAAATTGGAAAGTTGGAGAGGGGGATGGTAAACTCTTATCAGCTAGTAAGTGTCAACATTTGCATAGCAGTGCTTTGTCCTATCTGAAGCTCTATGAATGTGTAGTCAAAATAGGCTTAGTTTTCTTGCAAAATTACCAGTTTTACATTTGACAAACTCTGAGAGTGTTGTGTTATTTCTTCTGCTGTCTTGGGCAAAGTGCATGAAAAAAGACAATGTAAACTCAACAGACTGGTTTGCATCTGGCAAGTTCTATTTAAAGGCAAGGTTGTTGTATGACACGTCCTTATATTGCCAATCCTGAATCTCCTCTTTTGGATGCTTCAGTGATGGAGCACTTTTCCTGCTTTTTAATTCCTTATATCTTATAAAATGATTCTTTATGAATGAATTCATTGCAATTTCACAGTCTTTTTGTTGGACTTGTACAGTTTGCTGTTTCTAGAGAAGTACAGAATGCATGCCAGTGGTTAGAGCAGCCTGTCTCAACCATTTTAACATGGAGGAACCCTTAAAATAACTTTCTGGCCTTGGGGGAACCATTGCTAACAAACTACTAGTTGTCTACAGCTTACGGTACATTAGTGTGAGGGTCAATGAAAGGAATGTTCCTAGCATTTGTGGTCAGTTGGAAGAATACTCCTTTATAGGTAGCTAAAAAGATAACTGCTTATAGTTATCTATCTGAAGGGTAGAAATTGTTTACTTCTCAAGGAACCTCTAGCAACCGCTGAAACCCTAAAATGCTGGGTTAGAGCATCAAAACAAGAATAATACATTTTATATTTGGCCTGTCACCAGGAAGTACAACAGATTTTCAAACAAAAATAAATACATAAAAAGTTAAAATATACAGAAAATACTAGTACCAACATTTAAAGTTGACCATACACCTGCAGAATATCTACAGAGAGACATGATTTAACCTCCCTGGCGGTATGATTATTTCGGATTTTAGGTGCTGAAAGCGGTACAATTATTTTGCATGGAAATTTATATTGTAGGTTATACAGGTTTTGGTTCCGAAAAGGGGAAACACCCTCAAAATAGGCACCTCATCCCAGACAAAAGTTACATAAATGAAAAAGAGAGGAAAGGGATTTTTACGGTGCAATTTATTCAAAAATAGAAGAAAGGCTATATGTTTTTTTCACTTTTGTTAAAAAACAGTGTCATTGTATACATTAAAAAAATATATAGATACATATATCAATAGTTTGTGACAGCACAATTAAAACAGCGTGGTCAATAAAGGGGGGTAACACATAGGATATACGCTACGAATTCACAGATAGTCGTTGTTGCATACTAGCCCGACATGTTTCGCATTAGTCGCTTTATCAAGGGGTATGCAATTAAGTAGCGAGTCATCCAACACTTTTAATTATTCCCCAAAGTAATTGACCCTAGGTGGACTCGTCAGAGCCAGTATATGCAGACGCAGCCGAGCAGGATAGCAAGGGAGGCTAAATTTGCAACCACAGGGAGCAGTAAGGAGAAGATCCAAAAGTTATTATAAGTTGTGTCTGCGATCCGAGGAAAGCAGTTAAACGCCAAAAAGTGGCAATAGCCGGAGATAGGTGGATGTAGTATACGTTTGGCAATGGGAAGCAGAGCCTGGCTAAATCTTCGCTTGCTGCCTGTGCCGGAGGTTGCAAGCGAAGATTTAGCCAGGCTCTGCTTCCCATTGCCAAACGTATACTACATCCACCTATCTCCGGCTATTGCCACTTTTTGGCGTTTAACTGCTTTCCTCGGATCGCAGACACAACTTATAATAACTTTTGGATCTTCTCCTTACTGCTCCCTGTGGTTGCAAATTTAGCCTCCCTTGCTATCCTGCTCGGCTGCGTCTGCATATACTGGCTCTGACGAGTCCACCTAGGGTCAATTACTTTGGGGAATAATTAAAAGTGTTGGATGACTCGCTACTTAATTGCATACCCCTTGATAAAGCGACTAATGCGAAACATGTCGGGCTAGTATGCAACAACGACTATCTGTGAATTCGTAGCGTATATCCTATGTGTTACCCCCCTTTATTGACCACGCTGTTTTAATTGTGCTGTCACAAACTATTGATATATGTATCTATATATTTTTTTAATGTATACAATGACACTGTTTTTTAACAAAAGTGAAAAAAACATATAGCCTTTCTTCTATTTTTGAATAAATTGCACCGTAAAAATCCCTTTCCTCTCTTTTTCATTTATGTTATATTGTAGGTCTGTAATTCTTAACAATAACACACTTAAATCTGTCCAAACAAGAGTCTAGTAGATATCCCGGGTATGATAAAGTTTGAAACACAAAAACATAAATTATAATATAATAAATAAAAATAAATAATTAAAAAAATAAAAATAAAATAATAATAAAATACATTTCCCCACGATTCACTATCGCTCAATTCTGCAAGTGTTCTAATTTACTATCGCAGTTTTCTAGCTGGTCTAAAACCATTTTTGACGTAAAGGGACACTTTTTGGTTGCTATGGACAATCTCCAGTTTCCAGGCAGAAATAACAGTATATATAATATAGAACTGCATGCAGGGCATAGGACAAAGCACTGGGGACAAAAGGGATGTGAAATAATTCCATACAGTACTGTAATCTGTAAGATTACAGTACTGTATGTGTTATGATCTTTACAGTTTTTTGAATTTGCCGCCAGGCTCCGCCCCCGTGCGTCGCGACGCTCGCAGGGAACAGAGCCTGGCACAGAGAGGCTTCGGGCAGAGGACGGAGCCCATGGACACTGCGGGGGACAATCGCAGGATCCCGGGGACAAGGTAAGTAACGCCGCACCAGGATCCTGCAATGCGATCCTGAGTGTGGCTCAGGGTTACCGCTAATGGGACTGAATTTTAACCCCGAGCCACACTCGGGAAAACTGCCAGGGGGGCTACGCCCTTCACCGGCATACACTGAATAGGGACTCCCAAATTAACATCGTTTTTGTGGGCTATACCGTATGGGTATAGGGTCCAGACGGTCCACATGTTTGAGATTTGTTATTGGCGCAGATATAGGGCCAGGTTTCTGCATAGTCAACTGTACCAGGACAGCACAGAGCTACCAAAATATGCTGCTGGCTGGTTCCAGATAGCTAGAACCGAACATTTAGCAGAATATGGAGTCAATTTCACCTTAACTTTTGTATCTATGTGTACTGAAGCAGAATGGACATGCTGTCTCTGAGCTTATCCCAGCCTTGGTGTGCTATGGGTGTCTATGACATCTATCCAGTTACGGGGTGAGAAGAGGGAAGTATGGGTTAGGCCCAGGGGCGGACTGACCATTCGGTCATTCGGACGGCGACCGAGGGCCCGCGGCCAGTAGGGGGCCCGTGAGACATGCTCGTCGGGTCTAGGGGTATGCTGCTAGACGTGCTGCGGTGGAGCCGTTCTGCCGACTGCCGCTGTGCGGGGGGGCAAGACACAGCATCTCCCCCTGCACCTGTGGCTTTCAGTTTTATTGCAGTGAGGAGAGTGGGAGGCGGCGATCAGCAGCTCTATGGTGCTCGCAGCATCTCCCTGGGACTTGTATTTCTCCTCCAAAGTGTATAGAGTGGAAAGGGGAGGGGCCTCTGACCCGGGCAGCTACAAGTTTCACTCTCTGCTTGTACACTGTTACCGACTGCTTCCCAGGTCAGAGGCCCTTCCCCTATCCACTGTACAGAATCAGATGGAGGACTACAAGCCCCAGTAAGATCCACAGGCACCACAGAACTGACGATCGCCACCTCCCACCTCCCCCTGTGCTGGGGGTTGGACACAGCCAGGTACAGGGGAACCTCTGGGGGGGGGTTACATCTGGGAACCCTGATGTATGGGGGGGCTCTCTGGGGACCCTGATGTATGGGGGGGCTCTCTGGGTACCCTGATGTATGGGGGGGGGCTCTCTGGGTACCCTGATGTATGGGGGGGAGGCTCTCTGGGGACCCTGATGTATGGGGGGCTCTCTGGGGACCCTGATGTATGGGGGGGGCTCTCTGGGGACCCTGATGTATGGGGGGGGCTCTCTGGGGACCCTGATGTATGGGGGGCTCTCTGGGGACCCTGATGTATGGGGGGGGCTCTCTGGGGACCCTGATGTATGGGGGGCTCTCTGGGGACCCTGATGTATGGGGGGAGGCTCTCTGGGGACCCTGATGTATGGGGGGAGGCTCTCTGGGGACCCTGATGTATGGGGGGCTCTCTGGGGACCCTGATGTATGGGGAGGCTCTCTGGGGACCCTGATGTATGGGGGGGAGGCTCTCTGGGGACCCTGATGTATGGGGGGGGAGGCTCTCTGGGGAATCCTGATGTAAGGGGGGGGGCTCTCTGGGGAACCCTGATGTAAGGAGGGGGCTCTCTGGGGATCCTGATGTAAGGGGGGGGGGTTCTGTGGGGACCCTGATGTAAGGGGGGGCTCTCTGGGGAACCCTGATGTAAAAAGGTGGCTCTCTGGGGAACCCTGATGTAAGAGGGGCTCTCTGGGGAACCCTGATGTAAGGGGGGCTCTCTGGGGAACCCTGATGTAAGGGGGGCTCTCTGGGGAACCCTGATGTAAGGGGGGCTCTCTGGGGACCCTGATGTAAGGAGGGGGCTCTCTGGGGACCCTGATGTATAGGGGGGCTCTCTGGGGATCCTGATGTAAGTGGGGGAGGCTCTCTGGGGTCCCTGATGTAGGGGAGGCTCTCTGGGGCCCCTGATGTAAGTGGGGGGGCTCTCTGGGGACCCTGATGTAAGGAGGGGGCTCTCTGGATACCCTGATGTAAGGAGGGGGCTTTCTGGGAACCCTGATGTATGGGGGGAGGCTCTCTAGCTACCCTGATGTAAGGAGGGGGCTCTCTGGGGAACCCTGATGTAAGGGGAGCTCTCTGGGGAACCCTGATGTAAGGAGGGGGCTCTCTGGGGAACCCTGATGTAAGAAGGGGGCTCTCTGGGGAACCCTGATGTAAGGAGGGGGCTCTCTGGGGAACCCTGATGTAAGGGGGGCTCTCTGGGGAACCCTGATGTAAGGAGGGGGCTCTCTGGGGAACCCTGATGTAAGAAGGGGGCTCTCTGGGGAACCCTGATGTAAGGAGGGGGCTCTCTGGGGAACCCTGATGTAAGGGGGGCTCTCTGGGGAACCCTGATGTAAGGGGGGCTCTCTGGGGAACCCTGATGTAAGGAGGGGGCTCTCTGGGGACCCTGATGTATAGGGGGGTTCTCTGGGGACCCTGATGTAAGGGGGGGCTCTCTGGGGACCCTGATGTAAGGGGGGGGCTCTCTGGGGAACCGTGATGTAAGGGGGGGCTCTCTGGGGAACCGTGATGTAAGGGGGGGCTCTCTGGGGAACCGTGATGTAAGGAGGGGGCTCTCTGGGGACCCTGATATAAGGAGGGGGCTCTCTGGGGATCCTGATGTAAGGGGGGGTTCTGTGGGGACCCTGATGTAAGGAGGGGGCTCTCTGGGTACCCTGATGTAAGGAGGGGGCTCTCTGGGTACCCTGATGTAAGGAGGGGGCTCTCTGGGGACCCTGATGTAAGGAGGGGGCTCTCTGGGGACCCTGATGTAAGGAGGAGGCTCTCTGGGGACCCTGATGTAAGGAGGAGGTTCTCTGGGGACCCTGATGTAAGGAGGAGGTTCTCTGGGGACCCTGATGTAAGGAGGAGGTTCTCTGGGGACCCTGATGTAAGGAGGAGGTTCTCTGGGGACCCTGATGTAAGGAGGAGGTTCTCTGGGGACCCTGATGTAAGGAGGAGGTTCTCTGGGGACCCTGATGTAAGGAGGAGGTTCTCTGGGGACCCTGATGTAAGGAGGGGGCTCTCTGGGGATCCTGATGTAAGGGGGGGGGTTCTGTGGGGACCCTGATGTAAGGGGGGGCTCTCTAGCTACCCTGATGTAAGGAGTGGGCTCTCTGGGGACCCTGATGTAAGGAGGGGGCTCTCTGGGGAACCCTGATGTAAGAAGGGGGCTCTCTGGGGAACCCTGATGTAAGGGGGGCTCTCTGGGGAACCCTGATGTAAGGGGGGCTCTCTGGGGAACCCTGATGTAAGGGGGGCTCTCTGGGGAACCCTGATGTAAGGGGGGCTCTCTGGGGACCCTGATGTAAGGAGGGGGCTCTCTGGGGACCCTGATGTATAGGGGGGTTCTCTGGGGACCCTGATGTAAGGGGGGGCTCTCTGGGGACCCTGATGTAGGGGGGGGCTCTCTGGGAAACCCTGATGTAAGGGGGGGGCTCTCTGGGGAACCCTGATGTAAGGGGGGGGCTCTCTGGGGAACCCTGATGTAAGGAGGGGGCTCTCTGGGGACCCTGATGTAAGGAGGGGGCTCTCTGGGGACCCTGATGTAAGGAGGAGGTTCTCTGGGGACCCTGATGTAAGGAGGGGGCTCTCTGGGGATCCTGATGTAAGGGGGGGGGTTCTGTGGGGACCCTGATGTAAGGGGGGGCTCTCTAGCTACCCTGATGTAAGGAGTGGGCTCTCTGGGGACCCTGATGTAAGGAGGGGGCTCTCTGGATACCCTGATGTAAGGAGGGGGCTCTCTGGATACCCTGATGTAAGGAGGGGGCTCTCTGGGGACCCTGATGTAAGGAGGGGGCTCTCTGGGGACCCTGATGTAAGGAGGGGGCTCTCTGGATACCCTGATGTAAGGAGGGGGCTCTCTGGGGACCCTGATGTAAGGAGGGGGCTCTCTGGGGACCCTGATATAAGGAGGGGGCTCTCTGGGGATCCTGATGTAAGGGGGGGGTTCTGTGGGGACCCTGATGTAAGGGGGGGCTCTCTAGCTACCCTGATGTAAGGAGGGGGCTCTCTAGCTACCCTGATGTATGGAGGGGGCTCTCTGGGGACCCTGATGTAAGGAGGGGGCTCTCTGGGGACCCTGATGTAAGGAGGGGGCTCTCTGGGGACCCTGATGTAAGGAGGGGGCTCTCTGGGGACCCTGATGTAAGGAGGGGGCTCTCTGGGTACCCTGATGTAAGGAGAAGGCTCACTGGGGACCCTGATGTAAGGAGAAGGCTCTCTGGGGACCCTGATGTAAGGAGGAGGTTCTCTGGGGACCCTGATGTAAGGAGGAGGTTCTCTGGGGACCCTGATGTAAGGAGGAGGTTCTCTGGGGACCCTGATGTAAGGAGGAGGTTCTCTGGGGACCCTGATGTAAGTGGGGGAGGCTCTCTGGGGACTTGTTTACATAGGCAGACCACAGTTCTGCTTCTGTTGGAAACGATCGTCTGGGCCTGGCGGACATCGGGTCCTCCGGACCCGCTGGTTAGCTCTCGGTGTGTCCAATCACAGCGGCAGCAGGTCAAACAGCATGCAGTAAATGTACGTGGTTAAAGTGAGTTTATTTTTCTTTATTTTCTTAAATCTTTAACATTTATTTTGAACATGAAGTAGAGAAATTCTGTGACCAATGCATGTAATGTAGCAGTGCAATATATACGTGGGGCTTTGTGAGGGTGTGGCTTGTGTGTGGGTGGGGACAAAGGGGGCCCCATGAGCCCCTATTGCCCGGGGGCCCCATGAGTTGTCAGTCCGCCCCTGGTTAGGCCTTGTGTAGATGTGGCCTACTGTTGTGAAATGGTTGCAATGGGTTATAGCACTGTGAAACTCATCAGTGCTTTTAGCACTGGACTTGACACAGAAGGACATCTTATTCTAAACTCATGGGCATCATTATGGAATTTTCACAAAATTTTGAAGCATGCCTAAAGGGGATTTGTGCTGATTCAGCCAAAAGAGCATTTGTGAAGTCAAGTATAGGTGTTGGAGGAAAAAACCTAGCTTGCAATCAGCAAGGTGTTCAATAGGGTTGAGATCAGGGTGTTGTGCAGTGCCCCCGAGTTCCTCCACACCAAACTTGTGAAACCATGTTTTTTTGGACCTGGGTCTCTACATCTGTATTTTGACAGGTGTTCACAAATAAATTTGGCCATAGAATGTATATAATGTGCCAATACAAACCAAAACTGCACCCTAAATACCCTCATCAGCAAAATGGAAGATTTGACCCACAATACAATGCTTCATGTCCAGAGGTCAGAACAGTCCCATAGGGGAGGTGCCAGGGATGGGGATGGGGGGGGGGTTGTGAATTTCAGGCTCATTAAGTACACCAGAGGGCAGCTATATTGTGGTAATGGCAAGTGCCAGTACCTTATGGGAAGTCACAGCTTTTTGTTTTCTCTTTCCTCCCTGGCACAGGCACACATAAATAAATAAGTCTGGCAAAGTTATTCAGATGAGTGCACAGAACAGACAACTGCTAGCTTGTTTATCATTAGGATTCACCTTTGCTGTCACAGAAAAGTCTTTCCACTTTAATGGACTACAGAAGTGAGGATCTTGTCATTAGAGCTTGGAGATTAATGATGCACTTCCCAGAAGTGATATAAATTGGATGCCTCCATATATATATAAAACCAGGGTCTCTAAATAAAATGTAATGCGCTATTTAATCTGTGCAGTAAGTTAAAGTGATTTACACATGAGGCTAAACTGAAGCACAAGCAGTAGGTACGGCATGTATAATTCTGGAGGAAGGAACACAGGGCCAATCAGATTACAGCTAACATTTTTCTAATGCAGACAAGAAAATTAAAAGTGCTATATGTTATACCATTGTCCACTCTTTTTGTTTTATTTGTTTAATTGAAAGAAACAGAAGAGGCATACAGGTTATGTACAATGAAAAACATAAGAATACATCTCAACAATCCATCAACTACGTAGTATTATACATCAGAATGCGAGTTTACCAGTATTATGAAGAGAAAACATACTGAAATATCCCTCTCAGTCACCAAAAGCCGTTTGTCACATTATTAACCTCCCTGACGGTATGATTATGTCAGATTTTTTATGCTAATAGCGGTACAATGTTTTGCATGGAAATTTGGCGTTTTATATTGTAGGCCTGTAATTCTTAGGAATAACTCTCTAAATCTGTCCAAACAAGAGTCTAGTAGACAGCCTGGGTCTGATAAAGTTTGAAACACAAAATCATAAATTATAATATAATAAATAACTATAAATAAATATAACAAATAATAATATAATAATAATAAAAATTATTCAATAATGTAATCAAATCAAAAACACAGAAATTTGCTCAGTTGCAGAATTGTAGCTGTCATTAAATTCAGTGTTTGATGACGAATTTCCCCATAAATCACTATCGCTCAATTCTGCAAGAGATTCTAATTTATTATCGCTGTTTCCTAGCTGGTCTAAAACCGCTTTTGATGTAAAGGGACACTTTCTGGTTGCTATGGACAATCTCCAGTTTCCAGGCAGAAAGAATAGTATTTATAATATAAAACTGCATGCAGGGCACTGGACAAAGCATTAGGGACAAAAGGGATGTGAGATGATTTGATACAGTAATATAATCTGTAAGATTACAGTGTAAAGTATGTATTATGTGTTTTTCACTTTTTGAATTTGGCGCCAGGCTCCATCCCCATCCCCCGTCCCCGACGCTCGCAGGGAACGGAGCCCGGCAGATTGATAGATCGAACGGAGTACACAGCCCACGGACACAGCAGGGAGACATCGCAGGATCCTGGGGACAAGGTAAGTAACGTTGCCTGGATCCTGCGATGCAAGCCCGAGTGTGGCTCGGGGTTGCCACTTTTGGTAATGAAAATCCCCCCCCCAAACCACACTCGGGAATACCGCCAGGGAGGTTAAACTGTACTATAAATATTTCTTCCTAAAATAACACCATTAACCTCCCTGGCGGTATGATTATTTCGGATTTTAGGTGCTGAAAGCGGTATCATTATTTTGCATGGAAATTTGGCGTTTTATATTGTAGGTCTGTAATTCTTAACAATAACACACTTAAATCTGTCCAAACAAGTGTCTAGTAGATATCCCGGGTATGATAAAGTTTGAAACACAAAAACATAAATTATAATATAATAAATAAAAATAAATAATTAAAAAAATTAAAAATAAATACTACTAAAATAAATTTCCCCATGATTCACTATCGCTCAATTCTGCAAGTGTTCTAATTTACTATCGCTGTTTTCTAGCTGGTCTAAAGCCATTTTTGACATAAAGGGGCACTTTTTGGTTGCTATGGACAATCTCCAGTTTCCAGGCAGAAAGAACAGTATATATCACATAAAAGTGCATGCAGGGCATTGGCCAAAGCACTGGGGACAAAAGGGATGTGAAATTATTTCATACAGTACTGTAATCTGTAAGATTACAGTACTGTATGTGTCATGATTTTGACATTTTTTTGAATTTGCCGCCAGGCTCCGCCCCCGTGCATCGCGACGCTCGCAGGGAACGGAGCCTGGCACAGAGAGGCTTCGGGCAGAGGACAGAGCCCGCAGACACAGTGGGGGACATCGCAGGATCCCGGGGACAAGGTAAGTAATGCCACACCAGGATCCTGCGATGCAATCCCGAGTGTGGCTCGGGGTTACCGCTAATGGTCCTGATTTTTAACCCCGAGCCACACTCGGGAAAACCGCCAGGGAGGCTACAGATCAGTCTTATGCCCCATACACACGGTCGGATTTTCCGACGGAAAATGTGTGATAGGACCTTGTTGGCGGAAATTCCGAGCGTGTGTGGGCTCCATCACACATTTTCCATCGGATTTTCCGACACACAAAGTTTGAGAGCAGGATATAAAATCTTCCGACAACAAAATCCGTTGTCGGAATTTCCGATCGTGTGTACACAAATCCGACGCACAAAGTGCCACGCATGCTCAGAATAAATAAAGAGATGAAAGCTATTGGCTACTGCCCCGTTTAGAGTCCCGACATACGTGTTTTACATCACCGCGTTCAGAACGATCGGATTTTCCGACAACTTTGTGTGACCATGTGTATGCAAGACAGGTTTGAGCCAACATCCGTCGGAAAAAATCCTAGGACATCCTAGGATGTCGGAATGTCTGATCAATGTCCGACCGTGTGTACGGGGCAAAAGTGTTTTTTGATAGATGCTGAAAAGTAAATTATCTCTAAAGCAGAAGCATTAGGTTTTTTTTTGTTAAAAAAGTGATTTTATTGCTGTGTGGGTCCCACTGGGGAGATTCAGCCTTTCAATTTGTTCTGGTGATCATTGTCAGAAGGATGGAAAGTTTCAAGGGGAGGAAAGATCCAAGATTTTACAGTTGTCTGAGTGGGCATTTTCCATCACTTTTCCATCACATATCCATCACTGGAGATATTTTCTTTTATTTCACATTGTATCTTTGAGATAGGAAATAAGGGAAATCTCCCCATAGACAAAGAAAAACAAAAAGCTGACAAAACGTAGCCCTTGCTTTATTAACGTTTTTTGGGGGGGTTTAGCTACTAATGGGGAAATTGCATATTTCATATTTCCTTATTAAAGTTGTCTGGTTGCCTCAAAAATATATAAGAAAGCCTCTAATATCCTGGTTATCCTGGTTACCATGGCTGACTCAAACTCAAGTTCTTAAAAGGTCATAGTGTTGCTTGCAGTGGGAGCTGACCATTTCCTTACATTCCAGTCCTATATATACTATGGCAAAAGCTTGGAGTAACTGTCCCACCTCAGAGCTGCCATCAGGCATGCATCTGTTTCTGATCCTCTGTGCCATGCCATAAAATGGGGGTACCCATGGCAGAAACAGTATTTCTTGTTATATTTTATATTATTTCTTATCTGTATTTGACATTAGTTAATTAAATGTAAGTATTTGTGTATCCGTGATACATTTTAGTTTTCTATATTTTTTTATTGAGGCAACAAGAGATAGATACATTTTAAAGTAAACCTGTAACCTGCTTGTAATAAAGGGTTAGGCTTTATTACTTAAAAGTTCCTATATTTGAAGTGGATGTAAACACATTTTTTTAAAATTAAGGCTTGTACATTGTACAGTATAGGATTTCATGTCATCTGTGCCCAGTCTTGCCACAAAAAGGTAATCCAGCTCTGAGCAGTCCTTCTATCTTTTTAGTGAGATAAAAACTTAGACAAAGAAATAGGAGTCAGTTCCTCCCCCTTGCTATGAGTGACAGGTGATTTACATATCTCATGCAGGAGCCTGAGAGAGACATTCTGTGTACTTCAGATCCCCTCCTCCTTTCTTCTCCAGCTCTCCCAGGATTGGCTGCTCCACACCTCAGCATGATTGGGCATGCTAAAGTCATGTGGTAACTTTTCTGGGTTTTGACTGGATTTTAGTGATCATAGCAGAAGTTCAGTGTAAGAAATACACAGGAGAAAAATGCATGTTGACAAGAGGAGCGTAGAGGTGGGCGGGGAGTCCACTGACATCACGACTCCACCCCCCAAGCTTTGGACAACAGACCCACCCACAGAATCTGCAGTTTTTCGGTTCTCATAACAGACAGAGGGGAGACATTTGACAGGTAAAGATACATGCAGGAGGCATGTATATCCTTATAGATAACCACTATGGCAGTAGTTTAGAAAGAATGAGAGTGGGTTTACATCCACTTTAACCTTTCAGATATATGGGTTTCGTACAATAATTTCAGTCGACCCCAGAGTAACATAAAAAAAGGAATTTACTTAGCTTGGTTTAAGGAGGTATTACAGATGATAAAAATAGATAAATATAGCATGTTCAGTCCAGGGGAGTTCACAACTTCTCCATTTGATGTTCTTGGAGGTGCCCTTGATTCATACTTCTCTTCTGAATCCAACTCAACTAGCCCATCGCAATCCAGTCATATGCTGTATATAGCAGCAAAATAAACTAGTTAAAACTGGTTTGAGCCACACTATAGAATAGAAAGTTCAGAGGTTCCCAACTTCCCGCAGAATAATGTGACCAGATGTGACCAGATTTCTCATTATACATTAGACATGTTGTATATAAATAAAAGTGGTTATTTATACACTAACATAATTGATAACCTAAAACTATTACTAAGTTTTTTATTAATCAATAACTATTAAAACACACACTACACTGCTTTAACACAACAAACTAAGGTTGCAGACACAACAATCTCCAGTGCTAGAAATGAGTATTCACCACCCCAGCACACCTCTGGTTACCTCCAAGGACCTAAAGCTGACCACACTGATGAACTGGCCAAAATTCAATCAGTGGGTTGCCCTGTTGACATCCTTCCACCTGGAATGTATCTGAAAAGCGAAAGATCCAGGCTGGACGAGAAAAATCATATAGTGTATAGGCAGCTTAAGGCTGTCAGATAAGCTCAGAAAGCAGGTGGACATGCAAAATCCAACTGCCGTCAGTCTAAAGTGCGGCAGGGGAGGGCTAGAAACCTTTAGCCTGAAGGACAAATGCAGTCAAATAGCCTAAACGTATTACTGACAGATTTCTATGAGCTCAATAAAGTGTATAATGCAGAGTGTGCCATAGTACCGCACTGATCGGTGGTCATGGTGACTGTTGGATGTTCCTAAAGTATATTATTTTACACACCTTTTCACTTCTTCCATTATCAGTTTGAAATGCATCTCTCATCATACGCTCGCAAGATATCTCAGAGTTCTAAATGAAATTGGTTCTGGAAGACTTCCCTCTGTCAGGTGCTGTGATCTCAGAGGGGACCAAATAGCTATATAATGTCCAACATTTGTCACTGCCTGAGGGTTCCACTCTGATAGACATCTGAACGCTGAAGTAGTTCCACTCATGGCCATCAGCCTAACATACCATGTTAGCACTGGCACGGGAACAGATTCCCCACTTCCCCCTGCCCTTTTCCCCCCTGAACAGCAGGTAGTGGCACTAAAACAGCAGCCCTGGCTTACCATGTAAACTCTATGAAGACTAAGGGGCAGGGCATTGGGCAGAGTAAGGCTTAGGTAGGGTGTTTGAGGAAGAACAATAGTCATCGGGATCTACCCAAGCAAAGTTATGTTGAGTGGGCCAACTGTAGGCTTAAGTTGGCTGGATGGGGTAGGTGTCATTTTAAGTCTATGGGTAGCTTTAGGCAAATGCCAAATATTATAAACCTGGTATTGGCATACTGTAGGACTTAACAACACCCCACCCCCATCATATATATGTGCAAACAAATGCATATCATGCAATACCCTAAGAATGTTTTTCTCCTATTTGTTCTCTTTAGGCCTGCTAAATATACCTTGAAAAATACTCATGGATGTTACCAAAAATGTTGAATGCTGATAACTTCTCATGCTCACTGTTTGTGCCTGAGAGTGGAGATAAGAGGCCTGTGTTCTTTGTAATCTATCAGAAAAGAAGTAGGCAGGACTGACACCACCTGCTTTGGAAGTCAGAGGAAAAAAACACTGGGCCATACAAACTATCATTGGCAGTTCTTGAGTAAGGTTTGAAACAAGAGAATCTGGATGCCGCACACTGGATAAAGTTGAAAATTCTTCTTTATTGTAAAAATAGGATCATCAAAAATACAGGACAATCAGGCAGATGGTACAGACACAGCTGACGCGTTTCGCACTCTAGTTTGAGTGATTACTCATAGCTATGAGTAAGCACTCAAACTAGAGTGTGAAACGCGTCAGATGTGTCTGTACCATCTGCCTGATTGTCCTGTATTTTTGATGATCCTATTTTTACAATAAAGAAGAATTTTCAACTTTATCCAGTGTGCGGCATCCAGATTCTCTTGTTTCAAACCTTGCTTCAATTTGCATTTAGCCAGCACCTGGGACTCCCTTCCTCTGAAGGATCTACTCAACACACACCTGGGAGCAAGTCTACCTGAGCGGTGAATCACCTTCTCTGGCAGTTCTTGAGTAATTGAGGAATTGTCCACGTGACATGTTATTTTGGGGAATCTCGGTGCCTTGAGGTGCAAAATTTTAAAGGGTGCCTTTTTTTTAAATGAATTACCCATTTAAAAATAAAGAAGGGCATTAGTAGTTGATACAAAATGAATTTTACAAGCAGACAACGGGCTTTCTACATTTTTGTGAAGAAATCTTCAAAGAATGGAAATCAGGAACATTTAGAACTTACAAGAATGGCGACTTGACAGATAATTGCAGAAAATCTTTGTATTAGAAACACAGCATTTTAAACCTGGCAGAGGTCCTAATAAATGCTACGCACAAGGCAATTTTCAGGTAATTTAACCAACCTTTGATTCACTGGAGGGGTCTACAGGGAGCATTGTCTGATGCTGTCTATAGTCCTGAACTCAGTCACCCTCTGTGATTATTTGTGCAAAAGGACCATTGGTCGGTACAGATGCCTGGGGGCAATCAGATTGCGTCTGTGATCAGACCGCAGTCTAATGTCTATGATCCATTTAATGGTGATTAACTGACAGAGATAGAGATAACACGGCTGTAAGACAAAGGGATTAGATTGTTTTTACAAAAGAACATCAATAGATACTGACTATCCAGGAATTATGAGCCATCTAGATCTATATACACACCCAGTGCGTATGTACATAGATCCCTGTCTGAAATTACCACACTTAAAGCGGAGTTCCAGGCAAAAATGTAACTTTTTTGAAAATATATGCACTCCCCCTTCATTTTTGCCATCCCACGGCGCCGCAGCGAGGTACGTCACATCCGCGTTTGATCCAGCCCCTTCTCCTTCCCATCATCGCCTTCTGAGACCTGTGTATGTCCCAGAAGATGACATGCCCATTCAGAAAGCCCCACGCTACTTGAGCATGCGCAGTAGGAAACAGGCTGTAAAAGCCGCAAGGCTTAACTTCCTGTTTGCCTTAGTATTAATGCAGGTGCCTGCACCCGGAGCCGATGGATGGGTCAGCTTCAGGTGCTGACATCGTGGGCTCCCAGGACAGGTAAGTGTTCTTATATTAAAAGTCAGCAGCTGCAGTATTTGTAGCTGCTGACTTTTAATTTTTTTTTTCACCCAGGCTGGAACACCGCTTCAAAGTGGTTGTAAAGGCTGAAGGCTTTATTTGCCTTAATGAGTTAAAGAGAAGTTTTGCCCCCCCCCCCCCCGCCCCCCAAAAAATAAATAAAAGCCAGCAGCTTCAAATACTGTAGCTACTGACTTTTACTATACTATTGAGGCACTTACCTGTCCAGGAATCCAGCCGTGTCCTCACTCAAACTAATTCTTGAATCGGCTCTCGGGTGCTGGCGCCACCATCTTGGCTAAGGGAAACTCGATGTGAAGCCTTTCAGCTACACAGCCAGTTTCCTACTGCTCATGTGCGAATTGAGCCAGCTCTGTGTATTCATTGACACAGGGCGAGACTCAACCCCCCCCCCCCACTAACTGTGACTGACAGCAGCGGAAGCCAATAGCGCCTGCTGCTGTGTCTGCACCAATGAGGAGAGAGCTGCTGGCTGCCCTAGTGGGTCCAGATTGGGCTCAGGTAAGTATAAGGGGGAACAGGGGGGGGGGGGGGTTGAGCTGAATTTAAAAGGCTTTTCTACCTTAATGCAGAGAATGCATTGAGGTAAAAAAAAAATCAGCCTTTACAACCACTATAAAGTAGAACTATAGGCAACATTTTTTTTTGGATAGAGTAAGGGAGGGTTAAAACCCTCCCCTTACTATTTTTGCCATCTGTGTCCCATTGGGGACATGTCCCTTCACTTCCTGTCCCATAGCCAAAACAGGAGGTGAGAGGAAATCCCTGCAAATTGGGGGAATCCATTAGAGACCCCCCTGGTCACAAGACCTAGGGTCCCAGTTGGAAGTTTTCCCCTCTTTTACCTTTCTGGGAGCAACCCACAATTTTGGACTTTCATTTACTTTCACTTTCAATGTTAATGGTAAAAAGGACAAATATAGGAATCTCCTTAACCAGGGCACAGACAGCAATAAAAACATATCATATTTTGTTTGGAGTATATATTTTGTGTTCATATAGAAAAGCACTGTACTATACAAATATATGATTAATAAAAAGTGACAGGTATTCTAATCCCTCACCAGCGTATCCAAAACTAAAAAAAAAGTTTTACCTTTAGCCTTTATAAGGTATAAAATTATTCCGCGCAAGGGAAGTGAGTTAAATAATTAAAGAAAAATAAGCTAAAGTATAAAAATAAGTAAACAAAAAATATTATAAAAAATATTATAAAAATGTGAAAAAGAACTGCTGCCTCTACCATTTACTTCCACCAGGTGGAGTATGAGATTAAAAAGAAAATAAAGTAGTTATGGCGCCGTTCAATACCGTGTAAAACTTTATCCAAAAATAAATAAATATTGGTGCAATTATTCAAAGGAATCCACATACAATAAGTTATCAACCTGTGGTGAACAAAATAATTCCTGTATTAATATCTTAAATCAATAAATCCCCACTAAGAGTTACTATAAAACTATACATAATTTCATTGGTGATTTAAAGTGCTTTAGTGCAAAACTTGTGAATAAAAATGCCTAATCTGAATGTAAAATACTATTATTGCCAATATAGAGTTCATTTGGTATCCAAAAAATAATAAAGTGCTTCTGTGTTGGTGGAAAACAATATAATATGTTTTTTCAGAGTGATCACAGCATGTGTGCTCTTTCTGTGCTCTTATAATGACCGCACTCACCGGAGCTTCCCCCCCCTTGAGGTATGGAACGTTCACAGTATTTGCCACTGTGCAGCAATCTGAGAGTTGGATGTTCCTGGTGTTTTAATAGTTGTCCCTCTTGTCCCAAATTTCATGAAAGGTATAGGAGAGAAAAGAAGTGCCAATAGTGTGATATTGCTTCAACAGATTTATTGTTTAAAATCATGAAAAGGTACTCACATTAAGCAAGGTAAAAATGATGTCCAGATGACGTCAGAGTGACGAAACGCGTAGAGTGGTGTGAGCACACGCTTTTGCATCACTTCCGGTCACAGATCAATAAACAATAAATCTGTGTAAATTCATATACAGTATGTATTTCTCAGAATGCTAATTTGTAGTCCTGTGAGGACTCCAGGTAATTGACCAAATCTGGTCTCCAAAATAGTGTATCTTTGCAAATCAGCTGCTAACGTTACGCATGTCTCATAACCATGCAAAATAGTTAAACCAAATAGTACACACGCTGCGATTATCAAAATAAAAATGTAAGAAATTTCTACTAAAATATTAATAAAGTGATATTGTGTTTAACATACAAAATATACAAAATCTATTAATACTATACATTAATGTGCAATAAACTTCAATGAATGAATGAATAGGTAAAAGTGCTCCAATCAGCCTGTGTATTGCAAATATCTCAACATTGTATTTCAATAGCCTACTCCTGTTAACCGATTGCTGATCGTATAACTTACATTTACGGCGGCTCTGCTGCGTAGGATCATGTACCTGTGTGATTATACACAACGGGAGCTGATCTGCGGGTACCGCGGACTCTATGTCTGCTGACACCCTCCGATCATTAGGCAGAGAGCCAGAACGGCAGATTGCCGTTCTGTCAGTAGGGAAGGCATTGATCCTGTGTTCCTGCAAAGCAGGGACATGGAGCAAGGCCTTCCCCTAGTAAAAGCACCTCTCACACAGTACACAAGCATTGGCTAGGCACACAGTTAACCCTTTGATCACCCCTGATGTTAGCCCCTTCCCAGCCAGTGTCTTTAGTACAGTGACAGTGTATATTTTTAGCACTGATCACTGTATTAGTGTCACTGGTCCCCAAAAAGTGGCAAAAGTGTCAGTTAGTGTCCGATTTGTCTGCCACGATATCGCAGTCCCACTATAAGTTGCTGATCGCCACCATTGCTAGTAAAAAAAATAAATAAATAAAAATTCCATTAATATATCCCATAGTCTGTAGACGCTATACCTTTTGCGCAAACCATTTAATATACGCTTATTGGGATGTTTTTTTTACCAAAAATATGTAGTCAAGTACATATTGACCTAAATTGATGAAGAAATTAGATTTTTTTGAGTAACAAGATAAGACATTGTTGGGTAGCACAAAGTAGTACAAAATAAAACTGTCAAGATAAACAAAAGAAAAAAAATGATAACAATAGTAAAAAACAGGTGTAGAAAAAGTGAACTGCACTGTGTCCTAAAAACCCTAAAAATTGCAGCAGCTCTATGGTGAGACACAAAAATAAACAATAAAACAATAAAATATGAGAGCTGTGCTTTAACAACAAAACTAATACGTGACAAATTGTGACAATAATGAAAAATGTGACAATATGTGAGTCAACACTATGGGTTGTTGAGTCCCAAGAAATAAGTCAGCAACATAAACAAATATGTCCTTTGAAGTGTTGCTAATAAGCAATAGACAAACACCAAGTGTTTGGAGTCCTCCTCATGCAGATGACAAGTTCACACCAACATGCAAAGTGTATCCGCCACCACATAAAGTGCATCACAATCAAGCTGAGTCTCTTGTGGCTAATACCCAGCCAAGGCCTTTGACTCCTGAAATGGCAAGCAGCAACTCTGACCAGAACAGCCTCCAAGCACCACTCATAGGCGGATGGATATATATTATCACAGAAGCTCAAAAGGATCCAGGGTCCTCGATTCTCATGATCATGATAACCCAAGGAAAAAGGCTTACTATAGGTAAAACCAGACTAGTAATTTATTTATAAAACAAGAACAGTATCAGCATCACCTACATAGAAGTAACGTATTTTAAGCATGGATAGTAAGCCTGCCGGCTACAATACAAACGCCCGTTCCTATGTTGAACAGCATAGTGACGTCAGTACGTTGCTCCATCCGACGCATTTCGTCACAAGTCTGACGTCGTCACAGCTAAATATCAAAATGTAAATATAAATCCAATAAATTATCAAAAAATGCCTAAGGCTCAGATCAAGTTCACAAAACAAGTGGGGCACATGACAATAAGTCAGGAGTTATCGATAAATTCGTTGACATCTACATCTACGTTCAACCCATGTGGAACGTAGGATTTGATCATATAAATACAAGCCATCTCAAGCCTGGAAATGCTTCTAACTAGGGAGCTACCTCTCCAGTGTGGACTGTATTTATCCATGGTGTAAAAATAGGAGGCGAACAGTTTTGTTTCCACTAGTACTTCCCTTAAGTATAAGATTGAGCCCTTTATTACATAATCCACTCTGGGGGTGTTTTTTTTTTAATTGCAATGCCCTCGTGGCAGAGGTGTCGTTAGAGGGTGGCTATTGGGGCTACATCCCCGAGTATGGGGCCAATAGCCCTGAGTCTCTTGTCCCGATCCAGAATGCAGGGGATAGGGGTGGACTGAGCTGTAGTAGCACTGGCTCCGGCTCCAGCTCCGCCCCCGCCTCCACCTGACTCTACTCTTGGTCACTGGTTGCTATAGCCGCCTAGCGGCTAGCAACCAGTGACATCACTGCCCACTGTGCTCACACTGCCCAGTATTCAAAGCGGAGGAGGATTGCACTTCCTCCTCCTCCGCGCTAGTGCTTGTGGGGCCTGCCCTGCGACTTCTGGACTGGAGCGTCTCGACGCTGGTCCGGTGGCAGCGTGGAGTGCAGAGCAGCAGGGAGGGGGATACCTGGACAGCCGGGAAGAGCCCAGGAGGGAGAGAGAGAGAAGACACCGCTACCCTGATCAGCATCCCCAGCACCTCCCACAGCCTGCACTCCTCCAATCTCTGTCCTCTTCCAGCTCTCTGTGACTGGAACAGGAAGAAGGCTCCAGAAGGCAGGAATTACAATGTGGCCACCGTGCCACATCGATCAGCGCTCGGGCGGGCGGCTCTCCTCCTCTCCTCTGGATGCCTTGCACTCCAGCACCACGGCTGATCTGCTGCTGCAGGACCTGGACACATGAAATCTGTCTCCTCCTGGTCAGGTAGGTCAGTCAGTGTGTGTATGTTAGGTACCAGGTCAGTGTATGTATGTCAGTGTAGGTCAGTGTGTGTCAGGTAGGTCAGTGTATGTATGTCAGTGTAGGTCAGTGTATGTCAGGTAGGTCAGTGTGTGTAGGTCAGTGTAGGTCCGGCAGGTCAGTGTATGTAGGTCAGTGTAGGTCAGGCAGGTCAGTGTATGTATGTCAGGTAGGTCGGTGTGTGTCAGGTAGGTCAGTGTGTGTCAAGTAGGTCAGTGTATGTAGGTCAGTGTAGGTCAGGTAGGCCAGTGTATGTATGTCAGGTAGGTCAGTGTATGTCAGGTAGGTCAGTGTGTGTTAGGTTGGTCAGTGTATGTAGGTCAGTGTAGGTCAAGTAGGTCAGTGTATGTATGTCAGGTAGGTCAGTGTATGTCAGGTAGGTCAGTGTAGGTCAGTGTATGTAAGGTAGGTCAGTGTATGTATGTCAGGTAGGTCAGTGTATGTCAGGTAGGTCAGTGTATGTAGGTCAGTGTGTGTCAAGTAGGTCAGTGTGTGTCAGGTAGGTCAGTGTATGTCAGTGTGTGTCAGGTAGGTCAGTGTATGTAGGTCAGGTAGGTCATTATATGTATGTCAGGTGGGTCAGTGTGTGTCAGGTAGGTCAGTGTGTGTCAGGTAGGTCAGTTTATGTATGTCAGTGTAGGTCAGTGTGTGTCAGCTAGGTTAGTGTATGTATGTCAGTGTAGGTCAGTGTGTGTCAGGTAGGTCAGTGTGTGTCAGGTAGGTCAGTGTATGTAGGTCAGTGTGGGTCAGGTAGGTCAGTGTATGTATGTCAGGTAGGTCAGTGTGTGTCAGGTAGGTCAGTGTATGTAGGTCAGTGTGGGCGGGGTCCCTATTGTGCACCGTTAGATAGTGCTTTGAGCCAGAATATTTAGAGAAGCCATTTCTAATATTATTGATATGCTCATGGAGCTGAACCTGTAGTGGGCGCTTGGTCCTGTCCACATATTGCAGTCCACAAGGCAGGGGCGTTGCTAGGTGGCAAAAAGACCAGGGGCTTCCGCCCGAAGTCCAAGGCCAGCATGGGGGGGGCTCTAGTGGCGCTGGGTTTTTTGGTTGGGCGGTGGGGTTGTGTGGTTGTTTGGCGGGGGGTAAGCTCACTTGCTGGTTGCTGCCTGGCTTACCAGTGCCCATCAATGCTGACCACTAAACTGACCTAACTACCTGACATACACTGACCTACCTGACATACATACACTGACCTACCTGACATACACTGAGCTACCTGACATACACTGACCTACCTGACATACATACACTGACCTACCTGACATACACTGAGCTACCTGACAGACACTGACCTACCTGACACACACTGACCTACCTGACATACATAAAATGACCTACCTGACCTACACTGACCTACATACACTGACCTACCTGACATACACTGACCTACCTGACATACATAAACTGACCTACCTGACACACACTGACCTACCTGACACACACTGACCTATCTGACATACATACAATGACCTACCTGGCCTACATACACTGACCTACCTGACACACACTGATAAATACAGTCCCCACTGGAGAGGTAGCTCCCAAGTTAGAAGTACCGTATTTCCAGGCTTGAGATGGCTTGGATTTATAAGATCGAATCCTACGTTCCACATGGGTTGCAGCAAAAGACCGATGAGAAAATGCGACCGTGTGTATGCTCCACCGGACTTTTGCTGGCTGAATTCCCGCCAGCAAAAGATTGAGAGCAGGTTCTCAATTTTTAGGTCGGAAAAAGTTCCTATCCGAAAATGCGATCGTCTGTACAAATTCCGACGCGCAAAATTCCTACACATGCTCGGAAACAATTCGATGCATGCTCAGAAGCATTGAACTTCATTTTCTCAGCTCGCCGTAGTGTTGTACGTCACCGCGTTCTTGACGGTCGAAAGTTCCGAGAACTTTTGTGTGACCGCGTGTATGCAAGGCAAGCTTGAGTGGAATTCTGTCAGAAAAACCATCCAAGTTTTTTCCGACGGAAAATCCGCTCGTGTGTACGGGGCATAAGGCATTTTTTGATAATTTATTGGATTTATATTTACATTTTGACATTTAGCTTCTCATGTGTTTTATTCATTTATTGGCGTTTAGGTGATTTCTGATACCACCACTAACGGTCGCTATTTAGTGATACATTTTTAATAATTTTTTAACAACTTTTGAATCATCTATATGTGTTTACAATTGCTGTTTTCAATCACTTCATTTTTTAAGTTACACTGGTTCAACTACATCTAGTTTAATCCATCTACTTCTTCTCAATTAGGTTGTTAATATTGAGGTTGTTTGGTATTGGCAACTTTCCCCATTCAAAGATGGTGTACGTTAGGTTTACTGCCTGGGGTCAGACTAAGGCGGGACCTTTGTTATAAATTTCGGTGAGTCAGTACGTCGCCCATGCCCCAGAATGACGTCAGACTTGTGACAAAACGGGTCGGGAGGAGCAAAGTGCTGACGTCACCACTCTATTCAACTGTTCCGAAGGAATGGGTGTTTGTATTGTAGCCGGCCAGCTTACTATCCATGCTTTAAATACATTACTTCTATGTAGGTGATACTGTTTTTGTTTTATAAATAAATTACTAGTCTGGTTTTACCTATGGCAAGCATTTTTCCTTTCTTTGGGTTATCGTGATCATGAGAATTGAGGACCCTGGATCCTTTTGAGCTTCTGTGATAACATGTATCCATTCGCCTACAAATGGTGCTTGGAGGCTCTTCTGGTCGGAGTCGCTGCTTGCCATTTTAGAAGTCAAAGGCCCTGGCTGGGTATTAGCCACAAGCGACCCAGCTTGTGATAGCTTTTAAGAGTGCCCTTTATGTGGTGGCGGATACACTTTGCATGTTGGTGTGAATTTGTCATCTGCACGAGCAGGACACAAACACGTGCTGTTTGTCTATTGCTTATTAGCAACGCTTTTAAGGACATATTTGTTCATGTTGCTGACTTATTTCTTGGGACTCAACAACCCATAGTGTTGGCTCAAGTATTGTCACATTTTTCATTATTGTCACAATTTGTCACATATTAGTTTTGTTGTTAGAGCACGGCTCTCATATTTTATTAAATAGTATAGATGGTAAGGGTTTTGGTATGAACACATAAACAGTTCACAAGTAGGTGTGACAAACTACAGTAATGTGATCGACCAAGTGTAACCTCTATAGTACCAGTGAAGTTCTGTCTCTATCCAGATATCAAAGGAAAAATCTCCTGAGATAGTTTGTCATGAGAAAAACCTTACAATTAACTCTAAAAGGAAGATAAAGGCCAGCTGTAGTGCACCAGAAAAGTAAAAATAAAAAAATTAAGATATGAAGAGAGAAAAAAAAGGAAGGAGAATAGCAAACAGAGAGAGGAGAAAACAAGGAAAGAGAAAGAAGAGAGTGAGAGCCCGTCTGTCCAGCATCCCGTCCAGCGATCGAACCGGTGTCGGTCTCAGCTGTCCAAAACCTGAAGATAAGAAAGCCAGGGAGTCCATATCCTTTTAAATAGGGATTGTTTATCCTGCAAGACACTGACTCGTTTTTCGCTTCAAGAGGGCTAAATCAATCATGGGGCTTTTCCAAGAGGTTGCAATAGCTATTTTTGCTGCCAAAAACATGTAGTATATTAGAGTCTGAGTGGATTTATGGATATTATTGATAGGTTCTTGAGTGGCGCGATCCGAGGCTTTTTGTAATGTTAACCATAGTGACCAAGTAGATTAAAGTGGCTGTAAACCCACTCCACTAAAAAAAAAAAACCTGCAAGGCAAAGGCATAATGAGCTAGTATGCATACCATACTAGCGCATTATGAAATATTCACCTGAGTTCGAAGCCCCCACAGCGGTCCACTTACACTGGTCCAGCTCGCGACATCGCTCCCGGAGTTATTTACGGGTATCGCGGGCTCCGGCACTGTGATTGGCCGAAGCCGCGATGACGTCACTCCCGCACATGCACACGGGAGCCGCCGGCAACGGCACGTCAGCTGAAGCTACGGCATGAACGAGCTCATGCTGATACAGGGGATATCTCCAAAAACCGTGCAGGTTTAGGAGATATCCAAGGTAGTTACAGGTAAGCCTTATTATAGGCTTACCTGTAGTAAAAAGTGGATTGTAAAGGTTTACAACCACTTTAAGAAGTGGACTTGTATCCACAAATGCCAGATTTTGGGGCAGGTCCACCACGCATGGAGGACAGAACCTACCTGGCCACAGCCCCTGAAACAGGAGAGTGATGAATCCGGGTACATCTTAGCAAGGCTTTCTGGTACCAAGTACCATCTCGCACAACCTTGTACCCTGCCTCGATCAGGGCAACATTCATAATGCCCTTGTGTAGGCGTGCAGTGGACCTGTTTTCAGAAACGCCAGATTTTGGGGCAGGTCCACCACACATGGAGGACAGAACCTATCAGGCCACAGCCCCTGAAACAGGAGAGTGACAAATCCGGGTACATCTTAGCAAGGCGTTCTGGTACCAAGTACCATCTCGCACAACCTTGTACCCTGCCTCGATCAGGGCAACATTCATAATGCCCTTGTGTAGGCGTGCAGTGGACCTGTTTTCAGAAACGCCAGATTTTTGGGTAGGTCCACCACACATGGAGGACAGAACCTACCTGGCCACAGCCCCTGAAACAGGAGAGTGACAAATACGGGTACATCTTAGCAAGGCGTTCTGGTACCAAGTACCATCTCTCACAATCTTGTACCCTGCCTCGATCAGGTCATCATTCATAATGCCCTTGTGTAGGCATGCAGTCCAGGATCGCCAATCCTACACCTCAGGGGCCAGTCCCAGTTCCCTCATACCTTCCAACTTTTTGAGATGGGAATGAGGGATACCTTTTAGCAAAAGTATGTAGGCATTGGACACCCTGCCCCCCTGCCACGCCCCCTTAAAGGAGAATTATACAAACAAATTATTAGGTAAACCCACAAATGCTTTTTTTACCACTACTATTCCTTTATACTGGCTTTTGACATTTACAAATGCAGCATTTTAGAAATTGGATGTAAGGTTTAGCACTGGAAAACAGGTTTTGATAGATAAGTAGTCCATTTATATACAACTATATAGATCAGACCAAAATAAGGGACAAGACCAAAATGAGAGACAAGACCAAAATGAGGGACAAATGAGGATGAAAGAGGGACACAGGGACTTTTTTCCAAATCAGAGACAGTTGGGAGCGATGGGCACTGCTGTGTCACACATTTCACAGAGCCTGCCTTCTGACCTACAGAGGCGCTGAGAGGAGGAGTTTCAAGCAACAAAAGTAGTCCACAGAAATTGAGAAGAAGCTGCAAAGCATGCAGGGAGTCCAGGAAGTTGTGGAAAGAGGGGGCCAGAAGACAGGCAGAACTCACAAGATGAAAGGAGGTTTTTCAAGTAAGCTAATTTTGGACAGTCAAAATAGCTCTTGTTTGTATTTTTATTACAATTCTGATGTAATAAAATGAAAGTGTATGCTGTGACCACAGATCTCCTTTACCCTACCCAGCGAGGACACAGGTTAAACTTTACAGAGGTTCTAATCTTTCCTTGTTCTATCCAAGCCAAAAATTAAATAAAAATGCTTGGGCTATTCATGCACTTTAATTTGTCACTAAATCAATTTGTATTGATTCTGCTGTTGTGGGCTAATGAGACATACATGGCAATAAAAAGAAGTAAAGGTACATAATAATAGTATTGATAAGATGTTATAAATTTGGACTTTTAAGCAGTTGCCTAGTAAATACATAACCTTGCTAGTCTTTCAGGCGGGGCAGTCGTGTGATATTTACAAGTTAAACAAGTAAAGGTGAGATCACGCTGTGAATTCCCTATGAAGTTGTTATATGTGGACTTTAAACTTCCTGGACAAACCCTCAGGATGGCTCACCCACCCCTTTCTATTGCAGTACAACCGGTCTATTGACTCGACCCTATATCCAATAAAGCTTTTTTTAATCCTATCATAGGTCAGGTATGTTTGCTTTTCATGAATCATGACACAATAGGAATTTTAGAAATCATACGGGTTTTTCATTTCTGGCCTTTCTAACCATTATCAGCTGATTGCATTTATTTATTTTGTAAATGCATGTATAAATGTGAGTCAAACCTCAGGGCAGGTTCACAACGGGACATGTATATTGATGTGAGTTGCAGCAATGTGTGCAACATGCAATTAAGGTGCGCTGCATTTACATTATAAAGGACCTATTTTTTTTTTTTTTTTACAGATACGTGACCTTTTTTTTAATTGATGTGAATGGCAAAATATAGATCAGGCACCAAAATGCCATTGGCAGGACTTTTTGATAGTGTACTTCAATTCAGTGTGTTGTTTTAGACAATCTCTATTTAAAGCAGAAGTGTAAAAAAAATAAATACATATATAAAGGAAGTTTTAAAGAAGTGAAGGTATGGGTTAGATGGCTGGATCCATGACTTCCACTGCTGTAAATTAGGCCCCCTGATGTTTAATTAAGATCCTTATAAGTAGGGATGGGCCCAGGCGTGTTCGGACCGTAGTCCCAACCCACCTGAGCAATCCCGCCAGGAAGCCGTCATTGCACACTGCCAAGCATAGTTGGAGCTGCCGGCTGAGAAATACCCCACTGCATATGATTGGCGGTGTGCAGTGAAGGCTTCCTGATTGCTCAGGTGGGTTGGGACTATGATCCAAATATGTCTGAGCCCATCCCTACTTGTGAGGTTACCCCCTCCCCCAGATATAAGAAAATGCTTTCCTTCACATCCCACAAGACTCTGGCCTAGTACATGGACCACCTTCTTAGGCAGGCCATAGACAGTACAAACTTCTTTCCTGCAACCACGGGTTACAGGAAAGAAATTCGCACAATTCTCCCATCAACACAGACAGTGCTGACAGGGGAACCCCTCCTTCCAACACACTGTCTTCTCCCAGCAGGGGGGCGGGAGCAAGCAGGGGAAGCCGGGAGAAGACAGTGATTATTGCTAGCGGCTATAGCACCTGCTTGCGATCTGGCAGGCTGGTTGTACCCAAGTTGATCGATCATCTTGATACATCAGTTTTTTCAGTAGCGCAACCATATCGTTATTTTATATTGTATCTTGATACATTAGCCTGCCCATTAATGGTTCGAATCTCGGCCGGTTCAGCTCGAACAGTGTATTGTCGTCTTTAGGTACAGCATGTTAGTTAGTTGTAAGGATCTATGTAATCTTTTTACAAGTGACCTCCCCTGCGCAGGTTGGTTCACTTAGAGTTTGTTCAACTCTTTTTTTTTTCTTTTCTTTTTCAACTCAAAAACCAATAAAAACCTATTTAAAAAAACAAAAGAATGTAGAAATCGTGAAATTATTTTTCAGTAGATAAATTAAAGCCTATCGTGACTGTGTGCTTGTTTAAAATAAAAATAAATAAAAACCTTGCCTTTACGCCTTTCTCCAGCTTCAGAAGTGGAGGTCACTGCCGGTGGACATGTCTAATGTGGGGGCATGTACATCGCTACAGGCAATGATAATTGCCGCAGAGCAATGGAACACAATTAGACCTGGAAGGGAATGTGCCATCAGCCAATGCAAGAGGGACGAGCGGGGGGGGGGGGGGAGCAGCTGTGTACTGACTATGGAAGATACATGAGCACTGTGTTCTTACACAACACGTCTGTATCTTCAGTAAACTGACCATGCTAGAATGGATCAGCTATCATCCTAAGCGTGGTCAGTTTATGGCACTTTTTGCTTGGCCCCCAGGGCTCCTACAGCCACTACTCTGTATCCAGGCTATGACTCCTGAAGCATGTCCCTGGTCTTCAACAACTCCTATACGTTTTCTTTGACCATCTCTTATAGTATACCTGTAGTTTCTGCATGGTTTGAATCTCAGCAGGTTCAGCAGGAACTGGCCGAGATTTGAACTGTTGATGGTCAGGCTGAATGTACCAAGTTAAGACAATTGCTCGGCAGGAGAGATTTCTGCATCAACACTGTTAAATTTGCACCATGTATGGTCAGCCTTAGTGGTTAGCACTCTTTAGAGCACTAGGGTCCTTTGTTTGAATACCAGTCAGGACACCATGGATCATGGAGTTTGCATGTTCTCCTTGTGTTTGCGTGGGTTTCCTCAAACACTCCAAAGACATGCTGGTAGGTTAACTGGCTCCTATCTAAAGCTGGCCATACACAGGGTGAATTTCAGCCAGTTCCTGATGGAACTCCGACCTCCTCCCGCCCAACATCCTTGCAACGACATCCAATAAGCACCTGCTGTTTGAGTATTCTGATGCCATCAGCAGCAGCTTTTTTTAGAATACAATAGCCGGCATTGCATATGACTCTATCCGCACTGTGAAGTGTTGGCTGAATGAAAAAACTATCAGTGTGTGGCCAACATAAATTTTCCCTGGTATGTGTATGCATGTGGCATAGGGACCTTAAATTGTAAGCTCTTTAAAGGGGAGTTCCACCCAAAAGTGGAACTTCCGCTTTAAGGCCTCCTTCCCCGGCTCCTGTTTGTGAAACAGAGCTTTTGGGCCTAGTCGACCGGAAGCAGAAGCTCTCCCTCCCGAAGTCTTCTGGGACATATGACAGGTTCTAGAACACTTCTGGGCCAGTCACAGACCGCAGCGCCGTTCGCGCATGCACAGTGGGCACCCGGCTGTGAAGCCACAAGCTGTCACAGCCGGGTGCCCATAGTAGAGATGCCGACGCCGCCAAGGGAGGACTCAGGGAGAACATGGCTGTGGTGAGTACACCGCTGGACTGTGGGACAGGTGAGTGTCTGCTCTTAAAAGTCATACACGTTTTGTAAAACAAACAAATGACTGGAACTCTGGTCAGCGATTCTGGCCAAACTGAAGACAATTTTTGAATTCTCCTGAACAGGGCTTTTTTTCAGCGGGAACGCGGGGAACGCAGTTCCGGCACCTCCTGGACTGACTGTATGTAATGACAAGGGGTGCTGGGGTGTGCTGCAGGGTATTGATGCTCACTGCTGGGGGATCTATTCTAGCTGGAGGGGATCTATCTTTGCAGGGGGGGTCCACTGGTGCTGGGGAGGTCTACCGTTGCTGGTGGGGGACCTATTGTTGATAGGGGTGGGTCTTATGTTGCTGGGGGGTCAGTTGTTGCTGAAGGAGATCTACTGCTGGGGGAGGGGTCTATTGTTGACGGCTGCCAGAGAGTCTATTAATGCTGGCTGTGCAGAGATCTGTTGATGCTGCTGGGAGTCTATTGTTGCTGGGGGAGGGGGATTTTGTTGTGGGTGATACATTGTTGTTAGCGGGATCTATTGTTGCTGGCTGAAGGGGATCTATTTTACTGCTTTTCTTGATATCATTACCAAATTCCATACAAATTACTTAGTACCACAAAATGATACTTGGTTCTGTATTGTCTAAAAGGGGTGGTACTGGGAGGTGAGTAGGGGATGGAACCAAGGGACGGTGCTCGGAGGTGGGTAGGGGCGGGGAAAAGGGGTGACTCGGAAAAGGGGAGTTCCTGCACTAATTGTCTGAGAAAAAAAAGCCCTGCTCCTGAATATGCAGACTTACTATAACTCTGAAAATTCATTGAAATTCCAACTCATGAATCTAGATTGGCAGAATATATGACCCGTGTGACTTTTCACAGATCGGACAATGCTAAGTATTCATTAGAATTGATAAAACTCATTCAAAGGGAACATCAGAAGTTCAGAATTTGCACTTCGTTTTGCTCATCTCTCATCTTTAACTGGCTTATCTCTCAATGTTCTGATCTGCTCGATAAAGGTAATATCTATTAATGCAACATTTTTATATAGAAAAGATCCATCCTTGCCATATCAGCAGCTAAACTGCCATCATTGTGGACAGAAAACAGATACGCCATCAATTTTCCTTGAATAAATACCTCATTTTCATGCAATGACAGACTTCTCCATCTATCAACATCAATAAAAATGGATGCTGTAAATATTAATGAACCAGCGAACCAGATCTTATTGAAGTAAATGTAAAAGCGTAATCAATGACATTTAGTTTACCAACGCCCTGTGTATCATACATAATTGCCATATCTTGTTTCAGTAAAACACTTGTTTTCACCTTTTTTTTTTTACATCCTGTGTAGCATCTGACAGGAGGACAACAAAGGAACATGATATCAAAACGGGAACAAAACGTTGTCTCCCTATTACAGGAAGTGACTGAAAAAGTACTTTCTTTGCAGAATCATCAAGTGGTATTTTAATGTAAGCTGCAAATTTTAAAATATTGAAAATGTCTTTTTTTAAATTACATTTACATGTTAAATCGTAAAGCTGAATTCCAGATGTGGGTATTTTGCATGGTTACATTGGTCCAGCTTGGATCAACGTAAGTATGCATGTGCTATACCTGGCAGATCCCTGTGAAAACTGGAAATTGCTGTAGTAGGCTTCAGGTATCGCACAGTTGGACCATGGTACCTATGCAAAAATAGTCAGACCTGGAATCCAGCGGTAAAATGGTTCCAAAGTCAAATTTTTTTTTTTTTGTGTTACCTAAATGCATTCCCTGCATTGGGGTAAAAATGCCCCACTACCTATTCTACCCACCCCCATTCCTAAGAACGTATCTGACTCCTGTTTCTGTTCCAGCGCGGCCCTGTCTGCAGAACCAATCCCCTCACTTCCTGGTCTCCCAGGAGAAACAGAAGGCAGGGGGAGCCATAGGCTCCTGCTGCTGTCAGTCAAACTCCTGTGGAGGAGGGAGCAGGGGCATGGCTTACCAGCTCTGTGTGTGTCTATAGACACGCACAGCCTGGCTCTGGAGCGTACCTGCTTTGGGTGCCTCCATAGCACCCAGCTTGCTGAGAAGGCACCTAGAGGAGGGAGTAGCAGTCATCTCCAGCAAGGGACTGCCAGAAGAGGAGGTAAGGGGTCTTTCCATGCAATATCATTGCACAGAGCAGGTAAGTATAACTTTTTTTTTTTTTTTTTTAATGCCCCAAAAATACCCTTTAGTATCACTTTAAGTTTTAACATGTTAATTGAATTTAAATTGGCCATACCTAGATTTTATCTTTAAATGACATTTTAGTGATTGGGCTTACACCTACTTTAATAGGTGCTTAGTTGGGGTAGGCTTCACTCCTACTTTTCCTTTTCTACAGTGTGTAAAGATCATTCCAGACCACCATTATCTTGGAATGTTATCTCATGCTGGCAGGACCCCTCCCAACCTTTTGTGTGCATTCTTTTTCTTGCATTCCATTGTACCTTTCATTACTATTTTGAAATATTCCGAACTGGAAAGGCCCCTTTTTACACGGGCGAATAGAATTCAGCTTTTAGCTGCGGATAGATCAAGTTTTCTACCGCAGCTAAACTCACACAATGCTTTCCTATGACCCCATTCACACACTGCATTTAGCTACGGTTTCGTTACATAGGGTTTGGTAAGGATAGAAAAAATAAATTTGACTGCGTCCAGGAACGATTTATTGCAGCTATCTGCACATAACTGCAGGTAATCACAGTGTACTATTTCTCCTGCAGATAGCAGCGGCAACAAGGAAAGAAAAACAACAGGAAGCACATCAGAAATGGCAAGAATATTCCAACGCAGCTAAATGCAGCTGCATGTAAACGCAGATAATCGCAAAGTACAACTGCAAGTGAACGCTGTGCCAGGATTCTCTGAATTTTAAAATAACAAAACATGCTTTTAACAGCGGCAGAACAGCCGCCCGTGTGAAAGGGGCCTAAAACACCGCAAATTATGTGCAAATGATGCCACATACAGTAATGCCGCGTACACACGAGCGGATTTCTCGTCGGAAAAAGATATAACGGCTTTTCCAATGGGATTCCGCTCAAGTTTGCCTTGCATACACGCGGTCACGCAAAAGTTCGCTGAAATTACGACCGCCAAGAACGCGGTTTGGTTCGGGGTTCCCCTGTGGGGAATTCCCATGCCGTTTTTATCAATGAACTTTTATGTGTATTGTCGGACCGGCAATTCATTAATAGCCGCGAGTAGTTTTAAATGACTTTTTTTCCTTTGAAATGTCATTTTGCTGTCAGACTGTTCTAAACACGGGAAACATGCGCCCCTTTACAGGCATACTATAGACGTAACTTGCATATAAGCCTTTAAAATTAGCACTTTTGATTATTCATGTTCGTGTCCCATAGATTTTAACGGTGTTTGCGTGTTCAAACAAATTTTTTGCCTGTTCGCAAGTTCTGGTGCAAACCGAACAGGGGGGTGTTCGGCTCATCCCTACTGAGGATGCTACAAGGAGGCAGAAAAATAGTTAGAAACAGTTTAATGAAAAACAGATTACAAGACCATTAAGAATGAGACATGTATGGATTATTTTTGGAGAATAAGGATATTGTTTAGGCATTGTTAACACGGCCCTTGCAGATGTATGTTTAAGTACACATGTGTGAACGAGGCCTTTGTGTCACTTTAAGCTAGCCATACACTGGAAGAATTTTGTTTAACCCCTTCCCGACCAGCCGCCGCAGTTATACGGGACGCAGGAGCCGATGTGCATGCCATGCACCCGCGATCGCTCCACACAGAGACAGAACAGAGATCTGTCAATGTAAACAGACAGATCTTCGTGCTGTCAGGGGTGAGGAGAGCGATCTGTTGTTCATACTAAGTATGAACAATGATCGCTCTCCTCACTCAGGCAGTCCCACCCCCCCCCACAGTTAGAATTACTCCCTAGGACACACAATTAACCCCTTGATCGCCCCCTACTGTCAACCCCTTCCCTGCCAGTGATATTTACACAGTAATCATCCTGCCTTTAGAATGTAAGCTCTACGAGCAGGGCCCTCCTGTACCTTTTGTATTGAACTGTACTGTAATTGTGTTGTCTCCCCTATACATTGTAAAGCGCTGCGTAAACTGTTGGCGCTATATAAATTGCTTATAATAATAATAATAATAAATAATCAGTGCATTTTTTTAGCACTGATCGCTGTATAAATGCCAATGGTCCCAAGAATGTGCCAAAAGTGTCCGATCTGTCCGTCATAATGTCGCAGTCCCAATAAAAATCGCTGATCACTGCCATTACTAGTAAAAAAAAAAAAATAATAATAATAAAAATGCCATAAATCTTTCCCCTATTTGTAGATGTTATAAGTTTTGCGCAAATCAATCAATATACGCTTATTGCGATTTTTATTACCAAAAATATGTAGAATACAGATCAGCCTAAAACTGAGGAAAAAATTAGCTTTTTTTTAAAAAAAAAAAAATGGGGATATTTATTATAGCAAAAAGTACAAAATATTGTGTTTTTTTCAAAATTGTCGCTTTTTTTTGTTTATAGCGCAAAAAATAAAAACCGCAGAGGTGATCAAATACCAACAAAAGAAAGCTCTGTTTGTGGGAAAAAAAGGACATCACTTTTGTTTGGGTACAGTGTCGTACGACTGCGCAATTGTCAGTTAAAGTGACGCAGTGCCATATCGCAAAAAATGGTCATTGAGCAGCCAAATCTTCCGGGCTGAAAAGGTTAATGTCTTCACGCCCGCGCTATTGCCGAAAGACGACTACAGCGCGGACTTAAATTTCCAGAAGGGTGTCCATGTACGTCCTCCTGTGCTCGCACTGCCCGAGTCCGGCTGATCACAGATCAGAGTAAAGGGGCGATTCCAGCCCTTTATCACGTGATCAGCTGTCAGCCAATGACAGCTGATCATGTGATGTAAACAGAAGACAGTAATCGACACTTTTTTTCCTCACGCTAAGAGCATGAGGAGCAAAAAATAATTGGGACATTGGTCCCGCACACTGACAGTCACTGCTACTAAGCAGTGCCCACCATTGCCACCTACCAGTGCCCACCAGTGCCACCTACCAGTGCCCACCAGTGCCACCTATCAGTGCCCACCAGTGCTGCCAAGCAGTGCCCATCAGTGCCTCATCTTCAGTGCTACCTTTCAGTACTGCCTATCAGTGTCACTTACCAGTGCTTATCAGTGCCACCTATCAGTGCCACCTATCAGTTCCGCCTATCAGTGCCACCTCTCAGTGCCATTCAGTGCCGCCTATCAGTAGAAGACTGATTATGCTACAAAATTATTAACAAAATCTTAATTTAGCAAACGGAACTGCTTAGGTGAAATATGCTTGGAAATAAAGTTCATGTTTTATTTTTATCTAGAGGTTGTAGGGTTTTTGAGGGTTTATTTGGGCTACTTTATTTAAGTTAGGCCACAATCACTTAGCCGCCCTTGTGCCAGACAGACAGAAGCATTAGGCCGGCCATATACAGTGCTTTGAAAAAGTATTCATATCCCTTGAAATTTTCCACATTTTGTCATGTTACAACCAAAAATGTAAATGCATTTTATTGGGATTTTATGTGATAGACCAACACAAAGTGGCACATAATTTGTGAAGTGTAAGGAAAATGATAAATGGTTTTCAAATTTTTTTACAAATAAATACCTGAAAAGTGTGGCGTGCATTTGTAGTCAGCCCCCTTTACTCTGATACCCCCAACTAAAATCTAGTGGAACCAATTGCCTTCAGAAATCACCAAATTAGTAAATAAGTCCGCCTGTGTGTAATTTAATGTCAGTATAATTACAGCTGTTCTGTGAAGCCCTCAGAGGTTTGTTAGAGAACCTTAGTGAACAAACAGCATCATGAAGGCCAAAGAACATGCCAGACATGTCAGGGATAAAGTTGTGGAGAAGTTTAAAGCAGGGTTAGGATATAAAAAAATATCCCAAGCTTTGAACATCTCACGGAGCACTGTTCAATCCATCATCCGAAAATGGAAAGAGTATGGCACAACTGCAAACCTACCAAGACATGGCCGTCCACCTAAACTGACAGGCCGGACAAGGAGAGCATTCATCAGAGAAGCAGCCAAGAGGCCCATGGTAACTCTGGAGGAGCTGCAGAGATCCACAGCTCAGGTGGGAGAATCTGTCCACAGGACAACTATTAGTCGTGCACTCCACAAATCTGCCCTTTATGGAAGAGTGTCAAGAAGAAAGCCATTGTTGAAAGAAAGCCATAAAAAGTCCTGTTTGCAGTTTGCGAGAAGCCACGAGGGGGACAACGTAAAAATGTGGAAGAAGAAGAAAAACCTGTTAGAGTCTGCAAAAGACATGAGAACGGGGCGGAGGTTCACCTTCCAGCAGGACAACAACTCTAAACATACAACCAGAGCTACAATGGAATGGTTTAGAACAGGGGTAGGCAACCCCCGTCACACAAAGCCTTCTTTGCCGGCACTCGACTCCCTCCCCATCAGCAGAGCAGAGCAGGGAAGTGTCAGTGAGACAACTAACCAATTTCAGAATTCCCCACGCCGCACCTGCACTAAGGGGGAGGCACTGCGCCCCCACACATTGTAAAAGATGGAAAACATTGTTTGGTTCTCCAACATTGCTGTAGCTGCGATTGTCAGCTCTTGTGATGGGGAAGAGATTGGGTGCAATTCTGCTAGGGGGGGGGGCGATCCCTGTTTCCAGGAGGAGGAGGACGGTCATTGACCACTGCTAAAGCCAATCACAGGCCTGCTAGTCCCACCTACCATCTGGAGGAAGATGACTCGCTTGGTTGCCACTACCAATCTCAGAAAGATGGGATTTCACTGTGATTGAGAAAACCACAATCAGGTGACAGTTTGTGGAATTACTGTTGAGCTTCTGGGAACTTTGTTGAAATTTTTCCTGAACCTTTGCGTCACTTTCTACTGAATCCCGGTACTCTGTGTCCCTTTAAGCCACAGCCAGTATTCAGCGCAATAAAAATCACACCCAACTTCTGCTGCGGCGCAGAGTGCTGCACTTTTTCTCAGCAGCGGGGGCCAACTTATAATCCTGCCCACAGGCCCACTGCTTTCAGAAAATACCCCTGACCTGAGCTCATCATTGCGCATCCATTCCAGATGCTTGTATGTGACATCACATACATCCCATACATCCCATACATCCCATACATCACATACATCCAATACATCACATACAGTGGGGACGGAAAGTATTCAGACCCCCTTACATTTTTCACTCTTTGTTATATTGCAGCCATTTGCTAAAATCATTTAAGTTCATTTTTTTCCTCATTAATGTACACACAGCACCCCATATTGACAGAAAAACACAGAATTGTTGACATTTTTGCAGATTTATTAAAGAAGAAAAACTGAAATATTACATGGTCCTAAGTATTCAAACCCTTTGCAGTGACACTCACATATTTAACTCAGGTGCTGTCCATTTCTTCTGATCATCCTTGAGATGGTTCTACGCCTTTATTTGAGTCCAGCTGTGTTTGATTATACTGATTGGACTTGATTAGGAAAGCCACACACCTGTCTATATAAGACCTTACAGCTCACAGTGCATGTCAGAGCAAATGAGAATCATAAGGTCAGAGGAACTGCCTGAAGAGCTCAGAGACAAAACTGTGGCAAGGCACAGATCTGGCCAAGGTTACGAAAAAATTTCTGCTGCACTTAAGGTTCCAAAGAGCACAGTGGCCTCCATAATCCTTAAATGGAAGACGTTTGGGATGACCAGAACCCTTCCTAGAGCTGGCCGTCCGGTCAAACTGAGCTATCGGGGGAGAAGAGCCTTGGTGAGAGAGGTAAAGAAGAACCCAAAGATCACTGTGGCTGAGCTCCAGAGATGCAGTTGGGACATGGGAGAAAGTTGTAGAAAGTCAACCATCACTTCAGCCCTCCACCAGTCGGGGCCTTTATGGCAGAGTGGCCCTACGGAAGCCTCTCCTCAGTGCAAGACACATGAAAGCCTGCATGGAGTTTGCTAAAAAACACCTGAAGGACTACAAGATGGTGAGAAATAAGATTCTAATGAGACCAAGATAGAACTTTTTGGCCTTAATTCTAAGCCGTATGTGTGGAGAAAACCAGGCACTGCTCATCACCTGTCCAATACAGTCCCAACAGTGAAGCTTGTTGGTTGCAGCATCATGCTGTGGGGGTGTTTTTCAGCTGCAGGGACAGGACAACTGGTTGCAATCGGGGGAAAGATGAATGCGGCCAAGTACAGGGATGTCCTGGACGAAAAACCTTCTCCAGAAGTGCTCAGGACCTCATACTGGGCCGAAGGTTTACCTTCCAACAAGACAATGACCCTAAGCACACAGCTAAAATAACGAAGGAGTGGCTTCACAACAACTCCGTGACTGTTCTTGAATGGCCCAGCCAGAGCCCTGACTTAAACCCAATTGGGCATCTCTGGAGAGACCTAAAAATGGCCGTCCACCAACATTTACCATCCAACCTGACAGAACTGGAGAGGATCTGCAAGGAGGAATGGCAGAGGATCCCCAAATCCTGGTGTGAAAAACTTGTTGCAGCTTTCCCAAAAAGACTAATGGCTGGATTAGATCAAAAGGGTGCTTCTACTAAACACTGAGCAAAGGGTCTGAATACTTAGGACCATGTGATATTTCAGTTCTTTTTTAATAAATCTGCAAAAATTGTCAACAATTCTGTGTTTTTCTGTCAATATAAGGGTGCTGTGTGTACAAAAAAATGCACGCCACACTTTTCACGTATTTATTTGTAAAAAAAAAATTAAAAACCATTTATCATTTTCCTTCCACTTCACAATTATGTGCCACTTTGTGTTGGTCTATCACATACAATCCCAATAAAATACATTTATGTTTTTGGTTGAAACATGACAAAATATGGAAAATGTCAAGGGGTATGAATACTTTTTCAAGGCACTGTAAGGTGCAAATTATTTTCCTGCCATTGTCTTCTCATGGTGGGGGATAAGCTGCTACAGCAGCTATAGCCATCAGCAGTGATCGGGTGAACAAAATACGACAGGCTGGTTGTATTGAACTTGATCGATTCAACCCATACATGGATTGAAATTTGGCTGGTTCCTGTTGAACCAGTCAAATTGTGATTTGTCTATGGCCAGCTTAAAGCAGGCCACACATTATGCAATTTTCTTGGTTGAAGGAAAGAAAATTTGTTGATTCCCCCATCAACAAATTCAGTGCTGATGGGGGAATCCCTCCTGCTGCACTATTGTATTCTGACAGTGGCAGGTTTCTCCACCGCCAAAGTACAATAATCATTGCCTACAGCTATAGCCACCATCAGTGATTGAACAAAAACAAAAAAACAACACAGGCTAGTGTACTGAAGTCAATCAATAGATCAACTGAAATACAATCAGCCTGCCCATTGATGGATTGAGATTTGCTGGTTGCTGCTGAACCAGCTAAATTTCCATCTACTGTATGTAAGACTGGCTTTAGTGTTCTGTGTATCTGAGTTTTTTTCCCTTTTTTTGTGTATTTGATTATAATTTGCATAGTTGCTTTAAAAATTAAAATGTAAATTTTTTTTTCTTCCTTCGAAAAACAAGACATGATAATGTCTACAAAATAATGAGGCTAAAGAGGCGCTGTTCACACGAACAGGTCTGGGATAGTTGAAGGAAGCCATTTGATACCCATCACACCTTAAGGCTGGGTTCACACCATTTTGAATTGGATGTGGGATCCTCGCATCTAGATTGCAATAGCAAAAGATTTTGACCGGCTCTCTATGGTCTCAAAAATGTGTCAAATGTGTCCAACTTTTCCACCGCATTATCGCAGTCCCGATAAAAATCGCAGATCACCGCCATTACTAGTAAAAAAAAAAAAAATAATAATAAAAATGCAATAAATCTATCCCCTATTTTGTAGATACTATAACTATTGCGCAAACCAAACAATATACGCTTGTTGCGATTTTTTTTAACCGAACCATTTACGCCATGAGTTGAGGCTCACGCCGAGGCACAACGTACATTTAGGTATTTACGAAACATTTGCGCCAGTAACACAGCGCTATTCCCCATTTACTATAGTAATCTCAGCGCACGGGAGGAGGCAATCAGTTCGCCACTATGGACATGGTGCATGGCATCTTCAACTCAAAATTAAAAGAATCTGGAAGTGCCAATATTATGGGGGTGATGTGAGGAAGTATAGTAATAACTGCCCAAGTAACAAATATGCCCAAAATAGAATGAGGAAGTAACTTTTTCAGAACAAGCCTGCTGTGCCTGTAAGTATGTTTAAAACTGCGTGAGGTCAATTTATGCACTGAGCATGCGCAAGCGGCACTTGCCCTTGTTCAAATACATTGGCTCACTGCGCCGGCAAAATCTTAGTAAATGTCAAGCAGCGTAAATGCATTTGCGTGGGTTGAACGGGCGCACCTCTAAACTTGACTTTTTTTTTTTTTTTTTACGCTGGTTCACTTTTATGTTTTTTTTAAGGAGATTTGCACACAGGTCATGTTAGCGTGTTATGTTGTCAACATGTGACATGCACCTTCCTAAAATTATGTAAAAAGACTCTCGCTCCTCTAGAACCTCCTAAAAGGGCATTTAACCTTCCCACTCTAATGCCTATGATTTCTTTGGGCTAGCTTTTGCTTTTAAAGGGGACCTCTAGACTCCATTCTCCAATTCTCTTGTCTTCCCCTTCTAATGCATATGTTTTTTTGGGCTAGTTTTTGCTTTTAAAGGGGAATGCTACACTCCAATGCTCTTGTCTCCCTTTCTAATGCATACAATTCTTTGGGGCTAGCTTTTGCTTTTAAAGGGGAACTCCACACTCCATTCTCCAATCTCCAAAGGCTGTGAGCTGCCTTCACCAATCCAAACCACATCCTTTTTCAGAGCAAACAACAGGGCCAGCTAGGAAAGGGGCGAGAAGAGCGATCGCCCAACTCCCTCCCGAACCATACAAGGCCACATGTACTCAACATAGCTGGCTGCCTTTGGGGCATGTTGGGCTCAGCTCAATACCAACCACAAAGCACCTTGTACTCACTAGTTTAAAGGGGTTTTTTACATTCTGTAAAGCCCCCCTGTATGCAGCCCCCCACAACCCCAGCCTAGGCTTGTGTGGAAGAGGCCCTTGTCCCCCTGAATATGGGAACAAGGTGGTGGACTTTTGGGGTGCTTGAGCCCCTTCTGCTCCCAAGCATACACCCCCCTTTCATGGGCTGGCTTGCTGTGTGTTTGGCTAGGGGTTTGTTAGTGTGTGGGAGGGGCACAATATTTTTAGATTTTGGGGTGGTATTTTTCATGTGGGGTTCTCATTTTAAGCCTTTACAGCGCCAAATGGCCTTGTATGTATTGGGGGGGCAGGCTATTTTTGGTTTTGTGTTAAAATCTTGCAGCTGCAATGTCGATTTGTATTTTTTCTCTAAAGCCGTACATTTTTGAAGCAGCATTTTGGATACATGCTACAGATGCACCAATTTCCAGGCAGAGTAACCCCCCCCCCCCCCCCAAGTTACTAGCTTTAGGGCTAGTTCACTCCATAGAAATGCAGTCCAGATGCATGTGCATTTTTGATGCGATCCAATGCATTTATGATACGTTTTTGGTGCATTTTTGATGCAGTCCAGTACTTTTTTCCACCTTCATTTTTCTTAACCTAAATTAAGGACATGCTGGATGATGTGTTTAATTTTGGACAGGGGGTGGCTTATTTTGTGCTAGCTGCATTTGGGTTGGTCTGGGCATGCTCAGGGACTTTATTTTTTTTGTTGTGCTTTTTGTGTGTGAACAGCACTTGGATGTTTCTGGGCATGCTGAGAGAGTGTGTTTTTTGGGTTAGTAATTTAAGGACATTCTTAACAGGTGTACCTACTTTGAAGTTCTGTCTCTACATTGGGTGAACTTGCATTTTGTGTGTTTCATGGACCGTGCATGTGTTTTCAATTGCCTCATTAGCACACAAACCTATGTTATATAAAGCTTGCAGATAGAATTCTTTACCTTGCCCTGAAAAGAGTGTGTGGCCAGCAAGAGAGTACATTTGGGTGTCCATTTTTTTTTTTTTTTAAAAGAAAGCATTTGGGTGTCCTTATCGAGTTTGTAACACATGTATTTTCTCTTTGTATTTTGTTTGTCTTGGCAAAACAGATTTTTCAGTTTTTGAGCAAGTTTTTTTTTTTTACTTTGGTTTATTGTATTTTTTGGGTGGGTGGTATTTTCCCCTGAAATGTTTGTTGTCAATGTGTGTCGTTTGTAGGTTTCAAATTTGAATGCAAATGTAGATTCTGTTCTGTATCGTTTGTAGGTTGTTCACTTTGATTTAATTCTGTGCTGCATTATTTTGCAAAAACGTTCTCAAGATGTTGTGACTAATGTTTAAATCCTTAATAGATATCCATTTGTGGGCGCAGTCCTTTTAATTCATGTTAACCGTATTCTGTTAGTGTCTCAAATTAACATAAATGTTAAAGTGGAGGTCCACCCTGAAAACAAAAATTGCAGAAAAAAAACCTAAAAAAATGGATGGGGGAAAATTTTTTTTTTTTACTTACGTGAAATGGCTGTTGCTAGGCAGTCTTCCTAATCTGCCTCTTCCTACACCGCGGTGATCTTGAGTCTTCTTCTCCCCGCGTTGTCTTCTGGGGAATGGGGCGCGGTGTGTTATGGGAACTGTGTGTGTCCCACAACACATCCCGTCCCATTCACAAAGTGCCGCTCGCGCGTGCGCAGTAGGAACCTGGCAGTGAAGCCGCAGGGCTCCACTGCCTGTTTCCCTTACTTAGGATGGCGGTGCCGAGAGCCGAGGGATGGGTCGGTCTCAGGCGGTCGACATCGCGGGTACCCAGGACAGGTAAGTCTACTTATTTAAAGTCAGCAGCTACAGTGTTTGTAGTTGCTGACTTAAAAAAAAAATTTTAGCTGGCTGGAATCTTGCTTTAATTTGAGACACTTGTGTTTTTTTGCTTTCCTTGCTCTTTTCCAAGTCCCTGTTTTGTTGACCAATAAAATTTGTAGCAAATTTTTATGTTTTGTGTTTTTTTTTTTTTTTTTTTTTACTTTTCATGCAACACATTTCCCAGCTGCAGCTTAACTAGGTTGATTGGCATGGCAAATCTCAAAACTGTGATTTGTCTGTTACTTTCCTGGTGCCTTCATGGTAGCATATGCATGGATTGTGTGTATGCTGCCATGGATAGGCACCAGGAAAGAAATTAGAGAGGTAAGTATTCAATTTTCCATTTTAGAGCAGTGGTTCTCAGCCTCAGTTCTCAAGTACCCCCGACAGGACATGTTTTGGGAATTTTATCTTGGCTAAAATAGCTGTCCAAAATACCAAGCCATTGACTGATTTTAAAGCACCTGTGCAAGATGAAGGAAAACCTGCAAACATGGCCTATTGGGGGTACTTGAGGACAGGGTTGAGAAGCACTGATTTAGAGCACTGAGCTAAAATCAAGCTCAAGACAATCCCATTCTAATTGTGGGCATTTGAGGGAAACCAAGTGAGTGTTAGAACCCCTGCTTGTCTTTTTTAGGTTGAGCTTTGTGTCCCTTTTCTTAAAATTGACTTCACTTCCTGACACATAGCCAAACGGGAAGTAAGGGTAAAACCCTACCAATGTCCTTCCTTGGGGACACATAGGTCAATCTAACTAGTGTCCCCAATAGGCAAATTGCACTGTAGCACTTTGTTGTGTACACCCCAAACTCTTAAGTATTTTTGGGTTTATTAAAGGCAAATCCACTCTGCAATACAAGTGTAGTCGCTGAAAATCTGAGGGGAAGCACTGGTGATTTTAACATCCAATCATGTAGAAGCAAAGATGGTGTTTTTATTTTCCTTGTATGTCCCCCCTCGGATCTCCACCAGCTGCACTTGTAGTGCAAAGTGGATTTGCCTTTAGGAAATAAACGCTAAAGTCCAAGATACCTAAGAATTTGGGGTGTACAGAGCAAAATGCTAGAGTGCTATTTTATATTGACTTGTGTGTCCCCAGGGAAAAACATTGGTAGTGTTTTACCCTCACTTCCTGTTTGGCTATGTGACAGGAAGTGAATAAATTTGAAGGAGAAAATGACAACATTTGGGAGGCGTCGTCACCGTATCAGGGGTGTAGACACCCCCAAAAACTGACAAGACTTCTAATCCCTTTCATTTAGTTTACCTTTGCAAAGACACATTCCTAAGTACAACTGTGATGCATGTCAATGGCCCATTTAGACCTTGTTTAAAAGAAAACACCAGTTGCCTTTCACTAGAAACATTTGTTAGTGCAGTCCTGGAAATCTGCATTTGCTTTACTATTAATTTCCATAAAAATTGGGTTTCTGCAGCTAGATGCGTGACCGCTGTGTGTGTGAGATGCGCAACTGCTGTGTGCGTGGAGGTATGCGCATATGTGGTTCTCGGAAAGCGGTGGCCAGAATGACACCACGCCCCTACATGAAGTTGCTTGTACTGCTGCTAAGTTCTCTGAGGAAGAGATGATCCTTATATGCACATTAAGAAAAAAAATGTGTTTTTTTTAACATGGGGTGGTGTTTGTGTGGGTGCCTAACACACATTCATACATATTAGGGCCAATTTAGACAGGATCCGATTTTACAGCATGGTTTTAGATTGTGGGAGGGAAGCGGAGTACCTGGAGGAAACCCATGCAGGCACAGGGAGAACATGCTAATTCCAGACAGATAGTATTACGGGCGGGATTCAAACCAGCAACCCTTTTTGCTGCTACGTGAAAGTGCTAACCTCTACACCACTGTTCTGCACAAATATGTAACTATAGATGTAGGTTCTTGTGTCCACTTGTGGAAATACAAGTGGGTCATGGCACATCTACATTCCAAATTTGGCACTTAAGATGGTCATGCACTATGCAATCTGATTGTCCAATCTCTGTACAACTTGATATTTCTGCAAAATACGTAATAGGAATACGCACTTGAACAATTAATTCAAATTTTTGGAAATCAAACAGGGTCTTGCCTAAATCTAATTTGTCTAATTTTTCTATTTTTTTAAGATTGCAGTGTATGCTCACCTTTAAAGATCAAGATCTAAATTTTTTGGGTTTGAAACACTTTTCTGTTCTTTGTAATGTATTGAAATATTTGTGTAAAAATAGAGAAAAAAAAACATTTCAAAGATATATTAGAAGTAATAGGAATGAGATTAGCATCAAAAGGGTTAATTAAAGTGGTTGTAAACCCACTTTTTGGACTTCTACTCCTAGAATAAGGCTTACCTATAAGTAGTGCCATTTAGGAGATATTTCACTTGTAGTCCGCCGAAAATTCCAATGGCGCATGCGCGGGGAAGAAACTAAACTAAGTGCCGTTTCTTCCCTAGCCTGTGCCGTTAAACGCTACTCCAGTGCGCATGCGCGGGAGTGACGTCACGCAGCTCCAGCGAATCACGGAGCCGGAGTCCGCAGCCCGAAAAGAAGAGGGGCCAGAAGATGGTCATTGCCTACACAGGGGACATCGCTGGATTCTTTTGCAGGTAAGTGGCACATAATGGGCTAGTATGTGATGCATGCTAGCCCATTATGCTTTTCATTTGCAGGCTTTGCAGCAAGTAAAAGAGAAAGTAAAACCCATCAGGGTTTACTTTCTCTTTAAGTGAGAACACCTACTAATTGCCTAACAAGACACACCCAATGAGATGGGCATGCGCTATTATCAATGAGAAAACAGCAGTGACCCTGGCACCAGTTTCCATATTTATTATCATGTTGCGCGTCTGCGTGCGCCAGTTCGCACGCTCAATCAATGGTTTATCCGGCGCAACAATTAAGGTATGAACCAGCGTAACGCACTGTTCTTAGTAAATCAGCCCCATTGTGTTTTTTTTTCAAAATTGTCGCTCTTCTTTTGTTTATAGCGCAAAAAATAAAAACCGCAGAGGCGATCAAATACCACCATAAAATAAATCTCTTTTTTTGGAGAAAAAAAAGGACATCAATTTTGTTTGGGTGCAGCGTCGCACGACAGCCGCATTTGTCATTTAAAGCGACGCAGTGCGTATCGCAAAAAAATGTCCTGGTCATTGAACAGCCAAATCTTCCGGGGGTGAAGTGGTTAAAACAAAGTTATTGAGCTGGAGTTTTGTGTTTAGACCTTTTTTTCACAATACAGTACAGTAGTTAAGAATGCTTAAAATATTGATTACTTGTGGCTCCTCGTTTAACAACCAATTTGTTTAACTACCTGGTCGTTGGAACGGAACCTGATCGTTAAGTGAGGAGTACCTGTAATGAGTAATAATATTCACAAGGTAATTGGTTCCAAATGAGGGATGTCCCTGCAAAGTCAGAGAGTTGGGAGTTAGCCACCGGCTATGGATTACTGCCCTTTATACAGCTGCACTCGTTCCTCTTTGATCAGAATAATCCTTCGTCATATAAAGTCAAAGTTCTGTTCCCGATTATCAGGATGTGCAGTCTGCTTCCCTCTGCTGGCTCTCTAGCATCATTGCTTCATCTGTCCCCACGTCTCCTGCACAGCAGGGAAAGGGTTATTTTTCCTTGGGCAGAGAATCCGCTAAGTCCAAGGATCTGATTGTCCCCTTTAAGTCCATCTCAGGTTTCTCAGGGAACTTCCTGAGTGACAGATGACATCACTGGAGGTGTGACCGACTGATGATGTGGAGCTGTGGCTTTGCTGGTCGAGCAAAGAGAGGAATTTTTCTGTAGCACAAGGCTATGAGTGTTCTCCTCTGTACTAAGTTCAGGTCATAAAGGGGATGTCTGTGGCAGAGATACAGGCAAAGTACAAGACAAGGCAAAGTGCAGTGACAAGAAGGACACACACAGAAATCAGAAGACTTCACAAGCATGCAGAGAGGCTGTGCGCAGCAGGCTGCCCGAGGGGTGTGGAGAGCTGAATTTGAATTGCATCTGCGACAGGCTGAAAGTAAAACGATGCCCGCATGGAAATTACACAGCCACGTCTTCTCCTCTTGCTGCCGATAAATGAGGAAGCCAACCGCTCTCGATGTCTTGAGGTTGATCTCTTTTTGGTGAGTTCCAGTTCACCCCGACCCAAGGAAATTTTCAGGCAGTACAAGAATATAATGCACCCTCAGGACAGGCGGCTCCATAGAGTGACTTGAAACAAGTGTGAGATCGTGCATGCTGATTAGACTTGTTGAACCGATTTTACATTCCCGTTGCTTTTGTCTGTTTTTCAAACTTCTTCTTAAACCTGCTGGGGAAAAAAAAAAAAAAGGAAAGAAATTGACTTTTTTGGTATTGCTGCTGAATACAGAGGCATTTATGGCCACTGATGACCGCTGTACCTGGGCACTGACGGTACACCTACGGCATCTAATGTTTGTTCATGTTGCATTAGATAAGCAAGGATGAAAGGAGACAGTTTCATGTTTTTCCCAAAACTACGAGGATGGAGACCTTGTTGGAGGGGACGCTGGAGGGCTGTTAAGTCACAGATTCTTGCAGCCAGTTTGATCTGCATGGTACTTTTTGTATATGCCTGTACTCAGGATTTATTGCAGAGTCCTGTGCATTTTTCCTTGCCGTGGGGAACGTCTTCCCCGCCAACACAGGTGACTCTCCTAATCTGGTACGAGCCCTTTGGCAAACTGAGACGGCTTGGAGACTGCCGCGTCCTTTTCAACATCACCGGTTGTCACCTAACCACCAACAGGAGCCTTGTGCAAGAGGCTGACACCATCTTGTTCCATCACCGGGACATTGGAGACTTTGAGGACTTTCCTTTCGAAAAACGGTTACCTTCCCAGAAATGGATCTGGATGAACTTTGAATCTCCGTCACATTCCTCTTGGTTGTCCTCCCTAAGTGGTGTATTCAACTGGACCATGTCCTATAGGGTAGACTCAGATGTATTTGTGCCTTACGGCTATTTATTTTCCAGGAAACGCTCAAAAATAATACTCCCACGGAAGAAAAAGTTGGTGGCGTGGGTTATAAGCAACTGGAACGAGGACCACGAAAGAGTTCAGTATTACAACCAACTGAGGGAGTACATAGATATAGATATCTATGGGCACTACGGGATGGATTTGAAACAGGATAACATTGTAAAAACTGTGTCGGATTATAAATTTTATCTCGCCTTCGAGAATTCACTGCACACAGATTATATCACAGAAAAACTATGGCGAAACGCCTTCAAGTCTAGCGCGATCCCTATTGTCATGGGCCCTAGTCGGTACAACTATGAGATGTTCATCCCACGAAACTCCTTCATCCATGTGGACGACTTCTCAAGTCCCCGCAAGCTTGCCATGTACTTGAAATTTTTGGATAAAAACATGCACATGTACCGGAGGTATTTCACGTGGAGGAAAAGGTACGATGTTCACGTGACCTCATTTTGGGACGAACATTATTGCACAGCCTGCGAAACTGTGAAGGCAGGTGGAAGTCAGCATCGAACGGTCACAGATCTTGCAGGATGGTTTGAAAGTTGACAACACTTCTGAGTAATGAGAAGCTGTGAAATTGCATAGGTTCCACTGTTTCATATAAAGTTGCTGACATCAAATGTAAAGCTCTATTCCATTGCATGAGAGAACATAGTCTCAAGCACAGAACAAAACTACAAACATGATACAGTTCCCTAGTTAAACACATTTCTTGGCATGTTTTGCACAGTGGACCCATCATGCTTGAAGAGGAACTCTAATGTTTTGTTTTTTTCGGGAAGTGGGCGAAAAATATCTCTTTTATTGATAATTGTTAAAGTAATTTAATGTCTTCAGGTTCAGTGATGCATTTTTTTTCTATTTATACATTTGTGATTTATAATGGATGTGTTTTTAACTTAAGATTTTCAAAAGTAAGTTATTTTGTGGCTAAATTATTATATTTTTTTTAATGAATGAATGAATATGCCATAAAGAAAACTGTTAATGTTTGCGACATTGTAACAAATTACTTGAAAGCTTTAAAGGACCACTATGCATAAATGACATCATTTTCATAACTCATTTTATGTAAAAGAGATTTTAATGGGAGTCGTCAACACATATGCTGAAGTCTCACAAGAGAATGATTTTTCAAATATAGTGTTGGGGAGGGGGTGTTGGAGATGTTTGGCAGCCAAGCTAGAGTAATACTAGTCTACAGCAGCCTTTCTCAACCTTTTTAATACAGAAGAACGCTTGAAGTAATTTTCATGTCTTGGGGAACCCCTGCTAGATTACATCTCCTGCTCACAACACATTTACATGGTCAGTAAGCTATAAACATAATAATACATAAAAAAATAAAGAATGCAAAGTATATAGCATATTTAAGACCCACCGCAGTTTTAACACCCCCCTGCTCTAAGAAAAAAAATGTTTCAGTAACAATTGTGAAATGGAACAAATAACAATAATAGCTGAAAAAAAAAAAAAACCAGTAAAAATTGTAATGCCCCTGACATTGGTGTTCAGTTGAAAAGTGCCTTCTTTTACCGGTAGTCAGTGTAGTGGTCAAATACATTGGTGGCCAATACGAGAAGGACCCCTGATCGTAATGGTCAGTGGGAGAAAGACACTCTTACATAGTTGACCCGTGGGAAAACTGCCCCCTTCAGCACAGCTAAGAACACAATGGATAGTGGCTAGTGGGAGCTGAGAAGGGACCAGCTGAATTTTTGATCCATGTGTGGGTAGGCTGATTGTACTCTATCGATCGACTTGGTTACAACCAGCCAGTAAGATTTTTTGGCATGCGATTACTGCTAGTGGCTTTAGCCTATAAAAAGTAATCATTGTGTTCCGCCAGTCGGGAAGGCTCCCTGTGCTCCCCCCACCGGCAGAACGTGATAGCACTGCGGGAGGCACTTGTTGTGTTGATAGGGGAATCAAGTGATTTTCTTTCTTTCCACCACCCGTGGTGGTAGGAAAGAGAATCAAACTATCTATGGGCTGCCTTAAAAACTCTTAATTACTCAAGGAACCCCTAGAGATCTCTAGAGGAACCCTGGTTGAGAAACCTTGATCTACAGAATAATGGTATATAAATTTCTCAATTTCTATTCAGGTGTGTCTTTACATACAGCTGTGAATTCTATGAGTAATAATTAATATGATGTATTGTTTTGTTTGCGTTCACTATAGTGGTCCTTTACAGAGTTTGCTTGCATGTTCAGTTTTGGGTGGACTGCAGCTAGTCCAATCACCTAAAAACCCTTTAAATTCTTTATGATGCTCACCCATGCCAAAGACAGGATGGACATCACTTGGTCCGTGTTGGGTTGCCCATTTAGCTATGTAACGAGGGTGAGAAACAGCACTCTTTCGCACAAAGGCTGTCTTTGTGTGTAGAAAAACCAACTGGGATCATGGAAGTAGACCTTCCAACTGGACCTCTGAGACCTTAAGCCATAGATGGTTTGAATCTTGGCCGGTTCCTGGTGAGATTCGATTCATGTATGGGCAGGCTGAATATACTCAAGTTGATCAATCAGTCAACTTGGGTACAACCAGCCTGCCGGATTTTAAATGCGATTATTGCTAGTGGCTGTTAGAGCCGCTAGCAATAATCACTGTGTTCTACTGGTGGGAGAACATTGACTCTGCGGGAGGGATTCCCCTGTCAACACTGCCTATCAACCCGTGGTTGCAGGAAAGAAATTTGCCAAGAAAAAAAATTGATAGTATTGCGGCTTTCCGGTCCTTAGATGTGGTGGCCGTATTTGTTTTCTTTTTTACATTTTTCCTTTATTTTAACCTAATAATCCTGCCATTAACCCACTTCCTGTCCTAAGGTGACAACTGTACTGAGCAGAGTTGTCACAATAGGACAGGGAGAGTATGAAGCCGACCATAGATGTCTCGTTTTTTTTCTTCAATCAGCCAGCGAGATGGATAGAAGAATCCTCCCCACTGGAACAATGCATTCTGAAAGTGAGACTCCTCTTCTGTCAGAATACACTGATCAGCAGCTTCACCTGCTCATCTACAGAAATTTTCCAACATTCCCTTTCTCCAGAAGACGATCTAATGATCCACTTCTGTCCAATGAGGATGGCCACACATAGACTGAAATTTGTCTGTTCCCTACTGAAATGGCCAAATTTAGATCCAGCTTTAGCACTACATAGCATTGTGCTGGGTCTGTATAACACCTCCCTCTCTTCTCCATAACAAGAGGAGGTGTTTTGTAGTTCACAGAGATAGCAGGAAACAATGCTAACTGATAACAGTCCAAATGCAGAGAGTACAGAAAGCTATTATCTTACAAGATTTCTGACTGGATGAACACTTTGAACAGATACAATAAAAACAAAAAAAATGACCAAGTGGTCCATTGAGTCTGCCTTTTTTTTTTTTGTTGCAGGAGCAGCAGAGAACTAGGGATGTACATCTGTGCATGTTCCTAGTTCCTTAGTTATATTCTTGTTCATTCATGCATACTGATGCTGCTAAATTTGGTCTGGTCATCTAAGCCTTAATTAATTTTCCACATGTGTGTACACATAACTACTGGCTCATCACTATAATGGGCAACCTTCTTGGCAAATGGGAATGTGTATGATGTGGGCAAGCTCTGTCACTATCTATGATAGGAGAAAAATGAAACTGCTGCAGGCACATGTAGGGACTTCCGAGCATCTATTTTTTATTGTATTTTTGCACTATGCACCTTTTTTTTTTTTAAATGAAGACTTCCCCGCCTGTGTCGCTAATCGAGCAGGGAAAATCCGACAGGGCCATTGTACAAAAGTCAATCAGTAGCTCGACTTCTGTACAACCAACCTGGCCAATGTTTAATCCATGTATTGCCGGTGTTCTGCCGAGAAAGTTCCGCTCGGCGGATAAGGACCCCCCTGCGCAGTAGGATCCGGCGGAAATAGCCGAAGGTGAATAGGTGAAAATCAGCTGTACACAGCGCCTGTAAGAGGGCCCCTCGCGGGCTCGCTTCGCTCGCCACACTTCGGGCACAGCCTCCCTTCGCTCGGCTCTTTTTTATTCCCCCTCTAGGTCCACTTGGATGGTGGGGAAGGAACCCGGACCTAGGGCGCAGGCACCGTGTACAGCTGATTAAACATTTTGAGCTTCGGCTATCTCCGGCGGCTGATAGTAGTTCGTACTGCGCAGGCGCTGCGCCTGCGCAGTACAGGGGGGGTCCTTATCCGCCGGGGGAACTTTCTCGGCAAGACACCGGCTTTACATGTACCTACAGTATGTAACTGAACTGCGTTTTCAGTCTTGAGGCACTTGCGAACTAGCCCCAGTCTCACAGATGCTCCTTGGGAAGGCTACCTCACCCACCAGTGTCTTCCAGGGAGCTTGTATCTTGCGAGATCTCAGGTTAACAGGCAGGAGCAAGGTCTTCCTCACCATGGGGGGACGGGGGAGTCAACGCATCCCAAGAAGTAAAGGGAGAGAGATTCCTCTGCCCTGTCTGCCCTTAGTGCAAGAGGAAGGCCTAGAGGAGAGGGATACCATTGCAAAGGTATTCCAGGAAAGCAAAGCCTGGAGTTGGAAGTAAGAATCTTTTTTTTTTTTCCTCATTGCCAAATAAAAACATTTCCAACTGAGGATTATTATTATTATTATTATTATTAAATTTATTTTTATTTATTATTATTATTATTATTATTTTAATTTTTTATTATTATTAAATTTGGACAATTGGGGTGAAGGTCCGCTTTAAGGAAACATTTTATTAGAGAAGCAAAACATTACAGACTTCCTTTTGCATTGCAGCCAGACAAGTAACACTTTTAGAAGAAGAGGCTCAACAATTGCAGCTTACATGTCCCCTCTGTATAGCTCTCCTTTACATCGTTTGTTACCCCAACATTTCATATTCCTAATATGTGTCTTCTGTACCATGTACTTGTATGAAAAAGTATCCTTTTCTCTTTGTATAGCTTCCCTTGTGTGAAATCCCTGGTGTTCCTGCTAGTTCCTCTGCTTTCCTATTAAAAACTGACCACACTAAGCAGGAGAGCACACTGGGATCAGTTCTCTAGCTGTGCTGGGAACTCATCCTGCTCTATAAATGAGATCATTTATAAAAAGGAGGAAAAAAAGGTATTTATAATGTTTTTTTTTTATCTATACACAAATGTTTTGCCTTTCATGCCTTTCATGTCTATTGCCGCGTACACACGAGCGGACTTTACGGCAGACTTTGCCCGGTGGACGGGATTTCGTCGGACAATTCGATCGTGTGTGGGCTCCAGCGGACTTTGTTTTCTCAAAAGTTGGACGGACTTAGATGTTTCAAATCTATCCGATGGACTCGAGTCCAGTCGAAAAGTCCGCTCGTCTGTATGCTAGTTCGACGGACAAAAAGCCACGCTAGGGCAGCTATTGGCTACTGCCTATGAACTTCCTTATTTTAGTCCGGTCGTACGTCATCACGTACGAATTCGACGGACTTTAGTTGATTGTGTGTAGGCAAGTCCGTTCATTCAGAAAGTCCGTCGTAAAGTCCGTCAAAGTCCGCCGGGCAAAGTCTGCCGTAAAGTCCAGTGGTGTGTACACTGATCGGGATGATCGTTTACAATCACTTTAAATTGTGGGTGGACCTGCCGTCTGCAGTGTTCAATCTGTGTCTATTGTTTTATATTGCTTGTCTTGACAGACTGCCCTATTGGGGAGAAGCAGAGCTACCTAACATATACCCATCCTTTGCTTTACTAAAGGAGTAGAGGCTGTTAATTTAGCAAAGTCAATGTTTATTTTGCAAGGTTTATGTTCACTAGCTTAATCATTAAAGCAGAACTTCACTCCAAAAGGGAAGTTCTGTTTTAACAATTCTTTCTCCCTTCCTCTCCCACTTTTTTTTTTTTTGAGGAGCAGGTACCTAGTTTTAGCAGGTACCCACTCCTACTTCCACTCTGACCATCTAGGCCATGGGTCTCCAAACTTTCTGAATAAGGAGACAGCTTATGGTCCTTCAAATTTTTTTTTGGGGGGGGGGGCGGACTGTGGCCATTGGGAGTAGAAATTATCTTGCCGTCAGTGAGAGTAAGCAATGCTTCTTTGGTATTGGGGGTAACAATAGTTTCCCATCATTGGTGTCAGTGGGAGAAATAGTGCCCCATTGTTGGTGTCAATGGGAGATACATTGCCCCATTGTTGAGGTCAGTAGCAGGAATTACGGCCATTGTTGGTGTCAGTGGGAGGAATAGTGCCTAGTATCAGTGGGAGGAAAACTGATGCTGGACGGTGCTGGATCCTTGGACAGGTAAGTGTTCTTTTTTTTTTTTTTTTTTAAGTCAGCAGCTATAGTATTTGTAGTTCCTGCCTTTTAATTGTTTTGTTTAGACTGATGCTGTATTCACTTTGATAACCCAATCCTGTTTATCGGAAATAAGGGGAAAAAAAGGACTGGAGGTGATTATCACCCCCATCTTCTCTGTACACAAGTTCTCCTCTTTGCTCGGTACTGTCAGCTGTGTGCTTAATCTCTGACCATCTCTATCATGTCCACAATCTCTGACCCCATCTCTTGTAGTAGGTCTGTAGTCTCCTGTAGCATGTCCACACAATCTCTGACCATCTCCTGTATCATATCCACACACTTTCTTAACATGTCCTGTATCATGTTCGCACTCTCTCTGACTGTGCCTGGTACCATGTCTGCACACTCTCTGACCGTCCTTTGTACCATGTCTGCACACTCTCTGACCGTCCTTTGTACCATGTCTGCACACTCTCTGACCATCTCCTGTAGCATGTTCACACACTCTCTGACCATCTCCTGTAGCATGTCCGCATACTCTCTGACCATCTGCTGTATAATGCCTGTATAATGTCTGCACACTCTCTGGCCATCTCTTGTATCATGTCGGCACACTCTCTGACCATCTCTTGTATGATGTCTGCACACTCTCTGACCATCTCTTGTATCATGTACGCACACACTCTCTGACCATCTCTTGTATCCCCCCAAGTCCTCCTCTTCCAGCACAAATCCCCCCCCCCCAAATCCCCTCTCCTATCATTTATCCTCCCCCCAAATTTCCCCTCTTAGCGCAAATCCCTTCAATCATCCCTACTAGCACAAATCCCCCCCAAATTTTTTGAGGGGTGCAAACAAACTGAAAAATACTGAACCCCCCCCCCCCATCAATTGCAGCCTCACTGTTATCTATCAAATGCAGCCACTGTGCCCATCATATGCAGCCACTGTGTCCACCATATGCAGCCATTGTGCCCATCATATGCAGCCACGTGTGCCCATCATATGCAGCCACTTGTGCCCATCATATGCAGCCACGTGTGCCCATCATATGCAGCCACTTGTGCCCGCCAAATGCAGCCACTTGTGCCCATCATATGCAGCTATTGTGCCCATCAAACGCAGCCACTTGTGCTCATCATATGCAGCCACTTGTGCCCATCATATGCAGCCACTTGTGCCCATCATATGCAGCCATTGTGCCAATCAAACGCAGCCACTTGTGCCCAACATATGCAGCCACTTGTGCCCCTCATATGCAGCCACATGCGTCCATTAAATGCAGTCACTTGTACCCGTCAAATTCAGCCACTTGTGCACATCATATGCAGCCACTTGTGCCCATCATATGTAGCCATTTGTACCCATCATATGCAGCCACTTTTGCTTATCAAATGCAGCCACTTGTGCCCATTATATGCAGCCACTTGTGCACATTAAATTCAGCCACTTGTGCCCATCATATGCAGCTACTTGTACCCATCATATGCAGCCTCTTGTGCCCATCAAATGCAGCCACTTGTGCCCATCAAATGCAGCCACTTGTGCCCATCATATGCAGCCACTTGTGCCCATCTCCCCCCCCCCCACTCACGGGGCTCGCGGCTCTGGCAGCGCCCCCAACTCCCTCCCCCCACGCTTGGCTCTGACATTGTGGCACTTACCGCCAGGCAGCAGCTCCTCAGTGCACCAGAGCGACAGCGACCTCCACTCCAGCATGTGTCTTCGAGTCCTCCGCTCTTCTTCCTAAGCGCCAGGCATCCAATAGGGTGGCCTGGCGCTTTGGCCAATCAGGAAACAGGTCTAACGCCCTGCCTCCTGACTGGCGGGGAGGAAGATTAGTGTGAAAGTAGCGAAAATTAATTCGCTATCGTCATACAATTGGGTGGCATCAGGGCGCACTCTCTAATGGCTCTAATCAGGTGCTTCAAAAAGTACCACCCCCCGCCATAGGAATCCATGCATCCAGCGTCCTGAAAGGGGCCGGCGCATGGATGGGGGGGCGGCGCCCGTGCGCCCACAATGCACGGGCTGCCACTGCCCAAAACCCCCCTAACAGAAATCCACTCTCCTATTACAAATCCCCCCCTCCAAATCTCTCGTTCTAGCACAACCCCCCAAAATCCCCACAGCACTCAGGGCAGCCACCCCTCCTTCCCACCGCTTGTCCCAGCCCTGGCTGCATGGACACAGCCACTGCTCCCAATGTGACATCCATGCAGGCACATTGTCCTGAATACACCCTGGGTACATCCTGTAACTGTGCACCCACACGGATGTATCTGTGCAGCTGAACATGAATGGGATTGCCTGCACAGGGATGCACGGAACATCCCAATGCAGGTAAATACGGCCCTCGTACAGGTGTATGCTGTACTGTGCCCGTGTGATTGAGGCTTAAGGGTGTCTGCTTTACTAATTAATCCAGAATACAAACACCTTTGGACAGCAGCATTGACCCTCAAACTACTACTTTGTCTGGACAGCTTGGTCTGTTAAAGTAAGTTGAAAAATAAGAGGCTTACTGGCTGGGTCATCAGGTGAAAATAAAGGAAAAAAAGCCTTAAAAAAAGGAAATTAATATAGCCAACACATCTAAGAATTGGTGAGCTGCAATTTAATACATTTTTGTTTTGGGGTTTAATCTCTTGGTGCAGAGTATGAAAATATGCGGCCTCTCGGCAAGTGGGCCTTGACATCGAGGGGGTCACATGTTTGCATACCTAAATGTAAACAAACCTGTGACAAGAGCACTACTTGTGATCGGGAGCTTTCCGATCATGTGACCACTGTGACAGCCAATCATGGTGGTCACATGTTCATAAACTCTGACCTGCATACCGCCACCAGAAGATTAGAAAGGGCTGTGAGCAGTGTTGCCAACCTACCAGAAATTTACTGGCACGGCCAAGTTTTTACTGGCATTTTACAAAAGTTACAAAATTACCGTTTGTACTGCCAATTTCAGTATTTAGGCTACAAACAAGTACACTATGCAAATAGCAATGTGATTTAAGGTAGATAGTCAGGTAAAAAAACATATTTGTGTTATTTTCAATATATTAAGGGCGGATTATTTAGTCCATCAGTTTTTGTCACCAATGTCCAACTGGAGAGATTTCCCCTTAATTTCTGTTCCATAACCACCACAGAAAGTGAGGTGAAATCCCTGGTCGCCAGTGGCGGAACTACCAGAGTCGCAACAGTCAGTTCTCCCTTTCTCCTCTCTCGCACGGGATGAGAGAGGCGACAGGCGATCTGCTCCGTCTCCAACCCCCCCTCCCCCCTCTCCTGTGTGTGCTCTGTGGGAAGTCAAGTGTGAAGCTAACTAGCTTACACTTCCCACAGAGCACACACAGGAGAGGGGGTTGGAGACGGAGCAGATCGGCCGTCTCCTCTCTCATCCCATGCGAAAGAGGAGAGAGGGAGAACTGTCAATGATGGCTGTGAGCTGTATGAGAGACATGCTCTCAGCTCAGAGACTTGCTGGGAAGACAGCATTGATTGATGAGCACTCATAGGAGGTACTAATGGGCACTGATAAGTGGGATTGATAAACACTGATAGGCTGCACTGATGGGTGGCACTGATGGGCATTGAGCACTGATAGGCAGCACTAATAGGCACTGATGAGCACTGATAGGTGGCACTGATAGGTGACACTGATAGGCAGCATTTATGAGCACTGGTGGGCACTTATAGACAGCATTGATGAGCACTGATAGGTGGCACTGATAGGCAGCATTGATGAGCACTGATAGGTGGCACTGATGGGCAGCATTGATGAGCACTGATAGATGGCACTGATGGACATTAAGCACTGATGGGCACTGACAGACGCTGATAGGTGGCTTTGATGAGCACTGATAGGTGGCGCTGATAGGAGAATTGATGGGCACTGATAGGCAGAATTATTGGGCACTGAAATGCAGCACTGATAGGCGGCATTGATGAGCACTGCTAGGTGCCACTGATAGGCAGCATTAATGGGCACTGATTGACACTGATAGGTGGCACTGATGGGCACTGATAGGCGGCATTGATGAGCACTTATAGGTGGCAGTGGCACTGATAGGCAGCATTGATGAGCTCTGATAGGTGGCACTGATGGGCATTGAGCACTGATAGGCAGCACTGATGTGCACTGATGGATGCTGATAGGTGGCATTGATGGGCACTGATAGGTGGCACTGATGGGCACTGATAGGCTGCATTGATTAACACCGATAGGTGGTACTGATAGCCAGAATTGATGGGCACTGATAGGCAGCATTGATGAGCACTGATAGGCGCCACTTATAGGCAGCATTGATGGGCACTGATAAGTGGCACTAATAGGCTGCACTGCCGATAACCAGCAAGTCTGTTTACATGTGATCAGCTGATCACATGGTAAAGGGCTGCTGTGATTGCACTGGATGCACGTCTCAGGGGGCACGCAGGAAGAAGGGTCCTGGGAGGATCTCCATATACGCCCTCCCAAAATTGGAAGTTTGGGGCTCATCATGGTTTCTTGCACCAGGGCCCTGAAGGTTCTAGTTACACTTCTCTGGTAGCCACTGGGATCACCAGAATTTTTGTCCCAAATTCTTAAGACCTCCTGTTTCCATCACACCATCCCTCTTGTCTCCATCCTTCCATCTCTCCATCACCTCATGTCACCATCTTTCCATCACCTCCTGTCACCATCACACCATCCCTCGGTCACCTCCTGCTACCATCACACCATCCCTCGATCACCTCCTGTCTCCATCACACCATCCCCTTCCCTCTCCATCACCTCCTGTCTGCATCACACCATCCCTCCATCACTCCTGCCTCCATCCCTCCTTCACCTCCTGCCTCCATCACACCATCCCTCCTGCCCCATCCCTCCTGCCACCATCTCACTATCCCTCCTGCCTCCATCATCTGTTACCATCACACCATCCCTCCTGCCCCCATCACTCCTTTCACCATCACACCATCCCTCCTGTCACCATCACACCATCCCTCCTGCCTCCATCCCTCTTGTCACTATCACACCATCCCTCCTGCCTCCATCCCTCCTGCCACCATCACACCATCCCTCCTTCCTCCATCCCACTTGCCACCATCACACCATCCCTACTGCCTCCATCACCGCTTGTCACCATCACACCATCCCTCCTGCCTCCATCTCTCCCGCTACCATCACACCATCCCTCCTTCCACCATCACACCATCCCTCCTGTCACCAACACCTCCTGTCACCATCACACCATCCCTCCTGCCTCTATCCCTCCCGCCACCATCACACCATCCCTCCTGCCACCATCACACCATCCCTCCTGTCACCATCCCTCATGCCTCCATCCCTCCTGCCACCATCACACCATCCCTCCTGCCCCCATCCCTCTTGCCACCATCACAACATCCATGGTGCCTCCATCCCTCCTGCCACCATCACACCATCCCTCCTGCCTCCATCACCTCCTGCCTCCATCCCTCCTGCCACCATCACACTATCCCTCCTGCCTCCATCCCTCCTGCCACCATCACAACATCCCTGCTGCCTCCATTTCTCCTGCCACCATCACACCATTCCTCCTGCCACCATCACACCATCCCTCCTGCCTCCATCCCTCCTGCCACCATCACAACATCCCTGCTGCCTCCATCCCTCCTGCCTCCATCCCTTCTGTCACCATCACACCATCCCTCCTGTCTCCATCACCTCCTGTCACCATCAAACCATCCCTCCTGCCACCAACACCTCCTCTATTTATTGCCTTAAGGCGTGCCTGCCCTGGGCTGGTCCGTTCGTGCTGTGGATGCCTGGGCTGTCACTCTGGAGTCTGGATCGTCTGGACAAACCACTACGAGGGCTCCTCCGTTCCGCCTGTACAACTCGCCCCCTGGTGACTGTTTTTAAATTCTGGCGCTCCTGGCGGGATGCGCCATGACATCAATCGCCTTGAAACTAGTAGCGCACTGCCAGCCCAGCTTCTGTCAACTCCGCCCTCGGGACCTGGGCGGCCCCGCCTGCTGGTGCTGGCCAATTACAGGATCGGATCGGGTCACTCTGGGAACTGCACATGCGCAGTTCCAAGCCGATCTGGTCATGGAAATTTTTTACTGCCGCTTTTGCCCTATTATGGGCATTTATGGGCAGGTAGAAAAGTGCCTTGTTTCTTTGGGCTTCCCGTAAAAATACGGGTGGTTGGCAACACTGGCCGTGAGGTGCTGGCGTTAAGGGGTTAAAGTGGTTGTAGAGGCATAAAGTTTTTCTTTTCATTATTTTTATTCAGAAAATTTTCAACAAGTACAAAATCAAGGCATTACGTTTTTTATGAGAATAAGGGTGGGGTAGCGGGGTAGACCCAAAAATGTAAGTAATAGTTGCAGCATGCACACGGCAGCAAACTGAACAGTTTGTTTTTTTTTTTGAAAATTCTTTTTATTCACATTTTGCTTAATAACAACAATAACAGAACCCCAATAAGCCCCCCTCCCCCTCCCTCTTCCCTATTGTGCAATGCCCCAAAAATTTTCAGACAATCTAACACAATTTCTTGCCCTTTCGGCATACTTAGATTGGTTTAACAATGCCAACATAGGTAGAATCTAAAGCAGTGACCACAAACATTTAGTTGCTATTAAGCCTGTCAGGCCTCTTCAATTAGTGTAAATTCCTTTCATGCGACATGCAGTTGATCAGTTATACAGTAACTTATACATTAGCATCCGAGGAGAGCCAGCATTGCCATATCTCCTCAAATTTTTTTGGGCACCCTCTGCTTAAATATGTTGCTTTATACAACGGTAATACCTTATTTACTATACATTTCCAGAAAGCTAAAGATGGGGCCTCAGGTTTTTTCCAGTATAAAAGGATAGCTTTGCGTGCATAAAACAACGGGAGGGAAAGCATGGTTCGCTGTGACCTTAGTGGAGCTATTTCCTCCACCAGGCCCAACAAACATACTGATTTTTTCATGGGAACAGGCAGAGAAATCAGACCCTGAATGGTTTTGGTAACCCCTGTCCAAAATTCCTGTATCTGCCGACACTGCCAAAATACATGGTCGAAATCCGCCCCTGCTGCATTACAACGCCAACAGGTTGCATCATCCAGGCCATAAATGCTGGCAAGTCTGGCTGGGGTATAGTGCACCCTGTGAAGTATTTTAAAGTCAATATACTGATCATGCGCCGAGACTAGGACCCGAAAAGGGTGGTCCCACATATCGTCCCAGTCATCTCTCTGGAAATTGGGTACTAGGGAGCTCCACTTCTCTCTACATTTGTTGAGTGCTAGAGGCCTTTTGGCAAATAACTCCTTATAAGTGGCTGACAGTGTCTTTTGCACGGATTCATCACAGAGCAACTGTTCCAGAGGTGAGGACTGAAGCACCATCATGCCTGTGCCAAATTGCGTGACAAAAGCATGCCGCAGCTGCAAATAGCGAAAGAAGTACCAGTTCGGGAGGTCATGCCTATCTTGTAGTTGATTAAAGGAGAGTAGTTTCCCCTCCCCCACTATGTTTTTTAGTTGTTTTATCCCAACTCTGGCCCATATGATTGGAGCTGGTATTTCGCTAAAATGGGCTAATTTGGGATTAAACTACAACGGTGTATCTGGTGACCACACCTCTGTGTCAGTACGCATTAGCACCCCTGCCCTGTCCCATGCCCGAATAGTAGTACGCATGGAGCCGGTCAAGGGGGCCCTTGTCCGTGGTCCTCTATATAGCAGGAAACCAAGACCCTCATAGGATCCTACCAAGGCAGCCTCCAGTACAGTCGCTGCATCCCCAGCATCTCTCACCAACCAATGCCTGCCAAAAACCATCTGCCCTGCAATGAAGTATTTGAACAGGTCAGGTAAAGCTAAACCTCCCTGTCCATAGGGTTCTTGTAATGTGCGAAGTCCTACTCTAGGGTGTCCAGAACTCCACAAAAATGAGCTGAACAGGCTGTTTGCCCGCCGAAAGAAAGAAAGAGCATGGAATCCAAATAGGAGTGTTGCGCAAGAGGTACAAAAACACTGGTAATATCTTCATTTTACGGAGATTCACCCTACCAATTAAAAAGAGTGGTAAATGTTTCCAGGCCTCTATTTGTATTTTAACCTTTGAAAGCAGTGGCATTAGATTAAGTGTCAAGTAATCTGTAACTTTGGGGGATATACGTACACCTAAATATTTAATTTCAGAGACCCAGGCAATTGGAACCGAAGGAGATGCCCGTGCCTGAGCTCCATCGTCAATAGCCATGATATTGAACTTTTCCCAATTTACCCGTAAACCTGAGAATTTTGCAAATGTGCTTAGAATTTCAAATACTGCCTCCAATGAAGGTCCGGGGTCTTCTAAAAAGAGGAGTATATCATCTGCATATAAGGCCGTGCATTCACGAATGCCGCCTACCTGGAGGGCTTTAACTTCTGTGGACACTCTTAAAGCAATAGCTATGGGCTCAATGGCTAAGGCAAATAAAGCCGGGGAAAGCGGGCATCCCTGCCTTGTCCCTCTACCCACCGACAACTGCGTGGAAACTGAGGTGCCTATCTTAATTGTTGCCTTGGGTGAGCTGTATAACAGTGATATCCATGTAAGAAACACTTCTCCAAGCCCCATGTGCCGTAACACCGTGGACATGTAATGCCAATCCACCGAATCGAAGGCTTTGGCCATGTCCAAAGACACAATCACCCGGGCCCCGGGATTATTATGTTCGATCAGTAGGTGCGCAAACAGCCTGCGTAGATTCGTATCAGTAGATTTCTGCGGAATAAAACCGGTTTGATCTATATCAACCAGTGTGGTTATTACCCTGGACAGTCTGGTGGCGAGTATTTTTGAGAGAATCTTAAGATCCTGATTGAGAAGAGCTATAGGAGTATAGGAAGAGCAGCTCAAGGGATCCTTGCCTGGTTTAGGCAAGAGGACCACCCGAGCCTCCATAAGAGAATCTGGCAAGATCCTATGTTCCAAGCAAAAGTGAAACAATGTTCTGAGTCTTGGCATAAGAGCCTCCAAATGTGACCTGTACCATTCAATGCAGAAACCATCTGGCCCTGGTGATTTGTGAGGTGGGAACGACCTTATGGCAGACTCTATTTCTTTTTTTGTTATCTCTACTTCTAGGCTCTTTTGGTCTGACTCTGATAGTTTAGGTATATCTATGGAGGCAAGCAGGGATTCTAAATCTTGTTTATTATATGCCGGGATGGGCATGTAGAGCAAGCTGAAGTATTCTACAAAGGTGTCAAGAATATCACTTGGGTCTGTGAGTAGAGTTCCTTGAGAATTAGTGATACAGGGTATACTGGTCTGAACTCTCTGCTCTGCCACCAGCATAGCCAGAAGCTTCCCATTTTTGTCTCCTTGTTCGAAGAGGGACTCAACCCTTCATGTCCAAGAAGTGTGTGTTAATTCAGTATAATTCAACGTCAGAAGACGGCGTGCCTCAAGTAGTTCAATATAGGTAACATCTGATTGGTCAACTGCATGGGCTCCCTCACACCTCCTCTCCTTGTCCTGCAGTTCCTGTGATTTAATATTGAATTGTTTACGTGCTTGCTTAATTGCCGAGATGTACTGTCCTCGCATACACGCCTTAAAGGCGTCCCAAACTATCGGAAGGGGGGCTGACTGCAAATTATTCTCCCAGTAGCCAGAAAAAGTTGGCACCACCTGGGAAGATACCGACTCTACCTCCAACCATCGCGGATCTAATCGCCATGCCCCCCTTCTCACCTGCGATGGCATACCAATATGAACCCGTAGGGGGGTGTGATCTGACAGACCTCCCGCCATATAATTGGCTCCCCTCACCAGCTGCAACATAGGAGCATTTGCAAATGCCAGGTTGATCCTAGATGACGATTTATGCGTTTTGGATAGGTGTGAGAAACTCACTGTAGTGGGATTTTCCACCTCCATAACTCCGTGAAAGCAGCCATCTCCGCCCACGCAGCCAGCTCTACCGACGCCACTCTCCTAGAGTTAGAGGAATCCAAAGCAGAATTTAAAATGGCATTAAAATCCCCCGCCACAATGAGAGGTAAATGCATGAAGGGAGCCAACCTACCCAGTAAGTCATATAACACTTGAATTTGAAATTGTGGGGGAACATACACATTGACCAGTACCATCTTATGCCCATGGATGTCTGCCACCACAATAACATACCGGCCCCCTGGATCTGTGAGGACCTGAGGAACACTACAACGAACCGTTTTACTAATCAAAATGGCCACGCCTCTGGCGTACGTAGAATATGTAGCATGTATTGCCCGTTGGATCCAGGAGCGCCTCATAGTCAGAATCCTATTACCATCTAGATGTGTCTTTTGTAAAAAGACGATATGCGGTTTAAGTGGTTTCAAGTATTGGAACATCAGGGCACGCCGAAACTTGTCGTTCAGGCCTCTAACATTCCAAGACAATATATCAAATATATTTACTGCCATAGAAATACCTTAAACATAAGACAAAAGATGGTATATCCTTACAATATTTGCTAGCAATCACTAAATACTGATATTCTTGTCCATAAAACAAGTCCCAAGTAGCACCGGGCAGATTCTGGAACATTGCACAAATAAGAAAACCAAACCCCCCACCAAAGAACACATAACTCCCTGCTGCTGTGCAAAACATTCACTGATACAATCAGCGTAGACCCAAAACTAGTCCAACTTTAACGTGAAGGTGACCTAAAAAGAAAAAAAAAGATTAGTGTGTCCAGATCATTGCAGTCCGTCCAGACAAAGAACAAAAAATAAATAAAACTGTGTGAAAAAGTATCTGTTCCTACTTCACTTTCGATCCGTGCCCTGAAAGGGATAAAAGGCCCATCTGACCCCCACAAAAAATATATCCAGGGGAGTCAACTCAACACCCACCAAAGTGAGAACACTGAGAGTACCGATATAGGTCAATAGGAGATGCATAGGAAGTCCCAGTCTCCTCATCCACATGGTATAAAGGATTCTTTATCATCAGTATTTCGGCTGTGTGGGTGTATAAGAAGTTCCCCTAAAGCGCCCCCCCCCGGGGCGAGTATGAACAACAAGGTCCCCAAAACTAAATGAAGAAATGGAACCTCCGTTACCTTTCTGCACAAGGTGTCGATCCAATCATTTGCACCTTCAGGGGTATCAAAAAAACGGATTGTGCCTTTGTGAGGGATCCGTAGCCGGCTCGGGTACAGCATACCAAACTTGATGTTTTTTTCCCGGAGACGGCGCCTCACGTCATTGAAGGATCTGCAATGTTTATGGACCTCGGCTGAGAAATCCGGGAACAGCATCAGCTTGGTGTTTTCGTATGGCAATTCCAGATGCTTTCTTGCCTCCGCTAGGATCATATCCCTATCTCGGTAGTTTAGCAGTCTTACCAAGAATGGTCTGGGTGGTGCGCCTTCTGGACATTTCCCTGTGGGAACTCTATGCGCTCTCTCTACAACGTATGTGGGTGGCATATCTGGAAGGTTCAATATTTGCTTGAACAGCGTTTCAGCAGGCCTCTGCCCCTTTGCGCCCTCAGGCAGGCCTACCACGCGGACATTGTTTCGCCTCTGTCTATTTTCGGCGTCGTCCACTTTATGTGCCAGGGAACTCACCAGCGATTGTAACTCTGAAATTTGTGCCGTGTGTGTGCCCTGCTGATCTTTCATTGTGCCGATCCGGTCTTCCGCCTCATTAATTCTCCCTCTCATCTTGTCCAAATCATGGCGAATCAAGGTACACTCTGATGCCAGGTGATCTATGCGGACCATCATCATGGATTTAAACCCCTCTATAGCAGCTAGAATGGGTTTTGTTATCGTCTCTGGTGCTGTCTCCAGGGCAGCAGATGGGAGATCCATTTCCTGCGCAGCTGAGGGGGCCGACATTCCTGCAGAGGATGTAGCGGTTCCCGGGCGATGCACTGCTCCCAGCCCGCTCCGTATAACGGAAGTGGAGGCCGTCATGGCGCTTGGTGAGCTTGCGCCCCGCCCCTTTACAGAGCACAGCGGCTTCGGGTCCTTGCTGAGCTTACCCTGGCCTTTGGCTGACATAACTGCTGTCACAGGGGGGTCCTGGGTGCCCGCGGGAGCCGCCGTGTTATTCTGTGGGTGAGATGTGCCGTTATACAGGGTGAAATCGTCAGATCTGCACAGAGCTCCAGAGACCCACGTCCGACCTGCTTCACATCCCGGCCACGCCCCCGCAAATTGAACAGTTTAATAGTGGTGCACTTACTGCCCTACAGCAAAATATAGGGTTAACAGTGGCAAAGGAAAAATGCCCTTTTGTGGGTGGTGTCACTGGTAGGAAAAAGTGCCCCTGTGTCGGTGGTGTCACTGGAAGGAAAAATAATGCCCCTGTGTCGGTGGTGTCGCTGGAAGGAAAAAATGTTGCTGCATCAGCTTCCATGGGGAAAAACTGGTACATTGTCGCTTTCAGTAAAGCCTCGTACACACGGTTCGATTGTTGTACGACCGAGCGTCTGATTTTTGTCAAAAGCACGTGTACAGGATTTTGTCTAGCATACTAACTATCCACAAATTGTTGATCGACAAACACAAACGTAGTAACGTACTACGAGGGTATAAAGAGGAAATTAATTTTTCGAGCGCCACCCTTTGGGCCCCTTCTGCTAATTTCATGTTAGTAGAAGTTTGTTAAGCGTTGATTCGCACTTTTTTAAGTTGTTTTTATTTGCATGGCAGATAGCATCCCTAATTTAATTTCTGTTGTATTTTTTTTCTGCACAATAAAAAAAAAATTGTGTAGAATAATACTTGGCTATGTGTTTTTCTTCAAATGACAGTTTGGGAGTAGGCAGTTACATTAAAAACAACACAATGGAAAATTAACAAGGGACACCATTATAGTTGTATCTTTGATCTTTGTTCCAATATTTTTTATTGTTTTAAAGAAAATTAGTACAATGTGGACATTGTAAGACGTTGTACAGAGTGTTATAGGCATGACAATACATAAAAATATCTTGAATGATTTGTGCTTATTTATCTTAAATAACAAATGCTAATAAGAAGCATATATTTGAATTTCTAGTATGATGAAAATACTAGTTAAATGGATATTCTAGAAAATAATATAATATAATGTGATATTATATTATTGTCCTCCTAGGAGACCCCCACTGGGACCTCTTTTGTCTCCTAGGGGTAAGGTTTAGATTTAATGGAATTGGGTAACCAAAGTTTGTTATACTGAATTTTTATATAAAGATGAGAAAATGATCAAGTAACTGTTTTGACTCGGTACTATATCAAGACTAGTGTAGTTAATAGTGTTTTATATCAAGAAAACTTTTTCTACTCAGAAATTTTCCGTCATAGGAATTTTTCAGCACCTGTCCATTGTTCCCATGGTAACCATAGCTTTTTTTCTTTTGTTAACCTGTTTGCACTCGAAGCCATGATTAGTTCATAGCTATAATGGGTGTTTACTAATTGGAGTGTGTGTTCCATTGAAGGAATATTATCAGATTTCCACAGTCTAGTTATGCTAAGTCTTGCTGCCATTAGAATATGTGTTGTTACATGTCTGAATGTTTGTGGTATGGAGTCTATATTTAGGTTTAAAATCGCTAAATCGGGTGATAGAGGAATATGTTGTGATGTGATGTCCCTTAGTATTCTGAAGATACTTTCCCAGTAGTTTTTGAGGCGATTGCAGTGCCAGAGAATGTGCATTATATCGCCTTTAGCTGAGTTGCATCTCCAACATAGGTTTGGGGCGTTTTTATTAAACAAGGCTAATTTTGTTGGGGTTATGTACCATCGGAGAGATATTTTTTGGGCTAGTTCCCATAGAGCAGAGCATTTAGTTGCTTTATATATTGTTTGTAATGCCTGTTGCCATTGGTGGTCCGTGTAAATTTGCCCTAAGTCCTTTTCCCAATGTATGTGGGGAGGAGCTTTAGTGAATCTCCGTTTTTGATGTAGAATGTTGTAGAATATAGATATCCCTTTTGTATTTGGTGATGGATCAGTTAGGAAATGCCAGGCCTTTGGGTGTATTGTGTATAGTGGGATATGTATTTTATCAAGGCAGTGTTTTACTCTAAAATATGTAAAAAGATCAGTTTTGGGTATATTATATTCTTGTAGTAGAAGAGAGAAGGGTTTTGGTTTTGAGTTTTGGAATAGGTCTTGGATGGATTTTATTCCCTGATAGGACCATTTGGATAGTAATAAGTCTGGTGATAGATGGTGTAGGGCTTCGATAGGGATAGGGATTGGAGGGTTTTTAGGGTAGGTTTGGCTAGATTGGGCTAAGATTTTCCATGCAGTGGCTGCTGTTTTCATGGTGGGTGGTAATGCTAACGGTATTTGTGAACCTAAGGGGGTGCTCATTAACCACCATTGCAGATTTGGGCGAATAAGTGTTGAGTTTTCTATTTTTCCCCATAATGTATTAGGCTCTGTGTGAAACCACTCTTTAAGTTGGTCTAGTATTGATGCTTGATAGTAATCATTAAAATCAATGGTGCCTGATCCTCCCGCTGATTTGTGTTTCATGAGTATCGAGTGTGCGCTTCTAGGTTTTTTATTTTTCCAAATGCATTTATTGAGTACTGTTTGGAGAGACTTAAAAAAGTATTTTGGTATGGGGATGGGGAGGGTTCTAAATAAGTAGAGGATTTGTGGTAGGTGGATCATTTTGAATGCTGCGAGTCTCCCTGACCATGATAGTTCTATCTTTGTTATTTTTTGGCATTCTATTCGTAATTTGTCAAGTAGTGGTTTAAAGTTGGTTGAAAAGAGGTGTTTAACTGATCTTGTAAGAAGTATCCCTAGGTATGGTATGTTTTTATCTGACCATGTAAAGGGGTATTGGTTTTGTAATAAATTTTTGGTTGTGGCGTCCATTTTAAGATCTAAGATGTGTGATTTAGACGTGTTCACTTTGTAGTAAGAAACTTGTCCGAACCATTCTAAAATTTTTTGGGTTTCTGCTAGTGAAGATGTTGGATTTGTGAGAATCAGAATCACATCGTCCGCGAATAGATTGATCTTGTGAGAGATTTTGCCTACTGTTAAGCCTGTAATTAGGGGGTTGGAGCGAATGTGTTCCGCCAAGGGTTCCATCATTAGGTTGAATATAATTGGCGATAAAGGACACCCTTGGCGTGTGCCGTTTGATATGTCAAACGGTTGTGAAAGCATATCTGCTGTGTATACTCGTGCTGATGGGTTGGAGTATAATGCCATGATGGCTCTGAGTATGTGTTCTCTGAAACCGAATTTTTGGAGTACTTTTTGGAGATAGGTCCAATGAACCCTATCGAACGCCTTCTCTGCATCTAATGAAAGCAGCAGAGAAGGCGTTCCGCTGGATTCGGCATAGTGTATCAAGTCTATCATGCGTCTTGTGGCATCCGGTGCTTGTCTGCCCTTAATGAATCCTGACTGGTCTTTGTTTATGAGATCTGGCATGAACTTCATTAAACGTTTGGCAATGGTTTTGGCGTATATTTTAATGTCTATGTTAAGTAATGATATGGGACGAAAGTTTTGAGGGGATGATGGTTCTTTACCTGGTTTTGGTAGTGTTATAATAATAGCATTCAGTGTTTCTTTATTAAACTGTGAAGAGGAGGCAGCGTTATTGAAAAGTCGTGTTAAGTATGGGGTTAATTGATTGGCGAATTTCTTATAGTATTCTCCAGACAGACCGTCTGGTCCAGGAGCTTTCCCTGTAGGTAGTGAGTTTATTGAGTCTAGGAGTTCAGGTTCAGTGAAAGGTTCATTTAGAGAGGATAGTTGTGATTCTGTAAGTGTAGGGAGTGTAATTTGCTGTAAGAATGTATTAATGTCTTCTTCTGAGGGATGAAATGTTGAGGTGTCTTTTTTAATATTATATAAATCGCTATAGTAGGTACTGAAAGCGTTGGCAATATCCTGGGGGTTAGTCAGTGGTTCCTTAGTGTGGGGATGGATTAGGTGTGTGATTTTAGTTTTAGATCTTTTCCCTTTGAGGCGTTGTGCTAATTTTTTACCCGCTTTGTTTGATGTGGAGTAAGAGTTGGCTTTGATTTTACGTTGTATGTGTTCGAAAGAATGGAGGAGGAGCATCCTCAATTCCTGTCTCAGGTTCATCAGTTGGGCCAGGTAGGTAGGGCGTGGGTCATTTTTGTGTAAGGCTTCAATATTGGCAATTTGTGAGATAATGTTGTCTAAACGCTGCGTCCTCTTCTTTTTATTAATAGAGCATAGTTTGATTAAGGTGCCCCGGATGACAGCCTTGTGTGCACTCCACACCACAGCAGGATCGGACACAGAACCATCATTAAGATGGAAGTAATCAGTGAGATGTTCTTTGATGGTTTGAGAGTATTGTGGATGTTGTATTATGTAGTTGTTGGCACGCCAGAGGAAAGTATTCCGCTGGGGATTGGTGTCTGTTATGGTAATTGTGATTGGAGCGTGGTCCGACCATGCTATGGTGTGGATTACAGAAGCACTTATATTTTGTAAAAGCCATTTGTCTGTGAGGAACATATCGATCCTCGAGTATGATTTATGATGTGGTGAAAAGTAAGTATAGTCTTTTTCAGAGCCATGGTAACATCTCCAAACATCAAACAGATCATGTGTTGCTAGGAATTGCTTCAAAGGGGATTCTCTTCTTTTTGCTGCCGATGTTGTATCCATATGAATGTCTGTGACCAAATTGAAGTCTCCACATATAAGTAAGTGGCCCTGGCGGACCTTGTTGGCTTTGTGAAGGACAGATCTTAAAAATTTCATTTGTTGAGAGTTGGGGGCATACACATTCAGTATTGTGTATGTGGTTTTGTTTATGGTACAAATTAGGATTATGTATCTCCCATTGGGGTCAGAGATACATTGAAGTAGGTGGAATTCTACATCCTTTTTTATCGCTATTAGAACTCCTCTTTTTTTGGTAGAATAGGTAGCGTGATAGATTTGAGGAAACTTGCTGTTGGTGCAAAGTGTTGTGGAAGAGGGCAGTAGATGTGTTTCTTGAATGCATAAAATGTCACTTTGCATTTTCTCTGCTGTGAGCCATAGAGAGTGACGTTTTGCTGGGTGGTTTAGGCCCTTGGCATTAAGGGATAGAATGTTAAGTGGCATTTCTAGATGTTGGCGTGTAGATTTTTATAGTTACTTACTGTTAGATGGTCCGGTTGCTTTTCCTTATTATTCTTTTATATTTCTTTTTTTTTCCTTTTATTGGTGGTTGATGTTGCTTGCAGACGTGGAACTGTTGGTGGCTGTGGTCTTTGGTGATGTGGGTTCGATGCTATGGTAGAGAGTAGCAGTTCAGTTTACTTTAGTTACCTGTAGTACTGCATAGAAAGGGAGGGAAGAAGAAATTAAGAAAACAACAAGAAAACGTATAACACTTTCTCCTTCTTCCCCCTTAGTTATGTAAAAATTTGAACAGAACAAAATAAAATAGTAAGGCGGCGTGAAAAAGGCTGGTTTCAGCTGAGCCGCTATGGGGGTAAAAACAGTTCGTACTGAGATGTCTGCACTAAACAATCGAACAAACGCAGCGTTCAGTGAGAGAGAACTTAGTTAACAGTGTTGTTGGCCCTCCTGGGCTTGGGTTCATGTTTTGTTTGGGAGATCTTTTGTTCCTTGGTTGCGGCGTGATTGTGGTGATCTACGTTGCTGTAGAGGTGGATTTTCATTTTTGGGTGCTTCTATTATGATGCCCCATTCGTACAGGAGGCGCATGCCTTTTTGTAGATCATTAATTGTATGGGTGGATCCATTCTTGGTTATGAGGAGGGTTGCCGGGTATCTCCATTTATACAGGATTTTATGGTTATTGAGCCCCTTAGTGATAGAATGCAGGTTCCTCCTGAGTTGTAGCGTGTATTTGGATAGATCTGGGAAGATCTGGATACCCTCAAACGGTCTTGGTAGTGGTGATTTGGATCTGGCTTCAATCATCAGTTTTTCTTTTATGTGATAAAAGTGTATACGCATGAGTATATCTCTGGGTATTGAGGCTGCCAGATGTGAGGGTTTCGCTATTCTGTGGATCCTGTCTATGATGATGTCTCTGGGGGATGTATCTGGTAAGATGGTGTGAATGAGATCTTTAGCGAACTTGGGAAGGTCTGCTGGTGGGATGTTCTCCGGGACCCCGCGTAATTTAACATTATTCCGCCTTGAGCGGTCTTCTAAATCGGCCAGCTTGGCGCGGACCCATTCCTGCTCTTCCTTGATTTCATCGTGTGCATCAATTAGGTCATTTACTGTGGTTGTGCATTCGCTCATGCCTCTTTCAATGTTAGATACTCTGTTCCCCATGTGCTGCATGTCAGTGGAGATTTTACGGAACATTGATGACAAGTCTGTCATCAGTGATGTCTGTAAAGACATGAGCATGTCTTTTAAAGTAGTGTCAATTACAGGTTGGCCTGATGTGGGGAAGGATGCCATAGAGCTGTGTAGGGCCTGGCCGGATTGCATGGGAGTGAAAGCCTGGGGCTCTGTTAGGGCAGTGGGAGGCCTCGGGTATGATGCATCCATCCGCATCCTGGCTTTGGCAGGGCTGCTGGTAAGGGGATCGGTACCTGTGTCTGGTGCAGGATACACTCTCTCTTCTGAGGGTCCTATTTCTCCCTGTGGGTCATCAGGGAGATCTGTATAAGCCTCGTTTGCTGTGGATAGGCCGCTGCCATCGTGCCAGTCCCTGTCCTCCGGAGGGAACATGAAGGATGTCAGCTTCTTGGGCCTGTGTTCTCCCATCCTCTTGCGGGACATCGTCGGCGGTGGGGTGATGGTTCACTGGCACAAATCTGGTGGCGATTGAGTGTCTGTAGCGGGCTCTATTCGCTCCGGTGTCTCTCTTCACTGCAGAGCTGTGGAGCTAAGCATCCATCTTCAGTGACGGTAGGCCACGCCCCCCCGTATCTTTGATCTTAAAAACTCAGGGATATTGGTTTTGTGTCAACTTCCACAAAAAAATCAAACAACAACCATAATATTAATATTAAATTATTATTTATATCACTACAAAACAAATGTCTTTTAAAATACGTTTGGCATAGCTACATCAGTATCACCAGCAAAGCAGCTTCATTATTATCCCATTAAAGAAGATGAGAATTTGCGCTGCATTTCGACTTTTCATCAATTGCCGCGTCACGAATGTTAATTCTAGATTACGAACAGTAGTTCCCGGTTGTTCCTTGATTCTGATCATGCTTGTTTGTACTTTCGACTTTTGTGTGACGATTCCTGTACTGACCATCCAAAAATCGGACGTTGAGTTCACATCGGACAAAAATTTTATAGTCTGCACATCCAGTTTTTGTCTGCTGAAAAAGTGAAATCGGCTGTCGAAAGCACTGTACCAACGATCCGAAAATCCGCAGACAACTCATCTTACGAATTTTTCCATATGATTTTCATATGGTATGTACAGGCCTTAATAGTTAAACGTATTGCCGTGTTCGTGGTTTCATTCCGAGGAGGACTGCTTTGGAATACCTGTCATGAGATCAAGGAGCAGAGAGGAGCTGAGGGGCACTGTTGAGTGCATTAAGCTAAAGGGCCCTAGGTGGCTCTAGTAGAGACGGAGAGCTGAAGAGCTCTGAAGGAGGTAGAGTGGCTATGGAGATTTGAAGGGAAGAGCAGAGTACTCGGGCTGAGTTCCCCTCCCCCATCCTTCATGTCCTTACAGTTCAGACCTTCTTCTCGGCGTGGCCCCTGAAAAGGGATTAAGGCAGGTTCTCCTTTTAGTCTCTGGCACTGAAGAGGTCTCTTTCCAGCAGGAACCCTGTACCCTGCTCTCCTCCACCCACAGTATGCTGCCTTTGGAGGGAAGAAGAGCATCCTCCCAACAGAAGCTATCATAAGCCCCTGCTCTACCCCATTCGCATAAAGGACACATTTGCCTTGCTCCCTTCACATTTCATCTCCGTGACAATGGCCACCAGGACAAAAAGAGGAGTGAATCTCTCCAGTAGGAACACAAAAGGCAATACAAGCTTGACAAAGGATCTAACCCCTTACCATTCTATTCAAAACGAAAAAAACTTTTGCCTTTACATACACTTTAACAAGTGTTTTGTTGCCCATGCAGGAGAAAGTAACAGGTTTGCTTTATTACCCCTACCATCAGCATGTACTCGCCTTTCATCTATTTTCCTGCCATCCAGTCAACCACTGGGAGTGAGGAAAGGAAGCCCTAAGGCAGGGGTAGGCAACCTCGGCCCTCCAGCTGTGGTAAACCACAAATCCCATCATGCCTTTGCCTCTAGGAGCCATGCCTGTGATTGTTAGGGTCTTGCAATGTCTCATGGGACTTGTAGTTTCAAAACAGCTGGAGGGCAGAGGTTGCCTACCCCTGCCCTAAGGTCTGCGTCTTTCTGATTCACAGCAATGATAACTTGCCACAAAGTTGTCCCAATGTTGAATTGTAAGTCTTGTGTAGGAAAGCATTCTTTTGTACACTGTCTGTGAGGTTGTTTACTTTCATGGCTGGTACATACCATAGAGTTCTTGTTACAAACAGATTCTTCCTGTTAAGAGGTTGTTTTCTGTTCTCACTTAAGGGTCAGGAAACCCCTCAAGGCTATATACAGTGCCTTGAAAAAGTATTCATACCCCATTGAAAATGTCCACATTTTGTCATGTTACAACCAAAAACGCAAATGTATTTTATTGGGTTTTTATTTAATAGACCAACACAAAGTGGCCCATAATTGTGAAGTGAAAGAAAAATGATAAATGGTTTTCCAAATTTTTTACAAATAAATATCTGAAAAGTGTGGCGTGCATTTTTATTCAGCCCCCTTTACTCTGATATAACTAAAATCTAGTAGAACCAATTGCCATCAGAAATCACCTAATTAGTAAATAGAGTTCACCTGTGTATAATTTAATCTCAGTATAAATACGGCTGTTCTGTGAAGCCCTCAGAGGTTTGTTAGAGACCCTTAGTGAACAAACAGCATCAGGAAAGCCAAGGAACACACAAGACAGGTCAGGGATAAAGTTGTGGAGAAGTTTAAAGCAGGGATAGGTAAAAAATAAATATCCCAAGCTTTGAACATCTCACGGAGCACTGTTCAATACATCATCTGAAAATGGAAAGAGTATGGCACAACTACAAACCTACCAAGACATGGCCGTCCACTTAAACTGACAGGCCAGGCAAGACGAGTATTAATCAGAGAAGCAGCCAAGAGGCCCATGGTAAGTCTGGAAGAGCTGCAGAGATCCACAGCTCGGGTGGGAGAATCTGTCCACAGGACAAATATTAGTCATGCACTCCACAAATCTGGCCTTTATGGAAAAGCGGCAAGAAGAAAGCCATTGTTGAAAGAAAGCCATTAGAAGTTCCATTTGCAGTTTGCGAGAAGCCATGTGAGGGACACAGCAAATGTGAAAGAAGGTACTCTGGTCAGATAAGACCAAAATTAAACTTTTTGGCCTAAGAGCAAAACGCTATGTGTGGCACAAAAATTACACTGCACATTATCCTGAACACACCATCCCCACTGTGAAATATGGTGGCATCATGTTGTGGGGATACTTTCCTTCAGCAGGGACAGGAAAGCTGGTCAGAGTTGATGGGAAGATGGATGGAGCTAAATACAGGGCAATCTTATAAGAAAACCTGTAATGCCACGTACACATGGTTGGACTTGCCAACGGGATAAACTCCGTTGGCATTTCTGACGGAAAACTTTAGAACATGTTCTATATCTAAGTCCATCGGAAATGCCAATACAAAGTATTAACTCGGGGGGGGGGGGGCTGAATACAAATGCACGCCACACTTTTCAGATATTTATTTGTAAAAAATTTTGAAAACCATTTATCATTTCCCTTCCACTTCACAATTATGGGCCACTTTGTGTTGGTCTATTAAATAAAAACCCAATAAAATACATTTGCGTTTTTGGTTGTAACATGACAAAATGTGGACATTTTCAATGGGGGTATGAATACCTATCACATAAAATCCCAATAAAATTTATTTACGTTTTTGGTTGTAACATGACAAAAGTTGGAAAATGTCAAGGGGTATGAATACTTTTTCAAGGCACTGTATGAATCTCTTACAAGAAGTGCAAGGACAGAGAGTGACCAATCCACATGCTCTACAAGCCAGGAGGTGCTGCAGGCTGATTTTGTGCTGTATCCATCCATTCTTCCAGGCTGAAAAGGGACAATACAGATGTTACTGCACTGTGTAGCTTACTGTTTGTTATATTACTGGCACTCCTGTGTGACCACTCCTGTGTGACTACTCCTGTGTGACCACTCCTGTGTGGGAATCAGAGAAATCTGTTATAGGCTTCTCTGATTCACTGAATCTTTCTATTTGCATACTGCAATATACTTGGGCTATTCTCAAGTGTATGAGAGCAAAGCTCATTTGATTATAACCTGTTATAACCTATAATCAAGTGACTGGTTTGTGTTGAAGTGTATATCTGCCACTTCATTATTTAAAGCAACGGTGTCCCTTTTTGGTCTCGGGGGGGGGGGGGGGTTCCTAGCCTAAGGAATGGTAAACAGCTCAGGGTTGCGACAGGATAGGCTTCCGACAGCTATTTAGATAGGTAGAGGTCCGGGAGCATTGATAGCCTATAGTCAGGTTAGGGACCAAGAGATAGGCCTTGCAATCAGACTTCTTCGCCATTGGTGTGTTTGTTCAAGCGTCCCCAGGAAGCCACCGCTCCACAGATGCCTCAGCGTTCGTCCTCTCGAGCTGGATTATGTTATGCCTTGCAAGCCAGCTCATCAGGGGCCCCTGCAACCAAACTGTGCCACAGGGCCTAATTGAAGGTATTGGTGTTAAAGGCCCTTAGTTATACAGTATATCCGGATATATAGATACATTATATACTGTTCTTCTCAGACATATATACATTCTTCCTGTTATTGCTTTGGTTGTATGTAACGCCATCACTTTATCATAAAGTTACACTAATCACCTGTTGGTATGTCTGCATATCTTTATTCTTAGAAATCTCTGCTGGCTGTATTAGTATTATTGTTGTCAGTTATTTTGGGTGAGTTACTAGTTATTGTCCTAGAAAGGGATCATCTCTCTATACGCTGGAGCCCTGTTCTAGGTGGAGGCACTGCCAATTATATATTCATAATCCACTCTTCCTTTAACAAAGGCTCTGGCTCATTTGGTTACCTGCAGATTAGCGCCATAGCCTGTGTGGAGACTTACAGAATGTTTGCAACTCCAGTTGATCTGGAGTCATGCAATGCGGACTTGCTGCAATTGTACAACAAACTTGTGAAGCCCGGCAAGTCTAGCAATAGCTTAGCAAGTCATTTTCAAACTTGCAGCACAATTGCTTGCTATGTGGTTTGGAGCTTACACAATTACTCTCTATTTTTTTTTTTTTTTTAAAGATATTTTTATTGAGTTTTCACAAGATTACAACAGAGGTTACAGTGGTACATGTCATAAAAAAAAAAAAAAAAATGAATATAACAAGTAAATCCTAGGGGATAAAGCAGTACCTTATGGAACATAGTATCAACAATTGTATCTACTCTTTTCACTGGTTAGTATCTGAAGGAAGAGAAGACCAGTTTATACGTCGTGAGTGCGAATGTTAGCTCCAACCCTGTGGCATACGATGATAATACTGGTGTAACCTAAGAGAAGGGTCATTGGTACCTAAAACAGTAAGGTTTTCTCTGTACATATGTATGGTTGGATTTTGCGATTGATGAGTTGTAATAGATAAGTATTAATTTTTAATGTTTAAAGTTAACCGACCATATGAGCTCTACTCCCTCTCCCGGGCACCCCTATAGGGAACTATCTGTGCCCAGCAGGGGGAGTGTAAGAGTAACTATTTCTGAAACATGTCGGTTCTATCCGACTAAGTTTTTTATAGTTCTGAAGAGACTCCTAATGCAAGGAGCGTTTGTAGATAAATCTTGAGGGTTGTGGGGAGTGTAGAGTAGGGGTAAGGGGGGGAGGAGAGGGGAAGGTGAGACGGAGGTTTTGTCAGCCTGTTACATGTTTATTGGTGTATATATTCAGGTGTTTACGTGTTCGTTCGTCCCTCGGGCTCTGGGGGAAGGCCACCAACTGAGGTGTTTTCGGCATGTGCTGATTTAAAATGAAACCAACACGCCCAGATGTTTTTGTATTTGGACGGAGTGTCGGATGATTGATGGATAAGGTTTTCCATTTCAGCCAGTCCATCTACCTTCCGGATCCAGTCATGGACAGTGGGGGGAGAGGTGCTTCTCCAGAGTACTGGGATGCATAAATTTGCCGCATTGATGAGGTGTAGAACCAGGGATTTTTTATAAGTTCGTTGTGGGAGTGAGGTGTGATGAAGTAAGTATTGGGCAGGAGTGAAGTCAGGGGAGTATGTCGTTATCTGAGCGATCAGGCGGTGTATTTCAGCCCAGTAATTTTGGATGAGTGGGCATTCCCACCATATATGCAGTAGAGTACCTGTGGTTGCGTTACAACGCCAACAGAGTGGAGGGATAGTAGGCTTGAATTTGTGAATTTTATCAGGGGTCCTGTACCACTTCGCAAAGATTTTATATCTGTTTTCCTGGGTGGAGGTGTTGAGGGAGCCTTTGTGCATATGATTGTGGATATGTGTCCACTCCTCAGCGGTGAGATCTATATTTAGGTCTTGTTCCCATTGTCTAACTAAGTTGTCATGTTTAAGTTCATGATTGGAAAATAGCAGTGCGTATATGGATGAGATGAGATGTCTTTGGGGTTCTTGAGCAGTGCACAAGAGTTCAAAAGGTGTAAGTTCCCTGTGTATATCTGCGGCGGGTTCGAGGCTATGAATAAAGTGACGTATCTGCAGGTATTTGTAGAATGGTATGTGGTAGTCTGGGAATGTGGTGGTCAGGGCCTGAAACGTCATGAGGGATTTTTGATGGAACATTTGTTGTATTTTGAGTCTGGGTCTATTTGGGTCTGATGTGTTGAAGCGGGGGTGAACTCCGGGTTCAAAGTCTGGATTATTTTCCAAGGGTGTCAATTACTCTCTATTTGCCCCATGTGACATTGTTGGACCAAGTACCGAAGCTGTCACATGAGAGAAAGGGGAGTAAGTCACATTCTCCCACTATACCTGAGAGTACTGAATACTCAAACTATCGGATTCAGTCAAGATGGGACTGCCACAAATGGGGCCGGATCTAGGGAGGTGCTGAGGTGGGCTGTGCCCCCCTAGATTTCACTTATGCCCCCCAGGCTGCTATTGACACTGTACTTGGTGCACTGAGCTCCTCCTCCCTGTACTGCTACACAGGGCTCCCCGAAGTCCCCCAGATACAGCCTGCTCTGAACACTTCTCTGGAGCCCCAGCACAAAGCTGACTGCCGCAGCTACACTATTATTGACAGGTCAGACTCTGCTCTAATTGTGGGAGGCTGCCCCACTCATCAGCTATGGGTGAATGCTAAGGACAAGTGGCATCCATGACGCTGTGACAGAGAGAGATGCAAGATGAGGAGAGAAAAAAAAACAGGGGGAGGGGGTCTGGAGTTTGGATAGACAAAAAAAGAGATGGGGGGGGGGGGGGCTGGACTTTAGAGAGACAAAAAAAGTGGAAGGAGGGGATGGAGAGGAATAAAAAAAATGAAGGGGGGGGGCACTGGATTTTGGAAAGACAAAAAAAAAAAGGAGGGGGAGGCTGGGCATTAGAGAGACAAAAAACAGGGGGAGGCTGTACTTTATAGAGAGGGGAGGGGGGAGGAGGGTTGGACTTTGGAGGAAAAAAAAAAGGTGGAGGGAAGTCGCAGACTCCTGTGGTCCTATGGATATTCCACCTTGTGAGTTGCAAATAAACCATATGTCTGACCTGTGGATGTCATATAGGCACTATGTGACAATATTGTGGTACCTTTATTTTAATCAACCTCTGAAATCTTAATACTGACACCAGGGCTGGTGCGAGGATTCTTGACACCCCAGGAAAAAAAAACTAATCTTGCCGCGTTCCGCCCCTGAACCCATCTCCTTTGCCTGAGCATCAGTGTGACAGGAGCCAGTGTTCTGACGAGAAGTGTCCCCCCATCGGATAGTGTCCGCTCCGTACTGCTCAGGCGCCGCGCTTGCGCAATAAGGAGGACAGAGGAGACGCCGAAAGTCTCTGAAGAAGAACAGCTGATGAAGAAGTATCCGCCCTTATCATCGTCCCTTACAAAGTTGTATGAGCCTCGGGGCCATGTAACATAATGTGGTATAAACTGCGCATGCGCCCTGTAGAGATAATGCTCAGTTGTTGATTTTCGGCTATTTTCGGAGTGTCCTGTGGACTCCGTTGACGCTTGCACTTGACGCTAGAGGGCGGACACTATCCGATGCCAGGCACTGCGCTTGCACAGTAGAGGGCGGACACTATCCGATGTCAGGCGCTGCGCTTGCACAGTTGAGGGCGGACACTATCCGATGCCAGGCACTGCGCTTGCACAGTAGAGGGCGGACACTATCCGATGCCAGGCGCTGCGCTTGCACAGTAGAGGGCGGACACTATCCGATGGGGGACTATTTTCAATAGAACACCAGCGCTAGAGGAAGCATGCGGCTGCAGTAGAGAGCACTGATCATAGAGGCACTATCTTTTTATATAGGGGGGACTGGCTTATCCAAAAGCCTCCTTATTTGCCCTTCAAGACCCACTTGCCATAGTTTAAGGGCCATGTAGTACACCAAGACCGTGATTCCCAAACCTGTGGGATTCCTCTTGAAGTTGAACTCATGTTAGTGGTGAACCAAAACCTCATCCCTAGTAGGCATTAAGACAAAGCTTTGAGTAAATAAGCAGCAGGAAATAGGACACAGGTGGTGCTGTTGTTGTTTCTCTTCTCTATATATTGTGGCATTCTTCTCATCTGTCTTCTGCTCATTGCCCTGGGAGCTGTTGCAATCGTTTTGAACCTATTAGAAATTGTGTTAATCCCTTGTATTCTGCATTGAATGTCGTACTCCAAATGGCTTAATCTTCTTTATTCAGAGCAGAGCAAATAAATCAGTCTCACAGATTAGACAGGGCTGTCACCAGTCTAAGGAAACAGAACAGTCACACTGGGGGGGGGGATCAGAGCCTTGCTTTCCCTGTGCAAAATAGACTGTCTAACACCCTGCTCACCCCTTAGCACTGCAGTTATATGCTTTGGTAAAATGCAGTGCCATTCGTTCTGAATGACACCTCAACAAACGAGTTACAACAACACAGCATAACATGCATTTCTGTGCACTGCCAAAAATGCTGCATATACCTTTTTTGGTGCATTTTGAAATGTTAGGCAGATGATTCAAATGAATACATTTTCATGCTATCTCTGTAACTAAGCCCCATCCCGGTAATTATGCTTTTTCTGCATGCAATATGATTTTAGTGTTCATTCCCAAGAGTTTTGCAACACAAAAAAAAAGCCTCAATGGTCATGTTGTTATCCATTACGTACAAGGGGAATTACCAAACTCCCTATGGACGTGGATGATTTTTTACAGCTTTAGAACGTCTCATGCTGCAGAACACAGTAAGTTGAATTCAAAGCTGCAGACAACAATAATAAATGGGTCTTTTTTTCCCCTTTTTTTTGTAATACATAAGTTTTACTTGTATATCTGCTGTCTTCCCCTTTCTACACTGTTTGGAAAGTGCAGATCCTGTTAAAAACCTTTCTTCCTTTTTCAGCAGTACTTTAGGGGTGGGTGGGGATAATGAACTGTGTGAGAGCTGATTGGAGGAAAGAGGAAACCCGCATCCAATTCGCACTAGTGTGAACCCAGCCCAGGAAAAAATGTTCTATGGGAGCTTGTTGTCGGAAATTCCGACCGTGTGTGGGCTCCATCGGACATTTTCCGTCGAAATTTCCGTCACACAAAATTTGAGATCTGGTTCTCAAATTTTCCGACAACAAAATCCGTTGTTGTAAATGCTGATCGTGTGTACCCAATTCCGATGCACAAAGTTCCACGCATGCTCGGAATCAAGCAGAAGAGCCTCACTGGCTATTGAACTTCATTTTACTCGGCTCGTCGTACGTGTTGTACGTCACCGTGTTCTTGACGTTCGGAATTTCCGACAAGATTTGTGTGACTGTGTGTATGCAAGACAAGTTTGAGCCAACATCTGTCGGAAAAAAAACATGGATTTTGTTGTCGGAAAATCCTATCGTGTGTACAGGGCATTAGTGTTTCAAAATCATTCATCCTGTTTGTTTGAATTTTTTATTTAAAGGATAAGTTCACCTTTGGAACATTATACATGTTCCAAATAACAATAATTAGTCCCTTCCTTGGACATAACACGTATTGGGGGAGGCTGAGCTTAGGGCGTGACATCATCCCACGGCCATCTTGGATTTTGGTTGGATGCTGGCAGCTGTCGGTTCATACAGTTTGTTGCTAGCACTGGCTGTAGTGCTTTATTTGTAAGTCAAAGCTCGTTTGGCTGGGCTTCTCCTATGGGTTACAGGAGTGCAATTTGTTTTGCACTCCTGTAACCCGTTTTCAGCAGAGAGCGGTCTGAAGTCCGCAGGAATCAGTCCAGGCACCGCATCATCACAACAATAAAGTTTGGACCCGCCAGATGCCTGGACTGATACCTGTCTCAGCCTCTCAGCGAGCCGCTGAGAAACTGAGCTGGGCGATCCCCGCCCCTCCACAGCTCAGCGATCCAATGAGCATGGAGGAGCAGAGAGGAGAGCCTCTGATTGACATCTGTGAGAACCGAGCCATCGGCGATGTTTGATGGCTCAGTTCTCAGTGTAGAGACGCCGGGGGACAGATGCAGCATTGGTCCCATGCTGCATCCACCTAGGTAAGTATTAAAAGGGAAAATAAACTATACTTCTCTTTCAAATTCTTGTCAAAACAGAGAACACTAGGTCTTGTGTGCTTTCTCTTTGCTCCCATATTTACACCTGTTGCATCCGAGGATTCATGTGCCTATATGTGCGTGACAGTGAAAATTTACTATGTGATATCTGGAGTCACAATCCCTAAAGGGAACAAAGTGTGTTATCCAGTAGCGGCTGGTCCACAAGGGGTGCAGGGGAGCCACCCTCCAGCCTGCACCATCTGTGCGGCCATGCACTGTGCGGGCACCGGACCAACAGGTCTCTGCCAGGTCTCTCACCCCCTCACAGGCACATGACTACGTCCCGAGGCCCCAATTGGCAAGTTTCATATTGTCCTCAGGGCGCAGAGCACTGTGCCCCGAGCCCTCCCACCCTGCGATACTAGCAAATACCAGTCAGGACAGGAAGACCCAGAACGCGGAAAGAAGACTAGGTCAAGACAGAAGCTGTGGTGCCAGGCACCAGGGGAGCAGTGACAGCTGGAGGGCTCCACAGTAGGGTGAGTGCAGACTTGGAGGGGCCTGCCCATGCACCCCCCCCCCCAAAACCTCCAGCAGCAGGCGCCACTGGTTATGACCTTTCTGGAAATGCAGGGGTCACAGCCATAAGGTGAGCAGTTTGCACGGGTGGTGGAGACTCGAGGCACATTTTATTATAAAGTCACAATGCCACAGTAGTGATTGGATTATCATTTGGACTTTTATGTCTATATTTGTAATATATTTTTATACCATCTAGTTAATTTTGCACATTTGATTGATTTTCATTGTGAAGTGAGTATGCAGCTGCACTAATTATTGCTAGCTAGCAACTCCAGAATTCTTTGCACGTATATTTTATTTTGGTTGCGCTAATTGGGTTTTGGTTTTTTGGATGCTACAGGTTCCACCCGTTTTTAGGTTTCAGCATCTGCAGCCTCTCCCCCGATCCCCAGTCCTGGTGACAGCGGGCAAAGAATCCTCTCCCCACATCTGCTGTCAAATTTGAAAACAGCATGGTTGTGCAGGGCTCCGCCCACACAGCTGTATTTTTCATTCACAACTTCCTGTGAATGAATGCCTACAAGTAGTAGGTTGTGTGGCTGACGGCTTGTAGTTCTCAATGAGCTGTAAGGGCACTGGTGTGCGCTCTCATAGTCCTTAGTCTCAGGTAACTGTCTGACCGTACAAGGTGCGAGCAGGCAGCTACGCTGAGAGTCTGCAGGAGCCTGAGATTACACTCACGATTAAATAATAAATGCACATTTTTTACCTGCATAAAAACTTGTTTTTTATTTTTTTAAAGGTGAGCTTATCCTTTAAAAGCTGCTATAGGGAATGTTGACAAGCTGATCAGGGACAGAATAGTCATTTAGGCAACTGTACTTTATTTCTAATCGCTAGTTCTTTGGATAATCAACCCCTTGGCTTTTTTTTTTTTAATTTAAGGCCTTTTGTGTTTTATTTTATTTTGTGATTAATTTTAGGTCAGTGGTCACTTTTTTCATTCAATATTTTTATTCATTTTCATAAGAAATTACAAAAATACCAGATCACTTCAAATAGGTTATCTTTCTTGAATATATACAAACGTATCACAAAGAATTACAAAGTCCATAATGGAAAAATATAACAGCGTAAGGAGGCTTATCAGCCATGTAAATTATAACATACAGGCTGGGGGTAGGGCCCGGGTCATATATAAGATTAGTACAGGCGGTCACCGGATAGTAAAGAAGCAGGAGAGAGAGAAAGGTAAATAACATTAACAAGAACAAGGACAGTCTTAGCTAACTATTGACCAATTTCTATCTGCCAGTCAAAGCAAGCCTTGATGAAAAAAAATGTGTTGATGCTAATGCCACGTACACACTAAAATCAGGCAAATGATCGATGTTTCACAGCAAATCGGAACCGAGGACAGAAATAATGTACGAAAATTCTCGTACGACATGCGCAGTCTTTTGTATGTAATATTTCGTATACGAAAATCATACAAAAAAAAGGTACAGTGTCTTGAAAAAGTATTCATACACCGTTTTGTCATGTTACAACCAAAACTGTAAATGTATTTTATTGGGATTTTATATGATAGACCAACACAAAGTGGCACATAATTGTGAAGTGGAAGGAAAATAATAAATGTTTTTCAAATTTTTTTACAAATAAATATCTGAAAAGAGTGCCATGCATTTGTTTTCAGCCCCCTTTACTCTGATACCCCTAACTAAAATCTAGTGGAACCAATTGCCTTCAGAAGTCACCTAATTAGTAAATAGACTCCACCTGTGTGTAATTTAACCTTAGTATAAATACAGCTGTTCTGTGAAGCCCTCAAAGGTTTGTTAGAGAACCTTAGTGAACAAACAGCATCATGAAGGCCAAGGAACACACCAGACAGGTCAGGGATAAAGTTGTGGAGACGTTTAAAGCAGGGTTAGGTTATGAAAAAAAATCCCAACCTTTGAACATCTCACTGAGCATTGTTCAATCCATCATCCAAAAATGGAAAGAGTATGGCACAACTTCAAACCTAACAAGACATGGCCGTCCACCTAAACTGATAGGCCAGGTAAGGAGAGCATTAATCAGAGAAGCAGCCAAGAGGCGCATGGTAACTCTGGAGGAGCTGCAGAGATCCACAGCTCAGGTGGGAGAATCTGTCCACAGGACAACTATTAGTCATGCACCCCTCCTTTATGGAAGAGTGGCAAGAAGAAAGACATTGTTGAAAGAAAGCCAAAAGAAGCCCCGTTTCTAGCGGCAGTTTCGTGCGGTGGAAAACTAACACTGCACATCACCCTGAACACACCATCCCCACCTTGAAACATGGTGGTGGCGGCATCATGTTGTGGGGATGCTTTTCTTCAGCAAGGACATCAAGAAAGTGATCAGAGTTGATGGGAAGATGGATGGAGCAAATACAGGGCAATCTTAGAAGAAAACCTGTTAGAGTCTGCAAAAGACTTGAGACTGGGGCGGAGGTTCACCTTCCAGCAAGACAACAACCCTAAACATACAGCCAAAGCTACAATGGAATGATTTATATCAAAGGATAGTCATGTGTTAGAATGTCAAGACATGAATCCAATTGAGAATCTGTGGCAAGACTTAAACATTGCTGTTCACAGACGCTCTCCATCCAATCTGACAGAGCTTGAGCTATTTTGTAAAGAAGAATGGGCAACAATGTCACTCTCTATATGTGGAAAGCTGGTAGAGACATACCCAAAAAGACTTGCAGCTGTAATTGCAGCAAAAGGTGGTTCTACAAAGTATTGACTCGGGGGGGGGGGGGCTGAATACAAATGCACGCCACACTTTTCACATATTTATTTGTAAAAACTTTTGAAAAACATTTATCATTTTCCTTCCACTTCATAATTATGTGCCACCTTCTGTTAGTCCATCACCTAAAATCCCAATAAAATACATTTATGTTTTTGGTTGTAACATGACAAAATGTGGAAATTTTCAAGGGGTGTGAATACTTTTGTACTGTACACATTAAGCAAAAATCGTTTGTTCTGTTCCCGTACAAGAAAAATTTTGGAGTTTGTCCCTTCGAAAAATGTTGTTTAGAAGGTCGGAATGTCGAGAGTTGTGTACACACGATCGGAAAATCGTATGATCGTTCCTCTAACTAAAATGTTTGCCAATTTTCTAATTGTGTGTACGGGAAATAAGACTGCCTGACAAAATTGCCATTTTTCAGACTCAGTACTGCTGCCATATGAAAGCCAAGCTAATTGTACAAAAATGATAATTCCGCACCCAGTTTTACACTGTTGCTGAGCTTGTCCAGGTCTATCTTACTGTTCCCTGGCAGATTCACTCATCCCTAATGCCTACACACACTTCATACTATGCATTTAGCAGTGGCAGAGGTGGACCTGGATTGCAATTCTAGGTTTCCAAGGCCACATTTACATTGCCTCCAAAATCCCCTCTGCAGTAATTCCACATTTAGGTTGAATGATGACCAGAGTCATTCTGTGAGCCTAGGCCAGTGATGGCGAACCTTGGCACCCCAGATGTTTTGGAGCTACATTTCCCATGATGCTTCTGCACTCTGCAGTGTAGTTGAGCATCATGGAAAATGTAGTTCCAAAACATCTGGGGTGCCATGGTTTGCCAGCACTGGCCTGGGCTGTCAGAAATACGCACCACCTGGGGGTTCATTGTCACACACATCCCTAGGGCTCAGAGTACACACCATTTATGTGAGTACTATTCTGTGCAGCATGAAACACTTCCCACCCCCACCACTAGAGAGGAGAATGGGCCAACAAGCCAGAACACCCTAAGGTATGTATGCATGACCTAAGGTAAGTATGCAATGATTTTCTATTTTTAAATTTAAGGGGGCCTCAGAGGAAGGGGGTGAAACTGAAGCTGTTTTAAGCAGCCAATTTTCTGTGCCTATAGGATCCTTGAAGTCATTCATGCCTTTCACTTTGAAATGTCATCTTACAGTGCTAGTGCATAAAGGCTGAGCTCTCTGTTGCCCCCAGAGCTGACAAACTTCAGACAGTAAAGTAAATGTTTACACTGAGTTTTCACAGCTGCTAATAAGGATTGCTAAAAGAACTGGGACATAAAAGAGAGAACAGTAACAGTTTACATCTCTATGCATTGGTACTGTTAAATGGCATAGCAAGAAGAATTACATGAGGTAATATAAATTGAATGTAAATTTGAAGTCAGAGGTTGGGCATGCAAGCCATCAACTAGCATTTTCAAAAATGAATTAGTGATAGCAGCCTATTCATGTAAAGACAGATTTCCTTTAGGTTAGATTTTAATTGTTAATTTATTTGTACGGATTATACATAATTGTATATACTGTGGAAAATTGCTGTGTGATAATGGCTTTTTGCTTCCTCTGGTGTTTGCCTCTGCTGGTCATTAAAAAAATGAATATTTACTGGTAAATAACATTGTATGATACGTAATTTAATTCCAGCTTAATCAATATTCTTAGAACAGCGTGTCCAGGGAGAATTTGCACAGACATTCAAAACAACCTTTGTTTTAATTGAATTAATTCTGCAGACTGCTTTACGTAAAGCCTAATGATTTTCCGTGTCTTTCCATTTGGCAGTTGGGAGATGAGGTTTTTGTGTTCTGTTTAGGAGGTAAAGGTGAGGGATGAGAACTAGGTGTAGACTTGTGACTCCCCCATCAATCATTGCTTGACATCTTGCTTGGCACAGTCAACAAGAAAATGAAGGCTAGTAAATGGAAAGTGTCAGTGGCACCTATTGTTGTGAGTCCAGCCTTCTGTAAATGGCTTTGGCAGCAATAGCTGCTTCCCAAAGGAACCTGGCAAGATTGAATGGAATTGGATATAGTTCAGGTTTATTACAGATAAGTCTGCTATCGTTATTTCGCAATGGACTTTAGTGCTGCCTCATTTATCAAGGAAGATTGATCGTTTGAAGGCATGTAGTGTGTGGGAAAGACCTTAAGGAAGAAGTATGGCCAAAGCTTTTTTGGCCATACTTCTCCTATGGATCACAGGAGTGCACTTGGTCCTGCACTCTTGTGACCTGTTTTCAGCTGATAGTGGGCTAAAGCCTGCTGTGGCTGACATCATTTAGCTGGTCCAGGCTCAGGAAAGATCCAGACCATATGGTCAGAATCCACTCAAATGCCTGGACAGGCACCTAGCTCAGCCTCTCAGAGTTCTGCTGAGTGCCTAAACCAGCCCCTCCCGCCCCCTTAACAGCCCAGAGCTCCAGTGAGGCTGGAAGGGAGAGCAGAGAACCGCTGACTGACAGTCATGGCTCTCTGCTCACAGCGGAGGGGAGAACTGAGAGATCAGTGGTGTTTGATCCCCCAGCTCTCACTGCAGAGACAGCGGGGGACAGATGCAGCAGCAGATCAATGCTTCATCCACCTAGGTGAGTATAATTGTTTTTTACATATCCAAACTTCTCTTTTAACCGCTTTGTGCCCACGCTATAGCCCAAAGATGGGCTTACTTTGCTGGAAGGGCGTACATGGATGTTCTAATATGATTGCACTGCCCGCGAACCCCCGGTGGCACACAGGCGGCACGCTCTGTGATCGCCTAATTCCTTCAGGCTCAGCTGATCACAGACTGGGGTAAAGGGTCAATCACAGCGGCCCTTTACCACATGATCAGCTGTGTCCAATGACAGCTTATCACGGATGTAAACACAAGCTGGTTTTCAGAACTGATAACCAGCTAACAAGCTTACCAAATGGGGGATAAGGGCTTGATTGCCCGAAGGATGGGGAAAGAGGACTTTTAAGGTGCTGTTTACATCAAAAATATAATCAAAAATTCTGTACCATCATATTAAAAAAATGAAAATTTTATTGAATCAGGATTAAAAGTATCCATGTCTCTCATAGAAAGTGGGACATGCTTTTAAGAACAATATGACATTAATGAATATCACCCAAAATTGTTCACATTAGACAATGCAACATAAAGCAACTACTTAAAGGTGCCATGACAATCTGCCGCTCGACATGTTTCGCTCTAATACGAGCTTCTTCAGGAGTTTAAAGGCTATGATTGTGGTAGACTCTATAATAATGGGAGAATAAACAATAATCAATATATGCATACAAACATATTGAAAATACATCAAATGGATGAATAAACTGGCTTATCAGAAGACAGGTTGATACAGAGCATATAGATGCATATATATAAGTAAAAGTTTGGAAACCAAACAATTCAACCAACTATATATGGGAAATCAAAATTTGTATATCTTACCAGGCTGTTAATGCATCAATGCGACATAAATGTTTCAATAGAGTAGCGACATAAATATTTCAATGGAATGGCAAATTTATGCTGATTTTAAACCGGGAAGTTCTCTCATGTATATTGGGACATCGCTGCCATAATGTGACCACAGGGGAACATAAAGTTATATACTGGCCCTTTAAATAAAATAAAACATAATTACAGTTAATAAGAGGAAGGATGTGTGGGAACGAAGAAATCAAACTCCAAAACAACCTTGTTTGATTTTAAGGTGTATTTAGGGATAGAGCCAATTAGGAGTATTTACCTAGAGCATAAAAGTATCACGGTAAACATGTGTTAAACGGATATGGCTAGATACCATAGTTTCATCAAACCGGTCAATGATGACTACAAAAGCGATAACCAACCGCAATGTTATCTAGGTGGAAAAGAAATATAGTATAAAGGACCAAAAAGTTCCACAAGTGCAGCTCACTACCAATTGACAGTAATGCTGTATAGGGGGAACTTACTTTGAGGGCAATGATCCGGCATGTAGATTTGGGAGAGCTTCACGCTGCCTCCCTTAAGCAGCGCCGGTAGCAGAATTGTGAGCGGTATGTAACCGCCTTTATGTACCCCCACCATGGCGGCGTCTGATTCGCCGCCATGATGCGGACGTTTGTTGAGGCTGGCCGCGTCATATCCTGGGAGAGGAGGAACGCGGCGGCTTCAATCTGACGTCCGCAGCGTGCCAAGGACGTAGTGCGCATGTCTATGGGTTCATTGAGCCCGTGAGACATCCGGGCGCCGAAAACGCCATATTGGTAATGGGAAAAGAAAAAGTAAAATATATAAACAGCTAGAACTCAGCTGAAGTATTTAGCCCATCTAGCAACCAATGAATGAAGATAGAGGCTCATATGTATCACTTATAGGTATTAAAACACCCCATTTAAAGCCGCAACCAGGATCAAAAAAAGGGGCCACCACTCTGGGGATAATTGGCTTTACATCTCCAATAGTGGGTGCCCGGGGCGTCCGTGTGGTCTAAACTGACAGAGGTGAACCCAACATGAGAATATTCCCGGGATATTATTGCCAATCAAAAAAAAAGGACAAACGGACTTTTTGTTAAAAAATCCTTGATCAAGGATTTTTTAACAAAAAGTCAGTTTGTCCTTTTTTTTGATTGGCAATAATATCCCGGGAATATTCTCATGTTGGGTTCACCTCTGTCAGTTTAGACCACACGGACGCCCCGGGCACCCACTATTGGAGATGTAAAGCCAATTATCCCCAGAGTGGTGGCCCCTTTTTTTGATCCTGGTTGCAGCTTTAAATGGGGTGTTTTAATACCTATAAGTGATACATATGAGCCTCTATCTTCATTCATTGGTTGCTAGATGGGCTAAATACTTCAGCTGAGTTCTAGCTGTTTATATATTTTACTTTTTCTTTTCCCATTACCAATATGGCGTTTTCGGCTCCCGGATGTCTCACGGGCTCAATGAACCCATAGACATGCGCACTACGTCCTTGGCACGCTGCGGACGTCAGATTGACGCCGCCGCGTTCCTCCTCCCCCAGGATATGACGCGGCCAGCCTCAACAAACGTCCGCATCATGGCGGCGAATCAGACGCCGCCATGGTGGGGGTACATAAAGGCGGTTACATACCGCTCACAATTCTGCTACCGGCGCTGCTTAAGGGAGGCAGCGTGAAGCTCTCCCAAATCTACATGCCGGATCATTGCCCTCAAAGTAAGTTCCCCCTATACAGCATTACTGTCAATTGGTAGTGAACTGCACTTGTGGAACTTTTTGGTCCTTTATACTATATTTCTTTTCCACCTAGATAACATTGCGGTTGGTTATCGCTTTTGTAGTCATCATTGACCGGTTTGATGAAACTATGGTATCTAGCCATATCCGTTTAACACATGTTTACCGTGATACTTTTATGCTCTAGGTAAATACTCCTAATTGGCTCTATCCCTAAATACACCTTAAAATCAAACAAGGTTGTTTTGGAGTTTGATTTCTTCGTTCCCACACATCCTTCCTCTTATTAACTGTAATTATGTTTTATTTTATTTAAAGGGCCAGTATATAACTTTATGTTCCCCTGTGGTCACATTATGGCAGCGATGTCCCAATATACATGAGAGAACTTCCCGGTTTAAAATCAGCATAAATTTGCTATTCCATTGAAATATTTATGTCGCTACTCTATTGAAACATTTATGTCGCATTGATGCATTAACAGCCTGGTAAGATATACAAATTTTGATTTCCCATATATAGTTGGTTGAATTGTTTGGTTTCCAAACTTTTACTTATATATATGCATCTATATGCTCTGTATCAACCTGTCTTCTGATAAGCCAGTTTATTCATCCATTTGATGTATTTTCAATATGTTTGTATGCATATATTGATTATTGTTTATTCTCCCATTATTATAGAGTCTACCACAATCATAGCCTTTAAACTCCTGAAGAAGCTCGTATTAGAGCGAAACATGTCGAGCGGCAGATTGTCATGGCACCTTTAAGTAGTTGCTTTATGTTGCATTGTCTAATGTGAACAATTTTGGGTGATATTCATTAATGTCATATTGTTCTTAAAAGCATGTCCCACTTTCTATGAGAGACATGGATACTTTTAATCCTGATTCAATAAAATTTTCATTTTTTTAATATGATGGTACAGAATTTTTGATTATATTTTTGATGTAAACAGCACCTTAAAAGTCCTCTTTCCCCATCCTTCGGGCAATCAAGCCCTTATCCCCCATTTGGTACTCTATTATAGGATGTGGTGCTTATAATTGAGTATTTCTGTCCTTCCTACATCAGCTAACAAGCTTGTGTTAAAGGGACATTGACACTCATAATCAGGGCACTGATTATCAGTGTCCCTTTTATCAGTGCAGTCCCAACAGTGCCCACCAGTGCTGCTAATCAGTGCCCACCAGTGCTGCCAATTAGTGCCCATTAGTGCCTCGAATTCAGTGACCATTAGTGTCGTCTATCAGTGCTGCCTCATATCAGTGCCTCCTAATCAGTGCCTACCAGTGCCACTTCATCAGTGCCACCTATCAGTGCTGCTTCATCAGCGCACATGAGTGAAGGAGAAAAAGTACCAGTTTTTTGTTTGGTCTTTTTTCGTATGTTTAGCAAATGATAAAAAAAACAGTGGTAATAAAAAATCCACCGAAAGAAAGCTCTATTTCTGTGAAAAAAAAAAATCATATGGGTACAGTGACCACACAATTGTTATTCAAAGTGTGACAGTGCTGAAAGCTGAAAATTGGCCTGGGCAGGAAGGGGGTAAAAGTGCTCAGTAGGCAAGTGGTTAAAGTGTACCTAAAGGCAAAACCTTTTGTTTTAGCTTTGAATGGAGGATGTGAGTGTTAAAACCCCATATGAGTTTTTTTAGTACTTTTTCCACTAGGACAATTTATGGGCCAATTTGTTATGCAGCGTAAACATGGTTGGACTTTCCGACGGACTTTTGACGGACTTCCGACTGACTTTTTAACGAACGGACTTGCCTACACACGATCACACCAAAGTCTGACAGATTCGTACGTGATGACGTACACCGGACTAAAATAAGGAAGTTGATAGCCAGTAGCCAATAGCTGCCCTAGTGTCAGTTTTTGTCCGTCGGACTAGCATACAGATGAGCGGATTTCTGGGTCCGGCGGAGTTACGATGTAAAGATTTGAAGCATGTTCCAAATCTAAAGTCCGTCAGATTTTCATCTGGAAAAGTCCACTGAAGGTCCGATGAAGCCCACACACGATCGGATTGTTCGCTGGACTCGGTCCGTCAGACCAGTACGCGGCTTTAAAGGAGTTTAAAATCTTCACACAATAAATTGTGTGAATGTTCACTTCAGTTATCCAATCAAGTGCGGAGTAAACAAGGAATCAGGAGTTTGTTTTTCGCACGATTGGATAATTGAAGTCAATATTCATACAATCTATTTTGTGAAGATTCTCAGCATCTTTAGTAAATCAGCCACAGTCTATCAATGGGAAATAATGTGAGGGCGAATGCAAATTTTGAGCTCTCAACAGAACAGTAACAGATAGGAAATCTTGGGGACACTTGTACCAGTGACAAATGTCAAAGAGAGGATTACCCTCACTTTAGAGAGATCTCCTCTGACTTTCTGTTGTGCCTGCGGAATCATCAAGGCGTTTATCCTTTATCATGACATTATGGCCAAGAGCCAATTCTACACCCAGAACTATTGTTTTCTAGTCCATTCAGAAGCTGAAATATATAAAGTGATACTAAAAGCAAAATAAAAAATTATATATATGACAGTCTGTTTGAGCATCACCAAAGCTGCGTTTTATTCTGACTCCCCCATGTAACTTAGTTTGTTACCTGTTGATTCTGTTTTTAACTTTCTTTAGCAGACAAGGAAGAAAAACTGTTGCTGTAACTGCTCTTAAAGTGTTAGCTAGAATTTGGCTTTATTTTGTTAGTTTCTTATGTAAAGTCCATACAAGACGACCCTCTCCAGTGCTGCTGTCCAAGGGTGACTCTGCTGCTCCTCCGTAGATAGAGGAGCCACCGAAAGGCAGAAGGTCTGTTACTGGGTGAATCACCATAGAATCAAAGAGAAAAAAAAAAAAAATGAAAAATCATTAGTATAGTATATATAATTTATTAGCACATACCTTTGTAGCACCCTGATATTTAGGCAGGGTTGCTATTAAATTTATTGCCAAGCAATAGTTGCCTTGGCCAATTGATAGGAGGTCAATTGATTTTGCCCTAATTCTGGAACTGCTGCACCTCTCTCTTCTGTCACTAGATGGCTGGGTATCTGGTGATATCAGATAAGACAAGGGCATTGCAAGGACAGATTAGGAATGAATGGGGTGTCTCAGCCAATGGACAGGGATTTTCTTGGGTCTCTTGGCCTGCTGGGAGAACCTATTTATTTGGGTGGAGTTAGGTGATCAGGTTCTGTGCCACAGGGATGGCTGTCTGAGTGAATGCGTGTTGTATTGCCCTGAGCTGCTAGGCCAGAAACCTTAGGCCTATACTGGGGAAATCTGGCTGCTAGGCTGTCTGGGAACCTATCCAGAAGCAGGAAAGCAGCGTAGGGTTGGGACTGCGGGCTTGTAGTCCATACAGAAGTAATGGTTCGGCTGGCCTGGGAACCTGTCGTGGTCAGAGGTAGAAGGAAAGCTGTCGCCACTAAGGGACATCCACCTTGCTAGCAGAGACCACTGTGAGTAAGCTGATGCCAGTACCAGAGCAGACTTCGGTTCCGCCAGCCGGGGACGGTGAAGAAACTTCAGCAAGTGCCAAGTCAGGGACCCAGCGGGACAGCATTGGTGATGCTTGTGGAGTGCCAAGCCAAGGACCTAACATGTCAGCAGGGGTGAAGCTTGAAGAGTATCTGTAAGTGCAAATCCAGGGACCCAGCAGGGAAGCGGGGTGTCGCGTGAGGAAGATACTGAGTGCTACAGTGAAAGAGCTCAGGGGATCCAGTGGTTATTGGATCTGAAGTCTAGTGAGAGAGACTGGGAGCTTGTTGAGTGAAGACCCACAGTGAATGAGTGTGGGGTAAAGAGGACTGTTCGTGTTGCAGATAGATGAAAACCTTTACTGTTAGTAACAGCTACAAGATTGTTGCCATAGGAGACAGCGGTCCTACCTATACAGAAGTGGTGTCCGGTTGGAGGCCTTCATCTGTATAGCGGTCTACCTATAGAAGTCTCGGAGTCTGCTAATTATCTTTGCATCTGCCTAAGGGTGTCCTGTCTCTAACCCTTTCCTCCACAGTTCTTTTTAAGAGACAATAAATCTCTTTGCATCAAAAAAGTGTCTGGCGCCCACCTGTTTGTCTTGCATTACACCCACCATGCCTGGTAACCCACTCTACACTGAAGCTCTCCCTAACTCTGGAGGTAACTATTAGGCCAAAAGAGGCCCAGGACTTTGCTACACCTAGTTTCGTTTAGTGCACTAGATAAAGCATATTCTGAGTATTAAGGTGGATGTAAACCCTCACATATACCCAGTGAAGTGAACAGGCTCAGATGATACACAGAGATGAAACAAACCCTCCTACATAGGTTTTACTTGTTTATCTGTACTCTTCTCTTCTCTACATCCCTTCAAAAGGGCAGAAAAGTGTTAAAATGTCTCTTCTCCTGTCAGCAGCACAGAGGAGGGGACAAAGAGGCTGCAGTAACAGTATGAGAGCTGATTGGAGGAAAGGCACACACCCCCATCCACACAGAAGAACTGTTTTCAATAGACAAACTGTCTGCTGAGCTCCCCCACCCCCCACCCCCCACACACAAATTTATCTTGTGTGTCGGGAAAACTTCTCAGAAGTGACTCAGAGGTAACAGAGGAAGGAAGCACCAGAGAGAAACAACACTTAGAGCTTTGGAGAGAGATATATGTGCTTTGCTCAGATTCCATGACTGAGGTTTACAACCATTTTAAATGCAAGCAGAGTATGTACAGTACATACTAGAACCACATCAAAAACCTATGAGAGGCTACCTGCATGGCTGGTACAAGTTTCACAGATGGCCACTGTATCTGCCATAATTGAGCTTCCTTAAAGTCCCCCCAGCATCATAGTGACCTCCGCCACATTATCATGCACTGTGCTAGACATGGGTACACCCATGACTTCATGCTGTACATGCAGCTGCATCACCACCCTGGGCCAACCCCCGCCAATGTCACTCACCACCTTAGACCCAAGAAGATGAAGGAGAAGGGGGAAGAAGATTTATGTGAGGTATTTCCATGAACATCAGAGCGAGAGCAATAATTCTAGCACTAGAACTCCTATTTAACTGTAAACTGGTACCCTGTAAAGGATACAGATATGGAGATTTTTAGGTACTGTCGTTTGTCGCCATTCCATGAGCATGCAAAATTTTAAAGCATGACATGTTTGGTCTATTTATTCAGCATCACATCATCTTTATATTTTACCAAACAACTGGGTTTTATATTGTGTTTGTGTGCACTAAAATTTATTAAAGTGTATTTTTTCCTGAAAATTTGCATTGTATAAACCACTGCACAAATATCGTGTGACATAAAATATAATTTTTTCTCTAGGGCCTTTGCTTTCAGAAAATACATAATGTTTGGGGGTTCTAAGTAATTATCTAGTAAAATAATGCAGATTTTTACATGTATGTACTATCTGACCTCAAGTTGTAAAGCGCTGTGCAAGCTGTTGACACTATATAAATCCTGTATAATGATAATAATGTAAGCGAGAAGTGTCAGAATTGGCTTGGGCAGCAAGTGATTAAAATGTATTTTGTTTATTTTACATTAACCATTTTTAATCAAATGCTTTACCTTTTTTATATTTTTTTGTTGTTTTTGTTTACTGTCAAGTTTTCTAACTCTGTGTTGCTTCACAGTGCAGTGCATACACAAATAGACAAGGAAGAATTGTGCCATCTGCAGGCCAAAGAGGGAGTCACACTGTGGTCACAGAGCTTAGAATGTTCACACTTGTGACTGCTTAGTTCACAGCTGCAATGAACAAATGTTGTGATATTGGGATTACTGTCTGAGTATGTTAATCAACAGATTTTATGCACCAAGTGGTTAAATATCAGTTTAAGCATACTGGGCGAAGTATTGCCATTGCTTTGTGTTAGTACTTAGATTTTTTTGATCAGATATTATTTCAATCCCTAAAGATTTTAATGTATGAATCAGCTGAGTTTACCTTATGCAATTTAAATGATCAATTTTGGCAGTATTTTATGTTTAAAATTCACAAAAATTATTGCACAGATTTTCACTCCTTAAAACACTGTTACTTACTATCACAACAGGTGTGATTCTATGATGTGACTGCCAAGGAGGGAAAATACAGGTGCTGTTTCGGGTAGAGATAAAATATTGGTTCATAAGAAATAAAGGCTTTTTAATAGTTGAAAAAAGTACTGATTGCTTGCCTCTGCACTAATTATATTTATGACTTGAATAGTTTTGATGAGAACTTTATCATGAGATAAAATAGCAAATATAGTCAAAATAACTCATACTGTAGATCTCAGTGAATTGACCCTATAGCCTGTATATGTATACCCCATATGTAGTTAACGTATATTTTGGATAGTAGGGGATGTTACTTAGGGTCCCCCTCTACTTTAGACACCTTTCACACAGAAGACCGCCCCGCGCTAGGGTTAAAGCGCCGCTGGTTTTAGCGGCACTCTGCAGGCGGGAGCGGGGGGCTTTTAACCGCAAAGAAGGGGTTAAAAGCACCCAAAAATTGCTGCTGCTGAAGCGCTTTGCAGGAGCTTTGGGAGTGCTGCTTATTGATTTCAATGGAAGTTTAGGAGCGGTGTTTAAACCGCCCCAAAGATGCTGCTTGCAGGACTTTTTTTTCTGTCCTGCAAGCGCATCCCCCAGTGTGAAAGCACTCAGGCTTTCACACTAGGGAGGCTTGAGAGGCGCTTTTCAGATGCTTTACAGGCGCTATTTTTAGCTCTAAAATGCCTGAAAAGCACCTTTCAATGTGAAAGGGGTCTTAAAGTGAACCTATGTCCAGGTTATACCCAAATAGCAAGCAATTGTGCTGTAAGTTTGAAAATTACTTGCCAAGCTATTGCCAGGCTTCACAAGTTTGTTGGACAATTACAGCAAGTCCGCATTGCATGACTCCAGATCCAGTTTCTTTGCAAACATTCTGCAAGTCAGCTGCAAGTTCTGGTTCAGTTATGTTGTGAGAGTTCTCCCACCACAGGGGTCACTGTGGCTGAATTTTCATGCTGTAGACTTGCAGAGCTCTTGCTGTAGACTCACCACTGCAATTTTGCTTTTACTAGAGACTTGACAAGCAAATTTGCTACAAATTGGAAAAGTGTCAACTAGAACTTGTGCCTCAAGTGCTTTGCACGTACAACTTGCCAGTGAAATGTACAGCAAGTTAACGGACTTACAATTCAACATTGCCACAAATTTATGGCAAGTTACCCTTGCTATCTGGGTACATACTAGGGTATTTATACAGTGCCTTGAAAAAGTATTCATACCCCTTGAAATTTTCCACATTTTGTCATGTTACAACCAAAAACACAAATGTATTTTATTGGGATTTTATGTGATACACCAACTCAAAGTTTCACCATGTGTCTGTTTTATCAGCTCCTAATTGAATAATTGTTAACCTCCCCCCAAACCCATCGCAGTTTAAATTCAGTTCAACTCTTGGGACGCCTTGCGAGGGTTGGCTGGCCACACTTTCTGAGCAAAGTGCCACTACGGCATTAAGTGCCTGCCACTTTCAACACGGCACTTTAACTAAGGCACTTCTACAAAATGCAAGTACAAACATTAGTGCACCACACCAAGTTGTGTGGAAGTTCGCATTCATCTTTTCCATTTCTCTCAGCCTTTATTTTCCCCTCTCTCAACACTCCAACATGCTCATACTTATCTTCTCTTCATCTACTCTTCTCAAACTCTAATTTTTTTACCCCTCTCCACCCCACAACCTGTACATATCTTCCTTACTCTTGCCCTCTCAATATTACTGCACTTATGAACTCCTGCTCATTCTGAGCCCACACAATGCTACCACTTCCACTTCACTGCAGCACCTGTCCTCGTATAAATCCCATTCCACCTTACCGCCCTCACCCTCCTACTACTCCTAACATCTGGGGATATCGCCCCAAACCCTGGCTCTCCTCCAGCCAACTCTCATCCCCAAAATTGGCAGTCTACCTTTTCTGACAGTAGCTGTAACTTCCACTTTCTTATCCCAATTCCCCTGATTCCACGAGTCACCCCCCCCCCCCTTATGTGTGCCCTCTAGAATGCTCGCTCAAAATCTACCAAACTTGCCTCTGTCAATGACCTTTTCCTCTGCAACTCCCTCAATCTACTTGCTATTACTGAAACCTGGCTCCAGGAATCCTACACTGCCTCTCCAGTTGTCCTCTCCCTCAGTTGCCTCCTCTGGACTCAATCACCCAGACCCAGCTTATGAAAAGGAGGACTCCAAAGACATGCTGGTAGGCTAATCAGCTTCTGTCCAAAATTGGCCCTAGTATATGAGTGGGGACCTTGGATGGAGGGTAGGGACTGATGTGAGTGTGCAGGGTTAGGGACAATTGTAGACACGCACCCACACTCACTTGGGTTGAACTGGATGGACTGGTGTCTTTATTCAACCTTACTAACTATAACTATGTAGTTGGAATTTTCTTCTCCCCACAAAGCACCTTCCACGTTCCTCCTACACTTATTCTCTTTCCCTCTGTTCTTTTGAAGTGCACTGCATTCGTCTTTTTTCTCCAGTTTGTCTGAGGATTGCAGTAATTTCCAGCCTCCTGGCCCAGTGTCATGCTTTCTCAATGACTTTTCCACTATGACTACCCTACTTTCTCTGCCCTGAAGTTCCTGCCATCATCCTTGCTGACTTTAAAATTCCAATCAATGTTAACACCTCAGCCACTTCTCAACTACTCAACTTAACCTCCTTTTTTAACCTAACAAAATGCACACAAACCACCACTCCAATGGCAACACTCTCGACTTCATATTCTCCCACCCCTGCACTCCTTACAACCTAACACCCCCTTTCCTCTCTGTTATCACAAGCTTATCCGTTTCACACTCTCCCTGTCTCTTACCTCCCATGCCGCCAACCTGCAAACAGTTACCAGCAAGAACCTTCGCCACCTTCATCCTTTCCTTCTTCATTCTGTTACAAACTGCCTTTATGATACAATCACACCACTGTCCAGCCCAGACCTGACCACTTCTGTCTACAACAAAATACTGTCATTCTCCCTGGACACACTCGCCCCTCTTTCTACACACAGAACCAGGCCTCGCCTGCTACAACCCTGGCTAGAAGAGGACAATGGAAATCTCAAGAGATGCAGCCATGCTTGTGTGTGTGTGTGGCGTAAAACGAAATCACTGCAAGACTTTACCCTTTACAAATCTGTCTATTCCAAATACAACTCCTGCCTCCACACTGCTAAACAAACCTACCACACCTCTCTCACCTTAAATCCTTACTTCATGCCTTACTGCCTCTACCAACCAACTTGCTTACTGCCTGGGAGTTTGCCAATCATTTCAAAAACAAAATCGACACAATTCATCATGAGATATCCAGCGCCCAGCTTCCTCCCGAAAACCAGCACACCGGGTCCAACACCACACTCAATACTTTCCTCCTTCAGCCCTGTCACCACTGAAGAAGTTGCCAAACTTCTTTTCACTGCCCACTTCACCACCTGTCCCCTGACCTCTCACAATTGCTGTGACCACCTTCCTGCTCTCTCCTAAAATCTCAAATCCACATCTTCAACCTCTTTTTCTCGTCAGGCACCTTTCCCTCCCTACTCAAACATTCACTAGTTACCCCCATACTTAAAAAACGCATAATGTACTCTACCTGTTTCAATAACTTAGGACCCATCTCCCTGCTCCCAGCCTCCAAGCTTCTTAAACATCTTGTCCACAACCGTATGAGCTCCAACCTCACTAACAACCTTCTCGATCCTCCACAGTCCGGTTTCTGCCCACAACATTCCACTGAAACTGCCCTACTAAAACTCACCTACGGCCTCCTAACTGCTAAAACCAACAGCCAGTACTCCATACTCATACTTTTACTCCTGGACCTTTCTGCTGTCTTCAATGCAGTTGACCACCCACTCCTTCTCAACCAACTCCACTCCCTTGGCCTCCATGATTCTGCTCTTTCCTGGTTCTCCTCCTACCTATCTCAGTGAACTTTCAGTGTCTCATACAGCACCATCTCCTCTTTTCCTCTTCCTCTTTCTGTTGGGATACCCCAGGGCTCTGTCCTTGGACCCCTGCTATTCTCTATCTATACCTCTTCCCTGGGTTAGTAGATAACCTCCCATGGCTTCCAATACCACCTTTATGCTAATGACACCCAGATCTATTTCTCCACTCTTTAACTCACCCTCTCAATCTCCTCATGTATCACAAACTTACTGAACGACATATAAGTATGGATGTCACACCACTTCCTCAAACTAAATTTTTCTAAAACTGACCTTGTAATATTTCCTCCTCTCCGATCCTCTCCCCATGACTTTACCATTGAGATCAATGGCACAACTATTGGTTTCTCTATACACACCAAGGTGCTGGGTGTAATCCTATACTCTGACCTCTCCTACAGCCCCACATCCAATCACTGGCTACCTCTTGCCGCCTTGACCTCAGCAACACTTTCAGAATTCACCCCTTTCTGACTAACGACATCACAAAACTACTTATTCACTCCTTAGGTATTTCCCGCCTTGACTACTGCAACTCCTTCCTCACTGGCCTACCTTTACACAGGCTATCCCCCCTTCAGTCTATTATGAATGCTGCTGCTAGACTAATATGCCTTACTAACCGATCCGTGACTGCTGCCCCTTTCTGCCAATACCTTCACTGGCTTCCCCTACCCCACCACATAAAATTCAAAGTACTAACCACAGCCATCCACAACTTTGCCCCCAGCTACATTACCAACCTCACATAGTTGCCAACAGTCCCGGGACAATCCCGATTTTGGGACCCTCGTCCCGATTGGAGGCTGTCCCGAATTGGGATTTTTGTTTTTAAGGCAGTGGGCTCCAGCAAAATGGCGGCCGGCGCCGCCGCTCTATCTTCCCCCGAGTGTTGAGTGGAGAGAGGAAGGGGGCTCGATCCGTGCAGCCAATGAAGCGGCTTCTTTAGCTGCATGGCCCCTCCCCTCTCCACTGAAGCAAGCAGAAGACACGGCTCCTTCGCCGTGTCTTCTCTTGCCAAAAGTTCCCCAGCCCCGTACTGCGCAAGCGCTGCGCCTGCGCAGTACAGGGGGTCCTTCATTGCCGAGGGGAACTTTCTCGGCAGAACACCGGCCGCTCCTGCACTGAGCGGGGGCTGCATTGAGGGGGGTTGCACTGAGGGGGGGGTCTGCACTAATAGAGGGGGGCTGCACTAATAGAGGGGGGCTGCACTGAGGGGGGGCTGCACTGAGGGGGGGTCTGCACTAATAGAGGGGGGGCTGCACTAATAGAGGGGGGCTGCACTAATAGAGGGGGGGCTGCACTGAGGGGGGTCTACACTAATAGAGGGGGGCTGCACTAATAGAGGGGGGGCTGCACTGAGGGGGGTCTTCACTGAGGGGGCTGCACTAATAGAGGGAGGGCTGCACTGAGGGGGGGTCTGCACTGATGGAGGGGGTCTGCACTGATGAAGGGGGTCTGCACTGATGAAGGGGGTCTGCACTGATGGAGGGGGTCTGCACTGATGAAGGGGGTCTGCACTGATGGAGGGGATCTGCACTGATGGAGGGGGTCTGCACTGAGGGGGTCTATACAGACTCTGGCGGGGGCACCTGATGCAAGGACAGACTCTGCCGGGAGCACCTGATGCAAGGACAGACTCTGCCGGTGGCACCTGCTGCAAGGACAGACTCTGTCGGGGGCACCTGATGCAAGGACAGACTCTGCCGGAGGCACCTGATGCAAGGACAGACTCTACCGGGGGCACCTGATGCAAGGACAGACTCTACCGGGGGCACCTGATGCAAGGACAGACTCTGCCGGGGGCACCTGATGCAAGGACAGACTCTGCCGGGGGCACCTGATGCAAGGACGGACTCTGCTGGTGGCACCTGATGCAAGGACAGACTCTGCTGGTGGCAGGCGACGTGGCTAGTGACACGCTCAGGGATCCCACTGATTCGGCATCATGGTCAGTTGAATTATTTAATTTTATATTACAATGTAATAATAGAAAAAATGCGCTTCAATCATCCTGACACCATAACAACCATGGTGTCGGGATGATTGAAGCGTTAACACCAGGTGTTTGGAGTATCTTTATCTGCTGATTGTTAAACTTTCTAGAATACACATATTTCTATTGTGTAGGATCTGGGGCTGCTGTCCCGTCATTTCCCTCTCCTCCTTTCCTTTTCCCCCGTTCCCTCTCCCCCTTTCCCTCTCCATCCCTCATTCATCTCAGACTCTAACCACACCCTCTTGAGCCACGCCATTTAAGCCACGCCCGCTTTCGCATAAGCCACACCCACTTTCCACGTAAGCCATGCCCGTTTTTCACAGCACTTATAATTTTTTTGCTAAGCCATGCCTACAAATGTATGCCCTGCCCCCTAATTATGCAATGTTGACAACTATGCCTCATTTGCAGATATCCCCCAAATTGTCCTCTCTGCTCTTCCCAAGACCCCCTGCTCTCTAGCTCCCTTGTCACTTCCCCCCTGCTCACCTCCAGAGCATCTCCCATCCTCTGGACCTCCTTGCCCCACTGTCTAGTCAGCCCCTTCCCTGTCCGCCTTTACGCGATCCCTGAAACCTGCCTGAGTCACTTCCATCAGATCATCCCCTGCAGCTATTACCTTCTATACCACCTCCCCCTCCCTTTAGATAGTAAGCTTCTGTATTGAACTGTATTGCAATTGTGCTGTCCCACCTATACATTGTAAAGCGCTGCATAAAATGTTGGCACTATATAAATCCTGTATAATAATAATAATAAAAAATGTTTTTCTAGGAACATCCATCTTTTAGCATGCTCAACAATAAATGTAGTAGTACCTTGGCACACTTCACTGAAATCTGTCCCTACCATGAAAGGGATAATTGGTTGTATTTGCCCCCCAGTTCTCTCCCAAGTGAGCTCTTCAAGAAAACATGGCTTCAACATACCACCAACCAAAAGTAAGCAAATATGTCTGCTATCACAGTGGGCGTTTTTATTTCAGAGGCGACAGGGTCACCTAATAAAACCTAATTCGGAAAGCCAGTGATATTACATTTTCATTTTGCATCAGACATAGCCACTATGCTCTTATTGGTCATATAACATTGTTGTTCCTTATTCATTAAATGTACCCATACATGCTTGCTAAATATATGAATGTTCTTTTGTGTAAGAAATCATTCTACAAACATTAAAACATTTTTCCACCAAAATCTCATACATTTGAAAAATACACATAACAGTGCTATATATCCAACTGATGTTTCTAAGTTAGTTAAATGTCTGTGCTTATTGCATACGATTATTGTATTTTAGGATTCCTAAGGTTCTACGGATTGATTATTCTGGTGATGTTCTTTTAATGCTGGGCTCATATTGATTGCTCCTCTAGTTGACCGTTCAATCCAATAATTTAATCAATAGATTGCTGCAAACTATCATTCGGCGCAATAAATTTGGCTGCTTGACTTTGAATGACAACAATTTAAAGAGACCCTGTCATCACACTTAACTTATTAAAGTAGAACATTTTGGGAAAACTGTAATGCCGCGTACACACGAGCGGAATGTCCGACAGAAAAAGTCTGACGGAAGCTTTTCATCGTCTATTCCGATCGTGTGTATGCCTCATCTGACTTTTTTTTTCGAAAATTCTAACAGACCTAGAAATGGAACATGTTCTAAATATTTCCGACGGAACCAATTCCTATCGAGAAAACCGCTCATCTGTATGCTGTGATGACGGACCAAAAACGACACATGCTCTGAAGCAAGTACGAGACGGAAGCTATTGGCTACTGGCTATTAAACTTACTTTTTCTAGTCCCGTCATACGTGTTGTACGTCACCTTGTTCTGGATGGTCGGACTGGTGTGACCTTGTGTATGCAGGACAGCTTGAGCGTAATTCCGTTGGAGTTCCGTCTGAGAAACCTTCGGAGTTTATTCCGACGGCAAAACCGGTCCTGTGTACGCGGCATAAGAAAAAAACACATATATGCTACTAGGTGGAAACTGTAGCTACCTTTAACATAGGTATATTGCCTATTTATCCTGTTAGTAGATGTGCTATTTTTACACTAATGCCTCGTACACACAATGGGACTTTCCACCAACAAAACCGTGGAATTTTGTCCGAAGGGTGTTGGCTCAAACTTGTCTTGCATACACACGGTCACACAAATGTTGGCCAACAATTACAAAACGTAGTGACGTACCAGACATAGTACATGGTTTTTCAGCTCTTTAGTGCCACCCTTTCGGCTCCTTCTGCTAATTTCGTGTTAGTAGAAGTTTGGTGAGTGTTGATTCGCGCTTTTCTTTTCGCATTTTTAATTTTGTGTTTTTCAGTTCGTTTCTGAACGGTCGTTCGCCAACCAGACATGTTGCGGAATCGGAGGAGATAATGTGTTATTTATTATTGGCCTTGGAGTTATTGATTTGACATTTTTTTTGTTTGAATAATGATTGATTTGGTATATTTTCTATATTTTTGGATGCATAAAATGCACTTTTTGGTTAAGTTCTATTGGCAGATAGCATGTCTAATTTTTCTTTTTTTTTTTTAATGCACAATAAAAAAATTGTGGAAAATAATACTTGGCTATGTGTTTTACTTCAAATGACCGTTTGGGAGTAGGCAGTTCCATTTTAAAAAATACAATGTAAAATTGACAAGGGACACCAACATAGTTGTATCTTTGATCTTATAAATTACGGGATAATGGTGTTGTGGTAACTTGCACAAATAAAAAAAAAAAAACATAATAATATTATCCTTGATATCACTAGAAAAAAAAAACCCTTTGAAAATGTGTTTGCAATAACTCCATCAGTATCACCAGCAAAGCAGCTTCATTATTATCCCATTAACCACTTGGGATCCTGCTACAGCGCGGTCCTGTTTTGCTGGGACAACGCCTATTGACATCGTCCCGTGCCCGAGCAGCCTGCGTGCCCCGCTGCAGGGCGTGCGCAGCGCGCTCTGTGATCAGCGAGTCTATGAGACTCACTGATCACAGATCAGAGTAAGGGGTCGATCCCGACCCCTTACCACGTGATCAGCTGTCAGCCAATGACAGCTGATCATGTGATGTCAACAGAGCCGGTAATTGGCTATTTTTTCTCCTCGCGCTGACAGCGTGAGGAGAAAAAAAAAAGCCGATCACCGGTGGCCGTGAGAGGGACATCAGTCCCGATCACGGAGATCTGCTGCCAGATCACCAGTGCCCACCTGTGCACCCTGCCAGTGCCACCTAGCAATAGGCAACAGTGCTGTCTACCAGTGCATACCAGTGCCACCTATCAGTGCCCACAATCAGTGCCAGAACAACAGTGCTGCACATCAGTGCCACCTATCAGTGCCCATCAGTGTCACCTACCAGTGCCCATCAGTGCTGCCCATCAGTGCCACCTATCAGTGCGTATCTGTGCCATCTATCAGTGGTACCTATCAGTGCCATCCATCCGTGCCACCCATCAGTGCCACCCATCAATGCCACCCATCAGGGCCCATCAGTGCAATCTTATCAGTGGCCATCAGTGCTACCTTATCTGTGCCCATCAGTACCGCCTTATCTGTCCCCATTAGTGCCACCTTATCTGTGCCTATCAGTGCCGCTTTAACTGTGCCTATCAATGCCCACCAGTGCAGCCTATCAGTGCCCACCAGTGCAGCCTATCAGTGCCCACCAGTGCAGCCTATCAGTGCCCACCAGTGCAGCCTATTGTGCCCATCAGTGCCGCCTCATCAGCACATATCAATGAAGGAGAAAAATTACCTGTTTGCAAAATTTTATAACAAACTATTAAACATGGTTTTTTTTTCAAAATTTATCATCTTTTTTTGTTTGTGTAGCAAAAAATAAAAATCCCAGCTGTGATTAAATACCACCAATAGAAAGCTCTATTTGTGAGAAAAAAATTATAAAAATTTAATTTGGGTACAGTGTTGCATGACTGCGTAATTGTCATTCAAAGTGCGTCAGTGCTGAAAGCTGAAAATTGGTCTGAGCGGGGGGGGTTTAAGTGCCCAGTAAGCAAGTGGTTAAAGTAAAGAAGAGAATTGTGCGCTGCATTTTGAGATTCCATAATTTGCCACGTCACGAATGTTAATTCTCCATTACGGACGCTAGTTTACAAGACAGAACGCTTCTGCTTCCGAGCCTGCGTGTTTGTACTTTGGACTTTTGTCCGACAGACTTGTGTAAACACATTCGGAAAATCCGATAACAGACATTTGTTGGTGAAAAATTCCGACAACAATTGTCAGATGGAGCAAACACGGTCGGATTTTCCGCCAACAGCCTGACATCCAACATTTCCAGTCGGAAAATCCGATCGTGTGTATGGGGCTTTTCTTTAGAACGGAACTAAAGTCAAAAATACTTACCCCTGTTCCATAGGTCTGGCACCCATGAGATCCCTTCCTGGTGTCGGTGTTCTGTCAAATGAGTCAACTTTGTCAAAATCTCCAATTACATCACTTCCAGTGACTCTGCAGCATCAGGAATTGTAGATTTTGACGACTTGGTTGTTTTCACAGAACACCGGCAGCATATACACTATGGTGCATGATGAGTGGCTGTTTTGACAGAACACTGGCTAAGGAGTAAAAAAGTTGCCGCCGCCTTGGAGGCGACTATGTTGTTGGTTACTAGCAGGTGGACTAACAATGTTAGGCGCACACCTAGTGCATTACCAAAGATTATTTAATAATAAAAATGTTTTATATAAAAGTGGATACTCACAAAATGCAACTGACAAAAGGCCATAAAAACAATGCATGGACATGCACAGAACACGGGTTATAGCTAACACGTTTCGGGGTGCACCCCCTTCGTCAGAGCTAGGCTCCTAGGTGCCTTACCATGACACTAATTTACTATACTGCTTATGATCTATGTCATATTTCAACAAATATTGCATACATACTGTACTCTTTATGCCGTGTACACATGACCAGACTTTTCGGCATCAAAGGTTCGACGGAATGAATCAGTCAGACATTCCGATCGTGTGTGGGCTTCATCGGACCTTTTCTGTCGAAAAATCTGACGGACCTTAGAAATAGAACACATTTCAAATCTTTCTGACGGACTCGAAAATCAAAAACGACACAAGGGCAGCTATTGGCTACTGGCTATTGAACTTCCTTTTCTAGTCCGGTCGTACGTCATCACATTCGAAACGATCGGACTTTGGTGGGATCGTGTGTAGGCAAATCCGTTTCGTCTGAACTCCGTTGAAAAGTCCTTCGGTGTTCAGTCCGACGAGAAGTCCGCTCGTGTGTATGTGGCATGAGACACATTCATACTTGTGCATTTAAAACAGATATTTTATGTATGTTTTTATTATGGCATTTTAGATCCACTGTCTTACTTTGTTTTTATTTCCAATGATTTTGCTGTGTCAAATAATTACAAGCAAAATAGCTCCAGTGTTCAAAAACACATGAACCTATGTATTAACATACAGCTGCCACCTGTATGAGTTAAAAGAGAAGTATGGGATTTAAAAAAAAAAAAAACATACTCAACCTATCCGAGTCCAACGCTGCATCTGTCCCCCGCTGCCTCTAAGACTGAGCAATCAAAGACTGCTGATCGCTCAGTTCTTGGTCTTCAGTGAGCGGAGACACGGTAACTGTCAGTAATAAACTGACAGGGGTTATGGCCCTCCCTTATTTTTTCTAAAATTAAAAAAAAAAAAGTTTTGCCTATAGTTTACTTTAACCACTTCAACACAGGCCATTTTCACCCCCTTCCTGCCCAGACCAATTTTCAGGTTTCAGCGCTGTAACATTTTGAATGACAATTGCGCGGTCATGCAGCACTGTACCCATCAAAAAATTTGTTCATTTTTTTTTTCCCCACAAATAGAGCTTTCTTTTGGTGGTATTTGATCACCTCTGCGGTCTTTATTTTTTGCGCTATAAACAAAAAAAGACCGACAATTTTGAACAAAAAAAAAAACACAATATTTTTTACTTTTTGCTATAGAAAAAATATCCCAGTTTAAAAAAAAATTTTCTTCCTCAGTTTAGATCGATATGTATTCTTCTACATATTTTTGGTATAAAAAAATTGCAATACGCTTATATTGAAAAGTTATAATGTCTACAAAATAGGTGATTGATTTATGGCATTTTTTTTTTCACTAGTAATGGCAGGGATCTGCATTTTTTTTGCGATTTTTTTTGTCAGGACTGTGATATTGCGGCAGACATATCGGACACTTTTGACACTATTTTAGGACCATTGAAAATTATACAGTAATCGGTGCTATAGATATTCACTGATTACTGTATAAATGTCACTGGCAGGGAAGGGGTTAACACTAGGGGGCGATCAAGGGGTTAAATGTTCTACCTAGGGAGTGATTCTAACTGTGGGGGGAGGGGAGGAAGTTTAACGCTCACAGGTAATTACCTCTCCTAGATTCAGCTGTCTCCACAATCAAGCAGGGTGCAGGCTCTGTTTGCAACAGGAGTGATAGGAAAAATGAATAGCTGGATAGCCGCACTCCAAAAAGTTAGCTATGACTAAGCACCGTGCCTGGTGTGAAACGCCTCAGCGGCTGTACAGTTAGTCTGTACCCATTTGTGATGCTTTGATATCCATTTTTATACAATAAAGGTGAATTTTTTGGAGTGCGTCTATCCAGCTATTCATTTTTCCTGTGGGGGGAGGGGACTGACTGTGAGAGGTGACCGATCGGTGTTCCTATATACAAGGAACACACGATCTGTCTCCTGTCCCCTGACAGAACGTGGATCGTTTACGTCCCTGCTCTGTGAGAAGCAGTCGCGGGTGCCCAGCGGACATGCAGCACGCGCATCGGCTCCCGAGTGACGCGGCGGGTGTGTGCGTCCCTAGAAGCCGAAGATGTCATATGACGGCCGCCCAGGATGAGAGAGAGACCTTAAAGCCCTCATATTACTATACGCAGGATGGGAAGTGGTTAAAGTGTCACTAAACCCACATCATAAAAACTATCAATAAATGCTGTATTATGTTGTTCATACTCACTCAGTCACTGAGATTTGATTTCTGTAGTCTGCAAAAAACCTGATTATTCCTGCTCCACTAAGCTGGCACTCAGGTCCTCAATTTTGGAGAATGTTCTATTGAATGATTTCATGAAAAAAAACATTATCTGAATTATATAAAGAACTATTCCCTGTCTCTCCCCCTTCGGTGGCCAAGTGTAGGGCGCAGTGGATGGAGGAGGTTCCGGATCTGGGACGAGAGGAGTGGGACGATATGTGGACGTTCCCTTTATACACTTAGGAGGTTATTTACTAAAGGAAAATCCACTTTGCACTGAAAGTGCACTTGGAGGTAAAGTCGCTATAGATCTGAGGGGGACATGCAAGGAAAATAAAAAACAGCATTTTAGCTTGCACATGATTGGATGATAAAATCAGCAGAGCTTCCCCTCATTTCAGATCTACCCCTTAGATTTACAGCAACTGCACTTCCAAGTGCACTTTCAGTGCAAAGTGGATTTGCCTTTCGTAAATAACCCCCTTAGTGTCTGCTAGAGATCGCTCAATTCAATTAAAATTTCTGCACAGGATATATCACACCCCAGCAAGGTTATCTAAAATCTACCCGGGAACATCGGCAGAATGTTGGCGTTGCTTACAGTCTCCAGCTAAATTTAAGTATGTTTCTTTTGGCACTGCCAGGTAGTCAAGCAGTTCTGGTCTGCCGTTGGGCGCTGTATATCGGAGATTACATCTGTGCCTGTGCCCTTGACGGTGGCAACATGCTTGCTTGGCTTGGTGGAGGGCTTGGCACCTACTGGGGCTCAGTGTACTTTGTTTAGCTTGTTATCGTTTTATACGCGCAAAGTACTGATCCTCTACTGCAAGAAACCCGCGACTCCCTCGTTGTCGTACTGGAAAGGGTTTGTCAATAGGGTGATTCCGTTCTATAAAGCAACATACGTAGGTATGAAGAATTCAGTTTATTGTTTAAATTAACATACAAACGCATAATCATGAGTAAGTGTATATCCAATACAATTATAATAACTGGTACAATTCATAAAAATGTATATCTATAGATACAATGTAGACGGGTTGCCACTTGATTATAAATGATTAATATAAAAAAATATACATACTGATAGATACAGTGGCTTGCGAAAGTATTCGGCCCCCTTGAACTTTTCAACCTTTTGCCACATTTCAGGCTTCAAACATAAAGATATAAAATTTTAATTTTTTGTGAAGAATCACCAACAAGTGGGACACAATTGTGAAGTGGAACGAAATCTATTGGATATTTTAAACTTTTTTAGCAATTAAAAAACTGAAAAGTGGTGCGTGCAAAATTATTCGGCCCCTTTACTTTCAGCGCAGCAAACTCACTCCAGAAGTTCAGCGAGGATCTCTGAATGATCCAATGTTGTCCTAAATGACTGATGGTGATAAATAGAATCCACCTGTGTGTAATCAAGTCTCTGTATAAATGCACCTGCTCTGTGATAGTCTCAGGGTTCTGTTGAAAGCGCAGAGAGCATCGTGAAGACCAAGGAACACACCAGGCAGGTCCGTAATACTGTTGTGGAGAAGTTTAAAGCCGGATTTGGATACAAAAAGATTTCCCCAGCTTTAGACATCCCAAGGAGCACTGTGCAAGCGATCATTTTGAAATGGAAGGAGTATCAGACCACTGCAAATCTACCAAGACCTGGCTGTCCCTCTAAACTTTCAGCTCAGACAAGGAGAAGACTGATCAGAGATGCAGCCAAGAGGCCCATGATCACTCTGGATGAACTGCAGAGAACTACAGCTGAGGTGGGAGAGTCTGTCCATAGGACAACAATCAGTCGTACACTGCACAAATCTGGCCTTTATGGAAGAGTGGCAAGAAGAAAGCCATTTCTCAAAGATATCCATAAAAAGTCTCGTCTAAAGTTTGCCACAAGCCACCTGGGACACACACCAAAAAATAAAAATGTTATATCTTTATGTTTGAAGCCTGAAATGTGGCAAAAGGTTGAAAAGTTCAAGGGGGCCGAATACTTTTGCAAGCCACTGTATCAATTGAATCATAGGGACACGGCATATAATAGCTCTATGCATTTTGTGGATTGATCCACTCTTCGGGAGCATGCGTGTGAGTTCAATAAAATATAAAAGAAGCAGTTGCTATATGGTCTGATCCTACCCAAGGAAAAAAGAAAAATCATAAAAAATAAAATAAAATAAAACCAAGTATAAAAACCCACTCTCTACCATACTTACAAGGTTAACTATATAATAAAAGTGTGGCACTGTCGATCGGGGACCCCCAAAGGTGCTGAAGTGGTGTGAGTGGACTGCTGTTCAGCAAGAAAATCATCCAGGGGAGACAGATTTTAGGAAATTGAAGTAGTCAGAGTGACCATAAGTTCTGAGACCATCAAGGAAGGACTTCCGAAAAAATATATCATCAACAGAAGAGGTTGATTAGAAAGGTGTAAGAAGTGAAAAGTGATAAGGATATAAACGCATCACCAAGAAAGGTTGAATAAAATTTGTAAAAAGTGATAAGGTTGAATAAAACAAACAGTGCAGTGCAACTAGAGGTGAATTCTAATTACCAACTATACAGTGATCAGTTCATAGGGTCCTGGGATCCAAGGTGATTCATGTAGTGAACCGAAGTGAACAACGACATACCAGGGTGAATCTGATGTCCCGGGGTGAAGCCTATAAGGGCAGAGCCATCACACGCCCACCAACGTCATGTGGGCATGCACTGCAGGATGGAGGCGTGCTTGGTCTTGCGGAGAACTGCCTGGCGTCAGTGCCATTACACTCCTCCATCTAGCCGCCAGATGGTACTACCGTGGAAAGGAGGGGCGGTGCCACAGCAGTGACACCGCACCTCCAACACACAGGAGGTGACGTTGAAGCATGGCACATGAACGTCCACCCACTCTAAGTAGAAGCAGAGGGTGTCCAAAGAAATTTGACAAAGTTTGGAAGATTTGGTTGGACGGCGATCTTTCTGTAGCCTAATGATTATATGGATTGCACTAACAGGGAGGAGTTTGTCTGTATGGTGATGGATATGGCTCTGTAATTCATGTAATAACATTGGGATTATTTAGAGACTGACTGCTGCTTAGCTGTATGTAGGGATGATTGATGGCCATATTACTCTGAGAACTGTGAAATCGTTATATTAATGTCTATACTGTACTATGATGTTGGTATACCTGCCCCTTTTGTTTTAGGGGAATTCAGGGGCATCCAGGAAGGTGGATTTGTCCACAGGGTGGTGAACCTGGACTGGTGGGGGGAATGTTGTGGGAGTTTCTTTATTTTTACTTTTCTTTTTTATGACTCCCACCCTAGGTACTATTGTTTTGTTTTACTTTCTTCTTGTGTTTTCTGTACTATGCAAAATATTAATAAAAAAGAAAGTTGCAAAAAAAAAAAACGTTGGAACAGGTAAATATTTTAGGTGTAACTCTAGACAGTTTTGGATAGCATAGAGAAGGGTTTAACTGTCCATGCAGTGATGTGAGATTGCTGACAGATCTACCAGACAGTAGTTGGCAGCATGCGGTGAGCAGCAAGATGGCCATCTGGCGGTTTCCAGAACCAGCGTGACGTCGCGCTGGCTCCATTCTTAAGTATGAGACGTATGTAAGTTGGATGTTTGTAACTCAGTATTGTATTGATATTCATTGCAAAAACTCTAATGCCGCGTAAACACGAGCAGACTTCTCGTCGGACTGAGCTCCGAAGGACTTTTCGACGGAGTTCTGACGGAGTTCCAACAAAACACAGACTTGCCTACACATGATCCCACCAAAGTCCGATTGTTTCGAACGTGATGATGTACGACCAGACTAGAATAAGGAAGTTCATAGCCAGTAGCCAATAGCTGCCCTTGCGTCATTTTTGGTCCGTCGGATTAACATACAGACAAACTGATTTTTCGATAGAAATTGAGTCAGTCAGAAAGATTTGAAACTTGTTCTATTTCTAAGGTCCGTCAGATTTTTAGACAGAAAAGGTCCGATGAAGCCCACACACGAACGAACTGTCTGACGGATTCGTTCCGTCGGACCTTTGATGCCGAAAAGTCCGGTCGTGTGTACACTGCATAAGCATTATCAGGACTACCCAACTCCAAAGTTCCTACCAATCTTCAGAATTCATCACATGCACTGGGTTGAAGATAGCTCCTTCCATAAAGAGTGACATTGTCCACGTGGCACATGTACAGAAGTAAAGACTTGGATTGGCTTGACTTATTCCCTATGGATACACTTGTTCCTTACCAAATGCAAAGCAATGAAGTCTGAAGAGTCGAAGAAACTTCAGAATTGAAATACACTGCTTTGGCCATAGAGACATTTCTTCACAACGAAAGTACCACATTTAATAGACTTTGTTAATGCAGAAGCTAGAAAGCCAGAAAACTGGTATGGGTTGATTTTGAAGTTATAATTGCAATTGTTTACTATCTTGGCTTTCTATATAGAACACGGGGACTAAGATATTAGGTTTGTTACAGTCGCAATTCAATCTTTATTAGTGCCGAGCCTCTTGGTACACCCCCAAATGCCCCTTTATAACATGGCCTGACCACATCTGTTCCTCTGTTGATCTGGGAAGATGATCACAGCAGGTCCCAATCCTGAGCAAAGACTAGCAGACCTTTCAGCACCCACCCTTCTGTCACATCGAGTCAAGCTGTATGTGCCAAGCAGCCAGCAGAAGCAACACGCAGGGTGATAGAAAAATTCAATTCAATAAATCATGAGCTCACTTCTGCTATAGTAATTTGTCTTTCAAACTGGATTAATCATTTTAATGCTGTACTGGTTTTGAGTTATTACATAAAGCCCATCAGATTAAGAAAGCATTATTTCCAGAAAAGAATGCTGTCACTGATAATACAAGATAAATATATAGATGGAGTTACAGTATGCTAGTTGTATTCTTCTTCTTCATTTTAATGAAAGATGAGTTCTAATGCAGGAAAAGACCTTCAGTGTGGTAATCTTTAGCACAGTGTTCCTAATCTATTAAACCTGGATACACTATATTAAGATACCTTTTTTTTTTCACTTTGAAGGAGAATTTAGCTAGGATGAAAATCACGTAGGGGCTTCAAGAATGCCAGGCTATGTGCAACTAATATTTCTTTTTTGATTATGAGCACCAAGTGTACCAGCATTCTGACAGTAACAAATCAGTCCCCTGTTACTGAAGGCAAGTCTTTATTTCTTGAAACTCCAGTGCTAATTTGATGTCCACAACCCAAGGAAACAAAAATGTCTTGTCTGAGTTACGAGTCAAAAATATGCAGGAGCCTTTTCCAAACGGTGAAAATGATAGCAGCTGTAAAGTTCTGTTAAATTTATTTTTTTTTTTTTCCGTTAGAAGTCTGCCTAGATACAAGGATGTCATTGCTCCATTCCAGAATGGCTTTAATTATTCCTATTTTTTTTTTTTTTTCAAATTGCTTACAGCCTACTACGCTATTCTTTGAACTGTCATCCAGTTAAAGCCAAAGTAAAACCATCGATTTAACAGTTTTAAAAAACAGTTACATTCCCGGCATGCTCTCAACCAAACTGACAAACCATCAAATGGCCGGTCTCTTAACTACTTCAATACAGGGCTCTTATACGACTTCCTGCCCTGACCAATTTTCAGCTTTCAGCACTGTCGCACTTTGAATGACAATTTTTTTTTATCATTTTGTTCCCAAAAATAGAGCTTTCTTTTGGTGGTATTTGATCACCTCTGGGATTTTTATTTTCTGCTAAACAAATAAAAAAAAGGCCGAAAATTTTGAAAAAAAAAAAGTTTTCTTTTTGTTTCTGTTACAAAACTTTGTAAATAAGTAATTTTTCTCCTTCACTGATGGGGCTGCACTGACAGGCACTGATAAGGCGGCACTGATGGGCACCGATGAGGTGGCACTAATATGCGGCACTGATGGGGCACTGATAGGCGGCACTGATGGGCACTAATAGGTAGCACTGATATGCAGCACTGATAGGCGGCACAGATGGGCAATGATAGGTGGCATGGATGGCCATGGATGGGCACTGTACACTAATAAATGTTACTAATGGATGCCAATCAGTGCCAAATAATAATGCCTGCCAATCAGTGATGCCCATTGTGGGCACTGATTGGCATTCATTGCGGGCACTGATTGGCATCCCTGATGGTCTAGGGTGGCATACCTGATGGTGACTAGTGGTGGCATCCCTGGTGGTCCTAGTGGCATCCCTGGTGGGCCAGTGTGGGCATCCTCGGGGGGGGGGGGGTTGCGCTGATAATCGATCAGCATAGACCCCCCCTGTCAGAGGAGCAGCCAATCGGCTCTCCTCTACTCGCGTCTTACAGACGTGAGTGAGGAAAAGCCGATCAGCGGCTCCTATTGTTTACACTGTGATCAGCCGTGATTGGACACGGCTGATCACTTGGTAAAGCGTCTCCGTCAGAGACTCCTTACCTAGATCGGTGTTGCGGTGTGTCAGCCTGACACTCCGCAACAACGATCGCCGCAATCCGCATATGACGTCCGGTCAGGGTATTGAAACCACTTTGCCGCTGTCATTTTGCTATATGGCGGGCGACAAGTGGTTAACTGATCACATGTGCAGCACCATGGCAGTTAAAGATTAAACAGAGGCCAAGATGGCAACTTCCTTGGCTGAAAATGATAGAAGGGTTTACTTCCACTTTTCAAAAAATAAATACATTCAGCCAATTGGTAAAGGAATGTTGACATCGTTGTATACAAGCAGGCTACATCTGAGTTTGACGGCTGCAATCTAAGGATTACCGTATTTATCGGCGTATAACACGCGCCGGCGTATAACACGCACCCCAAGTTTAGGAGGGAATTTTAAGGAAAAAAACTTTTAGGAGGGAAGTTTAAGGAAAAAAAACTTACATTTAAATGCCCATCAATTCAGCCTCATCAGTGTTCATCTGCAGCCTTGTTAGTGCAGCCTTGTCAGTGCAGCTTTGCCCCAGTGCAGCCTTGTCAGTGCAGCTTTGCCCCAGTGCAGAATTGTCAGTGCAGCTTTGCCCCAGTGCAGCCTTGTCCCCAGTGGTCAGTGCAGCCTTGTCCCCAGTGGTCAGTGCAGCCTTGTCCCCAGTGCCGCCGACATACACAAGTTTAGTGTGTATTTTTAAATAATGCGCCGCGGAGTTCGGAGGGACTCGGCGGCGCTCGTTCAGCTGAACGAGCGCCGCCAAGAACACAGTGACTGGGCGGAGCCGAGATACACATAGCCGAGGGTTCTCGGCTTTTCTCGGCGCCATTCACAGTCACGCCCAGTCCCTATGATGGACATAACAGAGGTCCAATGGCGGGACTGGGCGGGACTGTGAACGGCGCCGAGAAGAGCCGAGAACCCTCGGCTATGTGTATCTTGGCTCCGCCAAGTCACTGTGTTCTCGGCGGCGCTCGTTCAGCTGAACGAGCGCCGCCGAGTCCCTCCGAACTCCGCGGCGCCATATTTAAAAATACACGCTATGTGAATGTCGGCGGCGATCGCAGCGATCGCTCCGATATATCACAAAAATCGCGGGGATTGGCGTATAACACGCACCCACGATTTTCCTCTGATTTTAAGGGACAAAAGGGCGTGTTATACGCCAATAAATACGGTATCTACACGACCTCTCAACTATGGGGGGAAATAACGAAGTGTTGTGCAAGCTCAACTTTTCTAAATGTAGAACATGGAGCAGATGTTGTTCCTAATTGCCAAAAAGGTACAGGACCCTTTGTTATTTAGGAGACATCAGGTCCCTGTTCTGTGGCTGTGACAGGCAGAGCACACAGAACAAAAAATTGGAAGCGTTGGAGCTGCATACTCTAACCACACTGCCATCCCTGTCCCCAGCTCAGCTCAGAGTGGAGGGAGGAGGATGGTGTTAACTGTGTGCCTCCTCTGCTCGTGTTGTGTGATCACTGCACGGGTAGAGAGAGAGGAATGGGAGCAGTATGCTGACAGCTCACATCCTATATGACAAGGTGGCACCTGGTGAGAATCTGCCTCACTTTTCTATATAGAAAACTAATGTATAACTTTGGGTGCAGACCTGCACTAGTTTCTATTTCATTGTTAAACAGAAACTAGAGCAGATAAAACAAAAACAGGTCTATCTGCTCTGTTAATGTGGAATGTGCTACTTCTGACAATTTCTCATGCTTTTATAATAGCACAGGAAGCTTTATTTCCTGGACTACACTATATTACCAAAGGTATTGGGACACCTTCCTTTACACGCACATGAACTTTAATGGCATCCCAGTCTTAGTCCGTAGGGTTCAATATTGAGTTGGCCCACCCTTTGCAACTATAACAACTTCAACTCTTCTGGGAAGGCTGTCCACAAGGTTTAGGAGTGTGTCTATGGGAATGTTTTTACCTTTCTTCCAGAAGCTCATTTGTCAGGCACTGATGTTGGACGAGATGGCCTGGCTTGCAGTCTCCACTTTAATTCAACCCTATCGGGTTGAGGTCTGGCCGGCCAGTCAAGTTCCTCTACCCCAAACTCGCTCATCCACACTATATTGCCAAAAGTATTCGGCCATTCCTCCACATCATTTGGTGGACGGGAGATTATGGTGTGGGGCTGTTTTTTCAGGGGTTCGGCTTAGCCCCCTAGTTCCAGTGAAGGGAACTCTTAAGGCGTTAGCATACCAAGGCAATTTTGACAATTTCATGCTCCCAACTTTCTGGGAACAGTTTGGGGATGGCCCCTTTCAGCATGATGCACCGGTACACAAAGCAAGGTCCATAAAGACATAGATGAGCGAGTTTGGGATGGAGGAACTTGACTGGCCTGCACAGAGTCCTGACCTCAACCTGATAGAACACCTTTGGGATGAATTAGAGTGGAGACTGCGAGCCAGACCTTCTAGAACAGCGGTCTCCAACCTTTTTGGCACCGGGGACTGGCTGCATGGAAGAAAATTGTGCCAAGGACCGACAGGGGGGGGGGGGATCACGCAGGTGGTAAGTAATTTTTTGCAGGCAATGGCTGGTATTAGCGCTTCAATCATCACGGCACCATACTTGATATGGTGTCAGGGTGATTGAAGTGCATTATTTCTATTATTACATTGTAGTAATAATAATAAATGAAATAGTTCAACTCACCATAATGCAGAATCAGTGGGAGCCCTGAGCATGTCACTTCTCACGTCGCCTTCCACCAGATGCGGAATGTCACTTGCCACGCTGCCTGCCACGTTGCCTGTCACCAGATGTGGAATGTCACTTGCCACGCTGCCTGCCACGTTGCCTGTCACCAGATGCGGAATGTCACTTGCCAAGCTGCCTGCCACCAGATGTGGAATGTCACTTGCCACGCTGCCTGCCATCACTGCATTGGTGGCAGCACTGGTCCAATTAGCACAGAGGAAGGCCTCTGTGCAGTGGTGGGTTCCAAATGCTCCTTCGCCTCGCTCCATTTAGAATAGCAGCAGTGGTTCTGGCAGTAGAATGGAGAGGAATATGGAGGTTGACATTGCTCGCTCTGAAAATGCCAGGTGCCTGGCAGCCATGTTGGTCTGAACCTCCCCCATGTAGACCTGAAGCTGTGCCATTACTGCCTACATGCTGCTCCCAGGCACGGAAGATCAGACCCCAGGGACAGCCAGGCACTCAGCATTTTCAGGGTGATCACCGACAGACATCCAGCAAGCACATGTCTGTTAGGGCGGAGAGCGATGATGTCATCTCTGCTTCCCCTCCCGCTCGCTTCTTCCATCCACCCAGCTCTCTCATGCCAGCCACCCGGCTCTTCAGTGCCACCTGCCGGGCTCTTTTATGCCGCTCATCCAGGTGTCTCATGCTGGCCACCTGCACCCACGGCCCGGCTGCAGAAAGGCCACGACCCGGTAGTGGGCCGCAGCCTGGGGGGTTGACGACCCTTGTTCTAGAAGAATGGTCAAACACTCCCATAGACACACTTCTAAACCTTGTGGATAGTCTTCCCAGAAGAGTTGAAGCTGTTATAGCTGCAAAGGGTGGGCCAACTCAATATTGAACCCTACGGACTAAGACTGGGATGCCATTAAAGTTCATGTGCGTGTAAAGGCAGGCGTCACAATACTTTTGGCAATATAGTGTATGTACTCCCATACCATGCCCCGGTTATGCAGACCATGAAGAATTAATTAATAAGAAAAAAAAAAGATTAGTTAAACCCACAAGAGATTTGTCACCACTGGTTTTCCTTTATAATGATTTTTCTTAATAACAAACGCAATAATTTAGTGGTAAGATTAAATGTTTACTTATGTACAAGACTTTTGTTAGTTAAAGCATTTTTAAACCCAAAAGCAAACATTTATTATATTGCAGATTATCAAGTCTGTTGTTTTTCTAAAGAAGCTGCCCTGGAGATGTATCTGTTACAGGGATAAGACAAACCATCCCAAATGGAAAAAAAATGTTTGCTGTAACTGCTTATAACGTATTAGCTGGAGTTTGGCTTCAGTTTATTAGTATACCTATGCCGCGTACACACGAGCGGACTTTTTGTCGGACTGAACTCCGAAGGACTTTTCGACGGAGTTCCGAGGAAATGGACTTGCCTACACACCATCACACCAAAGTCCGATCCTTTCAAACGTGATAACGTACGACCGGACTAGAATAAGGAAGTTCATAGCCAGTAGCCAACAGTTGCCCTTGCGTCGTTTTTGGTCCGTCGGACTAGCATACAGACGAGCGGATTTTTCTATAGGAATTGAGTCCGTCGGAAAGATTTGAAACATGTTCTATTTCTAAGGTCCGTCAGATTCTTCAACAGAAAAGGTCAGATGAAGCCACACATGATGGAATTGTCCGACGGATTAGTTCCGTCAGACTTTGATGCCGAAAAGTCCGGTCGTGTGCACGCCGCATAAATCTGTTTGTTCATCCAACACTCCCCACCCCCAGACTGACAATTCTGATGTTTGCTGTGCCCCCTGTGCTCATTCATCCAGAGTTAGGTCACTCTAACACAGGAGGTGTGTTACTGCTGGATCATCAGGTGAAAAGAAAGAGGAAAAAGCCTAAAAAAGAAAACAAATGCAGCCACCACATCTAATGATTTGTAAGTTACAATATATATATAAAAATTTTTTTTAGAGTTTTAGTACCACTTTAAATAGTGCATTTTGTTATAGATGTAGCGCTAGGAGCCACATGAATTACTTGTCCAGGTCTTCCCAACTTCAGCCCCACAGTCAGGCACACAACAGGCTCAATCACTCTTTCTCCAAAAAACAGTCTAGTGGATGTTGCTTTTATTTTTTGGAGAACTTGGATAGGGATGAGGGAAGTGGTGGGATACTTCAAGATAAAAAGTATGTATAACTGAGTACTTAAACTTCCTTTTTGGTTAAATAGTAGTAGATCTAGTAGAGCAAAATCACTTTTCTTTTGTGGACAATATCTGGACATTAGCCGGTGTCCCCTTCCACTCCTGAGGAAGTCACGTAACCATAGAGGATATGTGTGGAGTGAGTGGAGCCAGGTGACGCAGCCGAAACCGGAAGTGACGCAGGAGCCTGC